>NHZP01000008.1:0-1200000 GCA_003313425.1 Pseudopyrenochaeta lycopersici
TAAGATAGGCAGCTACTAATTAATTATAACTACTTATTAGTATCTTACTAAGGCCTTATACACGCCCTCTAGTTACCTAAATAAATATAGAGGTATTAAATAGCTTTTCTTAGGAGCTACGTAACCTATTTATAGTTATCCTATCTTATAAGTAGTAGGTAGCCTTATTAGGTAAGATAACCCTATTATTTAAAACGCTATACATAATATCTTTAACCTAGACATAAGTACCTATAAAGATATTATAGTAGAAATCTAAGCTAGCTAAAAAAAGACTATAAGGATAGTAAAACGTTACTAAGAGATTATTAAGATATATAAAGAGGCTATATATTAATTAGATAGTAATATTCTTTCTTAGTCCTACTTCTTTAATAAAGAAAAGTACCTAGCTTAGATAAGTAAATAGTACGTTTATAATAGAGAGGTTAATAAGGATATAGCTTTATTATAACTCCTTAATAAATTAAGCTAGGAGGAATAAGCTTAGCCTAATACGCTTAACTAATAAACAGCGTCTCTAAGTGTTTATTACTCTTATAGTAGAACCTTATTAGCAGGTTTACTATTAAGCCTATTAAGTTCGCCTGTAAGTATATTACTACTAACTCCTTATTTTACTAGGCTTTCTGTTACCTACGATAAGCTTTATAAGGACTTACTGCTAATAACTAGGCCTGCTAGGAAGTTAACTTAGCAGCTAGGAAGGAGTAAGGGAAGTAAGAGGACTTAGCGCAGCTAGCGGATTTAGAGCTAAAAGGTTAAGCAAATCTAAGAGATAGAAGATAAGGAGTAAGAGATATAAGAAGATAAGGCGTAGGTTAGGAGATAGTCTAAGATCTCTTTCCTTCGTAGTTATTTATATTCTATCTTAGGTTAAGTTAACCTTTTTCCTTTATTATTTTCTTTTATTTTACCTCTTATAATAGGATGCTAAGCTTTATAGGGTAAAGCTCTTAAGTAGGGGAGGTATGTACTAATGCACTTAGTAACGTAGTTACTAAGAGCATCTTAGCTAGGATTAGGTAGGCTTAGCTAGGAAATCTAGGTATAAAGGTAGATAGATAGGACCTCCTTAGGAGGCATTAAATCTACTAAGTATCGCCCACGCTGTACTGTTAAGTCCTGCTTCAACAGAGTCTCGATCATTCAATTCACCGTTGCTTATCCACCTTTGTCTACCTCGTTACCCGTCCCCGCACCTTACCATCTCAACCAACACGAGATGCTCAGTTGCTTCCACTGCGCGCAAGGCTACTATCAAAAGGGAGAAGTTGGCTGAGGCCTCTGTTCCTGCACAGTAGTACGTATTTATAATAGATCTACGCTAGCCTACTAATACTATGTAGTAGCGTCTATAGTTCTTAAGGTCCTATAAGTGCTCTAATAACTTATTATAGTTTAGGCTTAGTAGTAGATTATAGAGAAGTATCTCCTATAATTCCTATAACATAGCGTTTTCTAGTATAGTTAGTAGTAACTTGTCTTATAGATTACTCTCAGCGCTTAGCTGCTAGAACTCTGTAAAGAATATACTAAATTCCTAGCTCTGCTAGTAGAGTGTAAATAGTACTATATAGGCGTTACGGGCCTAGTTTAGGTTACTATATACTTATTCTAGTGTTTCTAGGATCTCCTTATAATCTACTAACGTACACACTTCTTCTTTTATATATAGTAGTATTTATTTATAGGGTGTACCCTCTAGGTAGCTGTTTACGTAGGCTATTTAGGCTTCTGTAGTAAGGAAATAGTCTTAGTTTATTATTATCTTTATATAAATCTAAGCTGTAAACTTACGTAGGTTATTTTAGTTACCCTTAAACTTATTAGGATTAGAGAGTTATTCTAATAGGTGCCCTATAGTAGGCGTAGTAGTTTATATTAGGGTTAGGATTTAGGTAGTCTAGCACTCTTATTCTATTTCTTCTGTTTTCTTATATAGCTTAATTTATAGCTTTATAAGCTTATCTATTATAGCCTAGTTTTCTTATTTCTAGTACTATACTACTTATTTTAAGCTTTATACTTCTACTATTAGGTCCTATACTTACAATACTAAGTATATTACTCTTATATTCTACTGCGATATTTCCTCTATAGTCTTATTTAACTAGGTAATCTTTTTATACTATCTATTCTAGTCCTCTTAGTACGCCTGTAGGAATAGTTCTAGTATTCTTAGAAGGGTATAGTAGAATAGTAGTTCTAATATATTAGGGGAGCTACGTAATATTAGGGGGCGGAGGTAGCAGGCGGGGTTAGAGCTGTTTTAGGCAGGCAGGGTATCTGTATTACTTATAAGAGGGTAGTTATAGGCAGTACAGGGTAGATTATAAGACGTAGCTTAAGGAGCTACGTACAGCTATAGGGGTCTAACTTATATCTACCGAATCTACAGTGTTCCGTGCGGCCTTAGCAGCCCTTATATGTCCGGGCTGCAGCAGCACCGTGACATAACTAGCATTTATAATAGCTTTACGCGCTCTAGCCATTAGCTAACTTAAGTCCCTTAACTAAATATCCTAAGAATAAGCCAAAGTAGTATAATTTTACTTTACTTATACTTATAAAATAGACTTTCTTATAGAGTTTAATAATAATAATAATAAGCTTACGCTGATTAATAGTATAGTAGATACTTTATTACTTTATTATAAGGATAACTATTAGTTAATAGAAGAAATCCTAGACGCTGTATATACTAATAACGCTATAGCTAAAAAAGCCTTTAAAGCTATTAATATAGAAACTACTAAATTACTATTATAGTTTTATAAGAATAGCTACTATTTCTTTACTACAGACCTGTTAAGTATAAGTAAAGAAGCTTCCTAACGCCTATAGATAGATAATACTAGGCTTTACGTGCCTTCTAACTTATAGTTACGCTAACGTATTATAAAGTTATATTATAACTATTAAATTACTAGTTATAAGAGCCCTTATAATATATTCTTCCTTATATACTTATAGTACTATTAGCTAAAGATACACCTATTAATTAAATAGTATTATAACGCGTGCGCTACTTATTACTGAATAAAAAGCTCTTAGGATACTAAATATAGCTACTTATAGCTACTACTAGTGCCTTATAAACACTAGATAGAAATTTTAGTTAATTTTATTTAAGATTTACTTACCTCTTAGCTAGATAGCTATACTTTTAAGAATATCTTTATTATTATAGACTATCTTATAAAAAGATGGTATTTTTTCTCTACGTATAGCTATACTATAGCAGAAGCTACTAAGTACTTTATAGAGGTTTTTAAATTATATAGTATTCTCTTTAGTATTATCTCTAACTATAGTTTAAATTTTATTAGTTAGTTTTAGAGGCGGGTCTGTAAGTAGCTGCGTATCTAACAGCACTTATTAATAGCTTATTACCCTAAAATAGATAGGCAGACTGAGTAGGTAAGTTGAGCTTTAGAAGTTTATCTTTATTAGTATATTAACTACGCGTAAACTAACTAGGCTGCTTAGCTTTACGTTACTAAGTTTTAAGCTAATAATATAGTTCACGCCTCTATAAGTATAACGCTATTTTTTATAGATCTAGGATATTACTCTTATAGTAGTATATACCTAAAGGAAAACTATAATAAAAAGCTTAGTAGTATTATAGTAAGTAATAAAATTTAGGTAGATAAGCTTATAAATACTATAAGCTTAATAGGAATAAGCTTACTATACTAATACTTCTTACTAATTAGTACTAAAGTATATAGTTAGAGACTAAGTTATAGTTAATATAATTAATTAGTCTACTAAATATAAATTAAAGAAGCTAGACTTTAAGTAAGTAAAGCTTTACAGCGTTATAAGAGTTATATATAATAGCTAGGCGTATTAATTAGACCTCCTACTAGATATGTTAGGCAGCAGAGTTTTTCCTATATTTTACCTTAAGCTTCTTTAGCTTATACTCTTAAAAGGGCTTCTAGATTAAGCGCTAGCTTAGCTAGTAGCTATTAAAGTAATTAATTCTAATAGTAAAGTTTAAGATAAGTAGCTTATTAATCATTTTCTTAATTACTAGTAAATTAGCGTTAAAGGCTACTAAAAGTATAAGTAGTAGTACCTAATTAAATAGACTAGATACCTAAAACCTCCCTAGCACCTAGTAACTAAGTACTCTAATAACTATAACGCTTATCTATTTTATTAGTAATAGCCTAATAAGCCTTACCTACTTACTTATTACATACCTCTAAATTAGTTACTAATTAATAAGGATAGGCTAGCTATAGAAGAGTATCTTAGTAGTAATAAAGGTATATAAAAAGTTTCGCCTTAATTTGCACAGCCTCGCCTTAATTTACGCAGCCTTACCTTAATTTACGCGCTTCTAGCCTTAATTTACGCGCCTTTAGCCTTAATTTACGCGCCTACAGCCTTAATTTACTTACCTTAGGCCTTAATCTACGTAGTACGCCTTACTTTACGTACTACGTCTAGGGGCCTTATAACTAAATAAAAATTATAAAGGTTACTTTTATATATATTATATAAAGGTCTTTAGGTTCTATTTTTATATTATAAGGTAGAAGTATTAGAAAATACTTTAAAGCTTAGTAATTTTATATAAGAAACTATTTAGATATACGCAGCGCTATATAAAGCTTATTACTAGATTTACTAAGTTAGAAGAACTTAGTTATAAATAGTTTTTTTATATTTTATTTTAAATTTTTATCTCTTGGTTTAGAAGCTCTTACTATTTTAAAAAGAGAGGTTATATTAAAGTTTAATCCTTTTAGGTTACTAAACGTAGGTAAAAAGGTTAAATTCTTCTAAGTTACTAGACGTAGGTAAATAGTAACTGTTACCTCTTACCTTTTACTAAGCTAGGTAACTAGATTATGACTAGCCTGCTCTAGCTTATGTATATAGACAGTACCTCTCCCCTAAAGGTAAGAGGTATCTGCTATTTTGTCTATTTCCTTTTAAATTAAGTTACTTCAACTAAGACTGTCCTTACTGTGCATGTTAACTGCCTTACACTAAGACAGAGGTAGAGCGTAGATACCTCTTTAATTACGCTACTATCCTAGATCTATTATAGAGGCTTATAGTATATAAAGTACTATTATTATAGCTATTTATTATAGTAAATAATCTAATAGTAGCTCTAGGATAATATGTAAGATACTTAGAATAAATATAACTACTACTAATAATTTCTTAAGTATCTTAATTAATATAATAGTTAAAAAACTAGTAGCTCTACTGTATTCTTATTAACTTATCTTTAATATTTATTAAGTATAGAGTAGTTCTAGAAACTTCTATATTTAGTTTATTTATAATTTAGTAGCCTCTTATATATAAGGTTAGTATCTAATAAAAGTTAAGATATAGACTCTAAAGAGACAGAAAAAGAGAAAAATTAAACTTATTAAGAAGGAGAATCTTACTTTAGTACTATTTATATTATAGTATATAATTCTTTTAATATCTTAGATTAGTAGAAAGTAAATAAAGCTACTTATCCTAAGCTTACTTAGGTTATAAGAGATATTTTACTAATCTAGATTACTATAGTTAGTATTAAGCGTATTTTTAATACTACTAAGGACGTAATTAGTAGCTAAAGGCACTACTTAGGCGCTTAGAAAATCTAGTTAATTCTTTTCTTTAAATATACTATCCTTTAAGAAAGAAAGCAGCGCGTAGAGGAGGATAGAAGAGATTATAATAAAGTAGATAATATATTTAAGCTTCTAGCCTAGATAGATAATTTAGATAGTATTAAGGAGGATTTTATAAATATTAGTAGCGCAGATAAAAAAGAGGAAGAGAACTTATAACTACTACTATAGAAGCGTTAAATAGTATAGCCTCTTTTATATTACTCTAATTAATAGCTATAATAAAACTAGTTTTCTCTTATATAATTTAGTAAATATAGTAAAGTACTCCTTAAGGTTCTAGGCCTATTTTTATAATATAGTTCTAAAATAGTTTAGTTTCTTTTCTAGGTATAGTATTTTATCTATTTTATAAGATAACTCTAGTAGGTACCTATAACTAAACCTAAACTTATACGTCTATAACCTCAGCCTTAACTAAACCTAGACCTATACGTGCATAACCTTAGCCTTAACCCAACCTAGAGTCCGTGCGACCCAACTCTAACCCCAACCCACTCATCTATAACCCTATACCCAACCTATACCCATAGTAGGTACTCGTAACCAATTTACTACCCTAATTCACAGTAACCTCAGCCTATACCTATTACTAGCGTATAAAGATTGGGTATAGAGCTAGGTTGGGTACGGGTCTTATGTAATCAAACCCAACCCAACTCCAACCTATACCCATTTGCCACCCTAGTCCGTGCGACTCAACTCTAACCCCAACTTACTCATCTATAACCCTATACCCAACCTATACCTATAGCGGGTACCCGTAACCCATTTGCTACCCTAAGTGTTAATAAGTTAGGCTGGCGACTAGTGTTAGCCGGCGAGTAGTAGAATACGTTAGCGTAAAAGGTTTTTAAAGTAAGTTTAATCTTTTTAAGCTTAAACTATGTTACGAATATAAGTAGGAAGGGCGGCGGTTATAAGGATAAGAGAAAGAGGCATAGATAACAAATAAAGAGGCTAAGCCTCTAGACTAACTAATAACGCTAAAGTTATATAATCCTAGAAAACTTATACTAAAACAGACTTAGTCTTATCAGATAAAGATAAACTTAGAAAACTTAGAAGAGGGCTTATAGGAAACCTATAAGATAACTATATATATAAACTTATATAATATAGCTATAAAGATCTTAAACGCAATCAGTAAGGATAACTAATAAGACTATAAGGTTAGTTCTTAGAGATAGAGTAAGGGACTTAATAGATAGGGAGTTTAATACTAAGATAGTAAGAAAGCGCTTCTATAAAGAGTACTAAGAGTTTAAAAATAATTAGTATTACTATACTATAGAGTATAATATTAAGTTAAATATAATAAGCTATAAGAGTTTATTATAATAATCTATATATATAATATACTTATTACGCTTACTATATATATAGTAAACACTTATCTATAGTAAAGTAAGTAGTTATATAATATATAGTAGAGTAAGATACTAGTACTTCCTAACTAGCTATTAGTTCTTAAAGTATTCTCTCCTTAACTAAGATTTTATATCTTAATACTATCTCCTTCCTTCTTTAAGATATATCTTAAATTATATAGTGTTGCAGTATATAAGGCCTTCAATCTCAGCTGGCAAGAGATTAGTGTTTTGCCCGCAACATATAGTATATTACTAGATTAGTTTAAAGGCAGGTTTACCTTATATTTATAGTAATATAAGATAAAATATTATTAAAGTCTTAGATTTATAATTTATATTTTTATAATAAAATCTTCTATACTAAAACTATTACTAAATTTACTTATAATAAGTATTTTAAAATTAATATTATTTATTATATTTTACTAAATTTTAAATTAAAGTATACTAAATATACTTATTTAGAGAAGCTATATATAAATATATTATAAGCTTCTTTAAGTAAGACTTATAAAAGGTATTAAAAGAAAGTAAATAATAATAAGAAGTTATTAGTAACTATAATTATATAATTACTTTAAAATAAAGTAATCTTAACGTAAGTAAAATAGAGAGTATAAAAGAAAGTATTATATTTAGTATTAGAGATGTATAATAAGAAGAAGTTAAAGTTTACTAAGAAAGCTCTTTATCTAGCTACTTATTAAAGATCTAATTAAGTAGTTATAATATAAAGTAACTAATATTAACTAGTTAGTTCTTTAGAGTATTCTATAGATGTGTAATACTAGTAGTATTAAATATAGAAGTATTAGATAGTAGTATACTTATAGATTATTTTAAGTTAATTATAATATGCTATAGGGGCTACATTATATAAGTCTATATACATAATTATCTTATAGGATTCCTGTAAGGCCCCCTCTAGGTTTTCTAAGTTTATCTCTATCCTATAGAATATAGTCTGTCTTAGCGTAGGTTCTCTAGGATTACGTAACCCTAGCGTTATTAGTTAGTTTAGAGGCTTAGCCTCCTTATTAGTTATCTATGCCTCCTCTCTTATCCTTATAACTAATACCCTTCCTACTTATATTTATAATACTATCTTCTCTCTCTAGTCCTTATATTCTTATAACTAACTTACAGCTTCTTATAGTACTATATAGCGTTATTCTATTAGAGATTATATAAATACTATTAGTTAGGTTACTATAGTTTCCTATAAATATTATTTAAAGAAGAAGTTAGAGTATAAGATATTATTATTAAAAGAGAAGTATAAGAATTATTATTATAATAGAGTATTATTATATAAGCTAGTAGATATACTAGTTCTAAACTTTTTTTATATAGATAAAGAATTAGCTTAGTTAGACGCGTAAGAAGCTAAAGCTAATAACGCAGAAGAGAAAGTACTAAATACTTTTCTTACTACTTATATAAAAAAGAATTAGCTTTATAAATAATAAAAGTTATTATAGTATTATAAGTAATAATAGGTAGATAATTTTAGTTATACTATAGAAGAGATTAAAGTGTTAAAAGTAATTAAGATTATTAACTATAAAGTTAATATTCTTAAGTAAGAGCTAATACTTAGTACTTCTACCTTAGACTAGAGCGTCTTTACTCTATTCTAGCTTAAAAGTAATCCTCTTCTTCTAAGAATTATATTATTAGATTAGGTTAGTTATAGTTTTAGTACTTAAGAATTTTTTATTTTCTATTATAATTATATTTACTAATTTATTTTTTATAGTTTCTTAAATTTAATTCTAGTTTCTAAGTATTCTTAGAGTTAGAGTATCCTTTCTATTTAATTAGATACTTAGTCTCTTTATACTTATCTTCTATAATTTTAAAGTATTATATATTAAGAATTTTCTTAACTTTATACTCTATTTCCTCTTTAGTCTTATACCTAAAAGTTTTCTATAGTAATATTACTAAGTACGTAAGTTCTAGTAACTTAATATAGAACTTTAGGTAGATTTTTATATTTTTAGGTAGTTCTAATATATACTTAACTAGTCTATTATATTATTTAACTAAAAATAGTTTAATTTTAACGTATTCTAATCCCTTATTAGGTTATTTTATACGTAGATTCTTTATAAGTAGATATACTTTATTCCTCTTTTTCAGCTAAGGCGCTATTTTTCTTTCCTTATTAATATATAAAATTTATTATCTCTATTTCTTTTTTAGCCTTTTCTATAGTTATTTTAATATTTCTTATAATTCTTTAGCTATTCTAACTACTACTTCTACTTTAATACTTAGAAGGTTTCTTTTAAATAAGTTTAGCTATTTCCTGTAGTAAGTATAAAATAGTAGTTTACCTATTACTTTAGATTTAGTATTATTAAACGTAATTTACGCTATTAGTAATAGTAATACCTAATTATCTTATTATTTATTATTATACGCCTATAAGTATTATTTTAAGGTTCTATTTATCCTTTCTATTTACTTATTAGTTTCTAAGTAATATACTATAGATAGTTTCTTTTAGGTTCCTATCTTAGCTATAAAGGTTAACTAGAAATTAGGTATAAATAGCTTATCTCTATTACTTATAATGGTCTTTAGTATTCTATAGTATTAGAATACTTAGTCTTTTATTATTTCTATAAGTTTATAGTATTATAAAGTTCTTTTAAAATAGTATAAACTTTATGTATTTAATATATTTATATACTATATTATATATAGTATTATACTTATATCTAGTTACTTTATCTATAAACTTAAGTAAATCTATAATAAAGTCTATTACTATATCTTCTTATAGCTTTATAGGTATCTTAATTACTTATAACTTACTATAGGGTGTATATATAGTATGTTTATTTTATTAGTAGAGTATGTATTTCTTAATATATATTTCTACTTTCTACTTAAGGTTATAATATCGTAGTTTCTTTAGATAAGTTCTATAGTTTTTATAATTCTTAGGTATCTATATATAAGATTATTATAATATTATTATATAATAGTTTTATATAAGTCTTTAGAGACTTCTACTTCTATTTTTAGGATTATATAGTATTCTTATAAAGGTTTTAAAGTTCTATCTATATTTATTCTTAGGATTACTATATAGACTTTAGTCTTTTTTTCTATTATATTATATCTTCTACTTAGTACGTCTACTCTTCTATTGCCTTTTCTTAGTATATATATAATTCTAAATTTATATTATCTTAAGAGTTCAAACTATCTTACTTATCTATAATTAAGTTATTTTATTATTATAAAATATATTAGATTTCAGTAGTCTATATAAATAGTAAGTTCTAAGGGACTTTTTATATATACTCTCTAATATTATAGTACGATAATAATAGCTATAAGTTTCTTATTATAGATATTATATTATTCTTCTACTTATAAGGACTTTTATAAATAATATACTATAGAGTACTATTTCCTATCTTTTTTCTATAAGGCTACTACTCTAATTATAAAGTCTAATATATCTATTTTAATTTTTAGTAGCTAACTACTAGTAAATAATATAAGTACTAGTTTAGTAATATATACTTCTTTTAACTTTTTAAAAGCTTACTATTATTTATTATTTTAGTCCTATTTTTCTTCTTTTTTTATTAGTTTTATTAAAGGTACTATAATTTCAGAGAAGCTTTTAATAAACTATTAATTAAAGTTAATAAATCCTAAAAATAACTAGATATCCTTAACTATCTATAGTATTTTCTATTCTTAGATTATCTTAATCTTAAATTTATAAATCTATACTTCTTATCTTCTAACTATATATCTTAAGAATTCTACTTCTTTTTTATAAAATTTATATTTTTCTAGTTTTAACTCTAAGCAGTAGTTTCTTAGTTATTATAGTACTTCCTTAATATAGTCCTAATATTTATCTATATTCTTTAAGTAAACTAAAATATTATCTAAGTAGGCTATAGTATATATATTAAAATATTCTACTAAGATATTATTAATTAGGTCTTAGTATATTACTAGTGCGTTTATTAGGCTAAATAGTATTAGTATATATTTATAATATCTATATTATATCTTAAAAGTAGTTTTCTATTTTTCTCCTTTTTTTATTCTAATAAAGTTATACGCTCTTTTTAAGTTTAACGTAGTAAAGTATTAAGCTCCTATTAATCTATTACGTAATTCTTATATATTAAGTAGTAGGTAGTAATTCTTCTTAGTAATATTATTTAACGTCTTATAGTTAATATATAACTTTAATACTCTATCTTTCTTTAGTATAAATAAGATAAAGTATCTTACTAAGGACTTAGATTTCTAGATAAAACTCTTTACTAAATTCTTATTAATATATTTTTTTAGAATACTTATTTTATAATTACTAAAGTAGTATATTAGTATAAACCTAGGCTACTTACCTTTTATAAGTTCTATCTTATAATCTTATTTTTAATTCTAATAGTACTTTCTTTCTTACCTTTTTAGTAAATATATTTCTAAATTCTTTATATTCCTCTAAGATTTTAGGAGTAGTAGCTAACTTCTTATTCTTCTTAGCGTTTTTTACTAGCTACTAATAAAGTAGCTTCTTAGCTTCTTATAAAGGTTTAATATTTATTATTATCTTCTTATCTACTAAGGTGTATAACTATTACGTAAGTATTCTTACGTTATTCTTAATATATATAGATACTCTCTATTTTACCTAGTTAATTACTAGATTATAGTATCTTAACTAAGGTAGTTCTAGGATAATATTATAAGTAGCTATCCTAAAGATATCTAGTTTAACCTAGTATAATTTAGAGGCTAAGCTAAAGCTAGTAGTAACTTCATAAGTTACTATCCCTCTTAATTTTCTATTTACTACTATTATTTAGTAAGGTTTTTTCTTTAAGATAGGTTATAGCCTTACCTTTAATATAGCTATCTTAGAAATATAGTTTACTTATAATCTAGAATTTATTAGTACCTTTAGCTCTTTTCCTTAGAGTTTTATTCTAAGTCTAAAGAGGTTCTCTTCCTCTTATTAGATAGCCTAGTACTACTTTCTAGTACTATCTAGTTATTATTAAATCTCTTATCTAACTCTAGCCTTCTAGCTATAGGTAGGTTTAGCTTTTAGTTTCTATCTAAAAAAGAGTTTTCTTTAAAACTATTTACTTTCTTTTTAAGTTTATAGCGTTTACATCCTAAATTTATATAAGTTTACTATAATTTATTAGTATATTATCTATTTATAATAATATTTTAGTTTATAGTATATTTATTATTATACCTTAAGAAGTAGTTTATTATTTATTTATCCTATAAGTAGTTAACATAGTTATCTTATTAACAGTTATACTATTACTATTTACATACCTCCTTAAGTGTTAGGAAGTATTCTTCTTATAGCTTAATAGCGTAGTAGTAGCTATAATAGTTATATATATAACAGAAGTATAATAGTAATCTATATTTAGGGTTCCTTTAGTTATAGTTATATTAGAATAGTTTTTATCTTTTTTCTACTTATGTAATAGCCTTTTATTTAATTTACTATTTAGCCTATTTTATAGAGAATACTACGTATTTAATATTCTCTATTACGTATTCCTAGCATATATTATATTTATTTAAGGGTTTACACTTTATTTTTTAATCTTAGTATTATATATATATATATTTTCTGCTTTACGTTTTCTATAGTACTAGCTTACCCTATATTCCTTATATTTTATAATCTAGTACTTATACTTCCTCTATATTCTTTATAGATAGTAGTTAGTCCTAGTTAACTCTAGTTCTTAGATATAGTTCTAGTAGAACTTTATTATTCCTATTAATTTCCTAAGTAGAAGTAAGTACCTACCTATAAGTTCCTATTATCTAGTTATTATCTTACTATAGTAGTAATAAAGGTCTTATACTATAGTTAAGTATAGTAACTATCTCTTAGTCTCCAATTTAGGTGTTATTAAAGCTATTAATTATATTAACTTTAAGTTAAGTAACTTTATTCTTTTATCTATAATTCTTTATAAAGTACCTCTTCTTTTTATAATTATAATATTTTCTTATTAACTTCTTGTGGAGGAAAAAGGGAGAGCTTGGCAACAGTTACCCAGGTGATCTATGAGATGGACCACTGTTTTGTCTAGGAGGCTTTGAGAGCTAGCTATATAAAGGAGAGCTGAGCACGGCCTATTACAGGGGCTATTATACAGTAGGAGCGTGAGCAGCGTGTACGCGTGCGCGTGCGCGCACGTGAGTCTACCTTCAGGTGTCTCCTGCGTGAGCTTGCACGTGAGCGCGCACGTGAGCGCGTACGTGAGCGCGCCCTTGAATGCACACAAAAGACGTGTCTCTCCAGGGTAAGCTCCTAGGTTAGCGCGCACGTGAGCCTACCGTACCCTAGGTTACAGCGCGTTGTTTGCAACACACCCCCTAGGTGGGCAGCTTGGGCTGCTCAACTGACTAATCAGCGCGTTGTGCTCAATATCCCCCTTTACCTCCGTTTTCTGCTTAAGATCAATTCCTACCTTCACCTTTAAAAAATGGCCTTATATAGCGCGCCTCGCGGGCTCCTTAGCTCTATTTCTTTAACAACAGCAGCACTAGCAGCAATAACAGTAATACTACTACTACTACTATTATTATGCCTGCTGTAAGTTACTGCGCGCGAGCCTGGGATTATACTGATTTATATAGTCCAAAGCTAAAATCGCCGCTCGCGCCCGCGCCTAAAAGGCTCGTGAGACCCGCTCCGCCGCCTCTAGGCCCAACTCTGCTGTTGGCGCCGTTGCCCCTGTTATGCCCGCGCCTGCGCCTACGCCTACTCCTGCGCCCTCGCTGCCTCCCTTAGTGCCTGGTTTCCTCTCTGGGGTTGAGGAGGCAGCTCGTGATAGTGGTAAAACACCTGATCGAGCTGCTCTCCTCGCCGCCGCCGATCGCGCCGCCTCTGCCCTGGCTAAAGCCTAGGCTGACGCCGCCGCCTCTGCTACCGCGCTTGAGCGCGCGCGTGCCCGCACGCCTCCTGTAGTTCCTTAAGATCTACAGGAGGTTGTGCGCACTCCCTAGTTATATACCTAGGGAGTACTCTGCTCTGCGCTGTGCCTTTAGTGCGTAAGGAGCGCGCTCTCTAGGCACTCCTCTAGGGAGTGCTACAATAACTCTAGTAGTAGTTAGCGCTGCTTCTATTATACCTCTAGGTATAATTATGTCCCTAGGTAAGCTCTATTCTATAACAGGCTTAGTTACTAAGCTAATCTTTTATATATAGCCCCCCTATTATTCTTAACTTTTCGCTGCGCCTTATAAAGGCGATTAAAAAGAATAATACTAAGGTAAGCTCCTTAGTGTAATATACCGTGCTCGTGCTTATTAGTTATAAGAAAGTAAGGAGTTAAGGACTGTTATCTAGGCGCTCCTTAAACACGTTAAGGGTAAGGAGAAGGAGGAGAAGGAGAAGAAGGAGGAGGAGGAGCGCGTGGCCGCGGCGGCTCGCGCTGCTAAGGAGCAGGAGGGGCAGGAGGATGAGATAGAGGAGGAGGAGGATAATAAGGAGGGAGGTAGCAGCTCTGTTAGTAGAGAGCTTTTAGTGCGCTGCTAGCGTATTATAACTCTCCTTAGTAAGGTTATTAATCTCCTCCTTAAGTAATAAGGTTAGGTTAGGTCTTTAAGGGTAGAGTAGGTTAAACCCTCTTATATAGGTTAACGTTACGCTCTAGGCCTTAGGGGTAGGGAGGTTAAACCCCCTAGTAATATTAAATAGTTTTAGATCTGTTTACTTCTTATTACTCTGCTCTCTTAAGCCTTTATATTGTATCTTAAAGGTTAAGTTACTCTTTAAATCTTTTAAACTATTACTTTAGTAAGCTCTTAGTTAGCCTATTAGCTAGTATGTTGCTTGTTTTAAGATAGAGTACTTAAAACAATCCTTTAGCGTGCTCTTGTTATAGCCACATGTTCTGTATATCCATATAGCGCAGCTTTGTGGTTATTCTCTTGTTTTCGCCTGTCACGAGCCTAATTGTTTGTTAATTATCACAGAAGATCTGCTAGGCTACTCTAAGATTAAGGAGTAGCTTATAGAAGAACTGTTTTAGTGCTATAGACTCTTTAGCTGTGTGCGCTAAGGCGAGGAGCTCTGCTTTAGTTATTAATGTAGTTACTGTTAGTTGCTAAGCTGCTTTCTAGATGATAGGGCCTCTAAAGAGCTTAACTATAAACCTATAAGATAATCTTTTTGTGTCTACGTCGTCTGTAAATAAAGCGTCTCTACATATTATTAGCTGAGCTCCTTAGCTGGCTCTATATTCTATTGCTAGGTTCTTTATATAATATAGGTATATAATTACTTAATCTGCTGCTTTAAAATAAGCTTTGCTTAGGTTTATAAGGTAGTGCGAGAGCTACAACGCTATATATGCTATATTAGGTTTTATTATAATTACTGTGTACAAGATAGATCCTACTCGCTCTTAGTAGTTCTTAATCTCCTGCTTAGTTACGCTCCCTTAACTTAGAGTTAGCTGCTTAGTAGGCAGGGGTGTTAATAGGAAGTAAGTAGTGTTAGTAAGGTTAAACTTTGTGGCGATCTTATCTATATAGGAGTTGTAAATAAGGGTAATCTTCCTAGCTGCTCTGTCTCTAATCACTCGTATCCTAAGGAACTAGGTAACTGGTCCTTAGTCCTTAGCTTTGTAGGTTACCTTAATTGAATTAATTACTTAATAAGCTGCTGCTTCGTTACTGCGGTAATACATTACTAATATATTGTCTACGTAAAACAGTACTATTACACAGCGCTCGCGGTTATAGAATAGATACGGTTCTTCTTTTAAAGCTGTAAGACTAAGCTTTTAAAGGGTGCCTAAGAACTTGTAATACTAGAGAACTAGCGAATCTCTTAGGCCATATAGTGCTTGTTTTAGCTGTACGCACTTGCCTAGCTTTATAAAGCTATCTAGAAGCTCGCAGTTGATGCTTAGTTAGTTGTCTCTCCGCGCGTTTAGAAAAGCGCCTGTAATATCTAGTTAGTAGACTTCTAGGTCAAATTGAGCTGTAATTACTATAGCTGTTTGAAATAATCGTGCTGCGAGCGTAGCTGCGTATGTTGACTTAATTGAGTCCTTTATTTAGAGATCTCCTCTTACGCAGATCTGCGCTTTGCATTTTATAAAGTAACTATCCTTATCAAGCTTATAGGTAAATACCTATTTAAGAGGGAGTAGTCTATTTTTTACCTTAGCTTAATTAATCTCTACCTATATCCCTTTCTTAAGCAGCGTATTAATCTCTTTCTTAGCTGCTTGTTTAAACAGAGCTCTATACAGGTAGCTATTTAGATCTTTCTATTTATTTAGTTCTTTTAGAAGTTAATTATAATATAATTGTTCTTCCTGCTCTTGTTTTAGAAGTATAGCTGCAGCGATTACTGCGTGCAGCGTTTTATACTTCTTACTTCCTACTTCGCGAGCGGCGTTTATAGTTAAGAAGTTTATTTAGAGGATCTCTTACTTTATTTAATTATCTAAACTGTACAGTAAGCTGTCTTTGTTAATTACTGCGAGCTGCGCTCCCTTTCTTACACCCTCTACTTAATCTAGTTTATTAGGATCTCTTAGGTCCTGTTTCTTAAGCCTGCAGCTCGCGCAGCTTGCTTCTCCCTAGATTTTGTAATTGTACGCTTGCTTTAGAGGTGCCTAATCTGCGTCGTGTAGAGCCTAAGAATAAGAGCTCTTACTCTGAGAGGTAGAAGCTGTTTATTTAGCTTGTTAGTCTTTATAACCTCGTAATTTGCTTAGCTTACCCCCTTCTCTAGTTAAGTGTACTTCCTGTAGGTTACTAGTATAATTACCTTCTCCTTATTTCCTTAGAGGCTTATTCTCCTTTGTCTCTCTCTAGCTCTCTAGCTCTAGGGTTAGCTTAGGAGATAGAAGACCTGTTTGCTTATTTAGTCCTGCGTGGATCTCTAGAGGATTACTAGCCTAGCTTTCCTCTCGCGCAGTTAGTATTAGTCTAACGTCCTAATCTTTTAGTTAGCTGACTGTCTGATCGTTTCTTTAAACTATAGCACCCCCAAGCTCTTGCTCAGAGGACTAATAAGTTTCTTAGCTTTCTTACTTAATTGTTCGTTTAGGTAAGAGCTCTAGGATCTCTCTAGCGTGTAGTACTTTGTCTAGCTTATAGAGAATATAAATAATCTTTGTAGCTTCTTCTGTTGTAATTATAGTAATCTCCTTTTTATCTTTAAAGAACAGTTCTTCGTTAAAGGTCACGTTTCTCGTGGTAATCACCTAATTAAGCTTTAGGACCTATATGCAGTATATGTTAGATGCTCTGTATCTAACTAGGTAACCTATATAGCCCCTTAGGGTTACTTTAAACCCTTACTTATTGCGTCCAGCTACTCTTTCCTTATTTAAAGGGTAAGCTTGGTAGCTGTATGCGTGTATCCCGCTCTAATTGGGTCTTAGATCAGCTGTAATGTAACGTACTTGCGCAGGGCTGTACTATTAGAAGTACTGTGTGAACCATATGTTGAGCACCTTGTTTAGTAAGCTTAGATTATGCGCTTGTAAAGGGCTTATATTGTATAGCTAAGCTGCTGCTTCTATTACTTCTAGCTAGAGCTTTGCTAGGAGCCTTACTCTACTTCTTATTTTAATTAACTTAGTAATAATCTCTTAACCTACTCTTTCTAGGCCTCTATTTAGCTCGTAGGTATAGGCTAGGGAGGGCTCTATTTCTATCCCTTGCTCCTTCGCCTACAGCTCGTAGGTTAAGGTGCCTTTCTACGGAAGTGTAGCTATATCTCTGTCTTGCTGCAGTTTACAGATCTTAAGCTAATACCTAGTCTTTACCCTACTCTAGAAGTTTATAAGGATCCTTATAATCTCCGTAAGCGTTTTCCCTTATAGAGGGTATACAGCAATCTTCTCGCTATAGTTATATTTAAGTAGGATAAACTATTATTCTCTAAGCCTTTCTGTTAGTATATTAAATAGATCCTATGCTACTCTCTAGAATAGCTAAGGTAATTGTTCCTGAGGTCTCTGTAAGATTACTTGCTTTGCATGTGTTACAGCGTAGTGCTCGCACTTTACACGCGCTGTCCCTTTAATTTTCACGTTTCGCGCCTTCGTTACTAACGCTCGAAGAGTAGTAGGTTCTAAGTAACCTGCTCTTAAGTGCTACAGCTCCTCAGAATCACTCCTTAGATAAGTTCTCTATAACCTTAGTTATAAGCGCTCTAAGATTACTGCGTTAATTAAGATATAAGAGTAAGGCTTATACTTTAATTTAATAAAAGTAAGGTTATAAGCTCTCTTAAGCTTCGCGAGAACTATGTTCTGTTCTAGTGTTCCTATGCGCAGTGTGTAATCTAATCTAAGATACTAGAGCTTTTTATTATTAAGACAAGCTTCTAATACTATATTTATATAGAAACCTTCTATAACTACTACTTCTTATAAGGTAAGATCCTCTGTATTCTTACCTCTTACTCTATATAGAGCTCCTTTAAGTACTCTAGTGCTTATACTTTAAATAGGAAACGCTTAAGTTCCTGCCTTAACTGTTTGTACACCCTGCGCCTTCTTAAAGCTTCCTAGTACGAGCAGATCCTTTATGTTAACAAGGTGCGTAGCAGCTCTGTTATTAAGGATAGTGCTTATTAAGAGGGGATGAGCGGCGAAGTCTATTATTGCGTAAA
Source organism: Pseudopyrenochaeta lycopersici (assembly GCA_003313425.1). Classification (NCBI taxonomy): domain Eukaryota; kingdom Fungi; phylum Ascomycota; class Dothideomycetes; order Pleosporales; family Pseudopyrenochaetaceae; genus Pseudopyrenochaeta; species Pseudopyrenochaeta lycopersici. The sequence continues at coordinate 18,711 of NHZP01000008.1, forward strand.
CGCCTAATAAGGAGCTTAGTAAAAATAGCTGTAGGTTAATTACTGCAGCTTAAATACTTCTAAGGTAGGTAATTGTTAGGAGCTCTATCTTAGGGATTACCTAGCCTTTCTTTATTAGGCGGTCTTAAAGCTCCTTATATTCTTTACTTAAGAGCCGCTTTATAATCTCCTCTTACTTACTAGCTATTATAAGCGTTAACAATCTTGTTATAACTACCTTTAGGGTATAGTACTCCTCTAGTACCTAATAGTAGTTAGAAGCTTTATTTAGCTTACAGAGGTACTTATATTACTTTTTTAGGGATTAGTGCTTATCTAAGCGTCCTCTAAACGTTGTAAATACCTCTGCTTACCTCCCTTTTATGTGCACGGCGTGCTTGTGGGTTATAACTAAGAAGATTCGGCCTAGCTTATCTAGTAAGATTGTTAGTTCTCTAAGTGCCGTGTTCTACAGGATTTAATTATATATAGTCTGTACCTACTTAAGGGCGAGCTTTAGAGCTAGTGCCTCTAGAAAGTCTTGTGCTATAAGCTCTCCTTTTACTTTATAGAGATTATACATTTTTACTTTTATATATAGGGTGTTCTACTTCTAGTACCACGCTTCTAGCGTTATATTCCCCTGCTTTACAATCTCTAGGTAATGTTAGTATTCTGCTCTAAGGTAGTTAATTGTACTAGCTTTTAAGGGAGTAAGCTTGACCTTAAGGGCTCTAATTAGAGCCTGCACAGTGTACTTTTTCTAAGATATAAGTAGTATTGTAATTAGCGCTATAATCTCTATTAAGATAGTAGCTTAAACCTAATCTCTAACTTGCTTTACGCGCTTATCCTTAATAGCTCTAGTACTTATTAATAATATATGTTTCTTTAGCTCTTACTAATAGAGCGCCTAGATTATCTTGTTACTTAGGTTATCTCTGCTAGCCTAAGCTCTCTCTTAAGAGAGCTGCCTCCTTACTCTTTCTTTAGTTATAACCTCTTTAATTATAGGGAGCTGTAGGATAGCTTTATAGGGATCTAGAGTATCTACTCCTAATAGATTAATTAAGTGCTAGACTTGCTTCGCGTGTGCGTAATATTAAAGCTGCATGTACTATTCTGGCTAGCTTATTTAATCCTTAAGCAGGATCTGCGGGATAGGCGTAGGCTTAGTAATTTTATCGTCTATTTTGTAAGCGTTAATAACTTCTTAGACCTGTACACAGGGGTTATTTAGGTTAGAGCAGTAAGGTAACTGTTTACTAGCTCTTTAAGTTCGCAGGGAGAATTGACTTGCGTCCTTAAAGCGCCGGGCTTATAACTGTAGAGGAAAAAGGGAGAGCTTAGTAACAGTTACCTAGGTAATCTATGAGATAGACTACTGTTTTGTCTAGGAGGCTTTGAGAGCCAGCTATATAAAGGAGAGCTGAGCACGGCCTATTACAGGGGCCATTATACGGTAGGAGCGTGAGCAGCGTGTACGCGTGCGCGTGCGCGCACGTGAGTCTACCTTCAGGTGTCTCCTGCGTGAGCTTGCACGTGAGCGCGCACGTGAGCGCGTACGTGAGCGCGCCCTTGAATGCACACAAAAGACGTGTCTCTCCAGGGTAAGCTCCTAGGTCAGCGCGCACGTGAGCCTACCGTACCCCAGGTCACAGCGCGTTGTTTGCAACACTTCTCTATGTCTATCTTCTAGTATCTTACTTTTTAATTTTTTTACTTTTTATTAATATTATTTAAATATATTAGTTCTAGTTTATTAGAAGTATATTAGCTATTAGTATGAGTGTTTTTAAGGTAGTAAATATAGTCTTTATATTTACTTATATATATTATTTTACTTTTCTTATAGCTTTATAGTTCTTAGTTTAGTTTATATAGATTATTATTAATTTATATATAGTTATTAATTAAGTTATTAAGGTCTTTAATAATATATCCTATTCTTATAAGTTCTTTCTTAACCCTTAGTTTTAGGCCTTATTAAAATATTTATTTAAGAGCTGTCGCAAGCAAAAGACTAATCTCTTGCTTGCTGAGATTGAAGGCGTTATATACTGCAACAAGAGCCTTATTATTCTATCTAATAATTATAGAGTATTACTTAAACTTATTAGCGTAGTTAGTAATAGAGGTATATTATTTAAGTTCTTAGAAATATTATTCTACTATAACTTTTTTAGTCTATATTCTAAAGATTTACTAAATATATTTTTTAAACTTATCCTAATCTTTAAATATTTCTATATTATCTACGTTAATAATTCCTTAGTTTATATACTATTCTAGTTATAGCATAACTTAATCTAGTACTTTACTTATAAAGTAAGTTATTATAATAAGTACTTTATTACTTTTATTAATATCTTTATAGAAGTAGAAATATAAGTTAAGTTAGAGTAACTATCCTTTAAGGTATCTTTAGTTACTACTAAATATAGTAGGTTTACTAATTAGACAACCTTTAGTAGTTATAGTTAAAGAGTTAAGAGTAGCTATATATTTACTAGTATTACTTATCTTAAGAGTAATTAAAATATTAAAGATTTAATTAAGTAGTTATAATATTAAGTAACTAATATTAACTAGTTAGTTCTTTAGAGTATTCTATAAATATATAATACTAGTAGTATTAAATATAGAAGTATTAGATAGTAGTATACTTATAGATTATCTTAAGTTAATTATAATATATTATAGGGGCTATATTATGCGAGTCTATATATATAATTATTTTATAGGATTTCTGTAAGGCCTCCTCTAGGTTTTCTAAGTTTATCTCTGTCCTATAGGATATAGTCTGTCTTCGCGTAGGTTCTCTAGGATCACGTGACCCTAGCGTTATTAGTTAGTTCAGAGGCTCGGCCTCCTTGTTAGTTGTCCGTGCGTCCTCCCTCATCCTCATAACCGCCGCCCTTCTTACTTATGTTCGTAACACTACTAATACCTTAGTTAGATTTTCTCTAATAGTATAGTTTACTATAAGTACTTTAGACTAGTTAGTAACTCTAGCTAAGCTTAGTTAAGTTATTACTTTCTAAGTTTATTACTTCTTTACTTTTAGTCTTTTCTTTTTTCTAGTATTCTCTAATTCTTTATTAGTAGTTCTCTAAGTCTTCTTCTTATTCTTATATATTTTCTAATCTTAAGTATTTCTTTTATTTAATTATGTATCTGTATCCTAGTTTAAAGTTATTAGTTCTCTTATTTTATTTATATTTTATAATTTTTTTAACTTTATATTTAATTTCGTCTTTAAGACTATACTAAACTAATTTTTATAATAGTATTACTAAGTTAGCTAGTTCTAATTTTAAGATATAAAAGTATAAGTAGATCTTTATATCTAGTAGTAGCTTAAGTATATAGTTTATAAGTCTATTTTAGTTTTTAACTAAAAATAGTTTAATAATTATATAATTAAGTTTTTTACTTAGTTACTTATTATATAGATTCTTTATAAGTAAATATACTTTATCCTTGTCTTTAGCTAAAATACTATTTTTCTTTTATTATTCTAGTAAAAAACACTATTATATTATACGTTCTTAAGGTCTTTTTAAAGCTATGTATATATTTTCTTTATTTCTTTAGCTATCTTTATAGCTACTTTAGCCTTTATACTAAGATATAATTTTATAAAAAGATTAATGTATCTCTTATAGTTAGTAAAGAATAGTATCTTTCTAGTTAATTCTAATAATTTATTATTATAGGCTAGTTATACTATTAGTAATAATAAAACCTAATTATTTTATTACTAACTATTATAAATTTTTAAGTAAGTTTTTATTATTTTATGACTTTTTTCTATCTAACTATCTATTTTTAGATAGTAAGCTATTAATAATTTTCTTTTTATTTATATTATAGCTATTAAAGTAGACTAAAAGTTAAAAATAAACAGCTTATCTCTAATACTTATAATAGACTTAAGTATACTATAATATTATATTAGTCTATCTAAGATAATAACGGCTAGTTATTCTATATTATAGTTATTTCTAAATAGTATCATTTCTACTACTTTTATAAATCTATAAATTATATTAAAAATAATATTATACTTAATTCTTATTATAGGATCTTTAGATAGTAGTAACTCTATTATAAAGCTTATAAAAATATTTACTTAAAGTCTATTAGGTAGCTCTATAGCTTGTATTTCTCTATAAAGTATATAAGTACTATATTTATTCTTTTAATAGTTTCTATATTTCTTAATAAACTATTTAACTTTAGCTTTTATATTATTAAAGATATAGTATTAATATATAAGTTTTATTATTCTTTTAATTCTAAAGTAACTATATACTAAGTTATTATAAGATTATTAAATAATTACTTTTTATAATTCTGTAGGTACTTTAGGCTTAATTATTATAGTATTATTTAGTAACTTTTTAAGTTTTTCGCTTCTATTCTAGTTTACTTAAAAGACAGTATTACTAACTATTATTTTTATTTTTATAATATCTAATTTACAGTTAAAAGTATCTACCTTAGTATTATTTTTTCTTAGTATATATATAATCTTAAACTTATATTATCTTAATATTTTAGCTTATTTAACTTATCTTTAGATTAAAGTTTTAGTAGTAGTAAAGTTAACTAAGTTCTTTTAATTTATAAATAATATAAGATTTAAGTAGCTTTTTATATAAATCTACTTGTAACTAAAAGTATTTATAACTCCTATAAGCTCTTTATTATATATATTATATTATTTTTTAAAGTTTTAAATTTTCTAAAGTAGTAAGTAATAAGGTACTATTTCTTATTATATTCTAATGTTACTACTATACTTAGTATAAAGTCTAAAGCATTTATTTTAAACTATAAGAGTTCTCGTATGTAAAATATAATTAATAGTAAAAGTATAATATAAGCTTTCTTAAGCATTTAAAATACTTAGTTTTATTTATTTTTTTATTCTTATTTTATTTATTTTTTTATAAGTTTAGTAAGTAGAATAAATTTCTTAAAGAAGTTCTTAATAAACTATTAGTTAAAATTAATAAATCTTATAAATAACTATATATCTTTAACTATTTTAGGTTTAGGCTATTCTTTTACTACTTTAATTTTTTCTTTACTTATTTTTACTTTATATATACTTATAGTATATTTTAAGAATTTAACTTCTCCTTTATAGAACTTATATTTATGAACGCTATAAATCGTCTAGGTTAGTTGTCTTCCTTGTAATAGTAGGTTACTCTGGTATCGTGTTCCGCTCGACAGGGAGGATGCAGTATTACTCCCACAGTTCTTGCACGACTACTTTTCCTCTCCCATCGCCCAGGCTTGAGAGATAATATTGGTTTGAGAGAGGAAACTGCGAATTTTTGGATACAATGTCTTGTCTAGTCCAGAGAAAAAGACATAGGCAGACCCTTTCACTTTGGCAACAGGCTGGCAACGTGCTAGGCAAACCAAAAAAAAATTGATAGCGCGAGCATATTGGGCGAGCTGAGTGAAGAAAGCCAGGCGGGTGCTGGAGTTCAAGGTAAACAGCTAAGAGATATTCATTGCAACTCAGGGTCTGCTGATGAAAGACCTCTGAAACTAAGAGAAATCTGTTCTACTGCACTAGTTATTACATTTATCGACCACAGGAACAATATGCACTGTGCTGTTCTACAATAACGAAGATATTCGATAGCGCCCTTCTAATCCTTTGTTGATATGCTGATGCTAGGATGAATTTGAATTCTTGCATCAGTATCCTAAACGCCCTATCCGTTGGCCCTCGCATCACACACCTAAGTAGGAACTTTACTAACATCTCTAAGCTCTAAAGATTAAAATTTTAAATACTCCTTGCCCGCTTAATCTCCGTTCGTCCTATTCTCTATTTATGTCTTGTATTTGAGGTGGGTTTGCAGGGGGGTAGTCCTCTGCCACTGACGGATTAATTCTACTCCGCGGGGCTCGTCCCGCTGAGCCAGCCCCTCCTCCAGATCTCTCCACAATCTATCCCTAAAGTGTGCCTTAACGGATAGTCTACTGAAAAACCCCTACCTAGTCCCTAGTCTAAAACGCAGTTCCCCTAACAATTATTCCTGAGTCTAATAAACACTTAATGTGATATCCCTGGAGTTCTCCCTTCTCTCGCTAAAATGGGTTTATTGCACTTTCCTAACTCCCCGCAATTTATTTTCGGTATATCTGGTCTGTACCCGTGTAACTTATTTGACTAGGCATGTGATGAGATGAAATGGATAGATTAATGGATCGCGGCCTGCTGTATAATATCTCAGTGCCCACTCCTGCTTGGCTGCTTTAAGTCGCTATTGTCGAGTCACACGTGATATCCTTCGTCTATTATGTTGTCCGAAACACTTACTGCTTTAGTGCTTCTGGCTGCTAAAGCTACAGCTACAATCTTTTATGCAGGTGTAGCTGAAAGTGGAGGAGAGTTTGGCGTCTACAGTAGGTAATCATTGTAGTTCAAGAAGACCTTTGCTGATAATAATAGGTAGCACGGCAACTCCTGGCACCGGGCTTCCTGGCCGATTCGGAGTCGACTACCAGTTCATCAATACCGCAGCCATTGACATCTATGTCGACCAAAATAAGGTTAACTTGTTCCGTGTTGCTTTCCTTCTGGAGCGCATGTGTCCTTTATCATATGGATTGGGATCGAAGTTCAATGAGACAGTGGGTGTCCCCAAGCGAATTGTAGAACACTCATCTAACAGGCAGCAGCACTTTCAAGAGTTCGCTGATGCTGTGAACTACATCACTGTCACTAAGGGAGCCTACTGTATCTTGGATCCTCACAACTATATGAGATACAACAACCCCTCCCAACAACCAATGACAGGAAGTATCATTGGAGATACTTCTGATATTGCTGCTGCTACGACTGTCCAATTCGCGGCTTTCTGGGGCGAACTTGCTGGAAGATTTAAGTTAAATGAGAAGGTCATCTTTGGGCTAATGAATGAGGTAAGTATTTCAATCTAATCTAAATAACTTTAATAGAGATTTAGAATTAAGTTACTCCTAGCCCCATGATATGGACTCTAATCTCGTCTTGGCTAACGATCAAGCGGCAATCAATGCCATTCGCGCTGCTGGTGCCAATCAGCTGTAAGCCATCCCAATCTTGACCATGCATCTTAGCTAACAAAGGCAGCATTCTCGCACCCGGGAATAGTTGGACGGGAGGTCATTCCTGGACAACTGGCGGCTCCAGTGAAGTTATGCATAAAATAACTGACCCTGTCAACAACACAGCGATGGATATTCACGAATACCTCGATGTCGACTTCTCAGGCGGCCATTCAGTGTGCTCCCAAGCCGCAGATACCAACCTTGCAGCTCTTACCACCTGGCTTCAAACCTACGGATTCAAGGCCATGATCACTGAATTTGGTGCAGCAAATGGAACACAGTGTTCTACTTATATCACAGATATGGTAAAATATATGGCTGCCAATGATGTATATATTGGTTGGACAGCTTGGGCAGCAGGTCCATTCTGGGGAAGCTATTCGCCTTGCTGCACAGATTCTCAACAATGGGGTTCTCTGGAGCCCGGTAGCAAGGCAGCTGACGGTACTCCGGGTATGTATGAGGGAGTCTGGGTCAAGGGGATTCAACCACTCTTGCCAAAAACTCTCCAGAAGACTGGTATCTCGAATCTGAAGGGGCCGGGTGGAGTTGTTGGGGGTAGTAGCAGTACCGTTAAGACCATCTCGAGCACTGTTAAGTCGAGCTCAACTTCCTTACTTAAAGTTACGAGTAGCAGCACGACTAAATCAAGCACTACGAACAGTGCTGCTACGACGAGCTTAGTACCCCTCGGTGTACCCCTTTATAGTCAGTGTGGTGGTCAAGACTATCATGGATCTACTGTTTGCTCGTCTGGGACTTGCAAGTACTCGAATCCATGGTACTCACAATGTCTTTGAGGAGAAAGATAAGTTTGATAGTATATATATTCTCACTAACATGTGAGGAGTTCTTATACATATTTAGAGTATCGTACAGGCAATTCATTGCATGCACTCTATTCTGCCATACTTCCTAAATGTTGAGTGTGGAATAAGAAAAGTCTCTCAAAGAAGAAAGATGCTTCAGCGCCTCTTTTACTTAGTGTTAAAGGTTAGTGCTTAACGATTTAGAAGTTAGCTATGCGCAAAGGCTTAACACTATAAGAGAATTATTTTACTTAATTTAAAGTCTATAGAAGTGTTATAGATTGCAGAGGCTGCGTTATTAGTTACTAAACTATAGGATTACTGTAATTTCTTATTAATATTAGCTTTATAGTCTTATACTGTGTTAGTTCTTAAAAATGTAACTTAATAGCTAACTCAGAAGGCTGAATTAAACTTCCTTTTTAAAGGCTTAAATATAACTTTATATACTATAGCTTTTATGTTAAACTAATAGATTATACGTTATAATTACTAAAAGGCTATACCTAATATAACTTCTTATTATAACGGATGCTAAGATAGTAACGTTGCAGCTTACTTGTATATTAGACGCAGAGCCTAATACTAGCAGTTAAGCTAGAATTAATGTAATTTTGGCCATTTTAGCGTAGTAGGGCTCTGCACTACTACACTTAGAGTTATTTATCTAAATGCTTATACTATATAAGTATATTAGTAAGTAGTAATACCCTTATCTAGTATCTTATAGCTAACGTGAGCGGTAAGCGAAACGCCTAGGTAAGCAAAACGCCTACCCTACCAAGCTTTATAACTTTACATATTAATAACTTAATCTTATAAAAAGCTACTATAGCTTATAGTAGCTTAAATTAATCCTCTACTTCTACTATATCTTTCTTATACATACGCTTATTATATTCTACCTCTCTATAAGTTTTATAGTGTTAGATACCCTTTATACTAGCACTTATTTAAGCCCTCTTTATACGTCTTTCTACCTTAAGTTAGGTATTAACGTCCCTCTAAGTAATTAAGTTCTCTCTCTTCTCCTTTAATAGGGTCCCTCTTTACTAGATCTACTTTTTCTTATACTTTTTCTACTTAGAAGTAGCTCTATTTACTTACTTAAGACTAGCTACTTTAGCTTCTAGTAATATATATAAGTATACTTTTAATATTAATCCTTTTTTAACTTATAATACTATCTTAATAATAGAATTAGGAGAAGAACTCTTATTATTATAAATCCTCTTTATAATTAGTATTATTTAAGCCTCTATCTCCTAAGTATTACTAAGTATTTTAGGGTGCTAGGGGGTAGGCCCTAGTAGAGGTAGTATTAGCGTATAAGGCTTTACTTTAAGCTTTAATAGTACTACCTCTAGGCTATATAGGACTAGGCTAGTTACTTAGAAGCTAGATAGAATATTCTACTATAAGAATAAGGTCTTAAATACCTTCTTAAAGGAAGCTAAGAATACTTTTTTATTAATATAAGTAATATAACTATTTACTAAGACCCTAATCTTTTACTAGTATACCTACTTTAATAGTATAAAGTAGCTTATATTAAGTAGCTATAAGATATAAGATAAATAAGAAAGTATATAGAGGGTAATTATCTTATTCTCCTTATATAGATCCTAAAAGGTAAGTAAATTATAGCTTTTATAGCTTTTAATTACTAGTAGCTAGTAACTACTTACTATCTAGGCTACTATATACTAGATAAAGTTCTATAGCTAGGCTAGACTAAGTTTATTATTAGTCTAGCTATTCTTGCTAAGGCTTATACGCTAGCCCTTAGATAGATTAGGTAACTAAGACTTATTATAGTTCTTAGCTTTAAAGATAATAAAGAGTAGAATTATTTAGCTTATAGCGTTAATACTAGTAATTAATATTACCTACTTATAGTTACTAGGTTATATCTCTAGTAGTTAAGTATATCTCTTAGACGTAGTTACTACCTTAATAGACTCTCCTACGCCTATAGTAAAGCTAGTCTTATTAAAGTTATAAGTATCTTTATCTAAGACGCTATACTTAGCTTTAATATTATATATAAGGTTAAACTAAGAGCTAGTAATAGCTAGATTACTATATAGGACTCTCTAGTAGTTATATAGCCTACTTAGCTAGGATTTAATCTTAGGCTTATAAGAGATAAAGTTTCTAGCCTATTTTTCTCTTACCTAGCTACTACTATAAGTAGCTAGTAACTAATTTACTATCTTATAGAGATATAATAGTATAAGAGTAAATCTTTACGCGTCTAGCTTCCTTATATATTAGATAATTATGTCTTCCTTATACTTATTAAGCTTTAATAAGTTAGGTTAGCTATCGCGTTATAAAAGCTTTCTAGTATATTAGTTATAAAGAGTCCTTCTAGGAATATTATAGACTACTATAGCTTATTAATTACTTAATATTACGTCTTTTTTTATTACTTAGATAGCTAAGATAATTCTATCTTTATAAGGGAGTAATTTAATATTAAGTTATTAAGATATTGTAGTTAAAGGTAGAAGGAGGTGTAGTCTTAGTAAGAGTAGGCGTTTCGCTTACCGCTTACGTTAGCTTTTTTAAGATGTTTATAATACTTAATTTTTAATAACTTTCTAGTAACGTAAAGTAGCTTATAAAAATTGCGCTTAGTTAAATAAGTAGATAGCTTATCTAAGGGCGTAAAGTATTACTAGTAGTCACCGCTTATATTATATTATCTTCTAAATATAGTATTATTAATAGCTAAGTGTCTGTATAATTTGCATAGTCTATTTACTTACCTCTTTTTAAGCTAAAATATAATTACGCTAGCTCTCTATTAGTTTACCTGCTTATGTTTAATTACTACTAATTTCTGTGCTAAAAGCTCTTATTTTAATATAGTTACGTTAAGTTAGAGGAGTAGTAGTTCTGCGCGTTCACGCGTTGTTATTATAGCACGTGCGTAACGCGAATAAACTTTTATCCTAGTACTGTAGGAGATAATGTTCATTACTAACGTAACTAGCAACTAAGCTAGGCAGGTAACTAATTAAAGCACAGTGCTAATAGAGTTATATTTAAGATTTGTTATCTTTTTGCCTAAGATAGGTAAAACTTATTTTAAGACCTAGATTAATTCTACAACATTTAGACAGATTTATTAGGCTCTACTATACAGAGGTTAAGTATTAACTTGTTATACTTAAATATACGTATTTCTATATGAAACCATAAGTTAAAACTTAGTATTCTTTAGCTACTATTGAGAGGAATGTTTGTAAGAAGTCTAGTAAGGAAGATATAATATACAAATTTTATAAAAATGGTTATTAGTTAATGTAGAAGAAACCCTAGTGTAAAACCTATCTAGCGTAGTTTACAACATAAAACTTCTATCCTCCTAGAAAGGTTACGCATTAAAAAGCAAAAAGACTTTTACTTGCTTTGCGGAAGTTCAGACTTCTAACTTATTATCACTTCTCCCTGCCTTGTAAAAGCCCTTTACCTTCTTGACTAGTCCTGGCCCGGAATGTAGATAGAATCCTGCAGTAAAAGCAGCAATATTAAAGGCTGAATAAGCAATCAATAGGCCAAAGTTCCTCCAACGATCATCGTAAGACATGTTCATGGCAGCCAGATACACATCTGAGACTGCGAATTGGCAGAACTGGCAATCTTGCTTCGCATTTGGATTGTATATCACAGCCATGCTCGCATTCGCGAACGCGCCTGCATACTCGCCGCATGTCTGCCCTTGAGGTGGCTGGAAGATGTTCGTCTCGGTAGCGGTGCATCGCACGGGAACACCATAAGTACCGGTAGACATCATGGCTGATACGAGCCATGTGAATGGGCTAACGTAGTAGGCAAAGTGCCAAAAGTTGACAAGTTGTCGAAGGGGCTGAAGCACGCCACTAAAAGCTAGAATGAAGGTGTAAAACAGCGTTGTCACCATGGCGGCTGTCTCTGCATTTGGCGAGACAATCGCAATTGCCTGGGAAAACGTTGCATGGTACACCTGGTAGAGAACGAACACAAGGTACATAAAGGCACCTCGCCCTGCTGGTATATCACGCCACCAACCGACGGGGAAGTACCAGCAGATAAAACCTAGGCTGGAGATCATGAAGTTGAAAGGAATCTCAACGATTATGTTGGCGGCGACGAAGACGCTCCAGTGATACATGTTCGAGTACCGTTCGCGGGAGTCGTATATCTTGCGGAGGTCGATGAGTCGGGGTTGGAGGAGGACCATGAGGACGAGGCAGAGGAGCAAGATCATAAAAACCGAGAAAACCTTGTTCTGTAGGCCTTGAATCGAGTTGGATTCTTTGTAGAAAGTGAAAGCCATGAAAAGTCCGCCCACAACGTTTATGGCTAATTTGCCGTTGATATATCCTGGTGAGCGCCAATGTTGCATAAAAAGTCGTTTTTGAACAAGAAGGTATTGCTGAAACCATGTTGTCGCGAATTTGCGCTCGATACCCCCTGACCTTTGCCTAAGATTTGTGACTTTCTGCGATTCAAGGCGCTCAATACGAGCTGTAATCGCTTGCCGCTCTGATGATGTTGCCCAAACTGAAGGCCAATCAAGTGTCGCATGCCCTGTAGCACCCGCACCAATTTGTTCAAGCATGTACTCCGCAGGATTTGCGCCTTCGGGGCATCTAGGCGCACCGTAGCCTGCAAAATACTCAATAACGTTTCGCGAATCGATACCTAGATCTCCAAAGTAAACTGTTTTACCACCACCGGCTAATAGAAGCAGTCGGTCAAATTGCCCTAATAGAGTGGCGGAGGGCTGGTGAATGGTACACAGAATGGCCTGACCTGCATTTGCAAGATCTCGGAGTAGCTTGATGATTGACCATGCTGAATGAGAATCGAGCCCAGACGTTGGTTCATCCACGAAGAGGAGAAGAGATGGCCGCGCGACAAGCTCAAGTCCGATGGTGGTACGTTTTCGCTTCTCCGCGCTGAGGCCTTTTCCAGGTACACCGATCACCGCTTCGGCATATTCTTCTAAACCTAGGATGGAGATGACTTTTTCGACATAGGCATGCTTTTCTGGGAGAGGCGTTTCCTGCGGTTGGCGGAGTAATGCAGAAAAACGGAAGGCTTCGCGGATCGTCATTTCGGACATATGGATATCCTGTTGTTGTACGTAACCAGTACGTCGCTTAAACGATTCATCCAAAGAAAGACCATTGATCGTCGCGTTGCCGGTGACGACGCCTGTATCACCAACGCGCTGAGCAAGGACATTTAATAATGTTGTCTTGCCCGCCCCCGATGCACCCATAAGTGCTGTGAGTGTCCCTGGCTCAACAAAGCCTTCCACGTCGGACAACAGCCTGCGTGTGCTGCCCTTGATATTTATATCGTAGTTCAAGTGTTTCCAGGAGAACACATCTTTGCTGTCACCGAGATCTGGAATGCTTTCGCTCCTCTCAATTTTCTCGTCAGGCCCTAACGCGTTGGTGGAACCACACTCTGTATCGTTCTGACGTTTTGCAGTCGCCCCTACATGATTCTTCCCGAAGATGTACTGAGATGACGTAGAATCGCCGAGTCTTTTGAACTCTGCCGCAGCAGCATAGAGAATGGTGAAAGTCACGAAGAAAGCGATCGATATCCCAAGGTTCCGCCATACGTTGGCGTAATGGTAGTCTAGTGAAAGACTAATGTAGTCGTCTCCAAGCACATACAGGTCACCCGGCTTCGCTCCAACAATGGGACAGACCTGATTCGTTGTTCTGGTATCCTCGTAACCAGGACCAGACGGTATCAATTGCTGGCAGGGCGCGTTTCGTCCGTGAAATTCAATTGCCATTAGCGCTTCGACCGTGTAGTAGATAGGATTGATGTAAGAGATCCATTTGAACCACGGATGCATTGAGGGTCGAGGAATGACGTAGCCTCCGTACATGGCCAAAGGAAGAACCGATAGCCCTGCCGCAACCAATGCCGCATCCACGGTGTTAGCCAAAGCAGCGACTATCCGAAACCAGGCAGTCATCGTGACTGTAGTAAGATAGGTAAAGACCACAAAGAGGAAAAAAGCCCCTGCCTCTCTTTTAAGACCAGCCATAAAGTATACAATAACTGTGAAGATCAGAATGTTGAAGATCTTGATAGGATATTGCGAAACCATGGTAGCAAGAGCATCAATATATGGATGATACATGCTGTATAAATGGTGCTTTTCGACAATTGGTCTTTGAGAGAACTGTGCTGCAACCTCGGCGAAATTGACAATGATATTGAACAAAACGATGAAGAAGATGACGCCGCCTTTGGAGAAGAATCCGCTTGTTCCTGGGTCGATCTGGTAGAACATTGATCCAATGAGTAGTGGAACTATCATCATCGTCGTTGTGATGGCTAGGAAGTAGGCATATTCGCCTTGGATTCTTTGAATTGCTCGGCGGAACGTCGCGAGGAACTGCATTCCGAGATTAAGAGTGTACGGCGAACGGGTTCTAGTAACAGGGGCTTTCTCAGCAGATCGCACACTCTTAAAGCGGTCCAGTTCTTGACTCTGTGTTGGCTCTGCTGCATTAGCGTGTTCTTCGATGGCCGTTCTCAGTTCCTGGTAGTTCGCACTGGCTCTCCATTTATCTTCGAATTCTTTAGCCGTACGTGGAACTTGGTTCTCGAAAGTCTTGCGCACGATTCTAGCGGTCGGATCTGTGACTGAAACTAGGAACTCGGCAACGGTCTGGCGTGCAGGGCAGACGAAACCCATGTCTATGAAAAACTTTTTGGCTGCGTGCAACTCGCCAAAAAAGATCTGGTGACCTTGATGAAGAAGAAGTACTTTGTCATAGGTGCCGGCAAGTGAGTCGCCAGGTTGGTATAAAGCTGATACAGATACATTGCTTGTAAGATCCGTGGCGACGCGCAATGCCCGGGCAAAATCCAAAGAAGTAGAACTGTCCAGGCCCTGCTATAGTCAGCAAACGCTCGCATCTAGTTACTGATGAAGTCATACCTTCGTCGGATTGTCCCAGCAAGTCACGCAAGCTCTAGTAAGGAGCTGGTGAGCGGTCAGTACTACGAATAACGCAAGCAAGAAGTGGATATGTACGTACCATTTCGGCGATAGATACTCGGCGTCGCTCGCCTCCAGACACCCCTCGCACAAAGTCGTTGCCCACACGTGTGTGAGCCGCATGATTGAGACCGAATGCTGTTATTAAGATATCTCTGACCGTCTCAATGTACCGCCGTCGCGAGATACCGTCCATGCGCACATGAGGTGTCTTTGTGCTAGCCGCAAATTCCAGCGTCTGGGAAACCGTGAGGTAAGGGAAGTGATGATCGATTGCGTCATTGAAAGCTAGCATGCTACGAAATCGCTCTCGCATGTTCTGCATAGAAATTCCGCTGTAGCTTATAGACCCACACCATCGTCGATAGCTGTCAACTTGGCCAGAGAGCATCTTCAGCAATGTTGTGCAACCACTACCCGGTGGGCCAAGGACCAATAGCATCTCGCCAGGTACAAGAAGTCCATCGATATTGTGCAGAATTGGCTTTTCTGGTGGTTTCTTCCAGAGCATTATAACTGAAGAGACGAAGCTAGTAAAGATAGAGATCGCGTCCTGTTGCGTGACCCTAGCATTGTCGTCGCCATAGACAGAAACATCTTTCCAGGATAGGGTCACATGTGGCGATAGAGGGCCGGTGCCGTCCTTGGCTCCTCTTTCGATGGCGGCAGTGAGTGTTCTTTCGAGCGTCCAGTCCGGATCGCGCACATCGAAGGGATCAATTTTACGGGTTGGTTCGTGCGCAGCATTGGAAACACGTCGGATGATGCGTGCAACAGTGGTGGAAGATAGAATTTCTTCGTTTGGAGGTGTGCAAGAAGAGGTTGTGTTGGCGTCAGTATCTTCGACGGTGTTCAGTGCCATGGTTAGCCCGAAGACGCAAGTATAGTGGCGGGATGATAGCAGACCCGGGTTGGCGTCCACCTCTATATGAAGTAATCGCCATCATATTCGGAAATTACATAAAAACTAAGAATTACCAAGAATAATTTGACGTTCGTGTTGTGTGATGTAGTGAGGAATTAGCAGTGAGGGACCCGTTTGAAAGTGGGTCTGACGTTAGCGCGTCTGCACTTCCTCGGTTCCGAGCTTGCCGTCTCATGTCTTTCCACACCCTCAGAAGTTTGCTCGAGATACACAATGCCGACGCAATGGAAGCCAAACAAAAGCTAATGAAGACATGCGACCCGTGTAAGGCTCGCAAAGTCCGCTGCAGCGGAGCTAGTAAGTTTCCTAATGGCAGACACATAACTCGTCTTCACAACTTCGAGAAACACTGGTCTGACTGTCCTACAGGACATCAAGGTGCTACGAGCTGTATCAACTGTGCGCGAAGACATGAAGTATGTAAATTCAGTCCTATTCGCACGCCGAGAGGACGAGAGGCAGCAGGCTCCCACCATAGAACCAGCGCTGGCTTCGAGCAGAGTGCCAGTTCCGAGACAAGTGACCGAACAGTACCCCATCATGATGCAGTTGGCTCACTGCAATGCATGACGAAATATGATGGACTTCAAGAATTGTACGTCGACAGGCTTCTGGCAGCCTCCGACAAGGCGGATGCGCGCGGTGCGCAGAGCCCGAGTCTGCAAGGTCTCGGTGTCTTCGGTGCGTGCTGACGATGATCTCAAGTCTCAACTATCCCCAATTTTAGCTCACCAAGTACTAAGCAGGAAGCGAATACAGCTTGACATTCTTTCCCGAGGCACGTCTATCGGCACTAGCAGCTCAGCTTGGACATGACCGCGTGTCTCATGTCCGAGCGAGAGTGGCTAACATTATTGCGGAGCGAATGAAGACTATCGAGCGTGTACCTGCACCTGCAGCAGATTCCGATCGCATTCATGTGTTTGGCATGGATGATAAATTCATCGAGATTTGCATTCAATGTGAGCGCGCCTGCCTTCGAAGTCTGATATCACCATTGACGTAATTAGCATACTTCGAGCACATCGATCCGATTCACCCCTTCCTCAACAGGTCGCAATTCGAATCCATTGCTCTTAGCGGACATCTGAGCGAGAGACTTGCTGGTGACAAATCATGGTCCGCGCTCTTCTATGCCGTCCTTGCGTTAGGGTCGCAATACCACGATGGCGGCAGCTATCAGCCAGCAATGAATGTGAGCTGGCAGTTCTTCGCCACAGCACTTGCATTGTTTCCTGACCTGCTCATCGCCAAAGCCACTCTAAACACTGTTCAAGCTTTGACCACCATGGCAATATTTGCTTTGAACATTTCTTGTCTCCAAATCGAGTACACCATGGTGTCAGAAGGAGCAAAGAAAGCACAAGCATTGGGATACAACCGATCGACAGCTCCTGGTGACGACCCGCGAAACCGCACTTTCTGGGTGCTTTACTTTCTAGAGAAGAATATGACCTTCAATATGGGTCGTAATTCCACCATCATGGACTCTGACATCAGTAGTGCCATCCCATCCCAACTGCTGCAATGCAGCCCAGTATCATTTGACTGGACTCTTGCGTCAATTCGAATATCGCGACTTCTGAGTCGCATATATGCATCTTTATACTCTGTCAGTGTACGGGATAGGCCAACAAGCTATTACAGTGCCACTGTTCACAGCCTCAAGTCAGAACTTGAAGCTTGGGCAGGAACTATACCAATTGCGTTCCAACCGGGCCAGCCGATTCGGCCGCATACGATACAGACACCCCAAATGATGGAAATCTGTCTGCGGCTACACTATCTATACCACGGGACCATGTTGCATCTAGACCGCACTGCTCTTCAATTAGAAGGTGAGGTAAGCGCCCAATCCGAAGTGGTGACCAGCATAATGCGCACAGCGCGGACTGTTTTGGAGCTCACCAAATACATTGACGTACAACCATACACTCCGCTTTGGTAATTTCTTCCTCGTATCGTTGACTTTTGAGGGCCTAATTCCATTTAGGATTCTTGTGGGGACTCCGCTCGCAGCTCTTCTCGTTCTTTTTGACCTCGTCATCGACAACCCTGCACATCTAGAAACTGCAGCCAATCTCGCCCTCCTCGACGTCGGCAGCGGCCATTTCAGCGGCATAGAATATGCCTCGCAAGGAACGCTTCCCGGTTCGATCGCATCCGAGTTCACGCAAATCGCGCGCGCTTACGTACGGGAAAAAGGTGATTTAGGAATCAGCAGTACTTTCATATTGCCTACATCACCCATGGGAAAGGATAGGTCGAGCGGAGAAGTGCTCGAAACCATTCCTTCCGAAGTATCATCATCTCTTACTTCGTACACTGATTTGCAGCCTTTTCCTCTCGGGTGGAACCCTCGTAATGGTGATGGGACCACAATCGGAACTGATATGCTTGGTTTGTTTGGTTCGTTTTTCCCTTTATGGGATGACGATGGGGCATTTAGTACAATGAATGTATGAGTTATCACCCGTATTTGGTTACTAGAATCGAGATGATTACCTATTTGTCGGTTGCAGTCTTTGGCACAGATAGAATGGAATGGGATCACTCCGGGATGACTGCAGAGCTGCATAGAGCTGTAGCCAAGCATGAAATCAGTGCAGTTAAGATTGGCTGCAGATGCCATCAAGGCCGGCGTGTAATCAGTACAATACCAACGTCTTCTATCAAATGTTAATGTACACGTCACATGCTGGGTTGCTTTCTGCTCTTCTTACACGCAGTTGATGACGGAATAGAGTCACAACATGGGGAAAATAAGCCGATCCGAAGTACGCTAGGCTATAAATTACATTTACACTTGTGGATGTGGTTGGAGGCCAACATACTCGCCCACGATATACCGCTCGTCTTCCTTATCTCTTCGTCGTTCAGTAGGCCATAGTCTCCCAAATACGTAGCAATCATCTTGGACCCTTCAACATCGTTAACCATCACACTTTCCTAAAGCTTGAGGCAATGATCTCTTATACTAAATTCATTAAATTTCCTGTCTCTAAACAGATGGGAGCCTGGGTGCTGGGCTCGCCAGGTGCTGCTCTGCGAAGAGAAATACAAACTTCCACTCAGGAGAAGATCGTCCCCTATTCAGAACTCATTGCTAAGATGGAGTGTATAATAATTGTGTATTTTTTTTATGCACGCTGTGCGTAGTGTATATAGTCACAGGTCAATATGAAGGCCATAGTCCTTTGAGTCACCGCCAGGGCCACCAATCCCACATGAGATAACGCGCGACCAATGACAACAAGTCATTAGAAGTTGTATAACATGGCTAAGGTCTGGAAGCTATTTCAACTTACTTTTCTATTGGCTGACTTGTAAACTATATGCGCTTAGTTTACTTGTGTTTTTTCTGACTTCTGAGACTGAAGCACTGCGAGACCTGGAGAACCGACGACAAGGATAAACAGATATGCAAGCCCGGCCATCATGATCAGAACGCCTGACGCGCTCGCTACGCTGAACTCACCCATGCATCCCTGGGCTTGAATGATTAGCCTGCACCCACATCTAATTTCTCTTCTGTTGTAAAAGCAGTGATTGATATTGGCGATTTAATTAGCAGATGACTTATTCACATATTATGTAGCCTTGGTTCTTATGTAACGCATGAACCATAACATGAATCAGTGTATGAGCTAGAGGCTCAGTCAGCTTCGCTGTACTTGAGATTTGATGAGTTAAATTACGGGAACATAACATGAGATACCACAAATAAGCAAAAGTGAACGAACTTTTGGAGATATTTGGTGCTCATGTCGTGTAGCTAGGAAAATAAACTGAATGGGCTAGATGAAACGCGATGAGAGAGTGAATATCATAGACCTCAAGGGCGACACTATCGTTGCACTGAATAACACGAATAAACGCAGTAGCGAGAGCAATACTTATCATATATTGTCTTCTCACATGCATTTTGATCCCGGCATCGTGTGTTCGGGACCTCGTACTGAACTAGCTTTATTCTTGGAGTGCCTGGCGGGAATTTCGTAGCTCTTGATGCCGCAAGCTTGTGTATATACACGAGATAGGGAAAATTCGGGTTTTATCAACGTTTGAAATTGAAGCTGCGCTACTCTCAACATACAATGCTGGAATATCTGCTTGTAAGACATAATACGGAATGGGCTGAGCATGAATAAAGCCGACTTCCCCAATCACCTCTATCTCGTTCTCGTATCAAACAGCTGGTACTCGCAATGAGTTTTCATTACTGTATTTGCTTGTTTGTTCTCCATATCGCAAGCCTTTCTGACAACTCGAGCAGTCGCTCTCCTTGATCGTGGGCTTCCTCGCCATCATCGACAACCAATCCCGCGTTGAACCATGTGATTGTTGTGCCCATCCTTCTCAACTAAATACGTTGCTAAAATTATATCAATCGCCGGCTTAGATTGCTGTGTTCTTGCTTCTCTCCAACATCTCTAACTGGGCTGGGGCCCTGGCTAACAACGTCTTGACTGCTTAGTTTGCCTTTATATCTGCGTCATGTTCTGGATGTTGTACCTCTACATCTGTGCCAATTTCAAATATTTAGCTTAGTTTATTAGTAATGTATAACTTGCAGCATAAAATAGTTACCTACCTGGTGCGGGTGACTACTTGTCAGCCTCTTATTAGGTGAATCTCGTGTTGCCCATTATGCTCTCATTTACAATGGCTCCTAGATAGGTACGATGTTCCGCCTCCCAAAAATGCCGTAGATGTGAGGCCTGGAAATTAAGAAATCAGAACAAACCTGTTATTTCAGGGTGTCAACCTTTTAAAGCGCGACTATATTCATACCATAAAGTTGGCAACTTGGCTCATTGGCCGGTTCCAGTGGTCTGTATAAGGTACCAGTGTAGCAGAGAGTTCTCCCGAGGTTGCGGAAACCCTCCTAGCATGTGTACAGTCGAAACGATTGGGTACAGATGACGTTGAAAAGCTTGTCAGAATTGCTCTTGAATTAAAAACTACGGCTGCTTGATCACGTTCTCAAGTCTTCTTCCGCTCGAGAAGCGGCTGAATTGAAAACTATTGATATATTAAACCATTCCATGAAGAGCCAAAAGCACAGTGTAGGAGGAGGAAATATGTAGTGAGTGCGGTTAATGTCAGGGATCAAGACCGGGAATTCGATTTCGAATCCATACAATGTAACAGAGATAGCAGAGATAATGGAGCCATTGAGGGATGAAAGAAAAGGTCTGAAGCGCCATGTCATAGCTACAAAACTGTTGAGAAGTATGAATTCGGTTCTGGTGCAGTGAGACTAGCCCTTCCAGTAAACTCAGGTCTGATCATTGTATTGGACAACGCTGATTGGTAGGTACGCATGGTGACCGAGACTGCTTGCACAGACATAAGGCATAGCCACAAAGGCTTCAAAAATGCGCAAATTGGTCTTAGGTAGCATACGCCTTGGTCGAACGGAGGCCTCCTTGGCTCTATCTTGGCAGATCTAGACAAGTACGAGGCGGCAGTCACAGGCCGGTGCTATCGAGGCAAAGAGTTGCTTGAGCAAGAACGAAGAGTGTCTAATGGCTTGCCTATGCCCTTAAAAACATTATCTCTACCTTGGAACTAGTGCCCTGCATGAACGTGCACGCATCATAGACCAGGTATATTACCTGGGTGTCATAATATGCTACTCAGATACGACCTGAATTGTATAGTGTAAATCTCCATACTATTGGTAATGACTGTATATGCTAATTATAATAGCTATGCGTAAGCATGCAGTTCTTGTTTACACGGAATCCTTAATGACAGGCAGTGTAATCAAACCAAGAAGCCCATTGAATCATTCTAGGCTCGTCTCGTGAACCTAACAGCCTCCACACGCTTGGCAACACCCTGGTTTAGATATTTAGTAATAAGAACGTAGAAGGAGTTGTCGCGCGCACCAAGGATGCATCCTGCAGCCGGAAACCCATCACCGAGGTCGCAGAAGTCGTCAATGCAGGAGTCAACCCCATCGGGGCAGCAAACATCGTGGAGATCGCATCCCCTACGTGTAAGAGTCCCAGAAGGAGGGCGATTGGACAGATCCACTATTCGTGTGTACTCGCTCAGAGCGGCTTTAACATTCGCTGCTATTGTCGCTATTAGCAGGTTGAATGAATTCGAGCAACACTAGCCTCTCACTAACATTTCAGGGTTTGAGAACCAGCTACAGTAGATGCAAGCAACAAGAGAGATATGATCGGAGGCCTCATTTTACTCAGCGTTCCAAGTATCCGATTGTGAAGATTGCGGTGTGACTCCTTGGTGATGAATTCCTAAATATATAGGGGTATTTGATTTATTTATGTTCAAACAACGTGTGGAGAGGTTTAGCACTGTGAGGCTCCTTCTAGATATGGTATTAGATAGTTTTACAACCAACTCAGACTAATTTGTCGCTAAATGTAAGCACTTCGGTAGAATGCATCTAAGCGACGCTCATCTCTTTGTGATAGAAACCCATGCGATTTTTTATATTAGCTATCACGATAAGTGAACGTTTCCAATATAATGCTGGATCAGAACTAAGTCGGAAATGGTAGTTGATAGTATAAAGTCTGCTCTTTTAGTTTATTAATTGTAAACCGTCCTATAACCAACTCTATACATTACTTGACAGCGTACTATTATGTACAGTAGATAAACATCTTCTATCAGTTTCATAAATCTGACCCACTATAAGCATGGCTTTAACCACATTGTAACCATTCTTTGTGGGCGTAGGCTTCATTTATAGCATAATACTGGTGATGTTAGAGGTATGCTATCTAACTAGGATATCGCAAGGTCATCACCCATATATTCAATACGAGAGTATCACGGATAAAATAGTCTATCGTACAATTGAGCGGAAGAATTTCTGTTTTGAAGAGAGATTACGTCGATTGTATACGTCGCTACCTCCGTACGAGATCCAATCACTATTTAGCCGACACTATCAATGGAACTATTAGAAGCCGTATACAGAAGAAGATCTGCACTGCTGAACACTTTGCACGTGGCGCGCATTAGCAGCAGCGCGCCACTCACAGTTGCTTAGTATGAAGTCAAGCGTAGTAATATGCATGCAGTAGCTTTATCCAATCTGTCACCATGCACGAGTTAGTGGAGCCCATTGCCTGGTATCTCTAGTTTTCAGTGAATGTAGTCATTGCCAGAGGTGTATCGGGTTTCTAATCAATTCAGCTGCTTATTTCACCATTGATTGTTACATGGGCAGGATAATCACACATTATGCCCTGATTTCAAAGTGTTCTGCTAGGCATCTCGAGCGATTGATGCCTTCTCGCCGTTTCTCGCTGTTCCTCCCCGTTAGTAGTCTCTAGGTTAGAACTTTTGCCATAAGATTTTACAGATGTCGCACTAGGCAGTCAAATATTTTGTAGAAGTACCCTCACCTTCTTTCATTTGTCTTCCCCCGTGGTTCTGGCATTGTATGTCACACTTGCTACACACCCTGCCTGGTTACCACTTTTTGTGGAAGAGTTTCTGGCTATCATCGAGCACCATGCATCACAGCATGTTCTCTATATTTACCACAACGTGATTTTGACGATTACTATCTACGTAGAGACAGGCCAGTAACAGTATTCTATAGAGCTGGTGGAAGCATGTAGTACAGCGGCCGCTATACAAGAAGATCTCACTTCATGCGCTCTATCTATGGCTTGAAACGATCACCCTAGAGATGAGGATGCATTCTAAACCGAGGTAATTGTGCAGAATCTATTTTCGGGATGCACCCATTGAGCCCTGTATGCACTTGTGCCTCGACCTTAGCATGCTACAGCAATAACAGCTCTTGGGTCTTGGAAAAAATTCAGTGCGTATAAGAGACAATGTGATTAGGGTGTGATCAAAAAATCTGTCGTTCATTTACACTATGTGAAACGTCAAAGTAAAACTTATCCACTGTTTTTAAGATTTACTTCTCCCCCAAGTAGACTTGAGGTGAGACATATGATTAGTGCCTTATGTCAGTCAGGCATATAAACACCCTGGTTGCAAGCTTAGAACAGGCTGGCTTGTAAACGTGCAGTGACCAACCCTATCTGCACTCCCCTCTACAGTTACGCCCCACTGAACTTCTGCGAGTTGGGGTTCGATGTCGCCTTCTGGAGGATGGCAGGCCGCGCTGATAATCATGCTGCAATGGAGAGCTGGTGGTATGCGTATATGAATATGCTTTAATAACAAGTAGAGAAGGGCGAAAAAAGGGCGAAAAAGACCAGCGTGAAGATGAAAAGACTGAGAATAGAGTAACCGCACGCGCATATCGAATCCGGATACAGCTCGCCATCTTGTTTCCGCAGCTCTCGGCGCACAAGGAATAAAGACTGCGATAGGAGCCAGTGAAGGATTCCAGAGGTCACAGTAAGTGGAATTGCCCACCGGTAAGGCAGCTGCAGAAAATATGTATCTCTTTGCTTCTCAGATGGAGAAGTAACACGGAGTCCTTTGCGGTAGATAGCATAGCTGTTCCATTCGATTGCCAGACATATCGAGGTACAAAGGCGATTGACGGAAAAGTAGAGTAAAGAAAGACAGACTTGGGGTAGATTGGCCAGGAACGCAATCAACAATGCTCCTCGGGCGTCAAAGTTTGTTGCTGTGAAGGGGATGATGCTTTTAGAGGCAGTTCCCCAAGATGATGCCTTGATCGATCCACTTGTTGCAGCACTTAAAGCTCCGATAAGCAAAGACGCAGAGGCAATACTTGTATTGTCAGTACTTGAGCAATAACCAATGTGAGAAAATGTGTAATAGGATTGATACCAAGGGCATCTCGATCGAGTAGAGCTACAAGACGCAACATTCAACTTACATGATCATCGCCGACCAGGCCCTTGTACCACCGAGCACCAACATCATCGGTCGTTTTCTTGAATACCAGGGCTTAGGTTTTGTTGTAATGCGAAAAGAAAGTTCTTTCGGTTCTTTTAGGGTGCATTTGCCTTCGGTGGAAGGCTCTGGATTCTCAAGGAAAGATGCAACAGCGTCTCCAACTGTAATAAGGTGCCCGGATGAGCACATTCGAATAGTTAGATAAATTCCAACAATTTTGAAAATATTGCAAACAAGTACAATTCCTAAGAATAGCATCGAGACTTGCACTCTATTGACGTAGGGTATGACTTTTGCATGGGCGTATTGAACATGGAATGCTGTGCCTGGAAGTAGCCACCCACCTTCAGCACAAAGACTGAGTTTGTCTTTTAAGATGGTTGTTCTGTGTGTTTCGATTATTGTCGCTGGTGGCCATTCTAATTCTGGAAACAACGCAATATCGTTGGACCTTCCCAGGTCTATGACGACTCTCGAACTTTCGAGTACTATAGGCAATTGAGGCGTTACTATTCCTGAACTCCAGTTATGTGACACTGGAACTGCCCATATCGCGTCATTGTCTAGGGATGTAGGGGTCCAGGCACAGGACATGTCAGACCCATCTGGAACACCCAGTGAGTATGACCAGTTCTTGTTGATACTGATTGCAAATGATGCTTTATCGACTACAAGAAGAAGATCACCGTAACCTGGAACCCACGATGTCGCATATGTTTTCATCCAATCTGGGTTTTCCATTTTCTTCCAAGCCGTGGTAGCTGGCAACAGCTCACTGGTGTTGGCGATGAGTGTCGCATTAAAATCTTGTCCAGCAATAACTTCGAATACGGATGAATTATAGCTGATACAAATTAGTAACATGGAATAAAATTGAAGTTGGGGACATTAAGTTCCTACAATAAATGTAGAGGTACCGAAGTGCATGCAAGGATCACCCAAAGTAAGACTCGTTTGCGGTCTATTCTTTGTAGATTGCGAAGGCTCATAATACCTATCTCAAGCCAATACCCATTTTCATGCGCTCGGTTGATTTCATACCGGGTAGGGGCGCAGATGATCTGCATAGCATAATTGGTCGAAGTCAAGAGAATCGTGCTCAGGGTGTTGATCAGAACGTGCAAAGCAGTGCTTAACCTCGTAACTTTCCGCATTTCGCCTTTTGAAATCGTGCCTATACCGTCTGTAACGCTCTCTTGAGCAAATGCCGCTGCGAATAACAAGGCTATGTTACTAAGAAGGACAGCGATTGAAGCGTACAGACCAGCATAAAGACCAAATCTCCAACCTTTGTTACCAAGGATTGGTCCTCTTCTCGAGATTGAGGGTTGGCGGTGAAACCACCTGCTCTTCGAGCGGTTTCCGGCGCTGTGACTGTCTGAGAACGTCGAAAAGTCACTCAGTCTCTCGTCCGGCGAAACACTTTCTGGTTGAAGGCTAACCAGCCGGATATGTTCAGGTTCGCCCCAATACCTGGCGTTCATGCGTTGGTGGAGTCGGCGAGATTGGCTATTGCTATCCATTTCAAGTATACAGAGTTGTGAGTTTGATCAAAGATATGATAAATCTAGTATGCAGCCAGGTAAGAGGCCTAATATATGCGATCGAACACCGCCCCATCTCTAGCCGCAAGGTTGAGGCAAGCTTGAGGCAAGCTTGGTGCCGATGACATATTGAGTGGCTGGATTCGGCATAGACTGCCCAATCATAGAAACCGAACCTGTTACACATGCGATAGCTCAAATTTATGAAGATGAACGCAACAAATCAGAGGTTAATAACATTTCTGGGCTTTCCTTGGCCACGACAATTATATTGTGTTTGGCAAGGATGGCAACTCCCTGGGTCTATTTCCGGAGCCTAGAGTATCACAACTCCTCGCTGCCCGGTACTCACATAAACGCGCTTTAGTGCAACCATTCGAGGCAATCCTCCAGATTTGGTGAGACTTATGCGAGCTCACACCTGTTAGCTGTCTCAAAATCATGTTAGTTCGGGCTTTGTGGTTGAGGTGCAAAATGAGCATTCTACGAAAACTAATCCACTACACCAACGATTCAATAACATGGTTCTGTTCAATGCATAGCTTTTGACGAGTTCGCTGGACATAAATTTAACAATCTATTTCATTTGAACCACGAATTGACGTCAGAAGTCTACCAAAAGTGGTTGTGGAAGATACACCCCGACATTCATCCTGATGGTCTAATATTCAACGAACCTTATTCGACATTCAAGACTCTCAAAAGGGTATACACTCAGAACTCAGAATATGAGCTATTCGTATCGCATCTTTGGATAGATAAAATCTGATCGGACATTGTTATGCGCAAGCAAGAAGCTGCAGCTAGGTTGCCATTTGTGACGCAACAAGGTTGTTTGGCATTCATATTTCGCTACCTTTTTCCACCTCCGAAGGTTTGCTATCTATTAGACGTTTGGGGTCTGTTTGTGTTGAAACCTGTCACAGTAGGGAACGTACTATAAGCTTGTTACAGGAGATTGCTTCATTCGGGGGCTCGAAGACTACAAGGAATATGATCTATGCTTGGCCTGGGGTTTACAGATGCATGACTTCTGGATGGTCTAATACAATAACAGAATGTCACACCAATAGCGTCCACCCTGCGTGTCGAGAAGTACACAACATCTTATGATATAACAAAGCCAACAAAAGGCTAGAAGCATAGATAATTTCACATAAGATACCTTAAACCTTGAGCTTACGTTAAAGGTTTTTCCTTTACGGATAACTTGCGCATGTCCTATAATACCACGATTCTTCCCGACGCAATATAAGAACACCATTCCAGACAACCTCGGATTTACTTCAAGTCTAAGCGAATTCAGTGAAGAATCACACAAACTGTAGAGACACTAGCATGAATACATGCAAAGCAAAAATATCGCATATTTAAGCACATTGTACTTCTATGGTGACCTCTAAAAGAGAATGCTGGTCGAATCAGACCGCAAGGCCGGCGTTTTAACATGGTAGCCAGGAAGTGGTGCGCAGGGATACGCATCACTCAGCATTCTTCAAGTCTTTTGCATTTCAATGGATCGAACGTAGCGAGTAGGCAGCAACGTGGTGCTCAGCGTAATTCAACCACAAGCTCCGTGTGTACAAGACTTGGGAACACAATAGAAGTGTATTGAATAACTTTAAGATGGCTCTATGACTGTACTCGGAGTGCAGCAAATGGTAATACCGTGCTTTACGTTATCAAGCAGTATCAAATAACAGGCAGATGAGTGTCTGAGTGAGTCCTGCATGATATGACAGATGTCACGCCTTGCATCCTGGCAAGCAACTCCGCATGATTAAGTTTTAGCTAATCTGTATCGAGCTTTTCGTACAGCAGGGCCGCGCTTGCTGTCATTTCTCACTAATAGAGGTTAAGTCAGCGCAGAAGCATGACAAGCTTGCAGATCTAGTTGCTTGTTCGTCTTGCATCTTTCTATCACATGCTCTCAAGTTAGTTAGGTATTGATCGTTATTCCTGGGATCTTAAATCGGTCCGGGGTTGCCCTTGCTAGTGTTGATGCGGGACTCTGAGGCGAATTTTGGCATTTTATAGTAGGCAGAAAACTTAAGTACAAGAAGATTGCCATGGGCAGAAATCTAGGATTTAAAGCCCTTTTTTTGGGAATGCGTGTAGTTCCAGTTTGTTGTTGGCTTTCTTATGTTGAAAGGTATTGAGCATTTCTCAGTACAGTGATCGGCGTTATTTTATTATACTATCTTGTATTATTCTAAACTACGTATAGCCACTTTTTGGGATTAATTTATATTGATCCTATAATTCAAAAGACAAGATAAGGCGATTATATATCTTGCTAGAATAAGGAAGCAACATCTCCTAGCTATAATCTTGGTTCAATCTCGTAATATAGCTACCTCCTTC
Source organism: Pseudopyrenochaeta lycopersici (assembly GCA_003313425.1). Lineage (NCBI taxonomy): Eukaryota > Fungi > Ascomycota > Dothideomycetes > Pleosporales > Pseudopyrenochaetaceae > Pseudopyrenochaeta > Pseudopyrenochaeta lycopersici. Next base: position 47,328 of record NHZP01000008.1, read on the forward strand.
TCGTGCTGGATGCTAAGATCCACTCGTGCTTGGTTCTGAGCAATTAGTCCCTTTACTTATACCTCCTATCTTCTGGAAGCTGTGGAGAGTCGCATGCAACGAGTCCATTCTTCCTGGATGAGGCTCCACTCTGGTGTCCTCCTCATGTACAATGTTCAATGTAATAGTACGAAATCGGAACGGCGACGCGCCTAGTCCCTGCAACGCACGCTCCATTAGCGGCTTGAGGAATGGTGCGCAAGCCGCAATAATCAGCCCAATCTCTTCGACCCGATACCACCACAGAAGCGGTATCCAGTCCCTAAATTGAGCCTCTCGTGGGTTCCACGCACTGATGTGGTAGATTTTCATGGCGCCGGCTAGGGCCGCAATGGTGCCGAAACCCATAAGCACAATTCCTAGTATGCGTTCTAGGAGAGGCCGGTGCAATGACCAGAATAGATGGACGGGCATACTGGCAAAAATGAGGTCGCTTAGCGTGCCGAAGCCTGTTATATTTTAGCGTTTGCTGAGCGGTACTGGCAGCGAGGACCTACCTGCGTAAATATACCCGTAGAGCTGGGAAACTTTGTTCGACCAGCAGACTGCATGTGGTACGATCTCCCAACTAGCGCGGATAGGGCGACACTGTAGTAGGGTGAAAACGTTGGCTCCGATGGGCATGATGAGCTGGATGACGAGCAGGACCCAAATCGTCGTTTTCCAGGCCTTAGATATAGGAAAGCAGAGGAGCATACATCCTATAGATATCCGCGCTAGAGATGACGCCCAGAATGCCACAAGACCCAGGGCAAAGAAGAGTTTCCCAATCTTGATCCGGGCCGCAGGTAGAATGTATTCATCGTAGCCTGACACACCTAGATGTATGGTGACCAGCAGTAGAGACAGCGTGATCAATTCACAGATCTGTGCGTATTATCTTAGAGTGCTTGTAGAGAGACGAGTGCGGAAAACGACTTACTGCTGCAGCGGTCACGAAATAGTCAGAGGCAGCTAGCTTGAAGACGGGGTGGATCCTAGTGTAAATGCGAACACCGTAGGTGATCAGTGCGATAGCCAGCAGGAAGAAAACACCAATGAGTCCTGGAGTCGCATTGCTGGCGTTGGGCCGCGCGTGTTCAGTAGCCATAGCGTTGACGCACGCAGTATGTTGAAACCAAAGAAAAGTTCCAGCATCCAGACAAACGGAGCTGGTGCTGGGGTTGAGCGACCATGCGACTCTATCTTGTGAAGAATGGCCTTATTCCAGTTTTAATATGTGCCGGAGGGATGGAAGGACGGCATGTAGAAGACAGCTTGATCGGTGTGCGAAGAGGAAAAGCAGACTTGCAGTTTCTACATGGCGGCCTCGTATCGGAATCGCAGCGAGCGGGTGCAGAGAAGCTGACTCGTTTGATTGGCATACGAATGCTGGATGCTCGATTTTAGGGGATCTGGGGGTGGCGTGTGGCGTGTGCCACGAACTGCTCGATTGCGTGCATCTGGTCGATATGACCATTTGCTCTCCATGCTGTGACCATCCACAGCGCAAGTGCCGACCGTTGGCGGTGTAGGTATTTAACGAACCTCGATCGGACGCGAAAAGCTCCATCTAAGTCTCGGAGCCATAGTCCTGTTCGCTGCCAGCTCACCTTCGTCTTCCAAGTCTCCCCTGATCGCTGATCGGCGGAGTGCTCACCACAAGTGGCCGTGGGCTGACCACGGCTTCGGGTGCTCTAGCCGGCAGTGTGGATATAGATCGTCGGTGCTCATTCACGCGCTGCCTAATTATCGCTTTTCTTTTTCTGAGCGTGCGCCTGGTACGTCTGAAGTCCCTGGCTCGTTTCGCGGAAGCGGGACCGAATTCCGTCGCACAGATGCGACTCACCATCATCAGTCTCTGCCGCCTATGCATTCTATCCAGACGTTGTCATGTCGCGCTGCAAATTTCGCAATGCTCTCCAGACATTAGCTCAATTAAATTGCTGCCAAACCATCGCATTCCTTGCCACAGCACTGCTGACGCAATCTCCCTGCAAAGTACTAGGGTCGTTCCGTCCGCGGAAACATCGCACGAGCACCTCCTCATAGTGCATCCCCTCCTATTTTGACGTCCGGGGTGCCCATTGAATGCGCTCCTGACCTCACAATACAAACTTTATTGCGAGCTGATAAGCGGTGCATCGTTTTTGTTGTGTGACAGAGATTCCACAGAGCGTGTCCTAGCCAAGCGCATTGTCTTATGTGTTGGTGGCTTCTTGTTTCTGTGACTCCGTGCATGGCATTCAAAGGATGATCGTCGTGGAAATTGTCTCTTCCAGATGTAGTGGATTTATTCTGTGACCTGACACGCGCCTGGAGAGTAATGATAAGGGGCATCTCGAAATTCATTGTGTGATTGATCAAATTAGCTTGCTGGAGCATCTCAACAATAGTCAATACCATCGATTCTTATAGTTCCGCGGAATATGGAGGTGACATTACAGCTGAGTGACTAGTGCAGCATTATCAAAGACAAGCCCCTTGTTCATCGGTTCGTACGGTTAGTACAACTTGCGCTATGCACGGTCTACATCAATGTAGCTAGCAACTCGGAAGTGGCTTGAAGCTAGGAATATGCAAGAACGATTGAAGTGGCAACCTCGCCATCATCTTTTGTGCAAAATTTCCGACTTTACATCATAAGATCTGAGCAAAGTGCCATATGCTGTTTCGTCGCGCAAAATCAGTCGCGGCTCCCGTGCTGGGAGGAGGAAATCTTGTCAAAGAAAGGCGCCACACTGCGCTGTTGTGCAGAGCCGTGTGCGTGGAGTATTGGAAAGAAATTAATGCAGCAAATGTGTCAGTTATAGTTACAACAGTGTTGAAATCGCTTTTCGGCCAAGAGCAAAACATTATGCTGAGCAGTGCTGAAATTCTTAGCATAGTGTTTTGGCTCCGACGGTCGTAGGACGAGATCAAACGCTCTTTGTGCGAACGCCACAGATTAATCAGGAGCTATCTGAGGAGGAGCATTCACACAAACCTATTAACATGCAGTTTGGCGTTGGCGTACAGCAATTGAGGTCGATGGAAGGAAACCAAGGAGCTTGGTTCTAACGTCCATCGAGGCGCGCAAAAGAGTGCTTCGTCTAAAACTCCCATGCATGGTGAGCAGTATAGTGAAACATTGATCAACCCTTCGAAATGATACCTGGCAGAAAGGCTTAAGAGACCTTGAAGTGTGAGTAGATGATATTCGTAACAACAAGCGAAGAGTGGTGCATCATTCCATTAAAAAGGCTTCTCCTCGTTATATTCGTCTCATGCCGTCTCCTAGCACTACATGATTGTATCATTCTTTTTGTCCGCACGCTGTATCTGGGCCTAGTGCTTTCCAAGACCGAATTGGCCATCTTGGCTAGCCAGTCAGTTATATCACGCTTGGTCCCAGTGCCGTAACTTAATCAAAATGTTTGCAGACTCAAATTTCATATCGAAGGCTTTCATGGATGGAACCATACCCTTCTTTTATTATTAAAATTGGTCCCACTGAGATTTGCCGACTATTTGACCACGTTTTGCTACACTAAGTAGTCTCTCATGCAATGACATATACTCTTTCTTCACATTTTGGCTAAGCAATACCGGGACTGCTCAACTAATCCAAGGACGCTTTGCCCCATGAAAGCTTGCTCTAAGTCGGGTGATATCGAGACTGAAAATTGTAGATAAGCCTTTCATGTTGGTGGCGCAAAAGTAAGCTGCGGTGGTGGATTGCTTTGTTTGATCGTATTGTCGGGTTTCAATGTAACGTACATTAGCTCTTCTTGAGAACATTTTGTAAAATCCAGCTTATAGTATTGCGGGAATTATACTATCTCCACCAGCTAATTGGTACTTCTGTCCAACGCTTTGCAAAATCTGCTTTAGCCCTTGAGAGAGCAAATCAGCGAGGATCTTTTCTAGGCGTCATTGCTTTTCAATCTTTTCTCTCTCTGTTGCTATGATTCCTCTGTTAAGTGAAAGCTATATGTCGAACCTTACTCCAGCTTCGATAATATTAGTGAGGTTTGATGTCGCCAGTTCATCGTGCAATGCGGGATTTACATATGATTGAGACATATGTGGCTTCCCTGTCACCCTTTGCGCCTCTGGTTGGTTGGGGTCTTCAATTTGCGAGATGGACTGAGTGCGAGTTACCCACAGCTCTGAGATAGAGCAACCCGAAATTAGCCTTTTTTTTAAGTGTTTTCATGCATTTGTCCTAGATGTGTTGGCTGTTAATTGCCTAAAAACTAAGTATTGAATTACAAACCCCGGCTCCCGCAGCAAATTCAGTGGGCAATCATCTTGCATATTGACAAAGAGAATTTAATTCCTTACGGTACGCAGTTCACTTTCTGCTCAAATTCTACTATGTTCAACATAAAAACAACAGAGCGCTCGATTTTGCCAGGTCTTATCAATGCTCTGGAAACATCTTCTACATGATAATTGCGCATATAAGTTATGAAAAGCCCCGTAGACTAATCTATGGGGCGCCAGGGAAATTAACGCCGCTATCTCACCTTCTACTCCATTACTTCTTTAGTTTCTTTGCTATAGTTTTGCGATAGTCAATAGAAGCTTCACCACCTTACTCCTTCACAATGCTTGTTGATTCCGACTTTACGGGTGCAATCTGTACACGCTAGAAACTTGCATATTCTGTCTCTGATAACCTTAGCCTGTAGATGCAGGCGTTATAACATTTTTACTGTCTTGTAGGAGATAGGATAGAAGATTTTATTCATTCTAACCCTTCATAATATATGCTATCTTCTGTAAATTCTAAATCCTAACCTCGCCTGACGGCTTAGAATTTGGTGCTGTGAATGTAAGTAACTTGAATGAGACTAGAAACTACGATCGGGGTTACTTACTTTATAAAAATTGTCTTAGGTTCAACGTAATGCATCACACCATCTCTTCCTCCCTCGCGTCCGACTCCAGAATCCTTTATGCCTCCCATGGGTGCATCCGGACCAAAAGTTTGCGCACTATTGATGTTAACCATTCCAGACTTTATCCTTTTTGAGAGAAGAAGGGCGCGACCAATAGACGAGGTGAAAATGCAAGCTAGAGTGTGTGTCAATCTCTTTTTAATCAAGCGTGAAACAGTCATATGCTTACCAGAAAGGCCATAATTGGTGTCGTTCGCAAGTTTGATGGCCTCTTCATCGGTTTTAAATGTCTTGATGATGAGAACAGGTCCAAAGATTTCCTCTCGATAGATCCTGGCGTCGTTCTGCGGATTCAAGAAGATAGTAGGCTCAACATAGTAACCCTTATCACCAATCCGGTTTCCGCCTACAACGAGCTCGCCCTCCGTCTTACCAGCCTCGATCAAGTTCATGACCCTCGTAAATTGAAAGCGATCGACCAGCGGGCCAATATATGTCTTGGGATCTGCTGGATGGCCAATGTCCTGCTTCAGATCTATAAATCGCTTTTTCATCTGCTCAATAAACATTGGTGCAATATCCTCATGGACGAAAGTCCTGGAGGTCGCGACACAAGCTTGGGAGTTGTTCCACAGGAAGCCACGACTGGCATGATTCAAAGCATCTGCATGCATCAGCATGGTAGCACAACGTAAGAGGGTGGGCCAACTCACTGTCAATGTTGGCGTCACTGAAGATTAGACTAGGGGATTTACCTCCGAGCTCGAGAGTTACCCGCTTCATGTTGCTTTCTCACTATTAGCACAAATCTCCCGCTTGAGGGACAAAAGTCTTACCTTTTAGCAGATGCCTCCTGAACCTTCCTGCCGGTAAGAGCGGAACCAGTAAAAGATATTTTGTCAATGTCCATATGGCGCGCGAGCGCCGCTCCAGTGACTCCATCACCGCTGATAATGTTAATTACACCAGGAGGGAATCCTGCTTCCTTAACAAGTTCACCTAGTTGTAAGATACCCATTGGAGATTTCTCGGAGCTTTTAAATATAGCTGTGCACCCAGCTGCAATTGAAGCCCCGGTCTTGAAACCGAAGAAGATAGGGGTGCAATTCCAGGGGGCTATTCCAGCGCACACTCCAACAGGGTCGTATTGCACAATCTGGAGGGAAGTCAGCAGCTGATAAAGGATACTTTCGTAGTTGGAGTATGATACCCTGTAGATCCCGTCTTCCGTGGTCGGGTATTGCTCGCCCGCAATCTTGTCAGTCCAGCCGGCATAGTCTTGCAAGCATCAAGGTCAGCATTCTGGTCCACTACATTTGAGGAGGTGTAATCACATCTCCAGACTTTGACCATCATCTTCACAAATTGTAAAGCGATAGAAATCGGTTGGCCCATAGCTTTACTCTCCCACGTAGCAATATCGAAAGCTTTGTCCTCTACAAGGTCGGCAAACTTCAACATAACGTGTGATCGCCGCTCTGCGCTCCATTGGGACCATTCCCCATTGAAAGCAGCGCGAGCAGCCGCAACAGCATTGTCAACATCGGCTTCGCCGGCAACTTGAATCCCTTCGGCAACAAGAGACTCATCGTGTGGGCTACGAATGCTTAAAGTCTCGCCTGATTTGGCGTCAACCCACTAATTCAGTGTCAGGTGTTTTCTCTCGCATCAAAAACAGATACGACATACCTCATTGTTGATGAAGAGCTTAGTCTGCATTGCGTCTGGCGGTAATTGTCAGAATTGGATTCGTTGATATTGTTTTGCGGTACCAAGAAGGTTGATGGTGGTCTGAAAGGCGTCAAATGCCTCTTATAAAGTTGATCAGAGTTGTTTGTACAGGAGGGCAGTGTACCTTAAGTCCGCACTGCGAGGCAAGGAAGCATTCGGTGCGGATGGTCGGATGGTGCTTTGATCCAATTCACGGCGCTACTACGTAATGCTCAAGATGCAGGAGTAATGGTAGCTGTGGACAGGCTTTCAACATTTCTAGCGAATCGCAACTGTAGAGTTGTCCATAATTTCAGCCACATCTGTACGCCATATTTGTGTACTTTACTATACTATGAGATGCTACTGTGTAGAGGAACCAGTGGTTTTTGATTCAAGACATTCAAATTACTATTAATCGTTCCCTAACTGGGGCAATCTTGAGACACTACTCGTAGAGGGAGAACATGCAGCCGGTTCACGGAAAGGAGAAGGTTTCCCATCTCTGAGACCAATAGAATCTCTACTGTTAACACCGCAGCATAAAAGCGTATCTATTGATTACTGAACTTTACTTGGTGTCCAGATGATTGGGATGTGATACCTCCGCCCGGTGCGAGTTTCTCTTGGCTAGCATGTATCGGAGTTATAATGTTCTAAGTCCGCGCCAAGCCGCGCGGTCCGATTCATGCCTGTAATACCTTGTTGTCCTATGCTGTAAATTGATGCAAAGTGGACGATGCCTAGAGGCATAGCAAAAGCTTCTTAAGGAAATAAGTCGCTATTGTTGCGAAAGGGGCAGTAGAGACACGCAGTATATCGAAATTCTGGCGTTGACAAGCCTTCAACCCTACTCATGGCTAATGATTTAAGCGATACATTGGAGAAAACCGCAGGATAGATTCGCGGGTCAAGTTCGTTGAGTGTTATGAGTTCTGCAGCGGTGTCAGAGCCCACAAGTGTGGCTGCACTCCATGTAGAAATTCAAAATTGCTGATAGTGAGCGAAATTTCTGGCAGCTTACAATACGCTGATGTGGCTGTAGTCTTCTTAACTAAAAAGTAGGACATTTTGCGTAAAGTAGCTCAGCAACAGAGTCTGAAGTTGACAAACGGTGATTATGGAAGACTCGGCTGGTTGCTTGCTATGGCCACGTATTGTAGTGATCCACAGACTGGTAATAGCGAAAGCTCGCCATCATAACTTTACTACGCACATTCTCTATCCACGGAATGCTATCGTACCAGATGGCTAGAAGCGGACGGATGGAATCGCTTTGGCTAAGAAGTTCGCAGATCTTGGGACGGTGTTTCAGATGCATGCAAAGCATATCGTGTATGTAGACCACCGCTTATGGTATATTGACTGGTTGAAATGCTATTGTGAGAAGAGCGACTGGAGTTTCGCGGGGCTCTCGAGCAGGGACTGCAAAGCAGATTGCCTCCTGCTGTGCACCGTCAGCAAGCGTGTATCCGAGTATAGGGAGAGATGGCGAAGTTTTGATAATTGGTTGTTGAGCTGAGCTCAACCAATTCAAAAGGCGAGCGACATCTACTAAGACATTCTTGGGTTGGGTTCAACGCCTTCATCGTTAAAAGATTCCACTAATAGCAGGCGCCCCCGCTGTGCCAACACTCCACCAATCACTTTACAACTCCCCCATTTTGCTAAAGTACAGAGCAATGTCACAAAGTCTTGTATGCTTTTCAGGAAGCAGAACTCACTGCTCATCGTGGAGCCGATGTGGTACGGCATGTACGCCGAGAACGGCAGCGGGGCCAAATCTCGGGCGCGACGTTCCAGCGGGTCGCTTGAAGTTGGATGGGTACACCGTTGGTGTGCAGCTCATCTGGGACTGGGGATCGGGATCTATACTCATCGCCACAAGTAGCGCCAGTATAGACCTCAAGCTTGTACTCAAAATAAGCTCGCGACTCGGGTCCGGCTCGGGTGGCTCAAGGTGTGCTGACGCCGCCCTCATCAACCATTGGCTCGGGCCGCACAGGGCTCGTCCTCGAGAATCTCAAATTCTGAGGCGCCACGATGCGAAGGCCCAGTACAAATGCCGTGGCGTGAGCAAATTCATCCAAATCAAAGACCTCAGGGCTAGAGGCGACGGCGTCACAACGATACAACCGCGTTCCAGGCTGCATTGTATGGGGGCGTGGGTAATAATTTATTTTTTGTCAACGCGGCCTCGAACATCTTGACGTCGATGGTGCTGTGTCCAGCGGCTCCAAAACTCTGTGCAAGACATGGCCACAAATTTCTGGGGTCGAGTTTGTACTTCCTAGATGCGCTTCACCTCCAAGCCATGCTTGGAACAAGCACAACAGTCCAGGTTGGCGGCATCTCGATGCGGGACCGTCTCGTCACAACTGTTGGCCTAACAACAGAAGCAACTCCAATGGAATGGGCCATTCAGTCATCGAATTCCGGAGCCGCTGCTCTTTAGGGCTGCAACACACGTATTGGAGGCGCAACCGGCACCAAGTTGACTCCTGCGAGCTCCGTCCCGTGGCAAGTGGCGAGAACCAAAGGTGTTGTGCCACCAGTCTGATGACGCACTTAACCAAGTTGGGATCGTGATACTTTGAAAGTGTGTAGCCATGGACGCTGACCATATGATTGAGTAAGTTTTGCCTCGCAATGCTGCCATTACGTGGTACGATAGAGTGGCTTGCTGAGCACCACTCACTGTTCAACTGGTCTCCTTTCTCGTTTTTAGATTTTAATATGCAGAAGCCAAGTAGCTAGGGAAAAGCCATAGGGCAAAGATGAGGGGATCGCTCTAAGTTTGGCAATTCTCAACGGCATCATCTGACCCAGCTGGTCACAGCACTCTTTCGTGCTTTCGTAGCTCTACTTTGATTCGCACTAGAGAATGAATGGGCGTGTTTCTGTCAGCACCTGGTAGGCATCATCTTTATACTCAAATACAGTAGCTAATTCTCCCAGCCTGTTGGTCTTAATTTAGCTCGAAGACTAGATCGCAGCGATGGCGTTACTGCTTGTCATGTTCTTTGTAGCACTGTCTCATAGTTCACAATGCGTTGCTGAATGCGTTCATTCAATTTCGTGGTTAATATAAGCCCGTCAATACTAATTAGTATCAAACTCTCGTGCTATTACAACCTGAAAAGTGGGTTCAAGCTGCAGCAACTTACAGTCATGCCTCTGTTTGCATTATTACCAGTAGAGGTCTAGTTCTGTGCTGAGAGGCGAGGCCTGGATGATATTACTTCGCCGACATAGCGCCATCTAATCTGTCCTCGCTGTTGGTATGCACGTAGCTATTCCTCATGGGGTCAATCTTGGCGAGGCCAACTTAAAAGTAAAGGTAGGGTTCGCCTTTTGGACGCCTGACAGTAGCTGCAAATGCAGTCTGCTCTTTCTACATTCCAGAAGGCAAGGGCATATGACCCGGTCAAATCAATACTTTGTTGTATCTCTCCGATGCATATGGGCGCATGCATAACGGACGACATGGAACGAATGAAGGATGGAGCGTGAGCCTGAGGTCATTCGACTGCCAACAAGATTGCTGATTCGTACGGAGGCGTACATGTGAAGGTGCCTATTGACTTGGGGACTACGCCTGGAAGATTTCATAGACGCGCATTGGAGACGCTAGTACTCAGTGATGATAATATTGGAAAGCGGCAAGGCACACTGGTGCCAGGGCTGCTGAAGAAACCAGGCTGGCCTGATAGCGGTACCCCGCAGCGAGGTTGCGGGAGAGCAGCAGCGTCAAGCGATCCAATGCGCGCGAGACAGATGGCGCAAGCCCAACTGAGAATCTGTCAAAGCGCTGCTGGAGGGTGGACCGCGACTCCGAAATGTTTTGGGCCTCTCCGTCTTTGATAGCGTACCAGGCATGTGGCGTTCGGCGTGAAGACAGGGTGGAGTGACGGGTGAGGCTTTTGGAGGCGCCGGGAGCCGCTTCTGCTTTGGGACACGGAGCGTGTCTCTCCGCGCCGGCCTTGGTTACTCAGCGGTTGCCTCCCTTCTCCGCATGTTCCATTACTCGCTCAGAATCTGTAGCGAGGTGCGGCGCATTTGACATTGTCGAACGCCCCAACGTTATTGCGAACACGGAGAGACTGCAGCGTAAGCATGTGTCTTCCCATGCGTCTGCCCCTGCCGACAAGCGGATGGGTGCACAAGCTCACCCCATGTCGCATGCTCTCTGTTGTTATTAGAGCACATCTCCCCAGCCTTTAGGCTAGAAGCATGGGCGCCAGGTAGGACCGTCCAAGTGGTAGATGCGCGCTAGCTAGGTACCAGCCATGCTCGATCATTGGATCTGCCATGCGGCAAACAATCGACTGCTCGAAACCCTGGATAGCAGGGCCCGCGGACCCGAAATTTGGGGGCTACGTGGGGTTCCATAGGCGCGCACGTTTGACGCGACGAATCAGTGGCGCCACCATGGCGCCCCCATGACCCCGGGAGTCTCCATTTGATGCGGAGTGACGGGTCCGCGTCCGGAGGGGAAATTCTTAGGAATCACATTCAACAAAGCGAAGAAGCAGACGTCGTGGTTTTGAAGCCTCACCGATAGTGGGCGCAAAGCTTAAGATGACTAGGCGTTCGCGATACGACAGTTGCCTCTCGATTTGCTGGACACAGCTTCCTGCTTGGGCGTCCTGATTCGTTCCACCTGCCCGCAAGCCGGCGCGCAGTCGTAAAAGTCCCATCCTGTCCTGACACCTCGGGACTCTACCGCCGTTAGGGTGCGTTGCGGTCCCTTGTGGCCTGCCCTTTTTTTTGGTCTGCGCCGCAACCCGTGGAGCCAGATTGTAGTTTGTCGGACCACAAGCCAAACATCTAGGATGTCCGCCCTGCCTTAAGTGCTCCTCTCAATTGGAATCTTAGATTCCGGGAGAATAAGTGAAATTAATATACGCATCTTTGAAATGTCGACCATTGGTGCAAATTTGATCGACATTAAGGTACCGCATTCCGACGCCATTCCGGCCTAAGCAGGGGTGGGTTAGGGCGAGAACGCCGCCGTTGGAATACTGTCTCCTAGGAGCGCCTTCAAAGTCTCGCCTAGGCGGCATGTCGGGATTTGATCCAGCATGCATTGCTGACGCTTGCAAGGTCACGGTCCCAGGTTCCGTTCACACTGGTAAAACATATCTATATATTGCTGTCCGCAGATGTTCTTGGTGTTGTTCACAGTACCTTTCCGAAGCAGGACCTGACACAAGAGTGCAACCACTTCGTACCCAGGAACAATGTCGCTCAACAAGGGCAGTATGGACGCGGTGGAGAACAAGGTGAGTGCTTATCCTGTTTTGCCACCCTATACACACTAACTAACATGTTTCTTGCAGACCGAAGTCGTCGAGGTCAGGCAGCTGAAGGGCAGCGCAGCTTTCCATGAAGCCATGAAGATGGAGCCGGTGCCAATGTTCAATTCTCGAACACTGGCTCTGTGCGGTTGTTTGTTGCTGGGATTCTTCTGCCAAACTGTCAACGGCTTTGATGGCAGCTTGTTCGGTGGTCTTACTGGTGAGCACGGCTTCGAACGTTTTGCTGTCCACAGAAATCCTGATATTCGATTCAGCCAATGACACATTCCTCGACTTCTTCGATGGATCCAGTGCTGGAGTTTGGGCCGCTTTGACTTCCGCCATGTACCAGATCGGTGCTGTTGTCGCTCTACCTTTTGCTGGACCGATTATCGATAGCTTGGGCCGCCGCATGGGCATGATGGGTGGAGCTCTGCTCATTATCGTCGGTACTGTCATTAATGGACTCACCGTAGTCAACGGCAGCAACGGTCAGCTAAAGGGCGGACGATTCGTTCTGGGTTTCGGTGTCACCATTGTATCTGCAGCAGGACCCATCTATGTCGTTGAGACAGCGCACCCAGCGTTCAGATCCGTTATTACCGCATACTGTCAGTATTCTCACGCTTTGCGGACTGATTTAAGATGGACTAACTTAAAAAAGGCAACACATTCTGGTTCGTTGGTTCCATTCTCGCCGGTGGTGCTGTCCGAGGTGCCCTCAATCTGACCGGCAATATCTCGTGGACTTTGCCAGTCTGGCTACAACTGTTCTTCCCTGGGTTGATCATTATCTTCATTTGGTTTGCGCCCGAATCTCCACGATGGCTCTACGTACACGGCAAGGCAGCACAAGCTAAGGCTGTTTTGACCAAGTGGCACGGATACGGCAACGAAGACTCTGCATGGGTCAAGCTCCAGCTTTCCGAGTATGAGGAGTTCCTAGAACTAGACGGTGCCGACAAGAGATGGTGGGACTACAGCGCGCTCTTCAGGACACGAGCCAGCAGGTACAGGATTCTCTGCAACGTCGTTTTCTCCATCTTCGCACAGTGGGCTGGTAACGGTGTCCTCACCTATTTCTTGCCTGCGGTCCTTGAAACAGCAGGATACACAAAAGCCGTTGAGAAGGCCAACATCAATTTGGCATACGCTTGCTTCCAGTTCGCATTCGCCCTTATTGGCGCTGCCTTTGTCGAGAAAGTAAGTCCTTGCAAACTTGTCGGAAAAGCGCTCCCATTTACTAATCAATACGCAGGTTGGCCGACGGCCAATGATGCTTTGCTCCATGGCTGGATGCACAATTGTGTGGGTCGGTATGACCATTGCATCGTCCAGGTTTGCTGCGGTATGTAAATCATGTCTCATATGTTCAGCTAAAGCTAATAATATATTAGAGCGACGAGAAGAACGATGCTGCTGCCAGAGGCATGGTTGCCATGATCTTCCTGTTCGGTGCTGTCTATTCCATCGGTACTACTCCTCTGCAAGCTCTCTATCCTGTCGAGGTGCTTTCCTTCGAAATGCGTGCCAAGGGAATGGCATTCTCTGCTTTGGCGGTGAACGCCGGTGGTCTTCTGAACCAGTTTGCCTGGCCTATCTCGCTCGAGAAGATTGGCTGGCAGACCTACATTGTCTTCACCTGTTGGGATGCCATCCAGTGGGCCGTGTTCTACTTCTTGCTCCCTGAAACCAAGAAGCGCACTCTGGAAGAGCTGGATCTTATATTCGAGGCCAAGAACCCTGTTAAGGAGTCTCTTGCTGTCAGGAAGGTCGAGTTCAGCGCTGAAGGTGCAGTTCTTGCTGCTGAGAAATTGTGAAACACCTTCGCGTTAAGCACTCCCCTTTGGGCGTAGGTTCAGTACTATTGGCTATAGCTTGGAGAATTTACGCGCAAGATTGTAGTACAGTCTATCAATCACTTTTACTTACTATTGCGTCCTCCTAAAGTACCACTTCAGGATATATCTTGTAGCTTAATATTACTCTCCTCTAATTGGAATGAGAGACTCTACTTTCTTACCGTAAAGGAAACACGCTAATACCAAAGGCCTGCTTCTTTGTCATTTCCCCCTTACCCATGCATTCATTTAACATGAACATTACAGAGACGTATTACTTCCTATATCACTTTTTTGGTACAGAATTGGTTTACCACTCTATTAAGCGTAGTTCCTCTCTTGGTACGTGTTCTGCATGTTATTGTGGCCTCTAACTAGTATAAGTTAGCCGCTCAATCTATTATTAATATTAATCTATAGAGTCCAATGGGACTTAGGCATCGTTGAGTGATGTTGCTGGTGTTGGTTTGGGTGTGAGCAGTCCACCAAAGCATTTGGACCCAAGCACAGACTGTTTTCTAACATAGATGTGATCAGACGTCGACTCAATTAAAGGCATAGATATCGAAAACTACCTGAAACAAGCCAAGTCACTGTTAAATGCCACAATCTTTGGTGGCGATCAATGAGAAGCGGAACACTTTGGACGTTCTGCCACCTGAGATCATGTACCATATCCTTAGCTTCATGACCGTATGGAATTATAGTAGCCTGCGCTGTATCTGCTACAGTGCACTGGGTTTTGTGGCGGCGCGATGGCGCGTAGATCTTGGTCACCTGAGTGATAGCTGTGAAGGGTCGGAAATTAATATGACCAAAAAAGTAATCCGTCGGTATGTCACAAAGAGTCGAAGGATAGGCAATCAGTGTGTAAATACAGTGTTTGCGGCGGCACTGACTAGCGAATATTGATTTACTTAAGCTAGGCTCTTAGCTTTTTTGCTGTTTTCGGTTACAGTTGCTTGGTGGCAATGGATAGCCGTTTGCTAAATACAGATCCTGTGAGGAGCACTTGCAGAGCCCGCAGGATAATTAAACAAGAAGCTTCTCTACAGCAAATATGTACAATGACGCTTATAGTAGGTAGTAGGATTACCGTCAATGCAGTACCATGCAGATGGTGGAATCATGATCACATAGCGGGGTAAGGTTGATATGATTTCTATCGACCTACTCCGCCTAAACAGGGGCGAAATTGGGTCGTAATGCTAAACTATGCATACGATTTAAAGTTGGGAAGTCTATCTCAGGTCGAGTTTTCTCCCAAAAGGTCTCGAATCACACCAGCAGCCTCTGCGGCTACCTCTCTGGTTTCTTCGTTCAAGCTTCCATCTGTACTAAACGCTTGTAGCCTCTCTTTCCACAACCGCCACCGTTCCCGCGTTAAACCGTCCGCTCTCGGCCATAGCTCTGTCTCAAAATCCAATGTGTCTGCAAAATACTTCCGCAGAAAATCATGGTCCTTCCCCCAAAAAGCTCGCCCTCCATCTCGCACCCACATGGCGGTTACCCGGACGTCCAGGTCCCATAACTGCTCTGCCGTCATCCTGTGTGATTCTGGCTGGCGGGGCTTAGGTCCCTTGTATTCCAACACGTTGCGGCACGCGTAGAAGACATGTATGTCGTATAATTCGTATTCCCCTTGGCTTGCTTTCAGTAATGCGGTCGAGAAAGCGCAAAATCGTAGATAGCAGTCAGTACCACTTTGATTGGATCTACTGTCAGTAGATTTCTTTTTGTCTCCTTGCTCAGAATCATCCATTCCGTCCCAATCGCGCAAGGTTTCTAAGATATCATGCACGTCCACCCATTGCATAGCAAAGCGCGGCAGTTCTGACCAGTGTAATTGTCCATCAGCCTTGGTAAGTTGTCGGATATCTCGATCCGCGTTTGACTTCGCAGTCACATTATTAGGCTGCGTAGGCTCCTGCGTACGCAATGCGTCGAGCAAAGCAATGTGAGGCGCGTATGAAGATGCATTGACTACAGCTACAAAAAAAGCGTCCCAGAGTTGCCAAAGAGCGTTGGCGGGTTCTGCAGATGTGGTAACGACCGTTACCAGCTGGGCGGCTATCTCATGAGGCGTAGGCGCTGGCGCCGTGGAGTCGTGGGTAGATAGAAAGGCTTCAATGGGCTTAGTGAAGGGGTTTGGAGAGCCGCTGCCCGGCCTAGCAAGAATTGTTGTCATTTGGATAGTTGAAGATTGGATATTGGATCTGATCCCTCTCACCCTGGGACGTTCTTATGTTGGTTCCCATGGGGCCAAATGAACATCTTACGTAAGATTTTTCAGGCAGCACCTTACGTAACCTTTCTCAGGCAACACCTGTCACGCACTTTGGGATACGCCCTGCAATATAAAATGCCTGGGCCAATCAGAGGTCCTATCTAGTCAAGACATTCGTGATGGAGTCGCTCATCAGAGCAGGATTCTATTATTTCCTCAGGTGCTATTTTTGATGATTCCTAAATCATGACTACACAGAGTAGGTATCATTGCACAGTATCAGGCCCCATTCGACTAGCTCACATCAGATGCGCGCAATTCTACTGTCCATCCGCCAAAAGCCCTTGTGAAGAGTATAAATCAGCTCTTCGCTGCCGACTTTTCATTGCGTATCCAGCGTTTATTCACTTTCTCAAGTTGCAACCACTTCTACCATCGCTTCCATCATTACAGTCATCATATACTTTCCTGCTAGCATTCGATCAACAAATTTCACCACGATGCCAATCTCCCTTTCCGAAATCTTGGTCTTTGGTCTTGCTCTTGCTCAGACCTCTTCCGCTATCCCAGCACCCGCCACTTCTCTGAACAAGAGATCTGTTTTCAACGCTTTCCCCACAACTCAGTTTGCGGCCTGTCCTAGCTACGGCTACAGCTGGGGCCTAGTAGAAGCTGCGATTCAGAAAGGTATCGATGTTGGACCAGGTGGTGCGGCCCAGCATGGTATGGATTCCCTCTACATAGTGCTACTAACCCGCTAATTTTTTGTATTTAGGCGGTTTCCCTCACAAATTTGGTAACAACAAGAAGTTGAAGTTTTCTGGAGCTTGCGACGGCCAGACGCTCTATGAATATCCCCTCCACAGGGGAGGAAGCGGAGTATATGATTCGGGAACAGCACCGCTTGAAAGGGTTGTGTTTATTATTTACGACGGCCCGTATAAGAACGGCGGGTACTGTGGCGTTATGACCCATGAGGACATGCCATGGGGTGACTTCCAGCTGTGCCCAATTCGGGATTAATTATTGATGACGCAAGCACGGGAGACATGGGTCGTTGTATGCGTATATGTTTTCATTTTGGAGCTACTCGTTTCAAGTTAGATACCAATCATACAAAGGTCCGATTTAATATTTTGTTGTCACTAAAGGAGATGGAAGTCAAATCTGTACAATCGTAACTGATGCTTAGTGTACCCCGTGAACCACCAAGAAATTACGTCTTGATGTAGATCAGTAGATGCGATAGTGGAGCATGTGTAAGTCAGACTACAGCTAGAGTTGTGATATAATATCCAAATTCGGTTGCTTGGCTACAGCCATCAACAAATAGACTGGCGAGACTATGAAGCATGATGGAGACATATTGTGGGAGGAACTACCTACCGTTGGGTTCTCCTTTTCTGATTTGATATACTCGATCCCCTGTATTTACCTAAGCAGCGGACAGGTTTGTCGGAGAGCCACACCACTAACATAGCCAACGCGCTATCCTCAACCAATGCAGCTAAAATTTTGGAAAAAATATTATCTATTTGGTGCCTGACTTGATGCCGACGGCCATGATCTAGACCTTTATTTTACCCGCAGTTGGACACCTGCACATTTAGCGATGGCTTCTGATATGGAGAACTTTTATGTTCAGAAGGAAGCGGCTCTACGCCATGTGTGCCTCTGGTACATCTAAAATAGACGCAAGCTACGGAGATATGTGCCAGAAACTGAGAACCTTACGCTGACCTAGTGGCAACGGTGGAAGCTCAACTTAGAAGAACCTGCATCTAGCGTTGAGGATCAAGCTTGAAATATTTGATGGCAAAAGCTTAGCAGAGATTGAACGGGTACAAAAAGGATGAAGTAGACAGCAGCGATTCTATAAATATAGGCCTATCAGATTCTGGACGGCTACGTATAAAACTATGGACGCCTGTGGCGCTAAAAGAGCACGTACTGGAATAGGCGAGAAGGCGATGATCCCGATCATGGTATTCTATTCAGAGGCCTAAAACGCTACATTTACAAGGGTCTTTTACGACGTTAATGTAGCGCTTGAGACCCATCTCTCTGTCTAAGACTCTGAGATGGTTTATGAGGTCCAAGACTTACACCTCGCCTGCTTCAGAGCCATGTTTGAAACGTAAATAGTTGTAGTAAAACAAAGATAATGCATCTGGATAAGCGAAACCTTTTAAGTTTAACGCTCAAACGACGATGGAAGGTACTAAATCAATATGTTAGCGCTATCTCAAATTTCGCATGGTTATCTTTCTGTAAGGCAGTCAACACGCACAGTTGGGACAGTCTTAGTTGAAGAAACTCAATTTAAAAGGAAATGGACAAAATAGCAGATACCTCTCACCTTCGGGGGAGAGGTGCTGCCTATATACATAAGCTAGAGCAGGCTAGTCCCGATCCAGTTACCTAGCTTGGTGAAAGGTAAGAGGTAACAGTTACCTTTCACCTGCGTCTAGTAACTTGGCAGGATCGTTACCTTTCACCTGCGTCTAGTAACTTGGAAGGATTGAACCCTTTCACCTGCGTCTAGTAACCTGAAAGGATTGAACCCTGACACTTTCCAAGTAGTAGAGTAAGAAGTACCAAGTTCCAAAGCCTCACTACTTGTTTCTTCGGCTTCACTATATAATTCTAGAATTGTTTCTAAGCGGTAGGTTCTTCCTGAGGTATGCAAAATGAGAGTACTAAGGCTACTACAGTCCATGGCTTCCAACCGTACGTAGTACGGTTGCCTACGGTACGGTGCTACTGCTTATATAAGCCGTACGTAGCGTAGCCGAGGGCTACATAGTAGCGTAACCGTATTTATTAATTTTTGAAGCCGTAGTTACGGTTGTACGGCTGCTTTTTGGTGTTGAGGTTTTTAGCGGAGCCTCAGAGTCGAGTGGTGAGGGCTGCGGCGCTCGCTTGTCTGTAGGCTTCGCGGAGAGGGCTCCGATAGGCAGGGATTTCGGAGATTTAACGAAAAACCTTGACTTGTTAGCGCTGCAGGATTTAGGAGGCAGGAGTCTAGTGAGATGGCTTAGGATGTAAATACCTCAATATTTTCACCTAAAACCTGTGTTTCTGCCATTAATATACATTGCTATAGACCAGTTCTTCGCTTAATCTCGACACACGCTATCTCCAGCTTTAAGTTCAGCCTCGCAAAGCTCGTTCAGCAGCGCTGCTCTTAACAGGCGTGTATCACGATCTTAAACCACCTCTACATCCTCATCTAATGCTACCTTATCTCAGGTCTATCCTAGCGGCAATTATAGCGTCACCGGCGTGCGTTTCGAGGTTGACTTCCAGCACGTATACCGCAATAGAGAGCGTCTAGTTGGGTCCTGATTAGGCTATCGCGTGAGGCATAAGAGTAAGCTAGGAGGTAGGTAGAAATAGGCAGATATATGGCAATTTAGTGTAGAGCTTACTTATACGGAGAGGGACGGTTTATCTGTAAAGCTCTGGCTTTGCAGGCTGTGCCACCTTGCAAAGAGTACTGACGATGCTAAAAACGTCAATAGTACAGCATATATTACGCAGCATATGAGGACAGCGCACCGAGTTAATCCTGCTACTGGATGGCTTCCAGAATCGCCTATACAGGCTGCATTTAAGTCTCCGTTTAAAGCTGCTGCTGGTTTAAGCTCAGCAGTATCTTACACGCCTTAGCAAGAGGACGAGTTACAGAGTGCGCTGGTGGATTAGGTAATCTTACGAGATATTAGCTTCAGCACTGCAACTGCGATAGTAACCTAAGGTCTACTTACATAGAATCGCGCACCTCTACTTGCTGCGCTACCTAATTCGGTTTCTATAATATTAAAGTACGTTATCTTAGCATGGGAGGAGCGTTGTATAGAAGTTGCAGCGCTGCTACAGGTAGTAAGGAGCAAGATTGCGCTGTCGCTAGATATATGGACATCTCCAAACTATTACAGCTTTGTTAGTGTTATTGCTCACTTTACTGGTACGTGCGCACGCTAGTCTTATTAATAGACTCACCGCCTACTATTATAGGCAGGCGGTAGGTTTATTAACTGGCAGAATCTAACGTTATAGAATAATAACTTAGAATTATAGATGCGGATTTTAAATAACGAGACGTCCTTATAGCCTTTAAAAACTTATATGGCGACTATACTAGGGGTGCCTAAGGTGCCGTTATACTTGAAACTATCAAACTCTATTGTATTGCACCAAAATTCTACTGCTTTATAGGTGATAACGCTACAAATAACGACGCTGAACTCATCCAAGCCCTCAACGAACATCCTAATATTAACCTTAAGCCGCACTACCGCCTCCGCTGTACTGGTTATATTATAAACCTTGTCGTTAAAGCTACCCTATATAGAGAGGGAGTGAGTAAATAGGAGGCTTAGGTTGCAGCTGTAGGCCCTGTAGAGCAGCTAGATCTTTTCTGGAAGCAAGGAGTTGTTAGGAAGCTTTATAACTTCGTAAATGCTGTCTGTGTATTATATAAGCGCCGCGAGCTATTTAACCAAGTATAGCATAAGGTAAACAATAAGGAGAGTTTGCATAAGTTTAACACACTTAACCTCGTGCAGGATGGTGGCATTCGCTGGAATTCTGTCTATCTTATGCTCTAACGCTGTCTTGAGCTTAAGGACGCCATCTAAAGCTTTAACTGACGCCTCCGCGATACCTATACTACCAGCGATGATAGCTACAACCCTCTGTTCGATAGCTTGAACGATAAGGAGTGGGATGAGGCTGCTGAGCTTACAGAGTTTCTATTAACACTATATGAGATGACGAAGCGCCTAGAAGGCAATAACAGCGGCAACAGCTTTGGATCTCTATGGCAGACTCTCGTAAATTTACACGCTTTGTGGCTACTATACACTGCTAAGCGAGAGTCCTACACAAGCCAATATATCAAAACTGCTGCTAAGTTTGGTCTTGAGAAACTCATAACCTACTGCAACCGCCTCATCCTCGAGCCAGACATCAGCTACTACTTAGTAGCCACCGCCCTCCACCCAAGGCTGCGCTTAAACTGGTTCAGATCACAATGGGCACATTATCTGAAGTACTACAAGCGTGCTGAGGCCTCTATCTCAGCTACCTTTAAGGCCTATATTGATGCTGAGATAATAGATAAAGACTTACAACTATCTCAGCCGCTGCGGCGGAAGCTTCCACGTGTTTCTAACGATGCCAACACCACCTATACCAGCTGGTACGAACAGTCGATGGATGTCAACCTTGATCTCCTCCAGCACGCTAGAAATAAACGCCGCAAGCAAGTTTCTCAGCTTTAAGAGTACTACGATAACTAGCGCGAGGAGTGCGTTAACTTATTAGAGGCGGATCGCAAGTTATTAGATAACCTATAGCGCTGGTGGGTTGTGGTTAGCCAAAACAAGTATCCTGTGTTATTTAAGATAGCCACTGATTTCCTATCTATACCTAGTACAAGCTGCGACTGCGAGAGAGCTTTTAGTAGCGGTAGACGAACAATCACGTGCGATTGAAATTTACTCCGCGGTAACATGGTTAAGGCGCTGCAAGTACAGAAAAACTGGCTGCGGAGGGGCGTGGTGCAGAGTCATCTCACTAGGTTAGAGGCGGCGGTGAGACGATTTGACGGCAAAACTGAGGTCAACACCACAAATGTACTATAATTTCCTATTCGGGACGAGCCTACGGCCGTTTTACGGCTACGCTCCGTAGCAGACTCGATTTTGGCCAGTACCGTACGTACAGTAGTCAATCTCAGAGCGTAGCGTAACTGGAGGAGGGCCAACCGTACCGTACTACGTACGGTTGGAAGCCTTGCTACAGTCAGTGGAACTGTTTCCAACTACTAGCGAAATTAGCCGCTCCAATAGCCACATAGCAGTGCCTGTTCGGTTATAAATGATGAAACAGGAAGCCTCCGTCGCTATATGGGTCCTGATCCTCTGCAACAAAAATATGAGACCCGGTGTAGTACGCATTGCCTTCAACCTTCACCCTTACTGGACTTGCTATCATAATGTTCTCGTCATATAACTCCGGGACTTCGCCAATAATGGTTCCAACAAAACCACCCTGTCCGTTGGCCGCGTTTGAAACCAGTGAATGATAAGTCCAGGACTGTCCCATTCTTAAATCTCCGGTAGCGTAAGCATACGCTATCCTTGCGGCAACAGCACTACCAGTGGGTGATCGATCAACTTGCTGATCTCCGAAAAAGCAAAGTCCGGTCTCTGCGCCTATAGAATTGGCTGCACATTTGCCAACGTCTTTATCAACTACCATGAATGTGTACAGAGAATTGAGTTCCTTGTGCTCCGGGTGTGTCATGTGCTTTTCATACTGCGGGTGGCTATTAATGACGTCTTTAAGCTTTCGAGTAGCGTAGCTTATAGGATCAAGATCGACTGGTTGACGCAAGCCCCGTCTCCCAAACCCGAGCTCTCGAGTAGAGACTAGGCATGTAAAGGCGCCGCCGTAGCAGAAAGAAACGGCAACGCTGTCGCGATTTTCCATTTCAGGCCACCGATCCTGTATGGGTATCGGGATCTGGATGTTTTTCCCAGTGGCAAAGGATGGGACACATTCAAACGACACGGGACGCGAAGGGTCGGAACAAATGGGGTCTCCAATCACAGGAACAGTAACCTTCACCAAGCCACACGGCGCATGCAGGTTCAGTATTGCGGTCCCTGATTTTCGGTCACACTGGATTTCATTTCTCCGGGGGAATACATTTAGATCGTGTGTGTCCAGCAAGAACCGGCCAAGAGCGATCGTCGCGTGCCCACACATGGTACTATAACCTTCATTGTGCGTGAAAAGGACTCCAATATGGGCGTCTCCCAACTCTGTGAGCTCGGTGTGTGGCCGCAGAATAGCGCCGTACATATCCGCATGCCCGACAGGTTCAAGCATCAATCGTTTTCGAATGTTATCGTGCTGTGCCTTGGCCTGATCTCTTTGCTCTAGGAGTGTGCCGGATATTTCGGGGTACCCTGAAATGATGATTCTGGTGGGTTCTCCTGTGGTGTGCATGTCAATGCAAGTGATGGCCCTTTTGCCATTGTAGAGCAGCCGATCGACAGTGTCCATCTGTAGGAATTAAGGGAAGCAGGATTTGGCGATGCGACAGTTTGGAGCATGTAGTATAAAAGTGGATAACAAAAAATATATTGTCAGATAATCCGTAGAAACTTGGGACGTTTTATGGCTCAATCATTATACCCTGGCCCCGCCTGAACACGTGCACCAACAGGTTAACAAGCGTCCCAATCCGGCAACCGGTTAGAGTCGGCTTCACTCTGCGACGTTGTCGGAATCACATTCCGTTTTGGGTCTATTATACTACTTTAATAGTCAAAGAAGGAAGTGTTCTTTTTCGGAAAAGTTCGCTAGCAATAGCATAGCTCTGTTGCATGCTGCGCCCATTCGCTGTTATACTTTGCCTCGATGACTGTTGCTAAATTCCTAGATGCCATCGAAGCTGGTTAAATGAATATTGCCACTGTCGGCGATGCAGTGCGACACCAAAGACGACGGTCCTTTCATGCCACTCCCAGCAGCTACGCCTATCTGACAAAATGGATGTTTCGGTTGTTTTCTCAGGCCTGAATTTAAGCTCCGCAATAAAGTTTTCGGCCTCTCCCGCGACATCGGCCGTTTAAGTAAGGTAGACGAATGTAGCTTCTACCACAGGGTTCAATTCTAGGGGTAAGTGCTTTTTTCAAAGCTTTTTAGCTTCTACTAGCCTTAAGATTCAAAGACAACATAAAGTAATGTCACAGGGCCACTTTAGAGCGAGAGCAGAGTTGAGTTTGTCCAGTCAGTATTTAGTTCTCCAAGAAAGGCATGGCATATGTTTGAAATAGTGTCTCAGTCAATACCTTCGATAAAAAGATCTCACCCATCGAACCTCGGTTTGCAGGCAGGTTTCTGAGATGCACTGTATGGATTTTGAAACTGTGAATTTTCAGAGAAACTTTTTGAAAGAAACTCCTTCTGTGCATGCTTTTCGTTGTACACCTGTGTCCTCCGAGAAGCCTTCCCAACATCTACTTGTTTCTCTCCTAACACAATATCACTATCATCTGAAAACGCAAAAGCTATACGCTTGGTTTCTTGTAGGTTTTTAGAAGAGATTCTATTCCCTTACTCCCATCAGAGTCCATTATATCTGGGAACCACTCTGAAATATGGCTCAAGCTTATCACGGCTGGTCGCAACATCTGTTCTACGAGTTTTCTGCGAGAAATGTGATCATGGTTGGAATAAGTGATACGTTCGCGTCCTTTTGGGAGCGTGACAGTGGTAGGAAGACTCTACCACGGTATTGGCTCCTGTACATTCTTTTGCGCATTGGGTAACAATTCTTGTGTCAGCCTTTGGGACCAATTTGGGGCCCATAATGGAAGTGTCATGCCGGACTCCAGAAGACCGAGCTCGGGAGGTTGGCAATGGTGGAGGATATTTAATGTTTGTGTACAATCTATAATTCAACGCGCAAAGCCGGAGTAGGTCTCGTCAAGGCTACTTACATAGTCAATGGTGAACTCAGTCTCCTGATCCAGACCATCCCGTATATGCTTTTCCGCCGATCGATGCCTACACCGGGAGCATATAATCCCATCAACGCGTAGACCTTGTCGCGTGAGTCTGTTGCTCCAAAAGAGCAATATCCTGAGACGTGGTCTAGTATTATACTGTTGTAATCGAATCTATCTTCAAGTTCGTTTTTTGAGCGACTGGCTAATTTGTCTAATTTTAGAACAGTGTTTACAGCTGAGAAACTCTGTCGCATATTTCTTCTATCCACATGCATCCTCGCACATGCTAGTACGAATGCAGGCCAAGGAAGATTCTCATACCCGCACCGAATAGTTCCACGGAGAATTTGGTTCCCATTGCACTAAAGACTACTTCCTGCACAATCCATGCGCTTGTCTCCTATCTGACTGCATTGTAAACTATGGCGTAGAGGTTGTAGTAGGATAATAGGAAAAAGAAAAAGGGGGAGGGGAGGGGTAGTGGACAGATGGAGGGGCAAAGGGCAATATATTAGGGTAGGTGGCCTAATCGCTGAGCAAATAACTCCCGCTCACTGCTTCTACCGGAGATGGTACCTTGCGTTATGAACCCAAGTGAAAATCACTTGAACCACAGCGCGATCATTAATTACTTCATTTCTAGAGACCCTTGCTCAACACTATAGTCATTTCTTTCCTCGCTTATATGGTTTCACACGAAGGAATGTGGCATCGGATATATCGTCTAAATAGTGTCGGCACATAAAGTATAATTCCTTGATGGACTGAGAACGGTTTGACATCGAAAAAGACCACATGACTGATAGACGAGCAGCATTGGTTGGTAAAGATTGTCTTGTACGATGATGATTCACAAAACTTACAGAATAGAATTTATGCGTAACTGCTTATTGTTGGAGACAACGCGCCGCGAAATGTTGTGCCGCGCTGCTCGCGCTCTAAGTACAGCAACAGATTTCTACGCTCAACCTCGAGCTTGTGCGCTGGCCTCTGTGGTGGACTTTGCCCAATCAGACTGTATAGCTGGCTCCTACGAGTCTCCTCTAATATATCACCTAGGCTACTGTTATCCTTATTTTTCTCCACATTTTTCTGTAACAATCAAATGAATGCTGGTGTGGCACTGTTCAGAAGAAGGGCGTGCGTGAATTTGCATACCTGTGGTCAACGACAGTCCAATTCTGTTCACAACGACAACGACTTTTAGTCCTTCACCTATGCTGTTTCTAAGCGCACCGTTGTACGCGACGCAAAAGAAGAAATTGTTTGCTAATCATATTAGAAATTTGTAGAATTCCATTCATTTCAATTCAATCCGATGAGAAATCGACGTACTGTTACGTGCAAGGCGCTCCGAGCGGACTCTGTCAGAGGCGCAGTGGGTTAGGTTTGTGGGGGCGAAGATTCGTTTCCTGGGTATCCTTGAAGGAGAAACGGCATGCAAGCTTATCGTGGAAGATAATTAAGTGCATAGTCTGGAGTTAATCCGGTAGGAGGAATAAATGGTACGAGCTAAAAGGTGTTGGTTCTGCTACCGCACCAATGAGGTAACGTTGCAGCCTGGTGTACACAGCCTCCCGGACCGAATCCCTTTCAGCTTAAGAACTCAAGACACTCAGGTACAGACCCATTATTTCTCTTCGTACCACCGCAATTGATTTTGGAACCATTTGTACCTGTGATGATGCAGCAAACGACAGCGAACCCCGGTAGCGCTCAACATGAGACTGAGGTCCGGGGGAACGGCCCTCTCACGGGCTTGAACAAATTACCACTTGAACTGCGAAACGAAATCTACTGTCATGTTATACGTGATCTCTTTGCTCTCTATATCCCAGAAGACTTCGAAGGGTCAACGCTCAGCTTCCTTAAAAAAAGACTTCCCTTCTGTCTTCGCCTCAACCACCAGACGTACGATGAAGCAGCCACGGCGTTCCTACTCCGCACTTTGTGCATTATGGAAAGCGCGAATGTTCCCGAACCCGACTCCCTTCTCTTGCAGATTCCGAGCTCTATCATGTTCAAGCGAGTTCGTCACCTCCAATTTACTCGGCCGCAAGATATTTCTGCGATTGATACTTCCACTGAGACTATGCCATCATCTAAATCTGCTTCTTACGCGCATGAAGTCATGTCGCGCTGTCCCGGACTTCTGGAACTTACTATGAGCGTCACGGCTACTATGCTACTCGAGGCAGTCAAGGAGCCGGACACGCCGCGATTGCGAACAATGGAGGAGATCGACGAATTATTCAAGTTTACGCACATACTTGAGCACGATGGTCTGCAAAAGCTTCAACTGCTTTGTATCGATGCGTGCACAAATGCTCATCTTTTCGGTCAACCTTATTCCGACATTTTCACGCCATTTACCGAGTGGTTTATGCAGGAAGCGAGCAGCAGAGGGCGCAATATCTCTTTCAACCTTAGAATTTCCCCTCCATGGCAATACCCCCCTTTTCATCCAGGGCCAGATTGGGCTGTACGTGGTTATATTACGTCGTACTATTAGCGGGATACCATTGGGTGAGACAAGGCATCGCAAAGGGCTGTTTTTGGGACTTCACCGCGATTCAAATACGCGGTGTGGTACTGATTAACTTGAGAGCCAGAGTGGAGGGAAGTTAAAGTCTACAGCCGCGGTCCTTCGTTGCGTGGTGGCCAGGTAGCGCGTCCTGCGTGCTCATGACGACATCGTAAACCATGACAGTTTGTAGACTTGAATCTTCGACGACCGCAACTCCACGACTAAGAATGCCAACTTTGACAAAACGTCACTGCTAGTCATGCCAGAATTAGAGACGGTAATCTGCGACATTACTCCTAATATCACTACCTTTTCCGTACCTTTCAACCGCTTCGCCCCGTTCGGATATCGAAAGTTTGTTGCCGTTGGAAACCGTGCTACAGCAATTCGCTTGCAAGGTGACCGTATTCTGCTCCTTAATCCCGTGCCGCTTGAGACTTGCATACTAGCCAAACTTAATGCAATCGGCGGCGTGCATTTCATTGCATCTGATCTGGGACACCATCTTTTCATCGCAGACTACTTGAAAGTCTGGCCAGATGCGAAGACTATCGGTGTGCCGGGCCTGGAGAGCAAGCGAAAAGACGTGCATTGGGACTTTATTTGCGGGGATTGGCGTCGAGGCGGGCCGGAAGATGAGTTTACGTTTGCGGAAGATATGGAGACGGTGTTGTTCGAAGGGTTCATTACATATGCTGTAGCATGGTACCATAAGCCGAGTAGGACATTGATTCAGTCGGATCTGATGATGAATCTACCATGCACAGAGGTAAGCAGAGATGAAGATCTCTCGTTCTGTCACCAACAATGGCTTCGTGCTCGAGTATTGAAGCTAATAATGCCATACAGCAATACCATCCATCGTCAGCTGATCAGGGCATCTTCTCGCGCGAATTTGCAAAGCGCGCACATCCACGATCCGTATGGTTCAAGCGTTTGATCTACTATATCGCTGTTGTAGACTACTCATTGATGCGGCGGGATGCGAAAAGAGTTGCTGAGTGGGATATAGATCGCATCATTCCATGCCATGGGGATGTCATCGAGAGCGGTGGAAACAGGGCGTGGACGGAGGGATATGATTGGTATCTCCACGGTGATCCGGAGCCTGGATGGCTATTGCGGGCGAAGGTACCTGTTATGAAGCTTATGCGGAAGTTATTCTTGGCGTAACAGGGCGGTGTCAATTCAGACAAAGGCGATGGCTTGACCGCAGTGGATGTAATGCTGGAAGATGCCAGGAGCTTGTACATATTTTTAAAGGCAACCACAGAATCCAACTACATAATACAAGGTAACACACCGAAGGTTTTCACGTAATCCAATTCGAAATATCAGGCGTCACACTACCGTATTCTGATGCGATAACTTGAACAGCAGAAGCACTGTTGCCGCATACCACAACGGAGTGTGATCTGCAATGACTGCACTAAGGATCGCAGGCATCAACGGTTAGGTAAGCATGGCGGGAAAAGGGCTTGAAGAGGCATGCGGAGATGCGGAAGTGATGTCGGATCGTCTTCAGCTCAATGTCTCTATATTGGACTGGGATACAATTGCGATGCGGAACTTGGGGATGAATATTATACTGGAAGCGAAAGAAGAATGAGCTCATGACATGATTAGAACGGTTAAAAGTTATACATAAGAAAATGTATTGTATCAACACAGTGGGCACTTTAGCCTCGTTTGGTGCGGTCTCGATGCATCCTCGTTTCCACTCGCTGTCACATTTGCCTTCTCTAGACATCCTTTGTGCCATAGATGCCGACAAGCGAACAGCACAAGTGCGGAAGCCTTGTCGCTTCCCTCTTCTTCCATATCGACATTTATATCCGCCTGACTCGGACGTTTCCCCTTTCCCTTCCCACCAGCAGAGTCTAAGTCTTCGCCATTACCGCCTTCCTCTATCCGTATCCTTACTCTTTCTTGTCGTCGCTCCCACGCCTCCCATATACTACCGCCCGCACCAGGTCCCCATGTTCTCTTCTTACATCCCTCGCATACTTGTCCCCGTGGTCTCCATCCGTGTTTCCTAAGCTCTGTAATCTCATTAACATGCTCAAAGCTTTCCTTATCGAGGAAGCGATTGGCGAGATTAAGGATTGTCTCTTCAAATGTGTACGCCGCAAATATCTCAGCAAGAACGGAGCGCAGATCTAAAAGAGAGGGCGAGTATGTGTGTGTTGCGCGGGTAAGGAAGCATCGTAGGATGCGCAGAAAAGATGGGTTGCTTTGAGCCTGTGATTGTGTATGATGCAGAGGCGGGCGAGATGGATTCGACTGTGCCATGGTGTTGGTTGCTGCTGTTTTCCGTGTGGGTGGAATGGTAGTAGAGGCGAGGAGAGCGGAAAAGGTCTGTTGAACAGAGGATCGGAGTGAAGAGACGATGCGAGCTGTGTCAATGGTATCAGATGGGTTGATGTTTGACGACGCTAAGGCGGCATCGAGATCACTGACGGCGCTTGACGTATCTCGAATAAGTCTAACAGCTGTGTCGACAAGGTCGAGCCAGAGAAGCTCGTCCAGAGCGAGGTCTACTTCTCGAACTTCGCCATACGCTGATTTACGCCTGTCTGCTGTCGATTCTGGCGCTCGTTCTGTCGAACTTGTCTGCCCTTTGCATAGCCATATGCCAACTTTAACGTACTTCTGAATGTCTTCCAGCAGGTCATGGATGGCTTCTTCAGTGTTCGCCACATCCGGACTCTCAGCAGCAGCTCCAATGAGCCCCGTCAGCGCAGTCTCAAGTGTGCTAAGATGTTTCACCAGACGATCCATGGCATCCCTGACAAGGCCATCGCGAGCCATGAGGATGACCGCTGCATCCACAACCCCACTCTGTTCTAGCGCTGGAAGGACAGGGTCCAATCTCAAGTCGCCTGACTTGAGCAGACTGACGAAGTCCGCAACGTGCGAGCTATTATATGTGCACATGAGCTGTACGTAGCGTTCGATGAAGCCGACTGGGAGATTCTCGTCGATCAATGTGCTCTCGCCAGCCTGTATCTTTGCATGCTCCGGCTCGATGAGCGCCTCCAGGAAATGGTACTGGGCATCCGAGTCGTCTTCAATGGCGTCTAGGACAGGTTCAAGGAGATCTCGCGCATACTGGCGAAGGACTATTGCAGTTTGTGATGCATCCACAGCAGCCAATTCCGTCGCCCGATTGACGATGACAGCCTTGACTTCGTTGACTTGCTTTTTGATTAGACCTTTACTCGGGTGCAGGACATCACTAATGCAGCCAAAGACTGCCTCTTCGTCTTCTGTATCGTCCAGGTATGCCTCCAGCAATTTGGCATATTGGTGCGCACCGCGATATACGGATTTCAACACACGATGAAAGCCAGCCTTCTCAAAGAGGGGAACTAGATTTTGTGGGTTTGGCGGATGGTAGACAGAGAGTAGGTACTCTACAGAGAGCTGGCAGTCCTCCTTGATGACCACTGTGGGAAATTGACAGAGTCCAACCAGAACCTGATGTAGGGAGGTTCCTGGGAGCATGATATGTTGAGGATATTTGGGCAAGTTCCGGGCTATGAACATGTAAAAGTAGATGATATCTTCAACGTCGAAATTTTCTGTGGTCATGATGCCGAAAAGAATGTTGATAATGTACTGCCGAGTAGGTGTGAGGGCAGAACCATGCTGTGTGCCATTGACATGGGTTCCGTTGGCGGCGTCCGGTTCTCCGTTCAAAAAGGAATCTTCAAAACCTTCGTTGAGCATGCTCATGAAGCTCGATGCGTCAAATTCCAGCACTAGCTGCAAATACGGGAAAGGTGGCTCGGGTCCTTTGTCAGTTCGTGTGAGAATGACTTCACCAGAACCTGGAGGCCACTGCAAGTTCTTTCCTGAAAACAGGAAACGATACATATCCTTCTTAGCGCTGTATGCTTGTTCGTCCTCCATAAAGGTGCCACCCGGATACACGCGTCCTGTGAAGGTGTATGATAGATACGGGAAGATCTTCTTTGCTGAAATCATGTAGACGTTCTCAGTTTCATCTACATCAAAGTCCACGAGTTTGATGAGTTCTAGGATGTTGGTGAGCGGCGTGATATAGTCGCCGATCGCACGTGTCCAGACGTATATCAGAGCGTCGTACAGAACGTATTGCTGGCAGAGCATTGTCACTTGGTTAATGTCCATTGTGTCTGTGCTGAGCCGGCATATCATCTCCTCTAGCCGACTGGCACGGTTGGCTGACGCATAGAAAGTGATGAGGTCTTTCAAGACATTAGGTGGTACAGCGTTGATCTCATCATCGAGAATATAAGGTTCGAGAGTTTCGAAAAAGGGTTGCTCAGCCGAGCCTTCTTCAAAGGCATCGAACACCTCTTCAAAAAGGAAGCCAAGCTCTTTCATGCTGAGCAGGCCGGTGAAGACAACCTCGGCGAGCTCTTTGAGTCGCTGGGTTCTTGACTCGTCATCGCGATCGTCTCGTGAGAAGGTATACTTCAAGGATGCAGAGATCATTTCAAAGAGCTTCTCCTGCACGAGAACATGGCGCGCTTTGTCGTCCTCTGGTAGACCTACTGTCAGTTTATCTGCATCGCCAACATAATAGGATGTCGCCAGGCCAATGGCGGCTATGAAGTCGCCGTCTTCCATTAGTGCCATGAGTCGATCGGCCCAGTTGGACAGCGTGCCAATGGAAACATCGTTGAAGCCGAGTAAAAACAAGCGACCCTTGTAGGCTCGAAAGCTCATGTAAAAAGCGTCTGCTACGACACCGTGCATGGATGTATCCTGCTCGTCTAGCTGCTCGATTACCGGTTTGAGCTGCCGCGAGAACAGATCCGAGTGGTACATGTGTTTTTGCAATAGATCAAACGAGTCTGTCATTCGCAGGGTGTTATCCTCTAGGATGACCAAGCGCTGGCTGATGGTCAGTACACCCAGTACTGATCGGCTGAGCCACTGGACGGCAACTATGGCCTCATTTGCTTTCCACCGACTTCGCGGTCGAAATCGTAGCTCAGTAGGCTTCTCTTTCTCTGTGGGTGAAGCAACAATACTGTCCACGTCCAGTATAGTCAAAACATTGGACCAGCAGTAGACCAATTTAGTCTTCGACACTGCTTTATTTGTGCCACTGGACGGGTGCTTGAGCTTTACGGCCGGGAACCACGCCAAGCATCCACTTAATGCACTGTGGGGGGCGATCTCTTTGGGTCGAGGTGCCTTGTGTTGCGTTTGCGCAACTGGCGTTGTTGACACAATGACAAGCAGATATGGAGTCAGAAGAGCGGTCAAACCCATGTCGTCTGTTGGCTGCTCAACATTGCCCAAGGGGAGAGGGGAGAATGCCAGAACAGAACTCGGTTTTCGTGGCTTCTCGAGAGATTTGGCCGACAGTGGATATCTTCCGAGGATGCGAGTGATCTTCACTGTCCGCGCAATAGCTCCAAGCCCGCGAGTTGCAAGGTGGGAGAAAGCCATGCCACCGTCGTCGGCAGAGACGAGGGCGGTGTGGCGGGTTCCAAGGAAGCCCAAATGAAGGATTGCCACACCAGACACATGGCCATCCGACCTTTTGTCGTCCAAGCTTGCTCGGTCTAGAGGAGGAATGTGCAGAAACGGTTTTGCTGGTTTGGCCAACTCCCAGGTGAATATGTGGCCGGTCGCATGTCCGCCAGCCACGGTTGAATGGTCAGCGGAAAGGGCTAAGGCAGTGATAGGACCACATTCCACAGCTATCATACAGATTAGATTAAAGCATAATTAAAGCATAGTATGTGTTATTGCGTAGGTCGTACCTTTTGTACCAGGTCCGATGATGGACTTCAGCACTTGCTGGTAGTCGAAGACGAGGATGAAGCCCTTGGAAGTTCCTATGACGAGCGAGACGGTGACGTTGAGGCAAGTCGGCCTCCCAAAATTGCGCTTGCCCACTTCTGAGAAGACCTGGGCGGTGATCTTCTTCAGTTTGGTCCATCGCACCACCTCCCATGGTGCTTGTGGAGTATCTGCGCCGTCCCCTTCGGCTAGTTGGCGGAATATCAGGTTGCTTGACACTGAAGACTGGCGCGAGTGTGCCGAGAGGAATGCCGGCGATTGGACGCGAGGAGAGGCCAATGGAGACGGCGAAAGGCGCGAGGAGAAGCGCCGCTCGAAGGGTTGCAGAGACGTCTGTCGGTGAGGGCGCAGCGAGTTATGTGAGACGGGTACGCTGCTTCCAGGTGAGGACAGGCCAGAGTCCTGCCATGGTCAGAAGGGACGATGGGATTGCACGATCATAACATACCAGTATCGACGGCGTCTCATCGGGGGTAGAAGTTGACTCGAGGCTCCCCGGCCTTTCCAGTCTTGGCCTGATGGACAGTTCAGACGCCGTCTCGTCCTCGAATTGCTGTGGGAAGCTCCGTCTCGTCCTGGCGAAGGTCAAGCCATGGGCGCCGCTTCCTATTGACTCCAGCTCTTCCCCGTCTGCCTCTTCTGCGGCATGGTCTTGGATCGCACTTTCCTCGGCCAGCTCGTCCCCGCCGGACAAAAGACCCGCCGCGCCGTCGTGGGTGTCGCTGCCATCTCCGTGGTCATGGTGAGCGCTGGAGTGGCTCTCTCCCGAATCTGAGCTCATGGGGCTCGTTCGCTATGGAGCATCGCTTCACACGGACATTTGGCAGGGGCGGTATATGACCAATGCCTATTGTCGGCTCTTTTTATATCTTGCCAGCTCTGGGACGAAGTGGAGGGACGGCGACCGCGGGGATGTTTGGGAGCGGTTCGCGACACGGGATGCTGGTGCCTGCGGATATGGCGGATTCGGCGCAAGGGGTTGGCGGCGGAGGGGTCAAAGCAGGGTCGAGGATGAGCTGCAAGGTAGACAGAGCGACGTCCAGGGCACAGATGAACTCCAGAGAGCCTTGACGGGGGGAGTGCGGGTATCAAGCTTCCAGGCGCAGTTCGTACATGGCCGCACATGCCGGCCATTGGCAGGGCCCAAGCTCCTAACTAAACGTCACTTCTCACAGCAGCTTCAACCCACCCACACCCATACAGCTGCGCGTACAATGCCCTCAATCGGACCCACGTTACCCCCAACCCTCTCAAAACGCAGTCGCGACGATGATGAAGACCGCGCATCCAGCCCAGACTCCAGCGACAAGCGCCGCAGAGTAATCGGCCCAGCTCCTCCGCCTTCAACCTCTCCTCCACGCACCGTTGGGCCCTCACTGCCGCCAAATCTCGAGTCGCGTTCAAGCAGCCCAGACAGCGATGTGGGCCCAGCGCCTCCGCCAGCCTCCAGACCCACGCGTGTCCTAGGACCTGCGCCGCCGCCAGGAGATCTTGGCCAGCGACCGCCCGATGCGCCAGAAGATGACTCTGACAGCAGCGACGATGACTTCGGTCCTGCACCCCCTCCTGCAGGCGGGCAATACTCAAGCTTTGATAATGGCAGTGGCCGACCTGAAAAGTCAGCCTTCGATACAGATGCACAATTCTCTGAAACCCCAAAGAAGGCGCAACGCGATGAATGGATGACCCTCCCTCCAACACAAGACGACCTGGCTGCGCGTATGGACCCTTCGAAACTGCGCGCCCGGAAGTTCAACTCCGGCAAGAGCGCTGGTGGGTCGGGCGGGATGAGCAGCGCATGGACCGAAACCCCAGAGCAGAAGCTCAAGCGATTGCAGGATGAAGCCATGGGCATATCCACGCCTCCGAACGCGCCCACCGCCCAGCCAGCATCGAAACTAAGCAAGGAAGAGGAAAGAAGGGCGCGGAAGATGAGGGAGAAGATCGATGCAGCAAGAGGGAAGAGCCTCGTAGAGCAGCATACAGAAAAGGGCACAGGCAAGGAGAAGGAGGATGACCCAAGCAAGCGTGCCTTTGACTATGAGAAGGACATGGCCGTGAGCGGCACGGTGAATCACAAACAGCGGCGGGAGATGTTGAACAAGTCGAAAGGCTTCAGTGACAGATTCTCGAGTGGACGCTATCTGTGATCTAGGGCAGCTATTGCACAATAAGAAAGACGAAATTTGAGCCCTATCCCGGCAGAGCCTGTTTCCAAGAACGAATATCCACTTACCCCCCTCCGATGAACTTCACCATTCATTTCGAAAGTCAATACTGCAAGAAATGCGATGGCACACGAAAGCTAACACGATCCCCATACTCGGCGCGTATACACTCTTTCAATCGCTTGATAGCCTCCTGCAAACCCTCCTTCACCGTCGCCAACCCCGATCTAGATCTCAGCGCCGCAGCGTAGTACTCAAAATCAACACTAACCCGTTCAAGCTCTGCCATCATCTTCAACGCATCACTAAACTGCTCCCAGTCCAAGAACTCGGCACCAAGGAGCACCTCCCCCGTCCGAAGGTGCCCATACGACTCGCGGAGGGGTAAGTAAGTCGAGTCGCTTCTATGCCCAAACATGTCCGAAGTAGTCAGTACGAACTTGATCTTGATACAGTGTATGGCGTTGCGCTGCGGCTGGCTCAGCTTCGCGAGGAAACGGAAAAGGCGTGGCGAGTTGAATGCAAAAGTATTAAGTTCAAAGGGGAGCAGGCTAGCTTCATTATGCACTTGACGGCATACGCAGAGAAGCGAGAGATGGCGCTGTGCATGTGCTCGTTCTGCCGTGCGCATAGGGACTTGTTCTTGGCCAGGTTTGGGCCGGAATCTGCCGTTTCGCCAGGTGTGGAGGTAGGTGTGCTCTGGGATAGTCCACAGACCAGAGTCGCTGGTGAACACGTAGGCGTAGATGTTGTTCCGCAGCTCAGCTGGAAGGCAGAGGAACGGCGATAACATTTTGTTTTGGCGCGTCCTGTATAGACATGGTGAGTACAGTTGGCCTTCAATTGGCATTCGGCGAGGTAATATGTCATGACTTACATTTCGAGCGTGGTAGCCATATCACTCGTCACAAGCACACTACAAGATTTTGCGTACTCAGTTGTTCAAAATTCTGCTCGATTTGTACTCTCCATTCGCTATTGTAGTTAGATGGCAGAACTTGTTGCATGAGTGGTGTAGCAGAGCTGAAGGCGTTCCGGCGGGGCTCAACAGCCACTTGTACGCTTCGCCCCTCACCTCAACCATTCAAACAATTGTAATATCCTCACCAAATGACTTCACAGGCAATGCCGCAACCATGGCTTCTGGAGTTCTGTACCCTCCTAGCTCTTCCTCCGTCATCCACATATTCAGTCGACCGATCCTTTCCCAACGCCCCTCCTCATCCGCACGTCTCAGAATCAAGAACCGCGCGATGCCGTTGTAGACATATGGAACCATGCTTGCAAACACGAGTACCGTCACCAAATGCCCGCTTTTATGGCCCTCAACCAGCTGCGCCTCGGTGATTGGAATCGATAGATGCACACTCACGATCTTGCTCATCAGTCGCCGCCATTCACCTTCGAAGACCGTGTGCATCAGGTGCATATGCCGTGTCACTATCGGCTTCTTGATCGTAAGGAGCCACCTCATGCTTGGGTCGCCAATTGTCTGCACTGGTGTCCAGCCAGTGAGTGGCGCCATATGCGTGCCTTGGACATTGTGCAGTACCGTCTCTGCTGACCAGATCATATCCATGCCTTTGACCCACGTCTTGCTTGTGAACACTTTGAAGAAGTCGCTGTGCAAAGGATCGATACCTGCTGAATCAATATCACCACTTTTGCTGATGGACTTCGGACCAGGCTGCATCGTTATTTCGATCTGCATCTTGCTCGTGGTTTCTGTTCGGTGAGTCTTGGACTGCTTCCTATTGCAGAATTCAACGGCGCCTTGCCAGCCTGCCCACGTCCAGGACGGGAACTGATGTCTTCGCTGGCAGTCGGCAACGTACATTTCTGCCCTGGGCTCGATACGCTCGCCAATGTGGGTCCAAGCGGAGAGGGAAAGGGCGAAAGTATGTTGCAGCCCAGGCTCATCGTTTGCAAAAGCGCCGGCCCAGACTGGAAGGCCAAGCAAGAGGTACAGGCCATCATTGGTAGTGTACGTTGCAGCAACACCCATAAAGGCCCTCAACGAGTCTCCTGGCTCTTTGAGGTTTCGTGAGGTATATGCCTGAATGTGTCCATCCAGGGTCACTACTCGGTCGCCCATATTCTGGTCTTTCTGTGGCTGGAATCCATACTGCAACTCTGACGCGTGGTGCAGATCATCATCAAGGATACCAGACAGCATGTAATCGGCCATTCGCCCTCCAGCAGGTTCATGGACAATGTCGAGAGGAATCTTGACTGACTCACATACAGCCATACCTCGACACTCCCAGTACACCTGTTCTGCAGTGAATACAAGCCGACGGTTCGAAAGTACGCCTTCTTGATAAGTCCAACCGCGAGTAGCCCATGTCGAGTTTTTGATCGTCGTTCTCGGCTCTTGCATGGAAGACACTAAGATCAGCTTTCCCTCGGTCTTGTTATGAGGTAAAGGTCGCTCAGGCTTATCAGAGTGCGTTATCGGTCGCTCGGTAACAGGTATATCTTCTAATTCTGACGGATCCAGATCCAAGCCTTGTTCTTCCGCGAGCTGTTGCTTGAAATAAGTCACAAGTCCCTTCAAGGGAATCCCAATACGACGTGCCAATTCTTTTTGTTTGTCCATATATTCCTCGAATCTGTCATCTGGATACCCAAAATCTTTGGCCATATCTCGATGCCATGCGAGTTGTTTGCTAGGGATATCGTACTTGGATCTAAGATCCATGTCTTTTAGTAACTCACCAAAATCTAAGGCCATCCTTCCTCTCAGTCCAAAGCGAAGGTCATCCAGCCACCTCGACTCGCCTACTAGATCTTGGTCATATTCTTCTTCGGTAATACCAACAAGCTCTCCAATAGACCCTGGAGCGAATCGAATAGCACTTTTGCCTTTTGCTTTATTGCTCCGTCGAGCCAACTCGACCATTGGCTGTGGCTCCCTTAACTTCGTGCTCACCCCAGGCAGCCCTGTTGTCGCATCGCCGGCTGCGCAAACAATTGTAAACTCAGCACCTTCGTAGATCGCGTCCATCTTGTTGATCAGATCCATCTTTACTTCCGTATTAGACTGATCAATGCATGTGCGGTCAACCCAGAGGTACCGCTCGCCCAATCGCTTCGTAACCTCGACAGCATCCAGAATCGTTGGTGGCCAGTCTTCTTCCGATGTACCCCAGACATAACTGAGCGCAACGTATCTTTCTGACCAGGGACGATCGATTATCTCAAGTGGCGTTCTGCGGCAGTCAATGACCCGGAAGCCCTTAAGTGTATCATCAGCAGGCTTGCGACGCGCACAGTTGGTGTGGAGACAGCGGCACCGATTGAGCCAGGCCCTCATCAGACCAAAGTCTGCTTGTTTTTGGAGTTCTCGTGGCAGAACGAGACGGCGGACGTACGGCTCTGGCGCAGTCATGCGGTAGATCGAACCATTTTGCGGATGGTCAGTCTCAAACCATCGCACAGGAATTCCAGTCTTCGGTACACCCGGTATCTCCGGTACAATAGCCATGAAGACGTTGTGCTCCAGCGACTCGTGTAATTCATGCATCTCTCTCGTTTTGCGCCCAGTTTCTTCCCAGGGTCTGCGTAGAAACTGACCATGGGCGTCTTTCTTGCGAGGCTCGAAGAGGTAACTCTCGCTACTGCAAATAGCGAGGAGTTTGTACGGCCCCTTTTTTGGTTGTTTGGTCATTTTTGCGAAGAAATTGCATAGCTTGCAATTGTTCGGTCGTGAGAGGCGATTACCTAGTGAAGTGACGTAGTAGAAATCTTTAAGGTAGACTGGTCCGTTGCCTTTCCGGCATGTGTCAAATGGTCTCCTAATCTTGCCTCTTCGAGTGTTTTCGTAGAGATCGAACGCGCTGGCAAAGCTTTGGTCGAGGTCTAGCTGAGCGCATTCGAAGCACATGGCATCCGAACTTCCTTGGCCGGTGGATTCTTGCCGGG
This sequence comes from Pseudopyrenochaeta lycopersici, assembly GCA_003313425.1. Classification (NCBI taxonomy): domain Eukaryota; kingdom Fungi; phylum Ascomycota; class Dothideomycetes; order Pleosporales; family Pseudopyrenochaetaceae; genus Pseudopyrenochaeta; species Pseudopyrenochaeta lycopersici. The sequence continues at coordinate 86,265 of NHZP01000008.1, forward strand.
GTGCTGGAAAGCTGAACGTGAACTGAAAAGAATTTCCTGCAGAAGATGAAGATGACATAATGTCTTTAAAATCTTGATTGATCTGATCTTGAAGTGTGCTGCAAGCTACGTTCAATTAACGTAGATGAAGTATTTTCCCTTCGGTTGCGCCTTCTGCGAAATCTAAAAGCTATAGTACGATATAATTCACAAAAGGAAGAAATACCATAGTATATTAGCGATTCGCAAGTATACAGGCTCTATGGTTCCTAACCATACACTTACATAGGGGTGCACGAAAGTGGTAATGAGGTTGAGCAGGGGCAAGCGAATTTTCAACACAGCCTCACATATTGCTTCAGCCTGCTGGGCAATAAAGCCACGAACACAGGCTTTGTGCCTCAGGCACCAGAATTTACGAAGTCATGAGGGCGAATATCACGCAATACAGAAATTATCAGGTGTAGATCAACAAGCCACCGGCGACTAATTCGGCGCCTCCCGTTTCAGCTTCAGTTAGGTACGTTGGCGGCGCGTAGCATCACTTGCGATTTCGGACAATCAATTGCGGCATGAGTGATAGCTTGGCCATGTACCAACAGTGGCCTGATTGTTTTACGTTGAAATTTCTGCATGCAAATGCATATGACATCGGCATTCTGAGCACCTTATCTCACGCCCTTTGTACCGCTTACATCTGAGCTTGCAAAAGGCGATAACAGGTCGGGTTCAAGGGGTATGATCAGCCGAGGATACTGGTAGCACGTAGTCTCCAATAGGATCCGCTGGGTATCTATGATACAACTCTCTTCCCCTGTTGGACGGATCGATTTTGTTAAATATTACAATTCATTCAGAGACGCTATTCGCTATAGTATGCGTAGGTTCTTTACACTCTGCTCCTTGAAGTTGGAAATACGCTGAATACCAACGCAGCCAACACATAGCCTACACTTCAATACCCAGCTGCCGCCATACACTGTTGTCAGCGCATGTGAATGAACTATTAACTGGAATCTCTGGGTCATTGTAAGCCGCGAGCAGCTGATCAATGGAGGCCCATAGTCCGACACCATTCATGAAAAGGGTAATAGCGATGATTGCCCAATTTAGGATCGCCATCGATATCTTCCTCCAACCCTTGAATTGTACATGCCAGTTCATGTATAACCACATGACGCCAGAGATACCGAATGTGAACCATGCAACGAAGAGTGCGGAAGAAACGGACAGGATCGAGTCGAAGAGTGGGATGGCGTTTGCCAAGATGAACGCCAGAATCCAAAAGGTAGTGCCAATTCCAAGCCATACAATCCAAGTGCGCTTTGTGTTCCTGTCGTAGTCGCGATCTATCTTCATAAGACGTAGGACCTCCACGAAAATGAACTTGATCGCAGTGTGACCGAAGACCAGAGATGTTCCCAGAAGAGTCGGTAATAAAATACCGTATGCGACCTTGGCTGGTACGAGGGGAGCTGCCCCAAGTGCTGGGCTCGTTGTGTACTGGCCAGCAAGTGAGTAAATTACAGCACCCACAATAGAGTACATCGGAATAGCGAAGATCTGGAGAATGTACATAGATGGCATGAAGTCCCTCGAGGCGTCCTTCATCTCCGCCATGACGGTAATGAAGGCTTGATTGCCAGCATATGCGAATGCGATGTTGAGGACAGACGTGAAGCCTTGTGCGAAAGTAGGATTGCCAACGAGGACAATTTCCTTGTCCCAGCCTGGTGGAGCGCCACTAGGGTCAGCGACACCAAGAGCAATCATAACAATGAGCGTTGCGGCGAAGATTGAAATCGTGCAGGGTACTACCGGCCAGTTAGAACTGTTCTGAAGCGCACGAGTAGATTTCAGCATACTTCCAAAATCTGCGAGAAACTTCATTTTGCGAGGCATGCACAATATCCAGGAGACAATGGCAGGGAACAGGATGAACAGAATCGTGCACAACGCGTGTTCAGAAATGCTATTCAGCGCAATGCTCATGGTGATGATAGCGGCGCTACAGGTCAGGATGAGGTTTAGAACGAAGGCAATGCCGACGACCACAGCCAGAGGAGTTCCTCCGATAATTTTGAAACAGTCGACGCAGTTCAAGACAGTAGGGTATCTCCGGAAGAATTGCAACAACACGTATGCAGTATATGTGACGAGAATGCCTAGAGTAATGAATATGTAGTGAGCAAATGTCAAATGCGTAGTTGCAGTGAAAGGTTCAACACACCCATTCCAATAATGCAAATGATTCCCGGAATCAGACCCAGTGTTTGCAGCGCTGTCGGCAAGCTGAGGATGCCTATTCCAACTTGGTTGGTAATATAGATTAGGGACGCTTGCCATCTGTTAAGCACCTTGTATGACGAGTCTTGTGCCATCACCGGTTGGAACACGCTTCCTTCACGGTTGGTTTCAACTCCTTCGAGGTCATAATCTGCATTGCGAGGCGTCAGATCACCTTCTTTCGACACATCATCTTCCTGATCATAGCCTCCATTTCGGTACTGGCCACCATTGCCATTGTAGCCACCAGAATTGTAGTTGTCAGGCTTGCGGGTTCGCATAGGCAGTCTCATTGTGGTAAAGTTGATATGGAATCCGTGTAGCGGTTGAAACAAGATGATATGATTCCAGGTCGATGTTAAAGGCGTGGGTCTCATTCTGATCATATACTGATATCATAGCTCATAAGCCAACTACCAAAGCCAAGGATCGCACTATGACGAGCATTTCTGAAGCTTGACAGACGTATGCTCAGCCTTGAACACCTTCTACTTTGAGACAGAAGTAATCGCGTGCACCAAGCTTACTAGAACCTGTCCATTGGATCGTGGTGATGGCCGTGCTGGTCTCTGAATACTCCTGGTATTGCATAATATTTTCCTAAAGGTTGCATGCACAAGCATTAGGAGGTGGCAAGGCAGCATATTGGTATTGCATTCCGCCGGCCAACCCGGATGCGGGTGGAGCGGCGTACGCAGGTGGATCAACGTCCGCTGCCAAGATCAAAGAGTTCCGCTCGAACCGGCGGGGTACAGTCTTGGTAGGGTTTGGCGAGCAATGTCATAAGCTCGAAGGAAGCGATGTATTTAACGTACTTGGGAGTTCCGCCAAAATGACGTCAGTGCAATTCCATCCTCAACACAATGCTCGCATTCGCACTTGAATTGAGATATGAAAAATGGTCCATTCAGCTTTTAACTTAGCTAGAGCACGCCAATCAAGTCTTCGCGCATTTGAACTGGAAAAGTCATGTTCGCGCGAGTATGCGGTATTGCATATTACTAGAAGGGTATTTCTCCTATGAGATGGCCTTATAAGGTGGCTAAATTCGATCTCGAGGCTCCATGAACTGTAGCGTCATTGATACTATCAAAGACTATTGCGCCAGAGGTCCACTCTACGCGTTATTGTGGCCCTGTCAGAGGGCTTCAATCCAATCAGGACCTGCTACATTGGGAAGTCGAAGCCCGAGAGAAAAATGTTATAATAGCCTATCATAATATACGTCCCCCAAAAATTTACCGCTATGCATATTCCATCAATTTTCTCGATGCTTCACCCGCTCATGATATGTCTCAAGAGTTGTCCATGTGCTAGATGATCGGCCTAACAGCGGGTCTCCAGAATGTCTCCAACCCTCCACATGGCATGTATGCTGTGTTGATCTGCACAAGAGGAACGCTCCTCTTGAAAGATATTCCCAAGTCTATTATGTACTTTTGAGCCTTTGCCTCATCTGGTCGGGTATTATTGTGTCGTTTCCCAGTCACGGCAACAAAAACATTGACAATCTTAAGGCCTGGAAAGTCTCGCAAGCTCAACCCGTCCTTTCGCACAGGCAGGGTCCACCGAGTGAGAGTATAACCAGCTAAAAATAGCTCACAGTGTAGTTCCAGTTTAGTGATTGTCCTGACTTGCATAGTCGATCTACTTGCCAGCCAACCCTCAAATAGTCTGGAATCATCTGTCGATACGGTGCCCTTTGAATAGGGAAAGAACGCCGCTTCTGAATAAATCTGGCGAGAGGCCAGCAGGAGATTGGTGGAATTTTCAATTGAGGTGCCCCAGCCTGCGTTTTCCCGGTAGATGAGCCATCGGAGGTGCTGGAAATAGTACTTGTAGATTTCGTTCCTGAGCTCCGCGGAAAGCTGGAGGAATGGCGAGGCCAGTTGATTAAGGCGCGATCTAATTTCAGGTCAGCTCGTTGGGCCTCCAGTATTTCGGGACCACTTTGAGTGGATTACACAATAAGAAGGTGATCCATTGAAGGCCTCTCTGTTCTAGTATGGCTGACCACTTGCTTGCCTGCCTCGGGTCTTCCCAATCGCTGCATCATTTTAAGCAGTACTGACGCCTTTGCGATGATGATGGTAGAGAGAAAAATAATGAGAAATGCTTTGAAGATGGGTCCGTTTCGATCACGATACCCATCCAATATTGAAGGGGAAATGATCATTATTCCTGCTACGTTGCCATGAGCTGACTTGGAAGCGTTTTGTTTCCGATAGAAGTTTCAAGCAGGGCTTGGGACATCATGACGCATTCTGAATGTGTTGGGCCTTGGTTTGATTTAACCAGAGGTGCGCGGGTCTGGCCATGAGAGAATCTGGTTGTTCCAAAATTGTGACCAAGGTAGGTCAAGTGAGCCCATTCCGCGGACACCGAAGTTATGGCAGGCGTAGATCGAGCGTACATACCCGAGACAGCAAGTCATTTGCACTTCCATGCCTAACAGTCGAGCTGCATAGTGAGGAGAAGGAGCAGTGGATAGTGACAGCCAAGCTACTTTTTCATTCTGCGAGAAGATAAGATCAAAATCGCCAAACACGACTTAGCGAGAACACTAGATCAACCGAGTCTAGGCGAAGCGTCGGTTGAAAGTGAATCAATCTGATTGGCAATTGCCTAGGTATGGCACAGCTAGCGGGACCCTGCGCCGATCCATCTTGACGGCGGTCATCGATGACGCATGCAAGTATATGTAACTCCACAGCACCCTCCAGACGTGAGGATTCCCACCGTGGAGCTGCTTATCGCAATGACGCTTACTGCGGTGCTGACTGTGGTACGCGACCGATGGTCGTAGGTGCGTCTGGGCTACCTTTGGCTACGCTTTCAACCATCTTAACAGCCGAGATTCGCAATCATGTTTCGTAACGAACGTGCCCCATTGTTACAGCAGCGGTGGAGTGAAGAGGGAGAAGCAAGAACAGTATATACGATATAATTCGTGTTAGTAGCTGCATTGAGCTGACCTTTCGCAGCATCTCCGAATTGAAGATCTTTCAGATGAAGAGAATCCGCGAGAATGGGTGCGATCGCAAAAGATGGCCAATGTTGCAGTCATAGCATTCATGTCCAGTAAGGATTGTGCCTTATGCTGTCAGACCGATCACTAATAGCGGATATTTCCAGTCCTAAGCCCTCTCGTCTCATCCATGTTCACTCCCGGTATCGCCCAAATCGCCGAAGACCTCAATTGCTCCACTACCGCTGTTATTGGGACAACAACAGGCTTTGTGGTTATGCTTGGTCTGGGGCCACTTTCTCTTGCACCACTATCAGAGACCTTTGGACGCAGAAAGCTCTACCTGATATGCTCCTCCGTCTTTGCCCTTCTACAGATACCTGCGGCTCTCGCGCCCAATATAACGTTCCTCATTGTGGTGCGGACTATCGCAGGATTTTTTGGAAGTGTAGGTATTGCAAATGGAGGAGGGACGATATCTGACATGTTCATCCCAAGCGAAAGAGCAGGAGTCTTCGGTTGGTATCTGCTTGGACCGCTCCTCGGGCCCACATTAGGCCCACTATTTGGCGGAATCATCGTACAACGTCTCGGTTGGCGGTGGATTTTCTGGATCATGGCGATTGTCTGCTTCGTCAACACATTGGCTGGCTACTTCTTCCTCCGCGAAACTTACGCGCCGCTAATCCTGAGTCGTAAGAAAGCAGAGTGTGAATTACAGAACTCTGAATGGGACAGCACGAAGTACTCTTACGAAGGAGAAGATACACGACCGCTGAAGCAAAAGATTGCTCATTCCTTGAAACGACCGCCCAAGATCTTTGCGCAACCTATTGTGGCTGTGATGGCTGTCTATCAAGCATTAATATTTGGCACAACCTACAGCATCTACACAAACATGCAACCCATTTACGAGGATGGATATGGCTTTGACACGGAGAAGGTTGGCCTACTATATCTCGGCCCTGGTTCAGGCTTCCTGTTTGCTGTGTGGTTCCTGGTTCCGCGAATTGATACCGTTTACATGAGGCTGACTGCAATTCACCACGGCAAAGCTTTGCCGGAATATCGCCTCCCACTCGCAAACATTGGCTCATTGTTTATACCGGTGTCACTGTTTTGGTTTGCATGGACCGTTGACGCTCATGCTCATTGGTTTGCGTCAATAGCAGCTACTTTCTTTTACGGCATCGGGCAGGTCATGGTCCTCAACTGCACACAAAACTACTTCATAGATAGCTTTGAGAAGTATGCAGCAAGCGCAATAGCGGCAGGCACAGTTTTCAGGAGCGTTGTAGGTGGTATAGTGCCGATCCTTGCGCCGGCTTTGTTCGAGCAGCTGGGGTATGGATGGGGTATAAGTGTGTTCGCATTCGTGAGCCTTGCACTTGCTCCGGCACCGATACTTTTCTACATTTTCGGGGAGCGGCTAAGAGAACGGTTTCCAGTAGACTTGTAGAGCTTAGTATCTCAGCGCATATTTTATCGATTATGCGCATCCGATTCGTCTTTTACAGACCTGTACTAAACCTATTAGCAGTTCGATGTTATGATTCGGTCCGATGAAAATCTGTATTTCCCCAACTGCAATCAAAATGCAGCTATGTTGGATGTTAAAGCAATATGCAGGCTCAATTCTTTCCGCTGGAACAATAACATCTTCAAAACATCAGTTGGAGTCATCCCAAACTCCCCGTCTAGGGCACTTCAAATATTCTTTGACTGGGCTCATCCCCTTTTGAGATCACGTCAAAATTCCCTTCTCTCGGAATGCGCTAGGAAAAGCTTGACAACAACATGATGACCTACCATAACTAAAAACTAGTAGCCTGATCTGCGGAAGCTCTTCGGACTATTTTATTCCAGCATAAGATCAAATGCTTGAATCATCCATGCCGTCAACTGCGTTTGAGCTATTGCATCTCTATCATCGTTCGGTGACTCGAAACGTTGAGAATGTGTTACATTTGATGTCATGTTCGTCGTTCTTTTCATCGGTTTTGCTGTTCGAAGACATCAAAGCATAAGCATGGCGTATAATAGATAATTGAACATAATAAATCTGATAACCAATTAGTGCAGTTACAGATCGATGCTACTACTCCTTGAGACTAAAAAGCATTATAAGCCATTGCTCATGAGGGTGTGTGAAGCCATCAATCGTTCCAGGGAAGCCACTTCTCGGTACGGCAATGCACGACCCAATACCTGCGAGTAGCAGAGGCAAAGAAGAACACCAACGAAATTAACCACAATTATGTCTTCTCCCACTGCTTCTCCCACCACTCGTTCCACTCCTTCTTCCACCACTCATTCCATTCATACTCCCACAGCTCATACTCCCACTCATACCCCAACTTTTCCTCCTCCTCCTCCTCCTCCTCCTCCTCATACTTCACTTCGCACTTGTCCAAATCTGTCTCCCTCATCTGGTGAGTATCGAAATATTCCGATTTCTTACAGGAGTCTCTAGTATAAAAGGAGACCTCCGTCTCATCACCTTCCTTCGCCCTGATAATGTCCCTAACGAACTTCGTGTATTGATTTTTAGTACATACGGTTCTAGAATCCCTAGATAATTGCCAATATCTAAGCCTAGAAGCCACTACGTTATCTACCTCAACCCTCTTCAATTTGGGGAACGTCGACCTCAAATGAAAACCACGGGGAATGACGTATCTCGTGAAGAAGGCCCCCAATGTGACAAACTGAACAGCAGCCTTTTGGGCAGGAAGCAAGTTACACTTCCAGATTTTAGGACAAATCGAGCGTGAGAGAATGAAGGCGTTGAGCGCGTAGCCAAGGGTGGCGGTCTCCAAGTAGATTTGCCGACAGACTTCGGGAAGGTGGAACGCTGACGGCTGGGACTTTTCTTCGTTCCAAGTAAGCTGGTTGGTTTTTGTTAATTTTATGCTGTGTGTATCTGCAACCCTTTTTTTAGTATCGAATTTGATGTGGTGGCCACCCATGGCTAGTTCCCAGATCATATTTCTAATCTCAGCAGGAAGACGAAGGAGGCGTGAGTTCTTAGCATTATGCTCAACGCTAGACCCGTGTCAGTAACTACACTACAGATTGGCAGTGGGCATGATGCAGAGTAGGAACCTACATTGGGACGAGGTATCGCGGTGTCTTCTCCATGCTGACAAGGCCATTCTCAAGGAGAACCATGGGAATACTATCAGCCTTATCAGCCCAATCAGTTGATTTCGGCAGTGTCGGCTTCTCGGAGCTGGTCTTCTTTGCTACTTTGGCTTTCGATATGTTGACCTGCAGGGCGACAGGCGTGCGTGCATTGCGCGAGGGTTGTTTCTTCTTAGCAGCCATGTTGAACACTGGATAGCATTTTTGATATTAACTTTGATGAAGTAAAGAAGGTACAAAGATGGGGTACTGGAGCTCGAGATTTATAGAATGAGAATCGCCGGTGAAGGCGTTTTGGTGTTTGCAAGGGACTTGGTGAATATGAAGGGGAAAGATAAATAGGACTTCAAGTGAGAGATAAGAGGTGAGTGAGTATTGGCTTCCGAAGCCAGATAGTGAGGACACAAGAGCAAGATTGTTTCGCCGGTGAGTGTAGAATCGTATCAAATAATAAGTGATGAGATAATTTTGAGAAGAAAGATATATAAACTCCAACTGCGTCCAAGAGCGGCCATCCTCCTATAAGCACTGATAATACCACGGCGGCGACACACCTCTGCATGTATACGGCGACTATAACACAGATCCATGTTAGCATAGTCTCAGCACTAAACGAGCGGATACATTACCTCACAAACAGTGCACCCTTTCCAATCGTTCCCACCACACTGATCCCAGTGTTTTTGCCTGCATGTCCCTCCACCTGGTGTACTTGGCGTTGGCGATGGTCGTGATGTTGTTGACGGTCGTAATGTCGTCGATGGTCGAGGCGGCGTAGAGCTCGATCGCGGCGGTGTCGGAGTGGGTCGCGCAGTGCTTGAACGAGGTGGGGAAGGATTTGGCGGTACTGGACCACCGACTGTCGGGGTATCGACGTAGCTGCCGTCGCAATAGTATGTTATTCCGTTCAACTTCATGTCCTTGAGGATTGTGCTGAAGCCCGTCATTCCCGGGCCTTTGCAGGAAACGCTGTTCACCGCTTGCGGATTCAGAGGTGTTGGGTATTCGATATGGAAGACTGGTTTGTTGAGTGTGATGAAATTTGAGTACGCTTGACACTCGCCTAGCTGTGCGCATTGCTCGTTGACGGCGAAGTCTACGAATGAAGACACACTGTTGATTATGTCTAAGCTATTCTTTAAGCCGATCTTCATATTGTACTTCGCGGCTTCCTTCTGCATCCATCGCATGTAATCGATCGAGTCAGTATTCCTTAGATTGAGGCCGTTGTCGTTTTGCTAGAGAACATTAGCATGCAGTGTGTGCGAGCGTGGCACCATAAAAGTCGACATCAATGTTGGCGAAGAAACGAAGAAAAAGAATCACCTACGTAGCCATCTAAGACAAAGTTAGCTTCACCACTCAATGCATCTACAAGAGCCAATGCTGCAAACTCGGCATCATTGTTCAAAGAGACCACTACATACCCGTGTTGTCCGGATCGATCGCGTCGCATCCTTTATCGGCAGCCAGTCTGATGCGCTTCGCCATTATATTCCGTATCGACTGACTACCAATCCGAATCCATTTCTCGTTAGGCCACGCTGGCAATATTTTGCCCATGTCTGCCGCTGGAAATTCCCTATAATCTTCCCTCCAGTCTTCACCTGTCCCAGCGCTGAAGTAGCATATCACAATTTTGCCCGCGGCCTTCAGAGTCTTTATTGTCGAGGCTGGATTGTCAAATAAGTCGATGTCCCAGACAGGAGCGTCTGTTGGTGGAAGTGGCATTTTGGACATGTCAGGTATGCCTATGAGGATGATTTGGAATTTTTGTCCGAGCGTGAAAGTAACGTTCTGGCCTACGGAGGAGAAAGCAAAGAATCCTGCCCAAAGTAGCCAGGTCAACATGTTGACAAGAGTCGATGGCATAGGCATTGTCGTCTGAGAAGTGAAGCGACAGTTGGCTTTTACGTGGGCAAATGGGGAAGAAACAAGACAACGTGCAAGGGGAAGGAGCAAAACAACACCGTGCAAAGCCTTTGCGGCGGGAACATTATGTACAAAGGATCGAGTAAAATTCCATGCCAGGCATTAAAGCCGCTATCGGGCAAGGCCATTGCGAGATCGATGTGTTCTTTACGTGCAGCAGTCGATAGAAATCTATTGCAAGAGATTAATCGTGGTGCGTGTCGCAGGCCATAGAGTTGCTTGGACGTTTCAATATATCCATGAAGATTGCTTGGTCACATACGAGCCAACCAGGTCCGCTGGACGTGGATGTTATGATGTTCTGGTCGCACCAAACTGTCACGATGAGGACCATTACCAATGTCAAATTGCGTTATACGTGGGGTTGGATGGCAGTAGGAGAAAGTTTTTTATCCCCGCCATACTCAAAAATATGGACCTGTAGAGCCAACAGACAGTGCCAGACTGGTAATTTTGAGGTACATACGCTTCGGCCTTCCGGCGGTAGCCAGGCATTCAAGGCCGGAGCATGCCGGAGGAACAGGAAGCATAAGCTTAGATCTTCGGCAGATGCATGCATTGCGGGGAAAGCTTGTTCGACTGTCCTCATGGCCGTGTAAGGATCGCATCAGCTAGGGACTTGGTCGGTGAGCACGTTCTAGGCGGCGGTTAAATATGGCTACAATTTCGAACAGCCAAATAGGCAGGATTTCTGGATGATGACCGCTTTGGCGGATGAATGATGGCGAAGACTCTTCTTAAAACGTGCTGAAGCTTATTCTCGCGCCATGTCCGCTTGGTACATGATGCTGCGTTTTCAAGCCAGTCCAGCATGCAGTGATAATGTCGCTATGAGAACTCATCGTCGCGTAATAAAAGTTATTGTCCAAGCATCCAGGATAAGCAGAGGGATAATTGCAGTTACGAATTGCGCTCCAAAGTAATTTGTGATATGTCCAATGAGTTGTCCGGAACTCAACTTTTACCAGGCTTACCACGATGATGACTCCGGGTTCTGCGAATATTGTTCGGCCGTAGAGTAGATGGTACATTGATTCACATGCGCAGTATGTCGCCATATCCGGGTCACACGTCCGGAGGATCTCACAATATCCATTGCGGGAGTGTGTGAGTGTTTGCACTTCAGCGTTGTAGTGGCCAAGTGAAGGTGGCTATCGATAAGCACAGGTCCGAGCGTCATCCGAACAATTCGTTCTAAGAGCAGATTCCGTAGTGGCACTTCAACATCGGCGGATTCTCTTTTTATTGTCTTCCTTCTTGCCGTTTTATATTTGGGGTCCACAAATGGAGCGTATACCTGTTTTGTATCGCTCATAATCAACCATTTGCAACGCGCCGGCTAATGCTTGCGCTCCATCGACCACGATGCCTACTCCACTCCTTCCGATTGACACAGATATGTACCATCCGAACGCTCCCGCGAGATATCCCTACATACATCAAGCGATGGGATCCGACGCTCCACAAGTCCATTCGTCCTCGAAAAGTGTTGACTAAGGCCAATGAGCCTCAGCAACCAGCGGCTAAGAATGCCTCGCGGCATCCGAAGCGCGAATTGCCTCGCACGACGCCCGACATTGGAACCACATGTCGAGAGACAAATATAGGAAAACTACACGCCCATAGGCCCATGGATAATTTGTTACAACTCGCTATTGCACTAGATGTCGACCCAGATGCAAGGACTCGCGCATCTCTGTGGAGAGCCTATACAATTGCGAAGGCCTCGGATCCTAAGCTCGTAGAATCTATTCCAGATCGTGTCTGGGACGCACTATGGACAACAATATCTCTAGAATCCCCTGCTGATCGAAACCGCTGGGAACATCTTGAGGAACTGCACCGTGACATGCGAGCGCGAGGAAAGTCTATGACAGCTACTCAAAGCGTGAATTACTTAGAAAGTATGTTCCTCAGCGGGAAAGAAGAAGAAGCCTTGCAAGCGTGGGAGCTTGAGTACAACTCATATACGGACAACAAGCAGCAGGACTACAAGCCAGCACATCTAGAACTTGGAACTAGGCTGTATGCAATGGCTGGCAATATTGATAGAGCGCGAGACGCCATGAACGAACTCTTCCACTTGTGCCCAGACTGGGATGTATCTGTCATGATGACTGTCTTTCGCGCTCACACTAGCTCAGAATTGGAAATACACCACGACCATGCCAAGGAGATATACGCCAAAATGAAGGAGAAGAAAGGAGAGGAATTCTCAATCGCGGACTATGACGCATGCCTTGTAGGCTTCTTGGAAGCGCGGCACTTGCGCTATGCCAAGGACGTATTCCGAGACATAGTCGTTGATGGCTACCTCGCCACCACAAGGACAGCAGAAGATGTCGAAGAAGTCCTCAAACGACTACACATGCTATATCGACTGGGCACTGATATCTCCAAGATGACGAGCATCGCCCTCGACGCCATCTCACTGCTACCTGATGCATACCACGCTCACTTGTTTGGGGACTGGATGAAGTCCGCTGTTGTCCACAAAGCCCCTGGAGCGGCTGCTCAGATCCTGGACATGATGTTCCAGCGAAATCAAAAGCCCGAGACGTTCCATTTCAACATGCTGCTGAAGGCGCTCCTACGTACCAAGGATAAACCAGATGTTCTCAAGGCGGAGAACATAGGCTGGCGCATGATCGACGAAGCTCGAAAGGCTCATAAGAAAGATCTCCAGCCAAATCCAGCTGCCGAATTCATCCATCAACGATTTGTACGCAAAATGAAGCCTGCAACTGGTGATGTACGAAAAGTGCCCAAAGCCAACGTCGCGACCTTCGCCATGATAATGCATCACCACGCCAAACACCTCCAGTGGGAGCACGTCGACTATCTTAGTCGCCAACTCAAAGAGACATCCATCGAGCCTAACGCTACAATCATGAACGTGCTCATGGACAACAAGTGTCGGCAGGGAGCGTATAGCGAAGCGTGGATGATCTATAAGACGCTCAAGGAGCCACGAGAAGGCAGTAACGGCGTCTTTCCCAACGGCGCTACTTTCCGCTGTCTATGGAAGACACTACGTCTGGCCTTGGGTGACCACGCCACAAGAAACAATCCCGATCTCCCCACACCGCGCGAGCTGCTGAAAGAAATGACTGCCTGGTGGACATTGTCGCGAAGCCGTTACGATGCAGAACGCTTCCGGCAGGGTTTGTCTGGAGCGGATCACGGCGCCATTACATCGTTAATAATGCACTGCTTCAGCTATACTCAAGATCTCGCAGGCTCACTGGTTGCACTTCATGTCCTTCGCCATAACTTTGACATCTTTCCCACCGACAAGGCTGCGAAGATCTTGCAAGGGCAGATGGCATGGGTGGACATGGCGCGCGAGTCCGAGAGCGTCAGGAGCCAGTACTTCCACAGCCGTTCCAACAAGAAGAACAGCGATCGCATAGCCAGGGTCTACCAACTCCTGCTAGACAGAAGGCTGGACAGACTACATGCCGCTGGCATCGATCACACGCTCTTCACGGACGAGGAGATTGGAGACGAAGGCCTAAACTTGCTCTCCGAGTTTGTCAGAGTAGTGCTAAAGCGCACTTATCCGCCCGAGGTCGTAGAAGCCATGATCAATGCAACGAGAAGTGAGATTGGACTTCCCCAGCTGCCGACGGGAGATATGGATGCTTTTGAAGTCGCATAGTGTCTTTTCGAGATGTGTTTGCAGCTTGATTTTCATGTACTACTATTTCTCATGATACCCAAGTTAACTTTGCGTATATTTTACCGTCTTCACTCTCTATCAAATATACTTTTCGAACCTACTCACAACGTGGCATCACTCTCCTACCCTATTTGTGTCTGATGCCAGATGATGATAATAAAATTTCAAGCATGCATCTCTGAGCCAAACGAACGAATATATAAAAGTACATTTGTAAATGTATTGACATTGCAAAGCAGGCTGGTAGGCGTTCCAATCATAGCGTAACCGTAAAAGCGCTCCAGCAATTAGACTAGGACCTATGCAAATGTTTATCCAAGTCCGTCCGGTCCATGAAAATGCCCATGCTACCATGCAAGCCCAGCGCTGTACGCCTATACCTACATAACCAGTACGCCATTTTCCATACGCAATATTAATCCCAAACCCCAAACTTTTTCACCTCGATCCTCTCAATCTCACCGTCGCCAGGCCCTGCGGTCTTGCATCGTCTCCACTTTCCTCCTCATTCACCTCCTCAAGTTTCATAGCCCTGAGTAGATCCCTGCTCGCCTTGGCTCCATCCCTGAGCTGCATCGCGCTCTTTAGCAACAGTTCCTGCATGATTCTCGGGTCTGCATCCACGCCAAGCAGACTCTCCGCATCCGGGCCTCGAGGGATGGGGAATTCGACAAGCGGTCTGCCGTTCGGACCAACGCTGACCGTCGACTTGCGGAACTGGTTTTGTGGAGGTAAATCGTCGTATGCTGAGTCAGACGAGTATGGATACGAGGTGTCGTCCGTGTCTGAGTCAAGTGCATAGCTAGAAGTATTGGCTGTGAGAGTGGTGGCGGTGGAGTCTGTGCGGCGAGCGGAGCGGAGAGGAGCGTAGCTCTGATATCTCCGCTGGCTTTGAAGATTGAGACGCTCGAAGTTCTCCCACAGCTCGTCGACATCTTCCTCCTCCAGGCTCGTGTCTGTAGTCACGCTCATGGGTGGAGATTGATCGTCGCTGCCGAGACCATAGGCCATGGTGTGTGACCAGCCGTCCCATATTAGCTGCTGAGAGCGTTGATTGCTTCGGTGGTATTGGCCACCTGTGATGTTGTTTTGGGGTTGTTTGGCCTGCGCTTGTACCTGACTTGCGGAACTCACTCCCCGAGCATGCATGCTGGGATGATGTGGGTCCGCATTCGTCGGCTGGCCTTGCTCGTCATACTGCTGCGGTGTCAAAAGCCCTGGAACCGCATGGTTTGGCTCAGATTGGGACTTCGTGTGAAATGAGGCGCGATGGTTATTCTGCGAAAGCTGAACTTGATCTTCGAGATTGAAGGGATTATCCATACGTTCTGCACCCGCTGTGTACGCTGACTCAGAGCCAGACGTGGAAGGGCGGCGGTAGTCTCCTACCATAGCCATATCCAAGTCAATCATAGAGGTCCGTAATGGTGAGCTGGGAGTGGAATCCACCCGTGGATAGTCGTCTGATAGTGCAAGTGAGTTCGCCGCAGCATGTCGCGAGCTTGAACGAAATCCAGGAGCGAGGGTAGGTGAAGACGAAACATTTGAGTCTCCCTTTGAATGCATGCTCCACTGAGTCTCGTCTGGACTTCTCATTGGGAATGCAAAATCCCGAGTCTCACGCTTGTCATTCGCCTTGGGAAAAGTCGACTCTTTCGTTTCTCGCCGTCTAGATGTGCGGTTCCTTGGCACTTCATTGTTGGCTTCTGCCATGGCTGCATCGAACGTCCACTCGACAGTACGACGATTCGGCTTTTGTGGCTGCGGAGGAAATGACCATTCCATAGTTTTGCGGTTAGGTTGTTCTGAGGGAAACGACCACTCCATCGTTTTCCTGTTCGATTGGTTATCCATGCTAGGGAATGTCCATTCTTTTGTGGCTCGTTTGGTGAGTTGATCTTCTTCGTCAAATGCGTCGCGTTTTTCGCGTTCTTCTTCCTCTTCCATCTGCCGCAGTATACTCTTCACACGGTTCGCCTTGATAGTGGGCACCTCACCGAGGTCTATACTCGGTATTTCGTCTGCAGAAGGCATAGAAAAGTCCAAGTCGATGACAGTTTCACGATTTGGTGCTCCAGGGTTGAAGTCACGGAGAACGAGGTCTGAAGGCGGCCGGCCGCTGGGTCCATCAGGTGCATCAATGGCGCTGTACCTGTACGGCGTTGTATTGGGATCAAACAGCTTGTTCAATCTCTTTTGCCCCCGCACAATCGACTCTTCCTTGAATCTAAGTTGTAGCTGTTCAAAGCGGTCGATATCTGCGGGCATGCTCATTCCAGTGAAAGTCTCCCCAGCAGTCCCATTCGTGAAGGGATCTGAGAACTGTGGTGCATGCTCTTGTTCAAACTCGTCGGAAGTACTGAAAGACCAATCATCGTCATCGTCTTCTTCAGGCTCCGGAGCGAGGGGATCAGGCGCTTGAGCTCCATAGGGGTTGAATAGAGACTGGCGAATGCCACCTTTCTGCTCCCAGGCATAATACTCCTCGACCAACTTGACGAGCGTCACAGTGGGGTACATTTTGGTACTACCTGCGAGATATGGATGCTCCAAGATCTGATCAGGCGTGGGTCGGTCCTGGGGTTGGGGCTGAAGAACGAACGAAATAAAGTCTTTCAGCTCCTGCGAGAATCGATCGCCTTCAAGTTCCGGTTTTCCAGCATTTGGCAGGTCCCACTGTACTGTGCGGTGGTGCGGCGGGAAGCCACAAGCCATTTCGTACACGGTACAGCCGTAAGCCCAGATGTCGACTTCATTGCCATATGATATCTCTTTCGGTTGCGCAAAGCTGTTTGGATCTGCGTCTTTGACCCATTCTTTCTGAAGCTCGGGGGCCATCCAGTAAGGTGTTCCAACAATCGTTGAGCGTTTGCTCTTCTGTGGTTCGAGTGTGTTGGACACACCAAAGTCGCACAGCTGCACTCGGCCATCCTCAAGAATGAGGACGTTGTTGGCTAGAACCCTGGTTAGCAGGATTTCCAAAAGAATACACAAAGTCTTTCTTACCCTTCAAATCTCTATGCAGAACCCCGGCTTCGTGAATGTATTTCAAACCGAGTGCCAACTCTCGCGCAATGGGAATGATGAACTTCTCCAGCAAGCCAGGGCCTGGGTCTTTGCTTTCCAAAGTCGGCCTCATCAAAGTGTTAACACTACCACCACTGGCATACTCGCTGATGATCCATAGCTCATTGTGCACTGGCCGTGCCTCTTCGATGATGTTGACATAGGGTCGTGCTTTGCTATCTCTTAGTTGTTGCAGGATATCAATCTCCTTGAGTGTTTCCGAGAGGTTCTTGGTGGTCATCTCCTCGTAGTCAACCTTGTCGATGTCTATGATCTTAATGGCAACGAGTCCACCCGAGTTACGATTCTTGCTATAATGTTGTTAGGTCTGTCAGTTTGCTTATTTCATCGTACATACCCTTTGAAGACACGGCCATAGGCGCCCTTGCCGATGAGCTCAAAGAAGTCATATGGCGGAGGTTCGTCTCCACTGCGCTTCGCTCGTTCTGCTACCAGCAACTCCATCTCTTTCGCCTGCTGGATGGCGCGGCCTTTTGTGCCAGCCATGGCGGGTAGTTGTAATCTAGACGGTTCCATGTTGTCCAGTGTCTGGTCAACCCTGCCAATTCGTCTAGGCGCAATTGGGCAATGGTACTCAAGAGGCGACTCGGGTATGCCGCCTAATGGATTCTCTAGTGGATTGCCTGTGCTCCCAAAGCTCGGGTCTGTAGGTATAGCTGGGCGTGGGCGACTGGGCAGTTGTGGGCGCTGCACAGGCGGCGAAGAATTGCTTGTGGGGTCGGAGGCAGAGTATGAGTGGTGTATAACGGTGGGTACACTGTTCGACGTTCGCGAGCCAGGACTCGAGTGCGCAGTACGGATGGTCGAGATAGGCGGGAAGGGCGAGGTGGTTGAATATATGATTGGACTCGAGATGTCCGGCTTCTCATTCGAAGCGCGAGAGGATCGACTCGGGCGCCTCTTTCCTTTGATCGACTCTGTCAGCTTGGTCCAGGAGAAGGCGCTACTTCCCCTTGTCTTCGGCGTCTTCTTGGTCGGCGAGCTTGGTGGCGTGACCTCGCCCACAGGGACCAGGTCGTCGGCATGGCTCAGTGAGCGCTTCAACTTGATGATGGCAGTATCATCCAGCATGGTGGGACGGACGGAGCAATTGGGTGCAGTGGAGAAGCCGCATTGTGACCGAGTAAGGGAGAAGCTGCACTCACGAGTTTGTTCTTATGTTCCTATGTGCGTTGCCAGAGGTGAAGGCAGACCATCGCGGGCAGGTCGTGTGCGGCGTACAAAGCGGAGGCGGTTGTCGACATTCACAGCTGCGCACTGCGGAGGCGGCAGGCACAGTGCAATCAATAGGGCGCGTCGGTCGTCTGGGAGATCACAGTGAAGCGAAACAAGTAGACATTACAGAACAAAGGAGCATTTGGCTATTAAACGAGGAGGGTGGAGTTGCCATCTGGCGAATTCCTCCGAGGCTGGTTATGCGAAACATCATTCAGGGTCTGGACGTGCGACTGTTGCGCAGATCACGCTAACGCAACCTTATTTCTATCCGGGCAAGTGCGCCCCGCGAACGTTGTACCGCCCTGCCTGACATCATTAGCGCCACTGTGAGCATCACAGGTTGCCAACTTTCTTGTTATCGAAGAGAGGCGTCCGTGTAACACACGGGATGTGTTCAATATACTCTTCCATCCTCCCATCTCTAAACTTCCCGTTTGATTGAAAACACCGTTCCCGATCCTGCAACCAACCTATTTCTCCCCTAGTGTATCTATCACAATGGCCCCCCAACCCATTGGCACCAGAAAGGTTCCCGTAACCGCCACAAAGAAACACGCCGTTACCCCCGCCAAGAAGCCCCCGATTGCTACTACCAAAGTCGTCCAACCTGCCAAAAAGAAACCAGTTCCACCTCCCTATAAGCCCACGCCCGCAGCTGCTCAGAAGAAGCCCGTCACCACAGTAGCGCAGAAGAAGCCCCTCCCCGCACCAGCAAAGACAACAACACCCCAGCAGCAAAGCTGGCTGACAAGGGGCATCAGTGCCGCCTCTTCAGGCATCGGCAGTGCGGCCGGTGCAGTTGTAACAGCAGCAGGTAACGGAGTAGCTGGTGCAGGCAAGGGCGCAGGATCTTCGTACGTCCTCCATTCTTCTCGTATAATACAGTCGACCAGATACTAATATGTTATGCTAGCATTGCAAATTCATCGCGCACCTGGGGCGATATGGTCCGAGGGTACGGCAACTCGCTCAAAGACATAACGGGCGCTAGTGGCAGCCGGGCACCGACAAAGACGAATCCGCTGGGACTGAGCACGAATGGGTCTGGTGCCATGGCGAGTTTATCCTCGAAGACGTCAGGCGTCAAGGGAGGGACAGCCAGCAATCCTTTGGGACTGTAGAGTGAAGAAGTTGGAGGTCAAGAAACAAGCGAGAAACATGTAGGATTAAAACATTAAGATGGCGTTCCGGGAAAATGTGATACATGACGTTGAAGACCTAGACTTGAATGAGTAACACCTACAACATAATCTGCACCACCTGTAGGCTGGCTGGTTTCAGTGAAAACACTGGTGTAACACATAGGCACAACACGCATACGGAACAGGACGATTGTTTGAACATACACTACACAAAAATGGTATTCCGATCCAAGCCTAAGCTAACCTATCCGATCTATCCCAGCATATACACAAATGTTTCCAGCTCTTTCCAATGGACAATCAAGTGACCCTATCAAGGTGTCGTCTTGTTTGCCAAGTTATATCAATAGCACATGTCCATATATAGCTTCAAAGCCATAACCAGGGTATGATGCAGCCCGCCCTAAGCGGTAAGATAGTATGCACCTGAAAATCAACATGAACAATGCGTGAACCCTTCCTAGTTGGGTAACGCCGAGTAAGTATGGGGGTTGCGGAACAACAAAACAATGGCTGAGAAGCGCGGTAGCCCGCGCGGTGGCGAAAAAAAGAGAAGAGGTTGAGGAATCGTGAGAGGCGTGAAGGTCGTGTGGAAATTGTCCCAAGTCGTCTAGCGACTACCTGTTGCCAGCCTCAAGCTGGCCTGGTGTAGGCTGGGTTGGAGTATTGCTATCAGCATTGGTCCCACGACGATTGCCACCGAACCAGTTCGAGAAGGTTGGGCCTTGAGCCCTGGTGACTGTGAACCTTGACCTCCAGCCAGGGTTGGTGCCGGCGTCAGTGCCAGCGTTCGCGCCAGTTTGCTCAGTCTGAGACACAGCGTCCCCAGTCGCTGATCGATCTCGTCGGCCAGGACGACTCAACCGTCCATTGGGATTCGAGTTGACAGCGCCTCGCCGTGAGAAGGGATTGCCTCGGGTAGAGGTCCAGACAGCCTGCGGAGAGGTTGGCGACCTAAGACCTGCTCCCGATCGACGACCAGTGGCAGGATCAAACTCGCCCTCAGGACGAGGCTTGGGCACGTAGTAGTCGGCCTTGCAGAGTGGGCAGCAGGCCCGCCGAGCCGTCAGCCACGGGTCAACGCAGCTGGCGTGGAAAGCATGTCCACAAGTGAGTCCTCGCACGTCATCGTCATCCTCCAAGATATCCAAACAGATGGCGCAGGTATCGCCGGGCTCAGCCAACAGCTCAGGCGCAGCAGCAGTGCGGATCGGGTCGTCATCGTCATCAGAGTCGTCCTCATGCTCACGGATATTGGGTTGCGGAGTAACAGGCGTGGTGTTGCTTGTCTGAACAGTCTCCGTCGTGGTAGTCGCGGGCTTATCACCATCAGTCTTCTTTACTTCCGGTTTCTTCTCGGCCTCCTTGTCGACTTCGGTCTCCTTCAAGTCAACGCTTAACCGCGGCGAAGCTGGCGAGTTTGAAGACGAGTTTGCAGTATTCAGATCCTCGCGCGCCATGGAGAGCGCCGTGTCTGGTCTAGGGCTGGAGGCCTCGTCCTTGGCTGATAGTACGCCCTCAACATCCTTTATGCTCGGGGCTCTGCTCTGGGGTGCCGTCGCAATGCCACCACTGGGTTGCAAGCCTTCAGTCTCACGACTCGACTTCCATTGCTTATATTTGGCCAGAGGGAAGCGCTCGTTGACCTCGTCCATGGTCATCAGCTTCTTTTCCCTTCTCCTGCGGTGGGGTCGAGGCATAGCCGCGAGATCGATAGGCTCACCCTCCCCGGCGGCGGCGGCAGCGCGACGCCGATTATATCGGAAGCAGTACTTGACGCCTACGATAATCCTTGAAAGTGTTAGCACAAAAAGCAATTATGAGTGACTGGCCGTCACCGTACCAGAGATTGGTGAACACGACACCGAAGCCAAGGGCAACAAAAAAGAGCAGCGGCGAACTCGTAGGGCCGGTGCTATTTTGGTTGCCGCCATTGTTGCCCGATGGATTGGATGGCCCGGGCGGCGAGCTGGAGACAACAGAGGTAGACATGGTGATGTGTAGTACTTCTACGATTCCATGTGTCTAGCAAAGTGGGTATATAAATTGGCAGTCGACGGGCAGAGGTCGAATGCGTCTTGATCCAAATATCTCGGTCCGGATGCGGAAAGTGGCCCTGGATCGGCGTGAAACCGACAAAAAGGAAGCAGGCGGAATGCTGCGGTAAGACAATGTCTCGCACAGCGACTCGATGTGGCGCTGGAAACAATGCGTGCAAGGCAGAGGTGCAGGTACTGAAGGGTTGCCACGACGGTTGGGCCAGCTGGTGATGGTGACGGCAACGACTTTGGGCGTGGCGATGGGACAGGCCGGCTGCTCGACAGGGCGGGACCCGCGCGGTGAATGCGAGTTACCGCAATAGCTGTGGGTGAGTACGCACAGTAGCAGTGGTGGCCATGCGATCCGGGTTGCGAAGACGGTCGCTGTGGTGGTTTTGGTGGGTGCGGCTGTGCAGAAGATGCTGAGGTCGAGGTTGGGGAGAGAAGAGCGGCTGGGCAGGATAAAGGCGGCAGGCCTCGCTAAGCTTGACAAGCAGAGGCCAAGGCTGGCCTGCAACGAGAACAAGCGGATGATCTCTGATGACAGTTTCACCCCGGTAGTGTTGACCAGCGAGTGTGGGCTTGGGAACGTTTGTGCAATGCGAAGACGACGCTGGCTGTCAAAGTGTCGTGCTGTTCACACGCGGGGAGTTGCTTGCTATTTCCATCCCCCCCCTTGAACGTGTCACATTGGCCATGGGTCGTAAAACCCGGCGCTCAGCCCGCGGGCCGTAGCATGCAGAGTGCTATCGCTCGATGGCGCAAATTGCAACTGCATTGCGCTCAACGCCAACACGCGAGACGGTCGACCATCGATCGCACGAGGCATTCACCATGCGGTAGTCTCGCAGACGGCCTTTCTTCACGTTGAGGACGCGCATTGCGTTGCTCGGCGGCTGTCATGATCCCTGCTGTAGTGGAACCTTACCCCAGCGCTAGCGACTCGGCTGTGAAAGTGACTTCCTGCACTCCACCACTAGCAGCAGGTCAAGCGTTCCCTGCTGCACGGTTTTCTCTCCACTTCGACGTCTTTGCTGCACACACCACCTGCCCAGCTGGCAAATATCTGGGCCAAACACGCCAGCTTCTCTTTGGTGGGGACCCCGCTCTGCGCACCGTCGCCATGCCCGTGCTGCTCCCCTAACGTCATCCAGACTTTGTAGAAAACTTCAGCGGCCTTTTGTTGCAGCAGTTTGTAGCACTGCCACAACCATGGCCGAGGCTACCGAAGAAAACCCAATCGTCTTCTTCGATATCACGTTAGGAGGTATGCACCATCCTGCACCATTCTCGACTCGGTGTCACTACCCCTCACCCTGCGCCATTTTCAACGCGTCCCGCTTGGCTCTGTTCCTGCTTCGGCACACATAGCCTCACTCCCGACCGACATTCCACTACTGACATAAGCAACAGGGGAGAAGCTCGGCCGGATCAAGATCGAATTATTCAAAAATGTAGTTCCAAAGACTGCCGAAAATTTCCGCCAGTTTTGCACTGGAGAGACGAAGAATAGTCGAGGCCAACCGCAGGGTTACAAGGGTTGTAAATTTCATCGCGTGGTGAGTACCAACTGTGCTGCCAGTGCCTCAAAAAACACTTTCAATGGCTGCATCCTCTTGTGTTGTTCGACTAAGTCTAACGATGATAGATCAAAGGTTTCATGATACAAGGAGGCGACTTTATCAATGGCAATGGTACAGGCTCAAGGACCATCTACGGCACTGAAAAATTTGCCGATGAAAACTTCGTCCTCAAGCATGACAAACCTGGCCTTTTGTCGATGGCTGTAAGTACCAGACCTTCTGCATCTATCGTGCGTGTCTAAACCAAGTCTAGAATTCCGGCCCCCACACGAACGGTTGTCAGTTCTTCATTATCACTGCCAAGAATGGCACACCTCACTTAAACGGCAAGCACGTTGTCTTTGGCAATGTCATTGACGGCATGGATGTCGTCACCAAGATTGAAAACACGAGAACGGTTGCCCATCCAGAAGGCAAGCCAGTTCAGGACATTGCAATCTCACAATGTGGCGAGATGTGACACTTGGACTATTCCTGCTCTACCGTAGTAAAGAGGGAACTGTTTAGCTTCTGGTCCCTGGACGTGCCACCACCTGCATCAAAGGTGGGATCAAGGCTTGAGATGGCCCTAAGCTATCGAACCCGTCCCTGTGGTCTCTTCAGCAGAGTGTCTTCGGTATTTGCTCATGTCCAATTCATGAATGGACTTTGCAAGATGGGTCACGCCTGAAACCACAATGACTCGTCAATTGAGTATCTGAAAGAAAACTCAACTGCACAATCTAGTAAATTCAATGAAATCAAGCAATTACAATCAGATCGCACGTGACACTCGTTGACTAGTTTGCGGATGGCTGTGGGACACCTTGTGCTTACATAATATGACCCGCTGAAAAGTCTCACCCAAGCGCTGGGCTAAATCGCACAGTTACGTGCGTTGATCCCCGCTCTTATTGTATTTTCACGAGGACCACCACCACCAGGCCTCTGACCCTCCCAATATTGGTCATTGACTCGATGTAACCGTTTCGCCAACCCCTTTCCTTTCAACATGGTCTCTCTTGCCTCAACTGAGAGATCGCTAGGCATCGTCGCCCCCAGCGCGGGCGGCAGCCTCAAACGCAGACACAACGACAACTCGTCTGATGCCGAAAACACTACAACGAGTCAGCTCAAGCGTCGTCGAGTCACATTCGACCCTGATGTCGATGTGCGGATACTGACCGACGAGAATGATAAGAGCCTAGAACTAGTGGGAGAAGAGGTACGGCGCGCGATAGAGAAGCACGCGACAGGCGACAAGGCGGCATACGACGGCCTCAAAGGACTCTTCAGGGAGGTGCCGACATCTGAAAGTGCACCTCTCTCTGGGCTCCTCCAAAAATATGTCATCGCACTCACCAACCACGCCCCGCTGCTTGACCACAGCTGCAAAGGCCTGGTACACGCCGTTATCGACTGCAGCTGGATAGCCCGCAATGAGCATTTCGTGCGCTCCTACCGCCATTTCCTCCGCTCGCTACTGTCAGTGCAGCCCGGATATTTATCCACTGTCCTCCAGATGCTCGTGAGCATGTTCCTTAGCACCCCATCACCAACCGCTAGGCAGCAAGACGATCCACCTGTCCAAGCCGTACGCATACAGTCACGGATGCACGATTGCCTCAAGTTCATCCTACGTTCTACCCCGATGGGTAGTTCCTTCCTTGCGCCGATTCTCGCCTCGACATTCCCCTTTTCAGACGACACCGCGAAGACTCACGTGCAGTATATCCGGAACATCCTAACAGTCTCGGGATACTGCCCGGAGATCAAGGGCGAGATACTGTCACTTGTTACGGATAAGCTCGTCAAAATTGACGTGCAGATGCAAGTGGACATGGAAGACCTGGACGAGGAACTTGAGGAGCGGCTTATTGGAGACGCCATCAACGAAGCAGAGGATGAAGAGGAGGATAGCGACAACGAGTCTGTAATGAGCGAAGAAAGCCTCGACCCGGAAGAGCAAAGGCTGAAGGAAGTTAAAGAAGTAGTCCTCAAGCTTGACACCGTTATGGATGTCCAATTCGCCTACTATGACTCGGTCTTCGAAAAGGGTGATCTCTTCGAAATCGATGAAACCTTCGAAAGTCTGCTCTCGCAGTTCGCAAACATTATCCTCCCGACATATCGCTCGCGCCATACTCAATTCGTCTTGTTCCACTTTAGCCAAACATCTACCGATCTCATTGAGCGGTTTGCTGGCTGTTGCTCACATTTAGCATTTGATCAAGGACGGCCGCAGCTTCTCCGTGCGTCAGCCGCCGCCTATCTTGCCTCTTTCATCGCTCGTGGAGCGCACGTATCGGGAGCCGTGGTCCGCGATGTGTTCGACCTCTTATGCCATCATCTTGAAAACTTGCGCATGTCACATGAACCCACATGTAAAGGTCCCGATCTACGTCGTTATACCACATACTACGCCATTTCACAGGCATTGCTCTACATTTTCTGCTTTCGATGGCGAGACATCATTGTCACTCCAGACGGAAAGCCACCCACGGACGAAGACATCATCTATCACGAAGGTGATTTCCAGTGGCATAATAAAACCCAAGAAATCATCCGCCGAAACATATTTTGCAAGCTCAACCCACTCAAGATTGCCGCACCAACTATCGTCACCCAATTTGCGCGTATGGCACACCATCTTCGCTTCATGTACGTCTATCCGCTCATGGAGACAAACAAGCGTGTGCGATTGGCACGAAGCTTGGCCAGTGGCTACCTCGACGGCATTGGTGGGCGAGAAACAGCGCTGAGCGGGAAGAAGGGCGAGGAGACATTCCTTATGGATGCCTATTTTCCTTTCGATCCCTACATCCTGCCACGGAGTAAGCGGTGGTTAGCACAAGACTACGTCGAGTGGAAGCCAGTTCCAGGCATGCCAATCGAGCGGGACGAGGATGAAGAGGAGGATGACGACGACGACGACGACGACGGCGATGACGACGATGACGAAGAAGAGGATGAGGACAACGATAGCTCCTCAGACCAAGACGACGTGGATGAAACGCCGCCGGATGATCTCGACGACGGCAGCACGGAGGCGAGTTTATAATTATGTATTTATAAGGCGTTTCAGCGGCACTGGACATGGATATCATTGCATAGTTAGGCGCTGGTCGGGCAAAATCTCATGTATATCTCGGCGTGGACACATGAGATATCTGTATGACTCTGATTTGTCTGGCTTATCTGGTTTGATTTCTGACGATTGATGGACTGGAAAGATGAAAGTATTGCAGCATTTACAGTACTATATACTAGCGACTGATAAGCAAATAAAAAGTTGACACTAGCATTGGACTGCAGACGACTCACTCAGCTATACGTGTTCTGGTACTTTTCATTTTACATGGTGGGTATGTCAAGATGGCAAGAGCGGCTAAACATAGCTCCATCTCGACTCTACGGATGCTCTTACTGCCATCCACTGTTACCATCTCTACAACACATTTATCTCAGCCCTGCTCCCGCATCTTACGAAGTTACTATTGCCAGCACGTTGTGTCTCAATTTTGCGCTCACGGAAATATGCACAAGGTGAGTTCAGCCGCCTCTGTCCTAACGCGAATGGGCCAAGACCTAATGTGGCGCCATGCATGAGTGCGTCTGGCCAGATGATCTCGCCCTGGTATTTGTAGGTGGTACATATGTGCTGTGTACCCCCATACACGTACCGTGTTCCTTCTTCCCGAAGCTTCCGATCCCGTGATGAAGAGTGGGAAAAGTGTGGGCATTCAATATGCCGTATGAATATCAGCCTCTGCCTGAAGTCGACGACTCGAGCGACGATGTTTATATCCGCCTTCTTGAGCTTCACCAAGGCCCTCGAACTGGGTAAGAAGCCGCCAATGTGCGGGGCGCGTGTTTAACCCGTACTAATCCTCGCCTCAATCTTTCAGACCGATAACGGGACGTTTATATTCGACGCTTCTGTCAAAAGCCCCAGTCTTCTTAGCTTTGTCGTACTGCTGGGGCTCGGCAGCACGTAATGCTACGATCCACATTACAGACGCAGCCCCTCCCCGTGACATAGAGAACGACAACACTCTCAGTATCCCCACATCATTGATTCCTTTCTTGTACCGGACACGAGGCCGGCGCATTCTACAAGGGCGGACCCTATGGATCGACTCCATATGCCTCAACCAAGACGACTCTGAAGAGAAAAACCTTCATGTCCCGAAAATGAGAGACGTGTATATGAAGGCGATGTGTACCATTAGTTGGCTTGGACCGGAGGCCAATGGTAGCACGGAAGCGATAAAATATGCGGAGAAGCTCAATCAAACGTACAGGAGATACATGGCAGAACAGAAACTCATCACTCTTACACCACAAGAAGAAAAGGAGAATGCTCAAATCAAAGTCAAACTGGGCGACCCTGGGCTAAAGGCTCTACTCAAGCTCCTAGATCGGCCGTACTTTGAGCGAGCATGGATTGTCCAGGAGGTAATTGTCAGCCGCCAAGTGTACTTTATTTGCGGAGTTGGAGATGCTTTTATCAGCTGGGAAGCACTTTTAGGGGCTTATTTATACCTCATGCAAGTCCAAACATGGCTCTGGGAGTTTTACTCCGGCATGCGATTGCGACATATCGTTGAGCTGAGGCGCAGCGAGATGGAATGGCAAAGTGCCACTGATACCGACTGGGCCAGAACCCTGCTAAGGCATCGATTTTGTCGCTCTGGAGATGGTAGAGACAAGGTCTTTGCATTCTTTGGTCTCAGATCTAAACGCGCACTCGAGGAGTTGGACATTGTGCCAAATTACGGGATGACTACGGAGGAGTTGTACATACAACTAGCTGCACGCGCTTTGAAGAGGGGACATGTGGTTGTTTTGTATGTGCCTCGGCTTATCATAGGCAAAGAGCAGGAGGATGACACCACTTTCGAGAACTTGGTACTACCCTCATGGGTACCGGATTGGAGAAGCACCGACGCCACGCCTATCTCAATCGTCAACGCGGAAGGTCTCGCAAGCGAAACAAGTCTGGATCCCAAATACTGCGCCACAAGAGATTCAGTCCTCAAAGTCACTTTCGACAGTGCAGAATGGAACAAGACCCACGATTCTAAGGCGTCGCCCACAACATTGCCAAAACTTATTAAGCTGCGTGGATTTGCTGTAGCAAGGGTCACCAAACTAACGCGCCGTCCATGGCATTTGCAGATACCATCTGGTCGACAGGGATCCTTGGAGCACGCTCGCCTGTTGCAGTCCACCCAGCAGCATATTCACGAGTGGGAGGCAGTTCTTAGGCCCAATGAAGCATGTCAGATCTATACCCCGACAGGCGAACTAGCCATTTCTGCAATGTACGAAACATTCATGGCTGGTTCTGCTGAGTGGACTGCAGCACAGAAGAAGGCCGCTTACGTTGCATTTGAGCGACGCCAAAGAATCCTCCGCTTCCTATACACGCTCCGCCTTCACGATTTTGTGTTCTTCTACTTCGTGATTGTCTTCGCTGAACGTCTTTTCCGTCCTTTAGGCTACATGAATCCTGAAGTGCAGTTTAGGGTTATGGTAGGCCATATGGCGAACCGCAGAGGCGCACGGATGACTAGCGAAGGTGGACTAGGAACAGAGTATTTTGCTCTTGTCCCAGGCAGCTGTAAGCTTGACGATACAGTGGTACTGGTAGAAGGTGCCAAAGTGCCACTCATTCTGAGGGCGCGAGGTGAGGGCACAGTGCAATTGGAGGGTGGAAAAGTGAAGATTGTACCGACGTGGGAACTGATAGGCGATTCTTATGTTCACGGGATCATGAACGGAGATGCGTGGGATAAGAGGAAGGACGAGTGCGAAGATTTGTGGATTGCCTAGGGCCACTAATTCGCACCTTCATTATTGGACTTCACAGATCAGATACATTCATCTCTCTTTATAGCTTAATACTATTTTTAGAGAAAAATGTAGGAAAAATATGGCCAAGTAATTTTAAAGCCTAAAGAGATGGAGTTACTCTCCTATATAATATCTATCAAATAAAAAATAAGGGGGGGGGGGGTTATTTAAGCTGCTTATCAAAGAGATGTAAAGCTTTAAATATGCATTTTTGCTCAATTTTAGTGAGGAAGTGCGTGCATAACGGTATCCCGCGCATAACGTGGTAAACTACGGTAGCTTTTAGCGTCATGACGCTATGGCCCTCTATATTTCGTCCTGCCACCTTCATTCCTCCGAACTCCACAACCCTCCTCATTCGTTTATTTTCTATTCTGAGGCTAGTATCAGCTTATGAACTAGATTGAAATTTATTCATATACTCATGTCGTCTCTCTTTCGAATCGGACAAGTCCTGAAGGGTAGAATTGGGACGCACACGGTTACGAAAGAACTTCAAGAGACTGTTTGGTTTGCGAAGTGAGCCGAGTCTAAAGCAAAATCTGTTTACCAAAGGTTGATTGTCACCAGGAATTAAGTGCAAGAGACTGTGGTAATCAAAAGTGTTCAAGATTATCCAAGAATAGAGAATGAACGAGATGTCCTTAAACGGTTCCAGCACCGTACACACTACATTCGACCCTTGGTTGATGAGATTGAGGAGCCTGCTGCTCCTGTAACCATTGCCTTGAGATATCTTGAGAGTGATCTTTTAGATGCATCAATTAAGAGAACTTTGAACCGAAAGGAGCTCAAGCACGTTTCTTGATGCACCCTAGAAGCACTAAAGATTCTCCATGAGGATGGTTATGTGCACACAGGTATGGTTTTGCTCTATGTTTTAACTTAAAGCACGGCTAATTGAGGCTGGAGACCTCAAACCTGACAATGTTTTCGTCAACTTCCAAGAAGGTGACGTTCGCTTTTCCGACGTTCAACTTGGAGATCTAGGCGGGTGTTACCCCGTTGATTCGAAATGGGCCACATCTGGAACATTGGTCGGAGCGCCGATGTGGTCAAGTCCAGAGGCCATCTTAGAAATGCCGTGGAACACAGCGACTGATATATGGTCATTCGGTACTGTGGTGCGCGTCCATTTTGTCTTTACTTCCTTCTTCTGCCATTCTTCGCTCAACAAATCTGCTGATACCGTCTAACTCTAGCTTATAAGCTTGATCTACGGCGGGAACTTCAATCTTTTCCGCCCTAAAGGAATGGATCGAGACTATGAAGATTACTTGCTAGGGGTTCTAAAGGAACAATTCCGCTATTTTGCCCCGTTCCCTGCGAAGTTCGAAGAAATTGCTAGCCAAGAAACCATTAACTCGATCTTATATTTGATGCAAGGAATTCCCCAAGAGAAGACAACGCCCTTCTCATTAACGACTGAAAGGGAAGTTATTAAGAAGGATAAAGATTTTATTAAGAAGATCATGATGCTCGACTGGAGGGATCGACCCACCGCAAAGAATCTGCTAGAGGACGAGTGGTGGAAGGATGATGAAAAGTAACTATGATAATGCGAAGCGGTATGAGAACGCTGATATCTGTAATGACTGCTCCAAGAATACCTTCAACGTGTCATGTCTCGTCTACTACAGACCTAATAATGCCTTGTATCGCTCCGCCAGACCGCTTGTTGCAAATTACTAAATAACGTATATGGGAGTAGAGGATCAAAGGCGGAAATGCCAAGAGGATTAATCAATTTCATGTCAATATCATGCGAATCCAAGTCAATCATCAATAGCGATTGATAAGGATTGGCAGGATTGAAAACCACACTGTCGGGCCCTGAAGATGAACATCCAGAACTCTTAAGTTCGTCACAACGCAGCAAAACAACCTATCGTCTTCACGCGCCTTCGGTGTTTGGTGAGGGAATAGTTGGGATGTGAGCGAACGTCGGTTGATGGTAAATGAGAGGTGATTTCAGGGTAATTATGCGAAGTACACCCTAAGGAAAATAGAAAGACGAATGGCCATAAAATAGGTCTAGTAAAGCGAGCCAGCACCGATACGGGGGTATTTGCAGCCTAAGTACTATCAACATGTGTCTTCCGACAATATAATTCACCCCAAACTCATTTGAAGCTTTTTATCGGTGTCCAGTATGATATCCAGGATGCGTCCGGCGTCGGGGAGAGACTGGTCCCCAAGCAGTCTACGAAAAGATCTCATCCAGTGCAGTGACCGGCATAAGTTTGTTGTGCTAAGGAGTCTTGGGAGAGAGTTCGATGACATTCTGGCCCTGGAGGTCACCTGGAATGACAAGAGTACTGTGTTGGGTGAGTAAATTGTCGGATATGTTGGAACTATAGTGTATGAACCTCTCAGGCGAGACGTCAAGTTGTTTGAGCGCCAGCTCTAATATTTTTGGATCAAATCCTTGTATGCGCTTTCCGACCACTGGTGGCTATCACTAGGTGGCGTCAATAAGGCAGTACTAAATGGCGCAGATAATGGTCATTGACGGCATCCGAGATTTTGACCGGGGTGGTTGCCTTTTCATTTGTGAAAACTGGTGCTGAATCTGTAAGCTACTGGACGGTGTTTCTAACGAAAAATGCCCGGCGCGAGAGTAGGCGGCATTACAACGAGAAGAAGGCCATCAACGGACTTGATCGAGTCTTAAAACCATGTCAGTGGCGCAAGCCTTTAGTGCAGCTCGATAGGTGGCTGGGAGAATGCCTTTTACGTTGACCCTGTATCGCGGGGTAGAGAAATAGAGCTCCTCGTTTTTTGTCCATCAAATACTGCACGGCTTCTGCAAGCACGGACAACCATATGCCACCAAGCTATCGTGTTTGAACCGAACGAAACCACAGTTAGCCATCTAACAGAATAAATCATCTTGTAGATCAAATTCCCAGTAACCATATTGGCTCCGTTCTCTGTATGCGCTGCCCTCGCCAGATCCAAAAGTTTAGTGACAATTGAAATGCATTGACAAGCACGGGCCGAAAGCTGAGTGGTTAGGGAAGGAACTAGTCTAGATCGCGGCTAGCGGTGCGTTGAGCCATTTGCTCCCAGCTCGAGGCTGAGCCCCTCGAAGGCATCCATAATATTTTTGATCACGTATCCTGACGTTCTGCAGCATTATTTACCTCGTCCTCTCTGTACCCCAGATTTCACAATTCCTGAAGCAGCCTTTGGCCTGCCGTCTAGCTCGTCCTGAACATCTACCAATTCCACTTGTGGCCAACGAGATGATACTATTAGCACTTGAGCTACTTGGTTGTTGCGTACCAGCGAAACGTGCGAAACGTCAACCATGCTATAGAGTAGAAGTGTCCATCATCGAACGTGTGGAAATAGTCAAGGATGTGCCGACGTTACGGAAAGCTATGGGGTCCGAATACGCCCATCCGACTACGGCTCGTAGCGCGGAGATGCTCTTGAACCTGCCAACAGAAATCATCGATCAGATACTCCGACACCTCGACCAACAAGACTGGTTCATCGCGAGGGGTACGCATCGCTTGTTTGAAGCGTCCTCACGATCGCTTATTTTTCAAAAGGTGGAATTGTACAATTTCCGCCCAGGCGTGCGACCTTGCAAAGTCAAGCAATTACTTCACCTTTTGCATGCTGATGCTCGGTTGCGGAGCTACGTACATACGGTGAGGGTGCGCAGCGTACTGGATCCTACTGTGCATGAAGAGGTGGAGAAATTGCTGCCGCAGGTGCTTCAGCTTGTCAAGCCGCAGAGATTGGTCCTTGCGTTTCCAGAGCTAGCATACGTCACGCAGGGGACGCAGAAGAATTGTGTGAATATGCTGCAAAGAACGTAGGTTATCCCCTTTCTCATACTGCGTCTTGAATATAGTCAGTTCGTTTTGGCAACACTATGTACAGATGTCATGGACGGTATCCAAGCCTACCAGAACCCGCTAACCAAGACGCTTTCAGATTGCAAGGAATATCTATCCCTGAGCTCATAATCGAGTGCCATTTCCCATCTATAACGGTTGTGGAGGGCTTAAGCCAGCTTCCTATCACCACGGTGACGATTCCCAAATCAGCCATGTTCTCTGATAAACACGACAATACTCATCTCGTATCCAATTGGCTGGAATCATTCTGCATTCCCACTATTAAAAGAATCGATCTGGGCGTATGGGAACTCCATCAAAGCGAAGTAAGAACAATATGTGACAACCTCCCCAACTTGACAGAGATGCACATAAGTGTCCAACGAGCAGTACCAACCTCGAGGCTTATCGACGCCATGGCCCCAACGCAACACTTTTTACGCACGCTGGGCTTGCGGCGGCGACCCGCATGCAAACAGGGTGTTGTCGGCAGCGGAATACTGGATTTGAGTAGCTTCGACACAATTGAGACATTGGCTATCGAAGCATCGTTTCTCTTTGGTCCGGTATCATGCCAGGCCATGCACCCTCTAGCAAGGCAAAACAACTACGTCACAGCGCTCAGCACACGCTTCAACATGCCTAACATCCTCCCACCCAACCTCCGCACCTTGAACATTTACTTCACCTTCCCCCACGCCGTCTTCTCCCAAGGCACAGATTCGTTCCACGGGCGAGCAGCCAAGTTACCCCGCGGCGCTCACGCCATGGAGTACGACTGGATGCTAGAAATTGCGCGACGCTATCCTGCGCTCAAGCGCCTCGTGTTGACTGAAGACACGCATGTTTGTGAGGGGCTTGGATATGCAGACCCGGTGACGCCGTGGGTGGAGGAAAAGGACTTGATGGAATTTGTCGCACCGATGGAAATGAGGAAGACGTTTGGGAAGAGTGGGCTGGAGGTGCAGATTTGGGTGCGGAGAAGGGGAGACGAGCGAGTTGTGGAAGATGGGGGTCTAGTGTTTGACATGCGACTGGGTAGATGGAGAGCATCATGATGGACTATCCCGAAGCTATAAATTTTCTCCATTGACACTTGGAATAGAGTCTTTGGCGAATTTGGGCTTTCAGGAGTAGAAGACTGGTAAAGATTATATCTTTTTATACGCTATATGAAATTATGTTTCTTTGTATTAAGCTTAGCTACAGAGAAACTCCTAAAATCAAAGTTATGAACTTTATTCAATTATGGACGCTATATAATAGTTATACTAATTATTTAGTTCCTATCTTAAAGAGTATATCATACTATACTAGTTAGAATCTCTGAAATTAGCTTAGGAAATAAGAAACAATAGTTATTTCTAGTTTCTATAGGAATTACTAAGACTTTTAAGATAGCTAGTAAATAGTTAAGAGTCGTTAACCTAGGTAATCTCTCCATACCACTTTTTACTTCGCGTTTTCTCTTCTTATTAAGATATTTAAGTTATCTCTTATTGTGCAGGAACAGAGGCCCCAGCTAACTTCTCCCTTTTGATGGTAACCTTGTGCGCACTGGAAGCAACTTAGCGTCTCGTGTTGGTTGAGATTGTGAAATGCGAGAGGTGTAACGGGGTGGACAAAGATGGATAGGCAACGATGAATTGAATGATCGAAACTCTGGTGAAGCAGGATTTGACAGTATAATGTGGGTAATACTTGGTGAATTTGATGACCTCTAAGTGGTTCTACCTATCTCCTTTTATACCTGGATTTTTTTGTCCAAGCTCATCTGAGCCTAACTGAGATGCCCATCGGGGCTACGCCATCAAATGCATCGGCACAGTAATAATAAAACTTATTTTATTATTATCCTCGTACTTATCTTTACTAGGGTTACGCTTCTTCCTTACTAGTATATAAGTCGATTTACTGTATTTAGGAGGAATTTTTATTATATTATAGTACTTTGTATGCTTAGTATACCTAGCTTAAGATCTTGATAGATCTTAAGTCCTACCTACCTATCTGAAGACTTCCTTACAAGACTTGCTTCTTGCAGATCGCATTACAGTGTTGTTGCGAACAACGCGCCTTTACCTATTGTACTGCGCTACTCGTGCCCTAGGTACAATAATAGATTTGCATGCTCAAGCTCTAGCGTAAGCGCTGGCCCTTGCGGTAGACTGTCTGGGGATTCCTGGGCAGAGAGCTTCGGGGAGTCCAGCTCATAGCCACTAACGCTTCTCAAAGGCACGGCTTAGGCGCCAAAAGAGGGCCCACCCCGGTACTCATCCGGTGCTCAGATGGCTCCGGGAGCAGGTAAGATTTCAGGACGGACAGGGAAATGGCCGAAGGCTGGATTGGGTAGCGAGTCAAAAGACTTAACATAGGTAATCATGAATGCGGGGAAACGGCATAAAGACGGCATAAAGGCGGCGTAGAACGGCATTCAGAGAACCTAGGAAATTTACTAGCGGTCCTTCAAGGCGTCCGATGAATGGAAATTTGGAGCAACATTTTGCATGGATAGAATGGTTTACTTGCTTGCTCAGCTAGTACGCACTTGTTGAGATCCCGGGGAGCGTACGAAGAAGACTAGACTTGTATAAAAAACCCGTCAGTTAGTCCCTCTTCCAACATGCTCGTAGAAACTGCTCTTCCATAATTACTGTTTTGACCTCGCAATCTATCCAACCGACCCCCAAATGACTACTCATAATATTAAAGGCTTCGAAGTCCCGTTTAGTCCGACAAAGCGCTACCTAGAAGGGCTATGGACTGAATATGAGCCGAACAAACGAGTCCTTTTGCCCCGAGGATGGAGAAGAATGAATCGTCTCCCGCTGCGCGAAGCAATGGTTTGGGACAAGGATATTGCCGTGGAGATGAGAGACGGAACGAAGATTTGCACTGATATCTTCCGTCCGGCTTCTAGGGAGAAAGAGCAACTTCCCACTTTGATTGCTTGGAGTCCATATGGCAAGACAGGATCAGGATTCGCGCGCACTCACGACTTCATTTACGTTGGTGTCAAGGCTTCTCAGACTAGCGGATTGGAAAAATTTGAAGCACCGGATCCGGCTGATTGGTGCCCTCGTGGTTACGCCATTGTTCAACCTGATGCAAGGGGCACTTACCACTCTGAAGGCGATTTATACCAGTTTGGCACTCAGGTTCACTATATTGTTATCACTCTAAAGAAGGTCATGGGAGCTAACCAGGAGTGCAGGAAGCCCAAGACCTCTATGACCTCATCGAGTGGGCTGGAACGCAGTCTTGGTCCAACGGCAATGTGGCAACAGTGGGAAACTCCTGGCTCGGCATCATGCAATGGTCTGTTCGGTCCTCCATGGGGCGCTCATGCTAACTTTACTTGAAGGTTCGTCGCTGGACTAAGGCCGCCTCATCTGAAAGCAATCGCACCATGGGAAGGCGCAGCTGACTTTTACCGCGAGACCTTTTGCCGAGGTGGCATTCCTAATACAGGCTTCTGGCCATATCTCTCGACAACAATACAGGGTATGTCTATCGCTTTCTTTACATTTAGCCTGCGTTTTAGGTGGCGAGTTTAATTATTCTCTAGGAAGCGGTAACTACGAAGACATTAGCGCAATGATCACCAAGTATCCCCATATGAATGCGTACTGGGAAGATAAGAAAGCTAAGATTACTAATATTGAGGTTCCAATGTACGTACTCATGAGCTATTCGACTGGTCTCCACACGGAAGGTTCCTTTAGAGGCTGGAAGTACTCATCGTCCAAAGACAAATGGTAATAGTCCTCGACACTCTTCTCAGGACTCCTGCTAACGTTGTCTCTAGGCTTCGTATTCATGCGACACAAGAATGGCACGACATTTATCAACCAGAGAGTAATGACGATCTCCAGAGATTTTTGGACCACTATCTCTTGGATAAAGACAATGGATGGGAAAATACCCCAAAAGTCCGTGTTTCACTGCTCCGCTACAATCTTCCCGCTATTGTTGAGCGTGCTGAGGACAACTATCCACCTTCTCGAACTGAATATCACACCTTATATCTAGACTCTGGAAATGGAAGCCTGTCCTATGAACAGCCGAAGAAACCTGCGACAACGTCTTACCCTGCCGATAAATGGGAAGATGAAGGCTCGCACTTTACTTATACCTTTACAAAGTACACAGAGATAATCGGGCCTTCAAAAGTAAAACTTTTTATGTCTACTAAAGATAAAGACGATATGGATGTCTATGTTATTATCCGTAAGCTGGATATTGACGGCAATCCCCTTTTGTCCCTAAACGTTCCTCTGGAAAAGCAGTCGCCTGGCACTACAATGGACAAGGTTGAAAACTCGAACCTCTACAAGCACAATGGTCCTGCCGGCCGCTTGCGCGCGTCTAAGCGTGCTATAGGTCAAGATCCGTCATTGTCGGAAGAACAGCGCAAGACACAAGTCCCCACCGAAATGTGGCTGCCGTATGACCAGGAAGCAAAGGTACCAGCAGGGACTGTAGTTGAGCTCGACATTCCTATCTGGCCAACTGGCATGGTATTTGGGGCTGGAGAGTCGATGCGTCTGGACGTTAAGGGTCACGATCACCCTCTGCATGAATTTCCCGGCATAGATTCAATGTTGAAGAATCTGAACGTGGGTACTCACACTATTCATACGGGAGAAGAATATCCATCACAGATCCTTCTGCCACTTTGTTTTTAAATTGACAGAGCGTGGAAACTTCGTGCACGTCTCGTAGCATCTGCTGGTCAGTTGATGGTAGGTGGTTTTTGGCTTATCTTCAGAAAAGCTAGGTAGTGCAGTTCAGCCTTAAGTACGTGTGAGAAAGACAGAAAAGTATCAGACTTATGTTATTTTCTTAATTGCCCATACAATTGTCTTGTCTGGCATGTATATCGGGACAGATTTTAGAGTAAGTTTATGCCGTGTAGGCATAGCATGCTGCTACGATGTTGCTAGCACGTACATAAATATTGGGCTGCTCAATTCACAAGTAGATATTGCGGCCTTGACAGTCCGTGCACCTAGCGCCTGTTGCTCGATTTTGTGCCTCGATATTGGAACATCAAAACATAAGTGGTATTGTAGAGCAATATTCTACTATGATGTACAATTTGGTCCGTAGAGCGTGACATACCGACCTGGAACGCAGGTCAGGACACAACAGATCCGCGCAGTCGCAGTACAAATATACACCACTGAAGACAGAACAGAATACACATCAATGTATTGTATTCTTTACAGTGGGTGCGACCTAAACTACCTTTGTTTTCTTACATGTTTCAATAAATTTCCTTCGTATAATTTGGAAGCATCTTCGATACGTAGCGTAGGATCTTCACTCTGGCTCTCAGTTTCGATTACAGTTCTCGCTTTTTCGCTTCTAAGGGCCACATTGCAGCCGAATTCAACAGGCCCCAGAATGGGAATAGAACCAACTAGCATAGTTAGCTGTAACGCGTCCACCGGTTGCAGTCATATGGGTGGGACCTTACGAGTCTCGTCGCCGGGCAGGGCATTTGAGCCAAGCTCTATGTTGAATGCCCAAAGAATCCGACTTATGGCTATATAAAGACTAGCGTCTGCGATGTGCTTTGCAGGGCATTCTCTTCTACCACTACCAAATGCATAATGCACAGGTGCAAACGCACCATTGGCCATTCGCCTTCTATCAGATTCTGGGAGATATCGTTCAGGGAGAAATTTTTCGTGATGAGGATAATACTGATCGCTGTGGTGGACCGCATAAGTGTTGTAAACCACTGTTGTCCCGGCTGGAATATCGTACCCGCGGTACGTATCGGGATTACTTGTCGCATGATAGAAGCTCAGAGGTGTTGTAGATCCCCATCGATGAAGCTCCATAATAAGGGCTTTGACGTACGGTAAATTTGGTCTATCTTCCCATCCAGGCAGGCGGTCTGGCCCGACAATCTGGTCTATTTCGGCCTGTGCATGCTTGATGAAGTCAGGATACAATAAAGCAGCCTTGAAAAAGAATTGAAGAGATGTTGCCGTTGTTTCCGAACCAGCCGCGAGAATCTCCGAGAACAAAACTCGTCTTTCGGATTCTGAGAAGGCATCGATATTGGGACTTTCAAGAAAGTTCTTCACGAAACAGTCAGGTGCGTCTCCGAGGCCGACCCTCTTAGCCATGGGGTCATAAAACACACCCCAGAACTCAACAATACTCTCATAAAGTTTCTGAGCTTTGGCTCTCCATGGTGCTAAGGAGTTGGGTAGATAGTCAAGGAGAGGAACCCAGTCAGCGAGCCATGCTCCAGGACGCATGTCTGAGAAGTAATATTAGCTAGAGTGTCGACTTTACATAATTTGACGTACTATTAAACATGTTACCCACAGTACGGGCCATCTCCATGGAAATTCGTGAATCGGCATGCGCAAGTCGGGCACCAAGTCTAATCCACAATGAGCAATTATACGTTTAAAATGAGTTGAAAATTCTTTACAAGAGACTGAATGTGGCACTGGTTGCGTAGCGCTGTACCTCCTTGTAGAAACCGCTGGGATTCCCAATTAGAAGCCGTAGAGTTTGCTTGCTCTCGTAATCCTGATACGGCATGACTGATTTCAAATTTTGCATACCCAGTAGAGTGTGGGCCACTTTTCGGTGTTTCTGTAATGGAAGTCAATATCGTCCCACCATCTAGTAAAGCCATGTTTGCGGCATAACATACTCTGAAGAGATCACCGTACTCCATTTGAACGAGCCTGTCTTGAGCTACGATCTTGGCTTGCGATGAAGAAGAAGGGCGCGAGCTGAAATTTTGTCCCTTCTTGACAATCAATTCCTCAATAGCGGTCGGGCTGCTCAGAATGATAACCTTTGACCTTCCCATGTTGAAGGAGAAGAAGTCACCATATCTAGGGATGAATTGTAGAAGCTGCTTGTGTAGTTCAAGCTTCTTATCTGGTAGAACCCCAACAAAAGGTAGTCCTTTAGGGCCTTCAGGAAGGTTCTGACCCTTGGAATTCTTCGTCACATAAAGGACGATTGCTACGATAGCAATAGCTAAAAGCCATGGGTTGTTGATGAAGGCAAACATGTGAATATCAAATTGATTTGCAATGACCAGGAAGAATAAGCAGGAACTGGGACTGAGGATTAACTCGAATGTTACTTAGTGTCTTGAACGATGACCACATATCTAACAAATATATGTATTGGAGTCACGCAAAACAACTGCAAATGCATGTGCTAAGTCAAGAAAGCGCGGCCTGCAGGTACGGAATAGCCGCCCCTTGGTCGAGCGGAGCACGCACCCCCTTCCTAATTTGGTGGTTCGCCGCTCCGGACAGTATTTCCCCACGGCCTCCGGCAGTAGGAACACCGGGCCCGCTACCCCGCACTTCAAGTCGCCAATCCTTTCCCCGGTGTTTTCAGGTCTACCTAGGCATGCTCTGTGCGATCAAATGGGCCAATTCCGTCGAACAAAGTTACGATGACATTCAAGCGCGGTGATCCACAGACGACGAAAGCGGGAGTGAACCATGTTACAGAAGTTAGACCAGCGACGCGGCTAACAAGACAACCTTGCTCAAAGTATGACTTTTGCTTTGTTGAACTTTAGTGGGGTCATTTACCTAAATTGAAGCACGTAAAATGGCACGAAATGTCCTTTCACATCAAACTCAATACAAGTTTTGGATACCTAGGTAGTCACCAAGTTTGGGCACGTTTGCTTTTGGAGCGTGAAAAATTGATCACTATTCTTCTACCAATTGCTTACAATAGCATTCCGTGGACTCTAAAAGCTGGGTATGATTAACGCAAAAATTTCGATAGTCAGGCATACCGGACTCCCTAGAGCCAGTTGATAGGCCCTGGTAGTTACTACTTAAAATGAAAGCTGTTTGCAATATATCCCAAACCTTCCAAGCCAACCTCAACTACATCTCCATGCTTCAGAAATTTGTTCCTGAAGAAGCCAATCCCCGAAGGAGTCCCTGTCATGATAACGGTCCCTTTCCTTAGCGTTGTTCCTCTTGACAAGTGTTGCACTATCTGTCGGACAGACCAGATCATGTCGCCCGTGCTAGTCTCTTGTACGACTTCCCCATTGACCTTTGTCTTGTATGATAAGGTTTGTGGATCTGCTACTACTCTGGAGGACCAAATAGCTGGCCCCAGTGGAGCAAATGAATCGAACGATTTCGCATAGCAAAATTGTCCACCAGAGACTTCCGGTATTTGGAAGTTTCGGGCTGATACATCGTTCCCGATACTGTAGCCAAGGACGTAGTTCAAGGCATCTGCTTCGGACACGTCCTTAGCGTCTTGACCGATGATTACACATAATTCACCCTCGTAGTCCAGCTTTTCCTGGGCGTCCACATGAACCTGAATGCCATCAAAAGGTCCGGCGAGAGCGTCACTAGGCTTGGTGAAAATTACTGGGTATTTCGGTACGGTAAGCTATGACACGCCTCAGTAGTAATTCTAATGTGAAAGGTAGTGGACTTTACATTAGCCTCTGTGGCATGCTTGCGATAGTTTAGGCCGACGCATTGAATGATTGGAGTCGATTCCAACGGGCAAAGTAGCTGGAGACTGATGTTGGACAGACTTCTCATAAGGGTGGAATGCGCACCTACCTTTTCAACAACGTCTTCCTGGCCAACCCGTCTAAAAGCACCTGCAGGAGTCTTTTCCAGTCGTGCAACCCTGTATTTTCCAGCGACGCTTTCTACCAAATCTCCATGATAAATCTGGTGACCGTGCTCATAACGAACCAGCTTTTCGAAAGTAGCGGCAATTTCCATGTCGAAATCTAATGGACGGGCAACATATCAGATACTAAGGACTATAAAGGATGAATTTTCGGGCAATTCGAACCTATGTATTTTTCAAATCGAGCAACCATAAGTAGCTACGGCTAGCAAGCTCGCACACTTCTCCACTCCCTGCACTTCCGGCTTCCGGCGGACTTCGAACTATGACCGGCTTTGTCCGCTCTCCGTCAACTAACTTCCGTCGTCCGATTTTTTTATGCTCTGCACGGCATGTTTTCACGCTCGTTTACGCTAGTCACAAGAGTCTTCCCAGTAGAGTATAGGCATTGTTTGAGTTAGGAGCGGGCTAGTGGAGAAATTGGGTTGATTTCTTGGGGACTCTACTCTGTTCAAATGGTACTATACTCAGACCGAAAATTTACATGTATGCTAGATGTTTATGCTATTTCTGAAATACGGCCAGGCCATCAACATTGTTTTGATCCACGTTGCCTATAGTACCCGTGAAGCTTCTGTCCGACACACGAGTTGAAGAACCAGCCAAAACTGAATTATTCACCTTCTGCGCCTTTTTCCTTCCTAAGACGACCCTCAGGATATGATCTGCATCAATAACTTTAGGTTCGAGTGATGCTCTCCATCCAACATGGTCATCGGGTCTGACCAAAACTGCGTCTCTTTCCCAAACCCTGTGTACATGCTCCTCATTGGGGAGGTGCACGATTCTCAAAGGAACTTCTAAAGTCTTCGCGACGGACTGAAACTGGCAAATGTACAGCCCATCAGTAGTAAAGTCAACCAATGTATACTCCTGTCCAGCTCCGAATAGGTCATAGATGCTGGTTTTGCCGTCCGAAAGGTATAAATGTGGTGCCCGAGCCCCTGGTACCGTGTCTGGGACATACACGGTATTCCTTTTCAGACTCTCGATGACGTCTGGGTCAGAAAGAATTATTGAGGAATTATGATAGCGGTATCCCATCTCAATGCCGTGATCTGTATTTTCTTCATCATGCGCCAGGACGTAATCGGCTATCTTTTGTTTAAGTTGTTTTGCAGAATCCGTATTTTGGTACACAAGTTGGGGGTCCTCAGCGCACCACTGCAGGTATGTAGCATGTATCATCCAGTGCCTGCCGGACCGTTCGATGTTCTTTATGGCCACTGGCCTTCGTTCAGCCTCGTATGACTCTAGCAAGTAAGGACCGCCATGGCCTGCCAGAACAGCGGCTAGCTTCCATCCAATGTCAAAACTGTCGCCGACTGCTGTGTTCATACCGTAACCACCTGTTGGAATATTCTGGTGCGCCGAATCGCCTGAAAGAAAGACGCGGCCTTTTTTTGATATGTATCGATCTGCAATGCATATGTTCGGTCTCCAACCACTTGTCACAAGGATCTCGTCTATCTCAATATGGTACGGCTGGTCCTGCGTTCCAAGGCCTTTATGAATGGCTGCTATAGGATCGATCGAAGAAATATCAGTTCCAATTGGTCGTGGTATGTGTATGGTCCAAGTGTCCTTTTCATCTTGTGCGATAATGCAAGCTCCATGTGTGAAAAAGATATGCCAGAATTGGCCTTGCTTGTGAAGGCGAGTGAGATCGCGGGACTTGAAATGAATAAGGTGCATCATGCTAGGACTAAACAAGAGAACTTATCAGTCCAGCCCTAAGAGCTCTAGGAATGGTTATAGTTTCGCTTACACTGGGCCACCATTTAGGTCGATACCTATGCTTTTACGAACTCTGCTCCCTGCACCATCGCATGCAATAACATACTGCGAAGTCACGGTATGCATTTCGCCTGTGTTCGTGATAAATCTCGATATAACTTTCTCTTCCGTTTCTACCAGGCTCTCGAACTTCATGCCAAAGTGAGTAGTGATGAGTGGGTGAGCCATAATGTGTGGCTTTAACCAAGCTTCAAAAATAGCCTGCGAGCATCGCTGGTATGGTTCGCGGGGCATTGACCCGTCATTATTCTGCCGAATACGCTCTCGCCATTCGTTAGGAGAAGCCAGTTGCTAGCGTTAAGTCAGCGATACAAAGCCCGCACAGCCTTCACCAGTTTTGCATGTATTCACCCAAGTTGCGAGTTTCTCTCCGCCATCTGAGAGGCCTGAGCTAAAGAGAACATCAAAAGAGTAATGTCCAGGCACCCCTAGAAATTGTCAATTTTCTATTCAGCTTCGCATCCTCCAATAGCTCATACTGATGCTGCAGGGCAAAATAGAGGTCATTCAAACTTACCAACTTGTCGAATACCCTGGTCGATGCCCAGTCTCTTCAAAATCTCCATGCTTCGACAATTTGTAATATCCATTTTTGGCCATTGCGTGGTGTCAAGGTTGCGTTCAATCAGCATGCACCTTGTGCCATTGATCGCGAGTTGCTGCGCCGCTATCAAGCCGGCTGGCCCTCCTCCTACGACAAGTACAGGGGTTTCGTGCTCGATTGCCTAGTGAGTAGTTATTACAGTAAATTCTTCGCTTATTGTCTTGCACAACAGGCCTTACCATGACTGTTGACGACCTCGGGAGTTTCACGTCTTTCGAATTAACGTACGGATTGAAGTTAGCACACAGTAGATTATACACGACACCAGTGAAGTGATTAATACCTAGGTTTTGTTGCATACCATTGGGATGCAATTAGGTTGACACGCAGGGACCGCCACGGACTACCGGAAACACCGGCCAAAAGCCGATCCTAGGACCAAGACTCCGCGGCATTCAGCTGCATTTGACGATTATTAGCACACTAAGCTCATTGCGCGACTTAATAACGTAGAACTACAAATTTAGTTTTGAAAACGCCTGTAATAATTAATACTCTAGGTTTTTGGTGTTGAAATCTCAAAATATACTAAATATGTAAAGATACTGATCACATTGATTCTAAATTGCTGAAGGTTTTTGTATGTAAAAAGTTATTAGTTTTTTCCGATAATTTTATTTGATAGAATTTTCTTTGGTAAACTAAATCACTATCAGACGCCATTTTCATTGAATATAATTATTAAGGTAGTTTAATCGTCCAATCGAGCGCAAAATTCGCTATTCTAAACAAGTAAACGTTGCGAACATATGATAGTAAAACAAACATGGCAGGGGCGTAGATACATAGTTATACCCTCAGACGAATTTAGAAAAGCTTTGAATAGTATAGATCACAGACTAAACTTAAGCATAGGTACATGTAGCAGCTACAGGAAAAACCCAGTTGTGCGACGCTATCTCTATGGCGTGTGTTTCTTATGTTTTGGCGATATTTGGACACTTTCTGCACACCGTATCGTGCGTTGTTATAAC
The DNA here is from genome assembly GCA_003313425.1 of Pseudopyrenochaeta lycopersici. Taxonomy (NCBI): domain Eukaryota; kingdom Fungi; phylum Ascomycota; class Dothideomycetes; order Pleosporales; family Pseudopyrenochaetaceae; genus Pseudopyrenochaeta; species Pseudopyrenochaeta lycopersici. Next base: position 131,071 of record NHZP01000008.1, read on the forward strand.
TTCAGTATTGTTTTAACGGAGTAAATATGGAGTGATGTACTTTACTGTGTCTTACCACTCAGATGGGAGCACCTTTCCTCTGCACTCACCAAAACCTAAGACTATCTCTCCATTCTTATCCATGCACCAACCTTCCAGAACAATTTCATCTTCATCTTCGAGATATTTCATTTTCGTTCCATCTTCTAAATACACCCACTGGTTTCCTCCTTGAGTTGCTTCATAGAGACAACCGAGCTCAGTCTTATTGCCTTGGCTGTCAATAGCCTGTCGTTGTAAGATCAGATTTGTCCAAGATTCGGTATGGGACTAGTACTACTCACGGCCCCAGATATGGTACCCGTTCCAAGCAGATCGCCAGTTTCCATTCCACACATGGCTGAGGCGTGATGTGTTAGCTGCTGGAATGGGGTCCAGTAGAGGTATCTCAAGTTGCTTGCTCCTAGAGTAAAAGTTTTATCCCCTCCTTCGTCATAGCGTAAGTAATACTTCAAGCTTTGATGCCTCATAGGGTCCGCTAACTTACTTATCAGAGTTGCTTGCAAGACTATGTCTATCGTACCATCATCTGTTCCATTCCATCTTAAGTGTTCAAACGGAGCAGGGTCCTGTATGGTCTTTGGAGAGCAGCGAAATGGCATCAAAGCATCCATCGTGACAACCCATGTAGAGATAGACGTTCCAAACCCTTGAATTTGGATCAGCGAGTCAAATTCCCGGCTCAGAGGTGCAAAATTCTACCTTTCCCATGAAACGGGCCTAGAGGTTTCATCTCAAACATCTGAAGATCTCGGGCGGACCAGTCATTCAGAAGCACGAACCCGAATACATGTTCTGGCGCCTTTTCGATACTGAGCTCGCTTCCGAAGGGTATGGGTCGGGAAACAAAAAAACCCATCTCTAATTCGTAGTCCAGCTGTTGTGATAGACCATATGTCGGGGCGCCGTCGTCCTTGAGATAGATGCCCCGTGGGCGACGGATTGGCTGTGGCGACGGGACTACACTTGATACACGCGAGTTGTATACTGATGGAGCATAGAACCAATTCTTTGGTATCTGCGTCCCGGCAGACATATAGGAAGTGCTCTGGTGAATGTAAATATCTTGTTGGTGAAATGGAAAGCGGTGCTGAACTCACATTTTGGCAATGTTCCAACGAGCAATAAAAGTCGGAAAATCCCCCAATTTGCATTGGCAGATGCATCTTTACCTTATCAAGCGGAACTAGACAGTCATGATCGATATTGAGGTTGTTGATGTCATCAATAATCTTCCGGCGCACATGCTGCCGGACAGTATGGGGCAACGCAGCGAATGCATTTAACGTTGACTATTTCGTCGAGGTAAGAAATAGAAGAACTTTCGCCCGAAGCAAGGCTTACCTGATTGAACACCTCCTGAAATGAGGTACCTCGATCAACTTTCCCTAAATGCCCTTTCGTACTGTATACGACAAGATCTATTGCCTGGTCACCAATTGCAATAGCACATCGGGGTGATGGTCGTTCTTCAGTCGATATCACTCCAAATGGTATATTCTGGATCGTGAATGGAGAACCCGATGGAATATTGATGCGTACTCCCATGGTGATTAGTTGCTCTTACTGTCTGCCAAGGCTGAGAACACAACTATATAATAAAAATAGCATAGAATTGAGAATCTCACCTGCATGCCAGTTGGTAGAATTCACTGAGATAAGCTGATATATGCGCCAACAAACTGGAAAGCAAGTGGGAGTTCGAACCAGCGTTCCAAGTGTCGTTTGGCGTGGATGCCCTACCTAGGCATTTTGAAGGCCGATGCATCTAAACAAAGGCTAGGGAATTGCAAATCCCTGTACAGGAACCATGGTCGATGTCGTTGCGACGATCAAACGGTCTTTCAGCCCCAATTGCGAATACGAATACCATTTCAGTTCTCTAGTCGCGTTGATGGCAACATCCATACTTTTCACGCGCGTGCCCACTATGCAGACCACTTCAATAGGATATTCTTCGTAATTAGAATTATAAGAAAGCTGAGGAGAGGCATAACAGTATCCTGCTCGATAGGATTATCTGGTTACTACCACCATAGGTACTGTGGTAGTGGAGACGGTAAAAAATGGTGAAGAACTAAAACCTCTTCGGATTGTGTGGGACGAGTTATCACTAGCGTGGAACAAGCTCCGGGTGAAAAGCGCGTGTACATTAAACTGAACATCGATTCTGGTTGAATTCTAGATGGCCTGTCTTGGTCATTGCCGGCGTTAGCTTTAGGTAGTGGGCGGAATCCGGTGCACGGACGCCGTGTTTACTCGAAAGCCGCGGAGCGACCACGTCGATCAGGGCAGTCGCTAATCTCATGCCTTAATGTATGATCGCATGGAGTCTAGGTACTTGCATCCTTTCAAGAGTTTCTTATGGTTCTACAACCGACTGGTCTATTGTTTAATCCTCACGATCGTCTTGCCCTTCTTCAGAGGTATCCCCACGCTAAAACATGTTGGAAGCAATCGTACAGACTTCTTTGGAAGTCGAAATAGTTCAGTCGTCAGTGCCTGCGCCCGGAAAAGGGCAGGTCTTGATCAAGGTGGTCTGCTCAGGCTGCAATCCCAAGGACTGGAAGGCTGTGGTCTATGAGAACAATCCAATCAACTCCGGTGACGATATAGCAGGCATTGTGGAAAGCGTAGGCCCAGATGTCAGTGAATTCAAAAGTGGTGATCGAGTGGCGGCATTTCACCGAATGAGCACAAGCGGGGGGAGTTTCGCGGAGTTCGCAATCGCACCTGCTGCAACCACTTTTCATTTACCTCCAAATATTTCCTTCGAAGAGGTACGTAATGCTTTGAAGATTCGGAAGACCAGATCCGAAGTTCTACTTATGACACTATCTTTGTAGGGATCCACAGTACCTTTGGCAGCCCTCACGGCGGCTGTTGCACTCTACCATTCTTTAGGACTAAGTGCGCCTTGGATGCCTGCAATTGCGGCGACTCCGATACTCATATATGGCGCTTCTACTGCTGTAGGAGCGTATGCTATAAAGCTCGCCTGTCGTTCAAACTTGCATCCGATCATTGCGATAGCAGGGAAAGGGCGGAGCATGGTCGAAAAACTCATTGACACATCGAAAGGGGATGTAATTGTCGACTATCGTGAAGGGAAAGACTTGATGGTACAGAAAATTCGGCAAGCCTTGGATAGCCAGGGGCAATTGTCAATCGCCCATGCTCTTGACTGCGTCGCGGAGTCAAGTACCTTGGAGCTTTTGACAGAAGTTATTAAGCCAAAGGGACATGCGACATTTGTACTGCACGAGAGAGATTACAGTGTACCGGCAAGGACTCTGCGTACTTCAATAACATACGTGGGTTATGTTCATACGGGTCCTTTCCAGCCGGAACCAGAGCAAGGCATTAACTACAATCCTTATGGTCGAGGCGAAGATTTTGGTTTCGTCTTCTCTAGGCTCCTTTCCAAAGGCTTACAAGAAGGATGGCTTACACCACACCCACACGAAGTGATTCCAAATGGATTGAAGGGGTTATCGGGGGCATTGAAGGATCTGAGAGACGGAAAAGTTAGCGCTATGAAGTATGCAGTAAGAATAGGTGATACAAAATCATAGAATGGTATGGGTCGGGTACGTTGTTTACATCCGAGTAAACGATATATTACTTTATAAAGCAAATAAGAGCTGGAATGTAATTGTCTTGAGAAAAGTTTGTGCGATCTATGCATGATGGAAACATAACTTCCAGACCCGCAAAATGCATTGAATTGGACTGTGTTAATACTTCCCCAGGGTTTATTTAGTCCTACGTGCTGCGTAGTTCATTTTTTTATATCGACTTCGTTTTGCTTGAAGAATGTGCACAGGTTCGAAGGCTTAGTTTGAGTAAATTCTTCAATTAATACAGCAGATGTATACAAAGGCACAATGGGACGATTAACCATTCTCATCCTTGAGGACACACGAGCGATTAGCTCTGCGTTGAACTTATTTCTGCCTTGACGGCTGTGTCAACCTTGAACTCTGCCGGCTTACCATCTAACACATCTGGCGGTATTACTAGTTGAGTTCCAGCATCCTCAAGTTTGGTTGTCACAAAAGCAAGAGGTATTTCCGGGCCCCATACAAATAAGGAGTCAGGGCCGGCGGGAACTCGCCCCTCAGGTGTATCCTGATTGACCAAATCGCCGTCAGAGTAATGTTCAACAATGTTCCCGGAGCCATCAAACCTATGATCAATCAGTCCGAGAACAATAAAATAAAAGTGCTTTAATTCCGTAATGTTCCGAGGAAAGGAAATGTCGTGATCATACCAGTAATCAAAAATCTGACTGCCCAGAACATGCCGCCCAATCCCCCAACAGTTCGTCCAACCTTTTCTCTCAAGCCAATGATGACCTATGGTCTGTTCATCGAAATTGTTGACTTCATAGCTTGAGTGATGGCAATAGGTGGCTGCTCCGTCTATCGCACTCAAAAAGAAGCTCTGAGTATCGCATGAGCAACAACAATCGAATTTCTTTCGGGTATGTAATATGGACTTACGTGGTGATCGGTGAACACCTCATCAAGGTCGATATGGAGGAAACACGTCTCATCCTTGCCTGACGCAGCATTGAAGCTTGAATCGGTAGGCTTCAAATTGATATTCCTAGTGTACCACTCGCGTGTCTCCTCAAATTTAGCCTTTGGAACCGCGAATCCGTAATGACCCAACTTGTGAATAGGACTAGGTCCAGATGTAAAACGACGAACTTCACCCTTGCGCAATTTTTTGAGTGCCCCATTTGGTACCGGGCTCGTGATCTCGCGTCCAGGTATAGACTCTTCCAACGGAGCCTCTCGAAGCTTCTGCCCGTGAACGAAATGTACAAACATGCCATTAGGATCCTGGAGGGAAACAATTTTACCGCCGCCAGGGCCATCATTATCTCTGATCTTGGTAGCGCCGGGCAGAGCGGCTGCTATGTCCAGATCTGACTGAGAGTTAACAACCCACGCTCCGCCCAGGAAGTGGCGTTCTCCATCCTGGGATTGCTCCGCTATGTTGAGGTATGGCTCTATTCCATAGCCTCGAAGATATACCCTGTTACTGTCTTGACGTTCAATCTCAAGGCCGAAATCGATCAAAAAGTCGACTGCTTTCTGAAGGTCCGGATGTTGGTAGTGTACGTAAGCGAGTCTGAGAACGCGGATTCTGGCGGCCATGTTTTGTAATTAAATACGATCAAATTTTTGTTGGAGAATTAATATATTGATCAAGTCGTATTTATTGCCTTTTTTTCTGTGCAAGTGCTAGCAAGCACCTGCCAAGGAGTACAGGCGGGTTTTCGCAAATGCCTCGTTCCATTTAATGTGGGGACGGAAATCGGACGGTGGTTGTTCCAAGTACGGAAGTCGGGGAACAGTAGCGTATTTCGGAATGGGACCGGGTAATGGGGAGGGTTCGATCCTTTAGTTCGAATAAGATCATAATAAGGAATGAATATTGATAGGAAATTATTATGCTATAGGTAGTTGCAGCATCTAGTAACTTTTCAAGTTCAGATATCTACCTAGTCCAGTCAACGTTATCAATACCCTGACCATGTCTTCCACACCGAGTCCACTACTCCAGCAGGATCTCAACGGCAACAGGAGGACTACAGAGAACTTCATTTTACGTGACCAGCCGATTCACGCAAATCGGCACATGAGAGTCATCTGTATTGGAGCCGGTGCATCGGGTATCTATCTCGCCTACAAATTAAAACATTACTTTACGGACTTCACACTTCACGTCTATGAAAAGAATGAAGATATCGGGGGTACTTGGTATGAAAACAGGTATCCCGGTTGTGCTTGTGATGTCCCAGCGTAAGTAGAACGATGATTTTGTCTCATGGATGGCAGCTCACACCACTCAGGCACAGCTATACCTACTCATTTCATCCCAACCACGATTGGTCCGCCAATTATGCAGGTTCCAAGGAGATCTTCAAGTATTTCACAGATTTTGCAGATACCTACGGCTTGCGCAATTATCTCCATTGCAATCACAAAGTTGCCGCCGCTGCTTGGAACGAAGATGCGAAAGAGTGGAACGTAAAAATCCAAAAGTCTGATGGAACTGTATTCGAGCAGTCCTGCGATTTCTTAATCAACGCAGCTGGAATTCTCAACAATTGGCGATGGCCTGCTGTCTCAGGTCTCGACTCCTTCAAAGGCCCACTCCTGCACTCAGCCGCTTGGGACGAAAGTATTGATCTTAGTGGAAAAAGAGTGGGGCTTATTGGTAACGGGTAGGCTCTCTAATGATGCATGTGTGATTTCTCAAGGGGAATCTAATTGTTCATACAGATCGTCCGGTATCCAGATCCTCCCGCAAATTCAGAAGTACGTCATTGGTATTAAATAATCCCTTCTTCGTACTTCGGCTCACATTCGATCAGGATCGCTTCGCACGTTACGACCTTCGTTCGAAGCCCAACATGGGTCAGCCCGACACAGGGTATGGAGTACCACAAGTACACCGACGAGGAGAAGGCTGCTTTCAGAAACCTGCCGGAAAAGTACCTTGAGATGCGAAGGTCAACTGAGAAAGCCGCAGCAACTGATACTTTCCCACTTTTAATAAGAGGGTCTGCAAGTAATCTGGCCGCCGAGCAATACATAAGGCAACAGATGGAGCTGAGGCTTGGGGATGACAAACTTGTGTCCAAACTGACGCCAAAGTTCCCAGTTGGCTGCAAGCGCTTCACAGTAGGTTATACATCCCCTTAAACTAAATATCCGCTGATTCGAGATTGTATAGCCTGGCGTCGGCTATCTTGAGGCCTTGGTGCAGAAAAATGTTACGGTGGTATTCGATGAAGTCGTAAAGATGACCCCTACGTCGTGCATTACACGGAATAACATCGAGACTGAACTGGATGCAATGATATGTGCAACAGGTTTCGACACGACCTACAAGCCTCGCTTCCCGATTATTGGCCGTGGTGGTAAAAACCTTTCTGAAGAATGGGCACATGAGCCTCGCACCTATCTCAGTGTAGCAGCCCACGGTTTCCCAAATTACTTCATGTGAGTTCCTACAGTGGTAAAACAAGGTTCTCGTATTGACAACTTGTTACAGGTTCCTCGGTCCCAACAGCCCAGTTGGCAACGGGCCTTTCATTGTCGCGATAGAAACTGAAGCCGACTACATGGCCCAATTAATGACTCGCTGGCAGAAGGAAGACGTCTCGTCTTTCGATCCGAAGCTTGAAGCCGTTAACGATTTTATCGAACAGAAAGATGCTGGAATGCGCAACACTGTTTGGGCTGGTGACTGCCCCGGCTGGTACAAGGATCGAAGCTCCGGAAAAATTATAGCACTTTGGCCAGGCTCGACGCTACATTACATGGAAGCGCTCGCAAACCCCCGCTACGAAGATTTCGATATAACATATCGGAACAAGAACAGGTTTGCGTACTTCGGAAATGGATTTTCGCAGACAGAGCTGAACCCAAATGCTGATCCCGCGTTCTTCGTTCGCGACAAGGATGATGGGATACCGTTATTAACGCGCGTACAGATACAAAGTACTTACAACGCGAAGTCAATCGGAAATGTGCTCGACGTCGCCAAAAAGGTCACTATGTAACATTTAGCTTGTTTGGTTCACTAGGAATAACAAATGTTTATTCATCTCTACCAACGCCCTTTTGTTTTCAATTATCAGCGTATGGAGCACATGGAATGTAACCGTGTGATTGCGGTCATTGAATGACGGGGTCTTCCGTTCAAATCGGACCTGATATGAGACACGCACTAAGCCCCGGATTTGCTGCGGAGTAGCCACGGCCGGAACGCGAGCACGAAGATTCATGATGCTTGATGTTTACTCCAGGTTGAGTTTTCCACTAGTAGAGTCGCTAAGCACAATTCATCATGACAAACCGAGAGCTGGGACAGCATACCAAAGATCTAGGGAAACCTCTCGCAGCGATGTCTTCTTCATAACCGCAAAGGGGTGTTGCAAAGCCGCAGCACTTTGGGTGAACCGCTTGAAAATTGTCGCTTGCAAAACTGGTTTTTTTTTACTCAAAAGGGGCCAGAGAAGCTAGAAGACTTCGGGCTGAGACCTATTGTCGAGGTTACAAAGCAGGTCAGATAGCGTTTGACCAGTTCTTCGTCAGTTGTGGTGGAGGCATCAAACTGCTCGCAGATTTCATCTACTCCTAGATAGGAAATATTATTAATCGCAGATGTCATGATAATCTCATGTAGACTCAGCTTACTTAATGCGATCAATCCGATAGTCCAATTGAAGGAGAACTGTCGTAGTAGTAGCCGTGAGAGATCGCGACATGAGGACAATGATGTGGAGTCACTCTTTTGCCCACCGTGATGGTCGGAAAAGGGATTCACGAGCAAGAATGTGAAGAAAGGATGTGCAGTGGCAACCTCGTCCTGTGTCCATCTTGACAATATCCTAGCCTTCTCAAACGCGAACGATTTGGGTGACAGGCTCTCCCCTGAAGTCTTTGCGCTAATTCCACGCATGTACCATGACGCGGAAAGAAGCATGAGATGAGTACCAATAACCCAGTTCCAGTCATGCTTGTTTACAGGGCTAGAGTTTGTGCGATCAGCTTCTAGTAGCATTGATGGGGGAAGTGCCAGCTTGGTGCAACTGATGTCGTTCTCTAGACGGATCTGCATGTCTGGAGAGATGCCATCTTTTCTGTTCCGAGAAGCTTGAACCAACGCCATCAGATGATTTGCGACGAGGAACCAAGCTCTTGCACTCTGATTTTCTGCGTTATGTAATGCTTTCCAGCACGATCCGGGGTCTGAAATTAGTCTTGCGGAAGTCATCTCCACATCACTAAACCATTGCTCGTCAGAGACTGGTAGGAGAACCGAAATCCGAGTACAATCGATCATGTATGGTCGAGAGGAGACGATGCTACCGAATGTGTCGAGTTCCCAGACCAGCCACCAAGCCCTGCGCATCTCCTCCTTCTCTGACCATGTCATCTCTTGGCCGGCGTTCGATTCTTCGCCATCCATATCAGCCAGGCCGAGCTCGTAGGCTAATTGCACGCAAACGCCGGTGTGAACCCATCCCTGGAGATAAACGCCACGATTGTAGGAGTAGAAAGCGTACATTATGGATCCTTGCAAATATGCAAGTGTCGGGCTGGTAAGGGCTCTGCATTTGGAGAGATAGTCGCTGGCAGTTTCGAAGAATTCATGTCCACGGTCAACAGCTGGTTTATTTGCAAGTAGCTCGTGTGAGGAATACCGCGCGGCTAGCGAACAGGCAGTACATAGTAGTAAGGCTTCATCAGAGGCCAGGTCCTTAAAAGGATCGTCATTGATGAGATGATCGCCGTACCGACGTAAGAACCTAGTCTTATGTAAGATGGGCAACCAAGGTTGCACATGGTCAAAAAATAGGTCCATGAGATGTGTGAATAGGGAAGTGGATGGAAGGTGATTTTGTGGAATGTCCACTTCGCTATCGGACGAACCAGAACAGGTTGAAGGAAACTGCAGTGACGATTCATCAAAAAGCAGATTTGAAGATGTAAAGTCCACTAAATCTTGTGCTGAACTGGGTTCTGGATGCGGGGATGAAAAGTCCAATCTCTGAGATTGCCCTAGGGCTGCGTAATCTACGTTATCACCGAGTGTAAATAAATTAGAAAAATTGGAGGATGGCTGATTTGCCAAAGGCGCGGTTGACAGGTCGTTCCCTAGAAGTGGAAAAAGCCAATCGACATCGTTGAGAGCTTGTCTGGGGGTTTTCTTCCTGGGATGGAGGCTTGGCGTAGGTCTCTTTCGCTTGCTGGGGAATTGGCATAGCGTGGATGTCCGATCGCATAGGCTACATATTGGGAGTTTTCGATCGCATCGAGTTTTCTTCTTGTGGCATGATTCACAAGCTCGTCGAGATAGAAGTTGCGGCTGCGCTACTGTTGCTTCAGTCGTGGCGATTTCGGTCATGGCGGATCGCAGATATTCCGGTCGTGTTTTTCTGCTTCTCAATCTTCAAGCAGAATTATCGAAGCTGAGAAACGAGGTGCGCATTGTGCAGTCGGAGACGACAGAAGCGAAGCTGCGATTTGGGGCATATATTGTGGGGAACCTGGTCACACCTCGGTCTTCGCCCGCATTTGTCCGCGCAACGATTAGTGAAACTGTTGCTTTCATTGGTTCATGTGCGAAAGAGTCCCCACGGGATTTCGTGGTGCCGCGAAAGTTGATAATAATTGGGCTCTGTAACAGAAGCAACATAGTAGCAGAATGCAACAACTACCTCCCTATAACGCCATAGGACCTTTGAAATAGTGTTTGGTAAGTAAGACTTCCATAAGAGTATTTAGAAAATGTCTCATACCTCTGTAAGCTTGTGTGAGAGGTTCCGTAGTTCCTCATCCGTACATCCGGATGTTTGTTAGAGAAGAAGGCCCCACATCCGATGTAATTGGTCAACTCTATCTAGGTGCCTGTTTGTCTACACATCAATCGAATATCTCATGTAATTGCTACAGAAGTATGAGTAGGGGTCTATTTATATACAGGTACAACAGAGACTCATTCTCGTGTATATTGCAATCATAAAATCTTACACTGAAGCGAATGTGTAACTAAAGAGGTATATTCAAGCCTTTACCTTTGCTCATTTCATTTGCAAACCTGAGTTTATGGCAATACTCACGAGTTGAAATCGTGGGAAATATGCAGAGCAAATGAGCCAGAGTTCTAGTGAGTTCTAGTGAACAAATCTTCGATAATCATACTGGGCATGTCATAGATATTGGATTCGTAGAAAAGATTGAAGATTTACTGCTGTTGTTAAAACTGTTCCTGGGCGATCAGGCCTGTGCATTACAGCTAGTTAAAATGAGCTCACATTCAAGCACCATAGCAGATGGTAGTCCTGTATGGCCTTTAGTATATCCGCTCACATGATTCTGGCTGAGATTGAGGTTATTTGCGCGTGTATGAGTGTTCGGGGAGTGCTTTCATATCCAGCGATCAATTGAGTTGTTATAGTGAGGGAATAGAGCGTTATCACAACCACAGTGATGTTATCAGCATGGCGAGTTCAATTGGCTAGGTGGTGCTGCTTGACAAGCCATGATCATCGAGAAGGTGCTTTGATAATGCTATGCGATAGTGAAGAGGCATGTCTATTATACATATGATGTCCAATGACATTCCATGGCGTGACCTTGCTTGTGGCGATCCGGAACATAACATGGCCGAGCCCTAAGAATCAGGGCCCGTGCAGATGCGATCACGTGGTGAATTATGATTATGAAGCAAAAAAGTCGCGCATACAATCAGTAAGTAGGCCGAATAGATGCAGAAGGAGCGCAGAAAATGATGATCAAGAAACAAAGTCTATGCCCATGCGCCGACCAATGCCATCAATAACGCTCCGCATACGACACTGGCGCAAGCTTGCAGGCGTCTCTTCCCCTGTAGACTAACGTAGCTCTCGTCACTGAGGAAATCTTCGGCGAGAAGCTCCACCAGGCCGGCGAATAAGAGCAGGCCGCTGGAGATGGCGTTCATGAAGCCAACGGTCAGTAAGCCAGTTTGACTTGCGGGGTCGTATAAGGTATGTATGGCTAGGCCAATAGCTTGCCCAATTGGCGTAGTAGTGCCGTATGCCAGGGCCATCAGCCAAGGTTTCAGAGACCCAACTGGGAAGCGGATAGCGCTAATTCTTGATCCGAGCGCAAAGCCCTCGAACGTCTGGTGGAATGAAATGGCAACGAGGAGCACGGCAAATGGGGTTCCGGTCGCTACGGACAGTGCCATGCCAATAAAGACACTGTGGAAGAGAATACCAGCCTCAAGCAGCAGGCACTGCAAGAGCAGTTTCTGGTTCTGGGCCTCGGTCTTTTCAGCAGTCTCAGGTGAGTGGTCGCGCAGACGTTGAGTTTGCTTGCGAGCATGGGGACGTGAAAGGAGACGAGAGTCATCTTCTGAATCTTCTGCTTCTTGCGGCCCAAGCTCCTCTGGACTGATGTCGAGGTCTGAGTCGTTATCATCATCAATGGAGTCTTGCTTGACGTGGCTGTTGGGTGCACTTGGGGCCATTGGCGAGGCAATTGAAAGGGAGGGCGATCGCCCTGCCATCAGATTGTCTGATGACTCCATGTCATGCAGCACGATAGCGGGAACATGCCCATTGGTTCTCGGGGTGCTGTTGGTGTATCTCCCGTAGCTATGGCTCCGTCTATGAGGCGGATGTGCATTGTCCTGGCGATGGTCGAGACCCAATGTCTCGTATTCGATTGAATGCACGTGTCCAGCGCCTCTTGAGGCAAAGAACATCTCAATGCCCACTACGACAAAGACTGATGTCATGGCGATGAGGCCGGGGGTGGCCGGGTAGCCCTTGTTCCAAAAGTGAGGGAGACATGGGTCGGTGAGGGACTCGAAGGCGGTGGGGAGCAGATGGACAAAGGCGGTGGCGATGAGGACGCCGGTGCCAAAGTGTCTGGATAGGAAGAGGAACTTGTGTGGGATGGGGAATCCGGGAAAGCGCTTGACGACGATGGGGAAGGAGCAAGCTGTGCATGTCAATTCCAATTCCACATTGGGCAAGAACAGCCAGCAAGAGGACGTACCCGCAGTGCTCAGCCCGAGTATCAGGAACAGGGCGAAGACATGGAGGGGAGTGTTGTAGGTGCCTTTTCCGGCTTTGCTCCCGCACGTCGGGCGGTCGTTTCTTCGGAGAAGCTCAGCTCTGAGCAGCTCAGTGGGCAGGCCTAGCAATGGCACCCCCGTCAGTATATAAGCGCCACTAATCTTGCAGAGGGCAGGAGAGGCGACTGGCCTGCTATGAGATGGTCGCCAGCCGTCATGGCGAAGTCGCCAGCTGCGCGAAATTCCGATGCGCGCGGTGCCCGGTGGAGGTTGCCAGTGAGCTCAGGGGCGGCGACTCTTTGTTCCTTGGGTGGCGTCGTCGAATCCGCGCGCTTCCATCTCCTCGTCGACGCTTCACGCGGTTCTGGGTGGTTGCGAAATGTCCCGACTACGCAGTTCCAAATGCGACGAAGCGTTGAAGTCAAGGGTCCACGCGTGTGCACCCCTGTCCGAGGCCCGAGCAACCACCACGACCATATCTTTAGAAACCTCAATAACACAACACGGCCGCAACACGCGAATGGGGCATGGGCATGATTCATGGCGGGCATTGCCAGCCGCGCGCTGCTCTTGCACTCATCGGCCTCGCAGGGCTGGGCTCCAGGGGCAGCTGCCTCGTCAAACGGCCAGACGTCATATCTCGTGGCCGTTGAGCCATAGTCGGTACGCCGAGCGCATGGTTCCGCTCCCCGAATCGGCGGTTCCGACACCAGCAGCGGCCATGGGCATTTCCAACAACCAATATCGCATCCTATCAGCCTCAAAGAAACAATTCAAATTCCGATAAGATGACATGGCCCCATCAGTCAGCCCACAGGCACGCACATTACGACGGACAGCAGGTGCCATGATTCCCATGCAACGCCGGCGCCAACCAGGAACAAAGGCTATTTTTGAGAGGGCTTCGGCAGAAGCTCGCCGCATGGCTTCACGGCCTACATATATGCCAGAGTCCCTGCTTCACCCGCCTTCTTCTAGAACGCGTTCCGCGGCCACAGCAGCAGCACTCAGGCACCCGCGCAAACCCACGCAACCACACAAAGAGACGACCCGTCGACAAGTGGTAGCAGGCTCCCCGTCACCCCAGGCCTCGCTTCTGCACCCTAGCACGAATCGGGTGCTTGATAGTTTTACCTCTCCAACCCCTCCAGCACCTCCAGTTACACTCCAGAAACGCAACAGCCGCAGCCCAACGCCACTCCGGCAGCCGTTTCAACCAAAATGGTGGCAACCGAGCATCAATTAGGAAATTTGAGCCTTGCCACTACCCGCAACTTTCTCCCGGTCAGACCTTGCTGAGCTCCGCCATCATCGCCTTTCTCTGGAACAGGACCTCCAAATACGGCGTACCGCTGGTCCTGAGCCCGGGGGAGAATGATGGAAGGCCAGAGGGAGGCCGCCAAGGGAGGAAGACCACGCGCGCAGCCCACCGTCCCTCTTCAGCAGGACTTTCTTTTTGTCGATGCCGCGCAAGCGAAGACTTCCCGCCAAGGTCGCCGAAATGCTCGCTCTTTTGTCATGCAAAAGGCGCGAAGGGAGCGGCCATGGTCCACGAGCAAGCATGCTGCCAAACAAAAGAAAACTGCCAGTCCAGAGAGCACCAGTCCCAAGAGTGCAGGCACCCCCGATTCAATGCTCACGCCCAACACCGCCACCCCGAGTCCCCCCATTGTTCCAAACAGAATCGACTATTTTCCCACATCCGAACAGCCCAATTACCCTCTAGTCAAAAGTGAAGTCTGTCCAGACTGCCAGATCTTTCTCTGCCGCCCCGGCCAAAGATTTTGCCCAAGATGTCTCTTGCTCAAGCCTGCATCCCCGGCAGAAGACCCCAACAATAGCCTCTTCGACCCCTTTCGAACCTCGTCGGTCGAGATCAATGCAAGCGTATCAGAGCTTCTGGAACACTGTGAGTATTGGTTCCTGCATTTTCCATTAATAAACTTTGCAGATTGCCGAGTTTGCGGCGCGGCCAACCCTGTTCAAACGTGTTACATGGACACACCAAAACACCTAGAGCGCATGCAGCACAGCCGCACGGCTTGTTTTTTTTTTTTTTTTTTTTTTTTTTCTATTTTGGCAATTCCTATTCCGGAGCATGTAAGACTAACCTGGTTACTATAGTTGTCACCGAAATGGCGCCCGGGATCATCGCAGTCGACATTCGACATCGCTCGACCCTGATGAGATCCGACTGGTTTGGAACAGCAATCAGTAATCAAGGCTTCATGCACAGCTTGCTTTGCACCGTTGCGCTCCATCTTTATATTGTTGGTAGAGGTTCCATCGAGACAATCCTACATCATCGAGCACAGGCCATCGCCGCGATCAATTCGGCAATATCCGACCCAGACTCGACTGTGGGAATCTCTGATGCAAATATCGGCGCAGTTTTCAACCTACTGACGGTGGAAGAGGGCCTCTTATTGCCCCTGTTCGAACAGGAAAGACTTGATGAAGACCAGCCAAACCAACGCGAAATTCACTTGAATGGCCTGCAAAGAATGGTGCACCTGCGAGGAGGGCTCACTTCAATGAGCTCAAATCGCATCCTACAGGCATTTATACTTTGGTGCGTGTCACCGCTCTTCCCCACGTTGTCGTCTTAAACTAGTTTGGCATGTGCTTACTGAGCATCAGGCATTCGACCGCCCACGCCATAGCGTCCTTTGAACCGCCGACCCACTCAACTTTAGACTACATCACCACTGCAAGCTCACCTCGACACCCCCCGGGCTATCGCGCAAATATATCACAGCATCTCATAGATTACTGCCGGCATGCTGGCGTCAAAGAGTCGCTTACCGAATTGGTCGAATCGGTCCTCATCTTGATTGCTGACCTCAATGTCTGGTTTGGCGATCCAGACAGCCCATTAGACCCGCTTGACATTCAGAATTTCTCGTGCGTCTTGGAGTGCATGTTGCTCAAATGGCTTCGCGAAAATGAATACCTGATTACGCCCCTCGAAGACGCGCTCTGCGTCTCACTTCTCATCTTCACCGTGCGCACAACCGAAGCAATGAAGCGGCGATCCGATATTCACCTACTTCATTTTGCTGCAAGCAAGCGCCTTGAGAAGGCATTAAACTGCACCATTCGCTCTGAATGGCAGTACTGCCCTGATCTCCTCTTGTGGATCCTCTCTATTGGTGCGATATCGGCCGAAGGTTCAGCCGAGTGCAGCTGGTTCGTCTACCAGGCATCTCTTGCATGCACAGAATTTGGCATTGTATCGGCACAAGCCCTGCTCGAACGACTACACCTCTGTGGCTGGGTTAGCTACAAGCTCAACGAAGCTGTATGCCTCCTATGGGACAGGATTGTTGATCTCAGGTTAGAGGACCGCAAATTCTTGCCAATCCGTTCGTTTGCTTATACTTGATTGTCTCTTGTACGTAGGCTCGAGCCATATTTCGAAGCGCCTTCAAAAGCTGAAGACGCCAACAGTCCCGTCGGTCCACTGCAACATCATGTTGCCGAACCAGACTTTGCAGAGTGGGAAAGCATCGACTGGGCTGCATTGAACTTGGGCATCGACCCACCAAACGACATTCTCTCACCAGACGGTGGAACCGGAAACGGCGGGGTGGGTCTGTCTTCAAACGGAGGGCCAGACGAAGCTTTATATGGATTCGGATCTGGCTATGGCTTTGTATGTTAGTACCCCCTCTTCCGCTTGCCCTTTTTCCACTGAGCTGCACACCCCTGTCTGTGTTCCAGCTGATGGGTTGCTGACTACCTTGGCGTGCTTACAGGGCCTGCATCCCCACAGCCATTGCCACAACAGATGAGAGGATCGTACAACCATCAGGAAGAGTGAGCAAGATTTCAGCACTGTACTACTGGAGAAAGCATTTACTTGGCACAATTATGTATTGCCAATTTCGGCGCACAATAGAGGATTTCAAGATATCTCGGACGGTTCATTTATCGGATCGAACCATCGGCAGGATGGCATTGGGCACTGACGAATTACGACTACATAAGAGGAGGGGCACTCTATTCAACAGCATGGCCAAGACTGGAGGCATATACGATTAGACATACTATACATGCGGACTCGGAACGACGAACCTTGAGCAATTGCCAGATACAGATACTGATAATTGCCAACGTCGAGCGCCGCCGCGAGATCACATTGCATCAATACAGAATATACATATATGTATTTTTTTTTCAATGCTACCTCAACCAGCGACTTGAAGCATACCTCAACTGCCGTCGCTGTTCGCGATTGGACCAGGTCATAAGATTTGAACGTGCAGCCATGCGTGAACGGCTCGTATCCGCCACCTTTCCGAATTTTCCGAAGCCGCACAGAACCGGTTGTCACTCAGGTACATGCTGTCGACCAAGGGAAATTTCCTCTCAAGGAAGTGCGGTAGGGTTACTCAGCACCGCAAGGCTTTACTCAGCACGATTCCACGCCGAGGCACTTTGGGAAAAACCTTGGATGAGATTCTAGTAATCCGTTCGCATTGGTCTATGTGTGTAGTTGTGTCCGGAAAAATGCCTCCGATGCTCTCTTTGCCGTCGGAGAGCAGGGAATGGGATGAATTCGACTTTGTTCTTTTTATATGCATATTTTTGAATACATCATGGGGCCTTGGCATTTCCATGCACCTGTGTCGATCTTGGCGGCCGATGCATTGATGTAGTATCAGGGCACTGCATCTGGCTTGCCAGATACGGGAATGGTGTGGAGAATACTCAAGATCTGCTACCCAGCAGAAGAAGTACGTCAGAAATTCGAATCCTAAACACGTATGACAAATATTCAACGTAGTCTGACTACTTCTCTACCTCCTCTTGCTCCTCTACACTCCCAACCCTATGCAACCCCGTCGCTTCCTCCCCACCAGGACCCCTCGCTTCCCTCTCCCCCTCCCCCTGCCCCTCCAATTCCTTGCACCGCCTCACCAAATCACTCACATGCGCATCTCCACTATCCCAGCTCAGCCCCAACAACGCCTTCTCCAGATTAAACAGGTACTCCCTATTCTCGCCACTCGGCCCCCTGCTCTCGAGGATCTTCCTCGCCAGCGCACCCGGGTCCTGGGGCCCGAGGAACTGCGGGTTCTCCGGTAATCCAATGTAAACTAGGCAGCGGATTGAATTCGGTTCCTGGACAATCGACATGGTGCGCTGCCGCACGATGGCGCCGGGTGCCTGGGCAGGCGCCGGGGTGGTGGGAGGCCCTTCTGGGGCAGGGGACGATACGGAGGTTGTCGATGGGGCGGGGTGGAATGGCGTGAATTGGATACTGTACCCGTTTATTTCGCGGATGTCGAGGTATTCGCGGACTTCAGCGACGCGGGATGACGGGATGTGGTATGCAGCGCCCCAGACGCGTTCCGTAGACTCATGCTGTGCGTGATTTAGCCTGGGACGATTGTCTATTTGACTGAGCAGAGTCGAGTGGGCATACGTGATCTGTTAATGTTTCCCAATGCGCATGCGTGATAAGTGTGACAACACGGCCCGGTGCTTCGGGTGTGCCTCTGTGGTCTTCACTGCCTGGAGTCAGCACAAAGCGTGCTAGATACACATGGTAGAAGTACCTCGCCTATACGTGTATACTTAGCTTCCTGCTCCCGTGATAATTTTGCGTCTTCATACCTGCCAGAAGCGGCGGACATAGCCTTCTATGTACCCGGGGACGCGTTGGTCTACAAAGCGATTCAGTGTGTAATTGTACTTCTAGGTACTTTTACAAAGGTACCGTAGTGTGGTGGAGGTTTCCATATCAAACTCCTTTTACTGATTAGACCTTGACGGCATTTACAATATATAGTTTGTGGAGGGTGCGCTCACCCGTAGCCGAATAACCAGAAATCGTCATTTTGTCCAAATTCTTCAATCTCTTTCTGATGCTCGGCCATACTGGCAGTAAACGCAGGATCAATCTTTGAGACTGTGTGATGTTCGATCCGAATACTGATGCAACTTGTGATCAACGTGGGGCAATGTTTAGTGGGGCAAATGCGGACAGATTCCGATGGCGCAAGTATTTGATGCTTTGGTGTCATTTGAGCAACATTCCAAGCTCTGCATGAAGCCTAAGTATACAGATATGTTACAAGTTCCAAGTATATCGACTAGGTGCCACCAGCCGCCTTGCTCATGAAGAAGCTTTTGAGTGGCCCCATAGCGTCCACAGCTCTCAAACCCAAACTCCGCAGGCCAACGATTGGCCCAGACTCAACACTATACAAACGATGTAGCTTGTCGCAAACCCCTAGCATGGCATTATTCTCCGCATACCTCTCGCTGTTATAGCTCTCCAACGCCAATGTCGAACCGATGTCCTGCCCTGTCTGCACAGCATGCGAAATCGTTCGTACCAGTGCCGCTGCGTCACCCTGGCCCTGATTGAGTCCTTGACCAGCCAAGGGGTGGATTGTGTGGGCTGCATCACCAACTAGGGCGACACGTTCGCCGGTGTAGGTATCTGCGTGTCGCATCCGTAAAGGAAAAGATGCGACGGTGCCAGGTTGGACAGAGGCTACGCGCATTGGAATGGCACGGTTATCGACAGGTGTGTGCTTTTCTCTCCAGGCGACTTCTTCTTCCTGTCCTGAGGGGATAGTGTGTAAGTATTCAAGATCTGTAGGTGATAATCTGAAGCCAGCATTCACCATCGCGATGAAGTCATTTGGTGATAGTGACTTGAGCTTGGCAGCGCGCTCAGGGGTGGTACTCCATACGAGCGTCGACATATTTCCAGGAAGCGGAAGCATGGCAATTGGTCCTGTAGGTAAGAAACGCTGGTATGCAATCTTGTGTTCTGGACCGCCCCATCCCTGGCCTTCAATCTTAAGGCTCGCGACTACACCATGTCTGCCGTAGTCAAACCCTCGAGATTCGATGCCAGCGAATGTCCGCACGGGGCTGTTCGCTCCGTCTGCTCCCACCAACAGCCTGGCAGCCAGTGTTTTTCCATTAGACAATGTGAGTATCGGCCAGGATGAGAAATCCATCTTCTCCGTATCCGCGCCCAGGTCGATCGAGTCTACTTTTGTGGATGTGTAGAAGTCGACGCCGCCTAGCTCTTCCAGACGACTCAAGAGCATTGATGTGGTATTTAAGTTCTCAATCATGTATGCAATCGTGGTGGGTCGCGATGGGTTGCGAGGCGAGAGGAGGGGCCTTGCGGTGTCCCAGTCGAAGGATATTCGCGCGCCGGTCACGCCGTCCCATACCTGCATTTCCTGGTATGGTTGCACTCGGGGGCTGTTCACATGTGACCACGCTCCAATCTCTGCTCATAAGTAAGACCAGACGTTGTAAAAGCTTCAATGCCTGGGATTGTACCTTGGAGGTTCCTCACCGAGGCTGGCGTGAGGGAGCTGCATCTATTCGAGAAGCTCTCTAAACTCGCATCCTTCTGCAACCGATTCTTCTGCAGGTCTTGGCCCTCAATGAGCGCAACTTTGAGCCCGCTGGTGACTGGCGATGCCTTCAATCCTGCGAGCAAACTCAGTCCTGCCGGTCCGCCGCCGACACAGACAACATCGTAGATATCTGGTGCATTTGCGGAGGTCGAGGCAAACCTCCGATGGGCCTGGACACGCACCCAAACCGCCGATCCCGGCGAGAGGGCCCTGGTCGTTCCTAGCAATATTCGAGGCGGCATCACGGGCCTAGTAGAACAAGCCGAAGCATTACCAAGGGTAGTCAATTGGCGAATGCTGGTGTTGGGGATGGTGGTGTCATGGCTGGTCTGTGATATGTTTGGTCTGTTTGCAGATCCATGGATGACATAATCATCCTTCATCCTTGCAAGTCGGGCCTTCCTTGAAGAACGGTAGGTCCAAGCTCTGCTTCCTGCACCTACAAGGTCCGTCCTCGTCTAGACTTGTCTCAACCCTGGACGACCTCACAAGATTCTCCAAACACCAATTAAGACTCGCTGGCAAGGATCAATTGATATCATCCAGCGAAGTCGGCATGCATTCCATGGTCATGTTTCGCAACTACTCATAATATCCACGGTACCAGGGACTCACTGAGCGAGTCTCACATGTCTTGTTTCCGCCATCAATTCATCAACCCCTCCATTTAAGAAACCTGTGCGGCGAAGTGATGTCTAAAAGCTTCTCGCTATCGGTTTATATAATTGTCACTAGAATATCCCTTTATATCAAACTTTCTGTTCAAGACTGCTTCCATGTTGACTAAAGTGAAGCACCAATCTTCCCATGAAAGTCTGTTCGATCAAGAATATCGTAATACGCGGTATCATGGCGATTGTAGCGAGTATCAAACTTGTCCTGCGATCGTACCACGCCCAGGACGTAAGTTAAGATCTTTGCGAAGACCAACCAGTAGGTTTCTCTCCCACACAACTGTGGAGCCAGTCCTCCACTTCAGGACCGGATTGTTCCTAGCCTTGCCCAGGAGCTGCAAGTCTACCGGTGCCTTGAACTTAGCCAGGACCGTACCACAGTGTCAACGCTTCAATGGTTTCTTGGCATTGCACGTCAATAATCCATACAATGGCATGCGATTTGCAAAAGAGCCTCTCTTCAGTCATAAGACTATATTTTAGGGCCATATACTTAAAGCTAATGGGTCTCACTTGCCTTTATCTAAGCTCCCTTTGCCGTTTGATCAATGATTGAGAGCCTTAACACCTCATACCATACAATTCAGCAAATCTGTTTGAGAATACGAGTCTATTCTTGATATATTCTTTTTCGGAGTGACTAAGGAGTATCTCTAACTCGCTCGCAATATAGCCATGGAACAAGTATTTTCAGCTGCCACGAGCAATGACTCTACCCCTCTCACAAGTCCTTCTGGAACAACATCACCAACGCAGAAAGAGCCGCGTCGTCCGTCAATAATCACTCAAGCTACCGAGAGACTCTTCAAACACTTCTTTCGTTCTCGAAAATCTTCAACGGAATTCGATGACGCAGTGGCATTCAGCCCTTCGACTCCACAGAATACCGACACAATGGCAGACCAGTACGAAATGACGGGCCTGCTGCCTGGTAAGTTAGCTTGGCTTGGCGCTACACGACTACGAAATGTCATTGACACAGTGGCAGCATATGGATCCGGTCGCTGTTGTGGGACTGAAGGCTGGGAGCCATGGTTCAGTGAGTATCAACAACAGCACTCTCCTGTTGATCCGAATACAATCACCTTGGAAGCGAATTACGAAGCGGACACCGAACTAGACCCGTCGCAAGATCTTGACAGAATCAGCACAAAAACGTCTGAGCCCTCGAATAGAAAAAGATCACGTAAGGACTCAAGATGGAATATCCCTGGCTTTCTATCCAAGTCGAGACGGTTGAGCAAGAACAGTAAAGGAAAGAAATCCAAAACTTCCTCCGGCCAGTCACTCTCGCGTCGGCACATTCGATGTTCAGAGTCAACGTCCTTCTTCCCGGACCCTATAGCATCTCCACGACCTCCTGAGAATACTCCGAGCTCAACAATCTTTCCTCTCAGTGCACTGACTCGTGTTATTCCGCCTACCTCTGAGGATGATCTTTCAGTTGCTATACCATCAAGCTCTTCCGACATTCCGTATGTAAGATATTCAAGCTCGAGATCTAGCATTGCGTCGGCGAGGGTGGCTGCAGCACCCCCTTCCATACCGACCGGACGACCTGGTAGTCATCGATCAGTATCGCCCCCACCCGGACGCCCAGAAGTCCGCCCATACTCGTCAAACGAGAATCTTGACAGCTCTGAATCCTCGCAATCCAGCTTTGATGACTCTACATCTTCATCTGACTCGGCAGAAACTGTAGACAATGACATACCAGAAGTCACTGCACCTCCGTCAAATACTGGTGCCAAGGGTGGATCACTACCAATAGACATCCCATCTCCTCACAGCGGTAGTCGGCGCTCATCCATGCAGTCAGAAGCAACAGCAAGACCCAACTGGCACCCTTATCTCCCTATTTCCATGTCCAAGGTCCATGAAGATAACAATACATCCTCGTTAAGCCATACCTTGCGCAATGACCGGCCAGATACAGTTCCTCCATCGCCATCCCTCCGACCTACCAGAGTCCCCTCTACTCGAGCGATGCAAGCGTTGAATCTCGGACCCCCAGAGCAACCCCTGCTATATCCTTTCGAGTCCAGCGAGCGGCTCCTCTTCCGCTTGTCAGTGGAGCACCTCGCATTGCCTACAGTTCCACTGCCACTCCGTTCTGCAGGCCTGCCGCGACCTAGAGTCTCCGACCATGAAGATAGACCTGACTTTAGCCTTTCATACCCGGCTCTTCCGAGTCTGCCTGCGAAAAGCCATTAAGAGGAAGTTGGAGGAATTCACGAAAGAGCGGTGATGTGCGGTTCGCATCTTCCATTCCTTCTCTTCAACAGAGCTAATCAGTGCATTAGAAGTCAGCAGTGGTGATTCATACCTTGGATCACTGACAGCGGAATGACAAATTCTGTTCGCGATGACATGTCAAAGAAGGAGCGTCTTTGTTGGCGGAAAGAACGATACTGTTGATATCTTATCTCCTTCCGTACCAATCACTCCCCTCCCACCATCGCCTCTTCTACCAACTACTCTCTCCCCAGGTATCGTGAATTCAGTACTTTGGTTCTCGTCTATCATAAACGAATAAACAAGTGCACAGCTATAAACTATCCACACTCGGTATACATCTGTATGAGCAGGAAGTGTTTGACATTGCCGCGCGCTGTTCCACAATGTGATCGCCAGTGCGACATTGATTTGTCAAAAGCAATGTCCTGTCTGGAACAGATTCATGCAAGGAAGTGCGTCAGATGCAAAGTGTCAGATATTGTTTTAGGTACCGTTAGCCTTGATAGGGTTGCTGCCTATGACGGTTGCTAATATCGTTGAAGGCGAGGACGAATAAGAGCGCCTATCTCAAGTTTATGCATAGAGACATAGAGACATAGAAATCTCAAATCACGCAGCAATCACAATGTAAACGGCAATGCAAGGCAAAATATGATCAACATCTCCATCAACTCCACGCTAGTATTTTGCATTACAACTCCGAGCTAAAACGATGCAAATTTTGCCCCTTGGGCGACTATTAATTAATTTCACATTTCCCTCTCTCTCTGTGATTACGCCAACAACCCCATGGATGACGAGAAGGTGGAGCCTCGCAAAGCCTCCGGTAAATGAGCGAGAAGCCCCAAATGGGTATCGTATAAGAACTGACTGAAAGGACTGTAGTAATATCCCGGACGCTATGCATGAAGAAAGGATTGAAGATTTTTTGAAAGCGCGTGAATGAATCAAAATATAATGCAGAGGCGGATGGTTTGGTGAGTTGCGTTGTTTGGTCGTAGGTCGTTGTGCAAGGGACAAGGACCAGTATTCGTGGAAGTCATCCTCTCTTCTACAAGAGAATGGCGAAGCCGAAGAATACGCTGCTGAAGATAGCAGCCAGACCTAGACCAGCACTGGGCATGAAGTTGCCGGGTGCGGCACCATTACCAGGTGTGCTAGTGGCTGTAGCTCCGCCGAAGCCAGTGACTGGGATTCTGTTTGTAGCAGAGCCAGTTGGTGCCTGAGTGGAGGACATGGTGGATAGGAGGGAGGAATTGCCCAGGTAGGGGGTCTGAGCACCGCAGGGATGATCGGCGCTGTGAAGGTATTGTTAGTCTGGTTTCTTGTAGGTACTATTATGCTTTAGAACAATTCTAGACGTACCGGCATGCGTTCTCGCAGGTGTTGACGCC
Organism: Pseudopyrenochaeta lycopersici; assembly: GCA_003313425.1. NCBI lineage: Eukaryota > Fungi > Ascomycota > Dothideomycetes > Pleosporales > Pseudopyrenochaetaceae > Pseudopyrenochaeta > Pseudopyrenochaeta lycopersici. The sequence continues at coordinate 155,410 of NHZP01000008.1, forward strand.
GTTGCAGCCCTTGACACACTGGTTGCCCCATTCCTGGCAGATGAAGAAAGGCAGGGTCTGCGAGTATTGGGTGATGTTGGGCGAGACGCCATTGTCACACACGCAGCTGTAGGTTAGAGTATCGGAGTCGCACGAGTTGTCGGTGGTGCTCATCGAGTTGACGCCGGGTTGTTGAAGGCAGATGAGCGGGCATTGAGCCTGATTTTGTTGGCACCAGTATGCTGTGAGATGTCAGTGTCTGGTCGAGTTTACACGTAAGTAGAGTGAGTGTACTCACCCCTGGTCGCTTCATCAACGGTGTCTGGGTCAATTCGGTAAGGGTAGTCGGCCTGAGGCACATCTTGAGCAGCGCAGACGGCGGCGAAGGCGGCAAGGCCGAGGGCGATGACGGAACGCATGTTGATGGTGTGGTCTACTTGTTGAGGAGGGGAATTGCGGGGGAGAGGAGCTGTTATGACCACGTTAGCAGTGCCACTTCCAAAAGAAAGCCCGTTGCCGTTGAGACAGGCTGGAATGCAATGCACTCACGTGTCCGCGGAATGCCGAAGTGAGAAAAGTGAAGTCGTGCAAGATATTAGACGGTCAGCGACAGACAGAAGCCAAACAGAACGCGAACGGCAAAAGGTTCCCTGGGACGGACGGCTCAACAATAAAACTAAGTGTGGACAGAGAGGCTGGAAGGGAAGAGGGCGTCCGGACATATAAAGGGAGGGATCATCAGACGGGAAGGTTCGTGAGCTAGTGGAGATGGAGAAAAGCCGTGGCCCATGCTCGGATACCGTGCGCTCTCCCCACCGGCCATTTGACTAGCACAAGCACTCTACTGGGGACGGGGGGCTGGCGGCTGCATGTCTTGCTGGGAGCGGTTGTGGGTGCAAGGCCGCGGCGGAGTCAGCACAGCGTTGCCGTGGCCTTGTTTGATAGAGCACTGAATTTGTTTCTCCAAAGTCCGCTCGGCACCGCAGGCAAGCTCGGGGTGGCTGCAGGGATTGCGGCCGACCGCTTGGGTGAATTGGCCAGTCGCACGCCCTAGTTCTGCCACACGATTTCAAGGGTCTGAAGCCCCAAGCTCCATCTGCGCATCATTCGACCAGGATGGCAGCGCCAGTGCGAGGCAAAAACGCCGCCAGCTCGTCCCTTTCATCGCCAGCACGCACCTGGGGATATCTGGCTGCATGCGCCGGTCCTTTTCTGCTGCTGCACCACAGACCTGATACACATCTACCCCTCACCTCCAACCGCATCCCCATTCTAGATAGCAACCGCCTTTTCGATTTGACGCGCCACCCGCCCAGAGCCGCTACTGTAAATGGATGGAGCCGGCGAGCTTTGAAGCTGTCCACCACCCATCCTCCTCGCCGGCGTGTGATGGGGCAAAACCCGCCACCGCTCGTCCAGAGCGCAGCAGCGTCGTCCCGCCCTACTGGCAGAGGCACGAGCGCAACGCAAGCCGTTTGAGTTCGTACTCGACCGACAACGGCCGCCCCGCGCCCATTGGGCTCGAGGACCACACCGACGAGGGCTCTGACCACTGCAAGGTTCTGTGGGCGAAAGGCGTAACCATTGATGATTACGTCGTCGTCAGCGGGACCGCTCCCGGCCTGGGGGCTTACGTTGTCTGGAACTGCACTGTTGAGACGCTGGATGTAAGTTCCCGAGAGCCGCATGCTGAAGCTGCAGTTCACCCGATCCACCTGTTGCATGCGCTGGACGCTTCCCCGCATCCAATCGATCGACTTTCTTTTTTCTTCCAAGATGGTTGTTTCATGCAGAGCGTCCACGACGAGGCTAGGAGATTGCACCGTGTGCCGTCTCGTCCAAAAATTGATGAACTGCCATGGAACCCCCCAACTAACGTGCTGCAGGGCGGCCCCATGAAGATACGGAAGAGGTTGGTTTCTGAAACACTTGGATTGTTTTCCTTCTGACCACGTTGTAGATATTCAGAGTTTGAAGACCTGCGAGCCAAGCTTGTCCAAACCTTCCCTCAGGCCGTGGGCTCCATGCCACAGTTCCCACCCAAGTCCGTAATCTGTAAGTCACATGTGCCTCTCCATGCACCCCACTTTTCCTCGTCTCTATCCACCAATACTGACTTGTGCGGTATAGCTCGGTTCCGACCCAGGTTTCTAGAAAAGCGGAAGCAGGGCCTCTCGTACTTCTTGAAGTTGGTCACTATCTAATCGATAAACGGCACTAGCGAATATCGACTGACCTATTATTAGCTGCATCTTGCTCAACCCGGAGTTTGCTGGTAGTCCGGTGTTGAAAGAATTTCTCTTCTCGTGATTATTTGCCTCGCATATAGGGGGAGTTTTGATATTTCGATATATTGCAGTATAGCACTAGTGGCAAGAGCGTGGGAGCACCGTGCCAGTGGGTAGAATAGCGTCTAAGCCTTGCCGGATCAGAATCCACACGACCCCAGTCACTGACGGCCGGATATAACGGCTACTCCAGAGCTTGTGCAGTACGCGAAGGAGCCAAATTCTCCATATCAGGTCGCCCTTTCTCTTCGCCATCTGCCTTTAATTTAGCGCCCCAAGCTCAAGCGATGCTGTACATATGGGCCTTGTATATAGTACGGCATGGCAAATAATTATTGGAGCTCTAGGTCACTTACAGAAGTCTGAGCTTGTCGGGGCTGTAGAGGATTGCTTGCTTGCTTGCTTGCTCAGTATGGGTTGCTCGTGAATTCCAAAGACTCTCGGATGTGATTGGCTGGCGCCCCATGTGGCGTGGGACTATTTCCAGTATTTCGGAGTTGCTGTACTTGGATTGGCCGATATTGGTGCTAAATCGCAGAAGCATATCATGGACAGTAAGGCTCTGCTACGAAGCTTAATCTGACTGCAATTGTGGTTTGCGTACAGTGCTGCAGCGTAGGAGTCGCGCAGGTGCAGCAGGTCGCCTGCCAAACCAGCCCGGACGAGCTCTGCGAGTTGACCACCCCCTAACGGCTTCGCGTTTTGCCTTGACCCATCCCAGCGCGACACTCAATGGCAGGCCAGCGAACCAATGGCTGAAAGATGACCCTGCGCAACGCGAACAGGACTAATCAATACCATGGCCCACGTCGTTCGGCCTCCGTTGCGGGCATCGACTGACCGGCGAACAAGACTGACTCTCTCGCCCGTCGCGCCTGACGACGCTGCCCACCGCAACAACACGGCCATCACCACGCGACGGGCCTCGCACATCAACCTCGCGCCTGCCAAACAGCCGCCGCCGACGCGCATCAACAGCAGAAAGCGCCCAGCCACTGCCCTGACACCAGACCCGACCGACACAAGACCTCCCACCAAGATCGCCGTTACACAACCACATGGCGAGCTCCTGCGCATCACAAACGGTGTCGCCGCCCCGCTGGGCATCGACGCCGACCAGGTGCGATCCGGCACCTCCACGCCACGCCCAGGCAGCGCCGGCAAGCTCTCCGTCCCCGCCCCAGGCAGCTCCACCTCGCAGGACAAGAGGAGCTTGAGGAGCCACGACGGCGGATCACGACTCAAAAGCGACCTTGCAATCTACTTCTCAAACTATGACGACATCATAGCCGGCGCCCCCAAGCCCGCTGGTACGTCTCTCATCCCACGTTCAACTGCACAATTGCCTGACGCTTGCATACAGAGTTGCTTGACCTCGAGACGCCCATCTACATAGTCGACGAGCCCACCAAATCAAAGACGCCCGCGCCTGCCACGCCTGAACCTTCGCGAGCCTCAATTAGCCCCTCACGATCACGCAAGTCCAAGGGCAGCTCACCGCTACGCAAAACCTCAATCACCTCCCTACCGCCAGCGCAATCCTCGACCACCTTCCAGGTCCTCGACTACTCATCCGTAGCGAGACACATCCGCTACAATGACGGCGAAGACCCCCTTGCCGACTCGTTTTACTTCACACAACACCGCCGTGCCGAGCGGAAAGAGAAGCAGCTCCGCAACATCGAGAAGGAGCGTGCCATGCATGAGAAGGTGCAACTGGAGCGGCTACTCGATGGCCTGCAAGGCCCTGACTGGCTCAAGGTCATGGGGATAACCGGTGTCACTGACGGCGACAGGAAAGACTGGGACCCGAAGCGAAACTATTTTGTCAAGGAAGTCGAGGCTCTGGTCGATAAGTTCCGCGTATGGAAGGAAGAGGAGAAGCGATTACGCACCGAGAAGGAAGCCGCCCTTGCCGCAAGGGAAGAAGACGACGAGGATGAAGAGAGCGAGGAGTCGGACGCCGTCTTGGCCAATGGCCGTGAACCACCACCTCCTCGACATCATCCCAAAACGCCAGAACCCCCAAAACCTCGACGGCCACCACGGCCCCACGGCTTCCTCTTACCCTTCATAGCCCCCGAACCTGTAGCACCCTTCCAATCCTTCTACGCAAAACCACATCTTAGAGCCGCCGCGCTGGGAAAGCATAGACATGGACGCAATGCGAGTGCATTCGGCTTGTCGATACCGGAGTTTGAGGAGGCAGACTTTGAGCCCCCAGAGGATTATGTTGATCCCCAATTCCTAAGAGACAATGCGAGACAGCGGAGGCGAAGGAAGAGGGAGAGCGGTGTGACTGCGCAGCCAGGCTCCCAGTAACACCCACTGTGGCTGCGCATTATTTCTTCTTCCAATCCTTCCTCTTTTCCGGGTATACCCTTTTTTAACAACTACACAAGGCTCGGCAAAGAAATGCCGACATATGCCAGTGGCGTTTTTCTATTGGTTTCTCAGATGATGGGCTTTTTTCTTTTCTTTTTTTTTCTTTCCATGTGATCCTCTCCCAATGGAAGTCGGGTAGAGATGTGTGGGTGAGCCATGGGAGATGCATTGTACACTTTGTACTTGTACGCTATCGCTTACTGAGAAAAATCCAAAAAGCTTGCAATTCTCCGATCTTCGTTTTCGCTCTTTTTGAGATGTGCAATATGTTGTTGAGGTCTTTAGGACGGTTGTTTGGTCGAGCTGGGAGAGGTAGGGAAGGCACTGTGGAAAGTATCATTACTGTCAAGATTATTCAGGCCATTTGCCAAATGCAAACGTTCGAGCTAAAGGCTTTGAGAGTGAGAAGCACCTCCATTGTCTTCGAATCGTTTGTCATCATTCCCTAGCCATGTATTGCTTACAGAATTCTTCACAACGCAGTCACGACGACACGTCGAAACGTGAGAAAATGAAGTGTGGACAATGGCTTCCTGCGTTGGGAAAATGCTCAAAACTAGCTACGTCGCTTTCTCAAGGATGGCCGTAAATCAGACAGCATGTAAGATACCGACAAAGCTATCATGGTTCAGGAAGAAGGCATGACTGGGGCAGCTCATGGTTCGCCGTCGCTTGCGGTATTGCCTAATCTGAAGTGAAATCATTTCCAGTAGGCAAACAAACAAATACTGCAGCCTCAGCGTTTAATAAAGTACCGTGAAGGTCGCTCTTCACTTCTTACACTCTAAAAACCACTTATATACCCACAAAGTCATTTCTCTGGGTCACTCCCATCTAATTAACGCTTGCTTCTCAACTCAGTATCCTACAGTTCAACTACGTCCGATACAGCTCCCCAAATTTCTTTCCTGTTTGCCCTGTACTTGCATGGACTACTACTCGTGTCCAATCGAAGAACTGCACAAAGAGATCCGACGTCGCGGCTATGCCCCTGTGGGCACCTGCGACCAGCTCAGTGAAAGTTTGAAGAAAGACGAGGAAACCAGGAATGCGGAAGCGACAACAGTGAATACAATGCATCTGGGACTCTTCATACCGCGAGAGTGCAATGTGACTCGGACTGCCGAGTTCGGGGACACGACGGCGCCCAGCTTACTAATCAATGAGAGTGAGTGTGAACGGAGGCGTTGGTAGTCTGTTATGAGGCTGATCAATTGCCAGAGATTATTTACTGGACAATGAATACATTCTTCCCGACGCTGCAGCTCTTTTTCGAATCCGGGCGTTCATGTACGATCGAAGGAGCGCGGCTGTCCAATGCCAGCATTGGCCTCGATCCAAGGCTTCGCTTCCGACTTACAGACTGCACGCATGATGAAGATGGTTGTCTGACCAGGACTACCGTACCAGAGAGGTTCGCGCGCTCAGGCATTGGCCTGATCATCAAAGAGGCTCTAATTGCGAGGCGGACAAGCATTGCAGTGAAGCCAGTGAAGCCGCCAGACGACCATGCACACTCATTCAGTCTGCCACTCTCTACTATCGCACAAGAGACTCATATCGTGGTCGGACTGAGATTCGAGGGTATGAGCAAGATGGGCTATGTATGGGCCAAAACCAAGACGCCATCCGGATGCGAGAACAAGATTTGGGGCGACGTGAGGATTGCTGGCCTGAGAGAAGATGTACCGGCTCCACTTCTGGGTTACGTTGAACAAAGCATCAAGCCTGGATACCAAGCGACTGTGGTACGAAAGGAGAGCATGATCAGTGCAAACGCCAGACAGACAGGACAATACCGATGACTCCTTAAACCAGCCTGAAGGGTGGCGGATGTCGTTAAGACTTGGCTACATTAGGTAACTTGGAATAGTCATATATATCTGACGGTATGTTTTTGAAGCTATGCTTGCTTGCTAGGCTTAGTAAAACAAGTACAGATGTTCGGCGAAAATACCAATGTCCGCATGCTGACAATACTTCGGCTTTGGCATTGCATTGGACAGACATGAACAGGATAAAATTCTGCGAAGAGTAATCCAAAAATTACTAATTACAGCATCGTTGAAAATACTGCGTTGATCGGTGTGAGTATAACAATACACGGCTGGAGATGCCTTTCGCAGATTCACCTAAAGCTTGGCTTGTAGTTTGCCCTGAATGGAGCCAGTACCTGATTGGACGATGCCTTTACAAAGCAGCCATGTGTACAGGGTAAGCCTAACACATCCGAGCAATGCGAGTAATTCCGGGCGACTATAGGACGAATGGAAGGTGCTCGAAGTGGGGTACTAGGTCTGCGTGGATACCAGGCACTGCTATAAAGAGACTTACCGCCGTTGTTGCATGTGGTAGATACAATCAGGTCCAACAAGTTAGGTTCTTAGAACTAGAATCCCAGTCAGAAGACCTGAGATCACTTCTCGATATTCGCTTACATCTCGCAGGTACATCCATAATCACAGCAACACAAACAATCGCAATGCCTGGTGCCCAAGTACTCGTCGCCTACCCGCGCAAAGATGGCGCCACCTTCGACAAAGAGTACTACGTTTCTACACACATGCCACTTGTCCAAAAGCACTGGGGGAAGCATGGCCTCAAATCTTACGCTGTGAGCGAGCTCAATGCCGATGGGCCATACAGTTATGTTGTTGTCATGCAGTTTGAGAGCTACGAGGGCTTTGCCGCGGCGGCCGCGGATCCAGACGCCAAGGCAGTCGGTGACGATGTTCCGAATTTTAGCAATGAGCCACCTGTACTGCTACACGGCCCGATTATTGGTAGTGGTTAGACTGGGCTTTGACGCGGTGATGTGGATTTTTGTTGCATGGAGGAAAGCGGAGATAGGATGTGGGGTAGCTGTGGCATGCGAAGTAGCTATGGCGGAAGTGCCCCGCAGTCCGCAGCCTTCCGAGGCATGTGTCCAACATATTCGGTCGTTTCGTAGACCAATGCATGACTATTACCGACCGAGTCGGCTACTTGCTGACGTTGCTCTCGACATAGGAAGCAAAATGTACTCCTCATTTCCAATATTCACAATTTGCCCAGAACCAGGACTACAAGTCTTCGGCCCTTTCAGCCACAAATCGTCACTATGCCGTTTCTGGCTGAGGAACATATTGCTATTCCAAACAAGGACCTCTTGTCTTGGATGTTCGATGAGCAGCGTTATGACCAAGATTCACCTGTGCGCTCGTACGGATGGACCTGAAGATTGCTGGAACTGACATTGGTAGATTTATGTCGATGCTGCGGACCCACAACGAACTATATCCTCACGCCAAGCGAGGAACATCACCAGAAAGCTATGTGCTGGCTTCAAGTCGATAGGGTTGGAGAGAGGGGACTGTGTTTGCTTGCTTTCGTTCAATGATGTGCGTCTCCATCTCCAAACGACCCATATCACCCACCCATTTCCCAGATAATTATCCGAGCATGGCACACGACTTATAGCCCATATCACATCACATGACTGACCATGGCAGATCTACTATTCCATGGCTTTTGTGGGCATTCTTTCCTTTGGTGGTATCTTCGCTGGCGTCAATCCCTCACATACTCCTTTCGAATTAACACATGCCTTCAAAACCGCAGAAGTCAAAGCGCTCATTGTCGAACAAGAGCTCTTGCCAAATGCTCTAAAAGCCGCAGTGCAAGCGAATATCCCGCTTTCCAACATTTTTGTCTTTGATCATCACACGTCCGTCGCGGTGCCGTGGTCTGAGAGCGAAGTGTGGGGTGATGGCCAGGAGAAGGGGTTGAAGAGCTGGAGGTTTCTCATGGACCATGGCGAGGACGATTGGGAAAGATGGGAAGATGAGGAGAGGAGTAAGAAGACCACAGCTGCGAGATTGTTTAGCAGTGGGACGACGGGGCTGCCGAAAGCCGTTGAGATGACGCATTACAATTTCATTGCACAGCATACAATGGTATTGGAGTATAAGCCAAGAGATTACGAGGTAGCTTCGAATGGCTCGGTAAATCCAAGAAATTTAGAACTAACATGAAACAGGTTGTCAGATTATTGTGCACACCAATGTTCCACGTTAGCAACGTTCCACGGGCTCACACAAGTCCACTGCGCGGCGGCATGAAAACATATGTTATGCGCCGCTTCGAACTGGAATCATGGATGCGGAATATTGAGCGTTTTCAGATCACCGAGGCAAACATGGTGCCTCCGATGGTCATACAGGTTATCAATTCGCCACTCACCAAGAGATATTCTTTATCCTCGATTCGATACTCATGGGTAGGCGCTGCGCCTCTCGCGGCTGAACCACAAGCAAGATACAAAGCACTGTTACGACAAGATACACCGTTCAATCAGGTCTGGGGAATGAGTGAGACGAGCTGCATTGCAACAATGATTCACTACCCCGAGCACGATCCCACCGGCTCGGTAGGACGTTTTCTGCCAAACATGGATGCAAAGTTGGTTGATGATGATGGAAATGATATCACAGATTACGATGTCGCAGGTGAGCTGTGTGCAAGAGGGCCACTAATCGTAAAAGGCTACTTCAACAACCCTGAAGCAAATCGGCTCGCGTGGGATGAAGATGGATACTTCCACACCGGCGACATTGCGATTCGTAAACGTGAGAACGGGTTGTGGTATATTGTTGATCGAAAGAAAGAGCTCATCAAGGTCCGTGGCTTCCAAGTCGCGCCTGCAGAGTTGGAAGGCGTACTCCTATCGCATCCGGACATTAGTGACGCAGCAGTTATTGGCATTCCAGCGGGCGAAGCAGGCAGTGAATTACCAAGAGGGTACATTGTACTCAAGAAAGGAAGCTCCCTCAGCGAAGCAGATGTGCAAGCGTATATTAAAGGGACACTGGCCGGCTACAAGCAGCTTGTTGGCGGTGTGAAGTTTATGGATGCAATACCGAAGAATGCATCTGGCAAGATCTTGAAGAAGGATATGAAAGAATTCGCGAAGAAGGAGATGGGTGCTAAGTTATAGACTTTCAACTATCTGATCACGATTCCTGGTGTCGAGGGGTTGTTAGAATGGCAATATTCATAGGCCATTGCAACTTTCTCAGGTTTGGAGGATGACCTCTACAATACGCGCTTAAGATGCAATACAGCATAGTCATTGGCTCGCATAAGGGATAATGCATATCACACTATATTCCTATTGCATGAGATTTCCAGGATCTATGTCCTTGATCGATTATAACTGTAACAGGTGAAGAAAGTGAATTGTAACATAGATTGAGTTCGGGCCAGCACAAGAGGAGAGTAGATGGAGCATTGTATCAATACTGTTTCTGCGTCAACATAGCCAGTACGCTGACAATGACTCTTTCCAAGGGGATGTTTTTATGCTTATTTCATACCACTTCCTTTGACAAAATAGCCTAATATTGTGGGCGTACCACATCCTGCCCAATTTTTGTCCAGCCGGTTCTGCATCCTGTTTGTTTTGCTGGAATAATCAAAAATGCGAATTGAAAAACAGGTCTCTAAAAGTGTATTTGATTGGTTGATGAGGTCAATTTCCCAAATAAAGACCGAGAAAGCTGGAAGAAGGACATGGAGACATTGATGTCAGAGGAGGGGACGTTCGGAAGTTAACCGAGGCTAACCACTTTGTGCGCCAGAACGTATAACATCGAGCGCGGTTTTCCTCCAACCTACAAGCGTGCAGACTCAAATCAGAACATACCGCCGTAAAAGTACAGAAGATAGACGAAGTTTGCTTTCATGAAGCCGTCACATTCGAGAATCACGTGAGTTGCTTAACACGCGAGATATGGCCAGTAGTGTAAGCCAGAAGCGTCACCCCAAAAAGAGCGCCTTTTCTTGTGAAGCATGCCGAAAGCGAAAGGTGTGTAATTTCCCGAATTAGAAATGTTACCCACAGTAGCGCCAATATCCATTTGTAGGTAAAATGCGATGCCAAACATCCAATCTGTGATCGGTGCAAGATTCGAGAGGATACATGCATATATAAGCTGTAAGAATACTAATCTCTTTTTCTATAATGCTTGCCACGCTTGTGAGAGAGATGTCATACTCTTCAAGTTATATTGAAGGACGAAATACTCATTCTATAATTAATACTTATTTGGAGCAGATCCCCAACCCTGTCATACACACAGCGGCTCGAGGAGCAAGTCGCACAACTTGAAGCTGCGCTTTCTGTGGCTAGAGGAGCCGCAGGCGAATCTCAGATTAATGCTTCTCCGATTAATCAAAGTCCGATATTAGAAGCTCAGCCTTCGCCAGGTCCACCAAGAGTAGAAGAAAACCTAAGAGTTGAAGAAGATGGAAGGCTATATTTTCATGGATCGACCAGTCTATTCCAGCTGCCCGGCAGTACACGACAACATGTAGTCGACGAAAATCAAGCAGAGCAAGAGACGGCTGCCAAGAAAGAAAGCTTGATTAACAGCGCTTGGCGTGAACGAGCATACGAAAAGCTCGCAGATATACCTGTGAGATATACTTGCCAGTATTCGAATTCGATACTAGGCTAATCCGGCTACAGGAACCATTTCGTTCACTTCTAGATTCCCATTTCTGCTGGATCCAGCCGCTCTTCAACTTCGTATACAGACCAGCGTTCACTCGTACGTAAATCCCTCCTCACACACCTATATTACTGACCCTATAGGTCAGGCGATATGAAGAGTGGAGGTCCTTACTTTTCACAGGCGCTCTTGAACACAATTCTTTCCCATTCTGTTCGGTGGTGTCGTGGTGAACCAGGTATGGACCAACTGCTCGCCCCGTTCGACAATGGGGCAGTTTTTGCGAAGGATGCAGTCAAATATCTTTTCGAAGATATACAACATGGAAATACTAAAGTACCCACAGTCCAGGCACTCCTTCTGCTCAGCGCCCAAGAATGTGGTTGTGGCAATCGAACTCAAGCTTGGCTTTACAGCGGCATGGCTTTTCGGCTAATCGATGATATGGGAATTTGTGTTGACGGGAAAAGATACGCAGACGCAGGTCACTTTTCCATTGAAGATATTGAGATTCGAAATCGCTTGTTTTGGAGCTGTTATTTCTGGGACAAGCTTATATCACTTTATTTTGGCCGATCCCCCTTGATCCAGAACTCAGAGATTAGTCCTCCACGAGTTCTAAGTAGGTTTTTTGCTTCCGTATCAGTAGATTTAACTAACCCGTGTCAGTGGACGATACGGCTGAAATCGAAGCCTGGACGCCGCATGGTCTGTTGTTTCCAAATTACCCACCGAAGCAGGCGCACTCAATCTCTTGTTTCATCCAGATGTGTGCGCTTGCAGAAATTTTGAACCAGATCCTCATGCATCTTCATAGTCCTTCCCGAAAACTTTCTCCCTCCCGCGCCTACCAATGTGCTCTCACAGAAAGTTTGAAGCTACGAGATTGGTGGCGGGGCCTTCCCGATCACCTGAAAATTAACCTTGTTGCATTGCCACTGGATTGTCCTCCGAGCCATATTGTGACACTGAAGTAAGTTTTACGGAAGCTGAATTTGTAGGGTGCATTCTTGGCTAAAATGATTTCTAGCTGTCTCTACCATACAATCAACATATTACTGAATCGCGCAAAATTGAAGCTCAGCCGGGAACCAGAATTGGCAACCGCAATAGCCGAGCACAATCCATTGATACAATGTGTCTCGTCGGCAACTTCCATTGTCACCCTATTTGATTCATACGATCGCACTTTTGGAGGCGGCCACGTAGTCCTAAGCTTAGCCTATAGCGTCTACACCGCTGCATCAATATTTTTACTCGAGGTCCAAGCAGTAGGTCGCGCTGCACCAAGCACTCTAGATAGTCTTGCATTTTGCGTAGGAGTTCTAGAGCGGCTCCGAGAAACCAATCCAGGTACTTCTCCCAATCGCGATGTGAAGCATTATTGATAAAGTATTCTAGTCATTGGAACAGCCTTGAAATTAATATCAGAGGAGCTTCAAGCGCTTGGATTCCAACCCCCAGACTTGCGGTCAACGTCGGCCAATGACGCGAACCAGGGATTTATGGCTCGACCTTTGGTGCCCATACCGATTGATTATGGTTCTGTTTCATCAGTTCCTAGGTTTCCGTTAACCGGATCTTTCGAACAATATGAGGAAACAGTGCTACTCGATCTGTCTTATCTAAATGGTCAGCTGGAAGGCTCTATGAGCTATAATTTATTGGACATGCCGCCAGAGACCTATGAAGCATTCTCACAGATTGAGCCAATCAGTGTAATTATGAATCCTGGATTTGATATATCGTAACAGTGGGAGAGCTCAAATTCGTTGAATGTTACCCAAGATGTACTACCCATTGCGCTCATAGCCTTAGTATTTATACATCATAACAATCCGTCAAAATGCTTCCACAATTCAGTTGTGATGGTATTGTTTCGTGAAATGAACGTACACAAGTACTGAATTGCACTCATTAGCAATACTTGATCTTTTACTCTAGAGACATAGAAATAATATGCCATCTGACAAGCTAAGCTTTATGACCGACCGTCACCCTCACGCTGCTCAACCAGACACTTTTCTGACAGCTTTCCGTTGAGTGGACTTTGATAGTCTTCCGAAGGATCAAGCTTGGACCTCCAACATTTGTACCAAGGGAGGTCAAATAGCTGGGGCATGCACTCCAGAGGCACACCCTTGGTTTCTGGTGCCCACAGTCCCAAAACAACGATGCCAGTCGCACAAACCATCGACCAGAACACATAAGCACCCCATTTATCTAGAGCTGCCAACATTACCCGTGTTACTCGTACCACAGCAAACTGGAAAAACCAATGGAGACACATGGTTGTAGCGTATGCAAAGCTGCGAGCCTTGGTCGGGAAGATCTCAGTACCGTAAATGTACGGGATTGTACACAAGCCGATGGACCAGCCGGTCGCGTAGACAAAGACAGATGCAATAGCTGCATTCGATGCATGTGCATTTCCTTGACCAATAGCACCAAAGTAGATGGCCATGTAAATATGAGTAACGCCTTGGAGGGTAAGGCCCGCAAGGAAGCAGCGTCTTCGACCAATCTTGTCAATAAGACCCCAAGCGAAAATCATAGTGATGACCAATTTGACCAAACCGTATGCGCCGGAAGTGACAAGTGATGTTTCAGAGCCACGTATTCCGGCATATTGGAAGATATCGCTGATATAGTATGTAATTCCATTCCCACCCGTCCATTGACCAACAGTATGCATCGCAATGGCGAGAAAATATCGGCTGCGTAGGTTCGGAATCGTGAAACATTCTCTCGCTGTTTCCAAGATGGATGTGCTTTTCATCTCGATAAGTGCGTTGGCCTCTAGTTTTATCCTGTCATGCTCAGTCATGAGGGATGGTTCGTCGCGTGACATTCCGCGGAGGCGGGCGAGAGCATTGATGCTCTCCTCGTGGCGACCTCTGGAAGAAAGCCAGCGAGGACTCTCAGGAATTAGGAATGACGCAATGAAAGCAATGCCCACTGGAATTAGTGGAATCGCTTGAACTATCTGCCACTGCGACCTGCCCTGAGGCATATTTCTGCTGATGCCATAATTGACGAAGAACCCCAGAGACAAGAACGATAGTAGCACCACCATGTACATACTAACCACCATGCCTCGAGATTTTGTTGGTGCGATTTCCGATAAGAAGAGCGGGGCGATCACAGTGAGGCCTCCCGCACCGAGTCCTGCCCAGATCCTTGCAAAAAGTAGGAATCCAAAAATGCCCGATGAGAAGACCTGCATCAAAATCCCGCTGGCCCATATCAGAATCGCGAGCCGGTAAGACCAGAGCCTTCCAATCATGTCGTTCAGGAAATAGGCAATCAACGCACCGAAGGCGGCACCAAGTACACCAAAGGAGCTAATGTTGGCGGTGCGGTTCGCAAGACCAGTTGCATTGTTGATCCAGAGAGATTTGTTGAGGCCGAAATCAGCTTTGAATGCTGGTAAAGTTACACTCGCACTAAAACCCCCCTCATCGTAGCCTGAAGCCACTTGTTAGCAATGTCTCTGTATATTGCAGGAGGCGCGGATTTCGAAGCTCACCTTTCGGGATACCGCCAGCAGCCAGTACAATGACTGAAAGAATGTAAATGGGTGATGCCAATATTCCCATGTTTTCAACTTCACAAAAAAGACTGTGAGCCGGGATGATCAGAGTTGTAGGAACACTGGGGGGTAGAAAGATATATATATAGAGAGCGCAAGACTGATCATCTTCTAATCTGGGGAGACGGTATCCGGGGTATGGAGGTGCTCTGTGGGGTTGGCAAAAGAAGGAGTGTGATGGTATTGGCTAGCATTGTGTTTTGCGCGCCACGCGCCCACCATTCGGTTAACTTCCGTGGGTGTTGGGACTTATTCGGTCAACTTCCGTAGAACTAACACCACCCATAGGTTGCTTTGTAAAAAGGTCATAACTCACTCTCGGCCATCTTCCATTTGAAATGTCTGCCCATACTTCCCGAATGCCAATTGCCACCATTCTATATTCCCCATTTTTCATTTGCGGAACAGAACAGATCCACCGCCAATGTATCCACTTCCGATGTCTACATCAATTCGCGGAGCTACTTACAGAGGCACCTTATATATCTGTTTCCCGCCTCGCCAATGGAACCGGTAAGTTTTTCTGAGTTCTTTATGACCCTTTTTAGTTTAAAAATGTATCTTCACAATCTCAGGCTTGTCCCTCTCCTCGAGGCTTTGGTGAACAAACTACTTATTCCCATACTAAGGCATGCTCGATCGCACCTTCAACCACTGCATCGGCTAGCAACGCATCACAATACAGCTCTAGAGAAGCAGACGAATCCTTCGAAGGCATCTTTTTTCGCTAAACAAATGCCGGCACATGCCTGGGACTGCCATATGCACGTAACATCGCCTGACTACGTTCTCGCTGCGGACGCTGCTTATACACCTTCGCTACATAACTTGCAACATGCGATGACATTTGAGAAAACAATTAAAATTTCAAACATCGTCTTGGTACAACCTTCTATCTATGGTCTTGATAACTCATGCCTCCTTGATGCCCTCAAGGCAATCGGGCGGCGCCATGGTCGCGGGGTCGTAAGCATCGATCCCGATACGATAACATTGGAGAAACTCGAGGAATGGCACCAGCTTGGGGTTCGAGGGGTGCGACTGAATCTAAAATCAACCAATGCTCAATTCACAGAACAATCTCTCCAGGACACGTTGAGGCGTTACGCAAATGCCATCAGACCTCTTGGATGGGTACTAGAGCTCTTCATTGGTATGGAAGACATTCCAATCTTAGAGCGTGTAGCCGGAGATCTCGGTGTACGATTATGCATCGCGCATTTCGGCGCGCCGAAGCTGCCTGCGATCGAGAAGAGAAGCTATCCTCTCAATCCCTACGACTTGGCTGGATTTCAGTCTGTTGTCAACCTACTGCAAGGTGGAAATACGTGGATAAAGTTCTCCGCCGCATACCGCTTCGATGATGACCCAGAGATGCGCGGTATTGAGGCTGTAGCACGCGAGCTGCTGGAGAAAGCAGGGAATAGAATCGTTTTCGCTTCAGACTGGCCGCATACAAGATTCGATGGGTTCAATGTACAGCCGTTTGTCGCGAGATGCCTGCAATGGACTGATGAGGCTGGTTTAACAGAAGACGTCTTTAGTGTGAATGCTAGAAAACTTTGGGATTCTGTAGAATGAGCATGTCCTATTAGTTTTCTCAATATTTTGTCTTGAAAACCTAGAGCCCCACTATCATCTAAAACCGAATTCACTGTGAGTGAGAGGAGAATCTCCAACTCCTGTTATTTCCTTGAAGATATCATCTATCGCACGCTATTTTATTGAAGTGTGAGGTCTACCTAACTTGCCGTTGAATGCAGTCTGGCCTATATCACTGTACGTCGATATGGATGGAGCTTCGAGCATTCAGCGATGTTATCTCGGGCAACGTCCGAGGAGATTACTCTGAGCGGCTTAGTTGTTCCCTGCGATCGTCCAATAAGTAATGCTGTAGCATTCGAGGGTCACACCAGCTTTCCTACGCGTGTCGATTAACTTCCGAGGTAGGCTATGTGTTAGTTCGCGCGCTTTGCCATCGAGAAAGGTAAGCGTCAACTCTATTTTCTTCGAGCATAATTCGGTCAGGTTCCGATCGGCTTCAATTGTCAGACCATGATCTGCAAAAGACTGTTATTAGACCTAACGTAGACTTAGAGACGAGAATTCAGTCAATTCACAACGCGGCATATAATTGACTTTATATTTATTCTTTTGAGATATCAAACCTGAAAACCATAATAAGGTTCATCCTATATTTGATTGATTTAAAGAAATGGAAAGGAAAATCGCATCACAGTCGGCGACTGCTAGTAGTCTCGCTAGCGTCTTCGAGACCTTCATCACTAGGAGTACTCTTCTGTTAAGTGGAAGCAAGGCACAAATAGCGCTGCATCAATCACACATGCGCCACTATTCTGTGTTCAAGAAGTGGCAAGAAAAGTAAAACTCCATAGAGAAGCATGAAACAGCTTAGTAGGTTCAAGATTATGAACCAAGCAAGGAGCTGGCATCTCTACCGAGGTTCCCCCCGTGACGCACCACCCCGCGTAACGCACCATCCGAGCATGCAACACTAACTTTTTAATGCCACGTAACTCAACCAATATGGGGAAAATTGAGGATGCGCTTGCAGAAATCAACTCCTTGGGGCCTGGGGATAATATTCCTTATAGGGAAATAGCTAGAAAGTATGGTGTTGTGCACACAACGCTGATAAGGCGCAGCCAAGGCACATCCACCTCGCGCGAGGTCAAAGCTCAAAACCAACAAAATCTCCATCCACACTAGGAAAAGGAGCTCATCCTGTACATCATCCAGCTTACTAAGCGAGGCCTACCACCTACTAGGGCTTTAATTCGAAACTTTGCATCTTAAATAGCTAAAAAGGACATTAGAAAGCACTGGGTTGATCGCTTTGTTAAGCGGCATAACGTCCATCTTATCTCTTAATATGCTGTTAGTATAGATAACAACCGCTATAAGGCTGATTCCTTAGCAAAGTATAGCTTCTATTTTAAGCTTTTAGATAATAAGATTAAGCAATATAAGATAGAAGCTTAGCATACGTATAATATAGACGAAAAGGGGTTCCTTTTAGGAGTAATAGGCAGGTCAAAGAGGATATTTAGTAAGACCTTATATAAGCAGGGCAACTATAGATCCTTTATCTAGGGTGGTAACAGAGAGTGGATTACCTTAATAGCCTGCATCTGCGCGGATAGATTATCCCTAGAGCCTGCTCTGATATTTTAGTCAGCCTCATCCTTAATCCAGGATAGCTGGCTGCAAGAGTTTGATCCTGAGGATAATTAAGCTCGCTTTACCTCATCTCCCTTAGGATGGACAAACAACGATATAGGCCTAGCATAGCTAAAACAGGTGTTTGATCGCAATACTAAGGTAAAAGCTTAATCCTACTATCAATTACTCATCCTTAATGGCCATAGATCTTATGTTTCTATAGATTTTATTGACTATTGCGACTAAAACAAGATCCTCCTAGCTATCTATCCTCCTTACTCAACCTATAGCTTACAGCCACTTGACGTGGGCATGTTTAAGCCTCTCTCATTAGCGTACTTACAGGAGATCTCACAGTTTATGGAGAGAAGCCAGGGGCTAGTTTCTATTAGTAAAAGAGACTTCTATCCTTTCTTTAAAGCAGCCTGGGCAGCCTTATTTAAAAAGGAGACTATCCTTAAGGCCTTTGAGGCAACTGGCCTATCGCCCTTTAATCCTGAGGTTATCCTTAAAAGATTTAAAGCTAAGCTAGCTATCTAGGTAACTATGAGCGATAGTGAGTCCTTAGAGCTGAGTGCTGAGAATTGGAGGGAGCTAGAGGCGCTAGTATGCTGCGTTGTTAAAAATCGCGAGGATAAAGGGGCTAGAAAACTTAGCAGGATCTTTTACTATATCTGCACTAAAAAGTCTATCCTTAAGCACGAAGTAGCAGCTATAAGAGACGCCCTTATCTATGAGAGAAAGCGCAGGAAACAGAGTAAGGTCCTCCTACTGTAGCAGGATGAGAACTATTATGGTGGTGCAGTATTCTGGTCACCTAGGAAAGTAAAAGAGGCACGTGATCGCTAGGAGGCTAGAGCTCGCTAGGAGGAGGAGCAGCAACGTTAAAAGCTTGAAGTAGCTAGGCATCGTGAGGAGAGAAGGAAGGCTAAGGCTGAGTTGGTTCAATTAAGGCGAGTAGCTAGGGCTGAGGCCAGATTGTTGAGGCAGAAGGAAAAGGCAGAGTAAGTAGCTGATTGGGCTGCCAGACAGGCTGCTCGCAAGGCTGCAAAACGACTTAAACAAGCTCTTAAATTGTCCTAAAAAGGAAATAAGGGCAGCCTTAAAACTTCTGCAAAGGCTGTTACTAGAAAAAGGCAGGTTGCGAGGCCTGGTAGTGGTGAGGAGGTTGCAGGTGCTCTATCAGGCCTACCGCCTGTTTAGTTACGTGGCGGCCGCAAAATCAAACTTCCAATTAAATACCAGTAGCTATAGATAGTTTGAGGCCTTATAAATCGCTCTACCAAAAAAAACTGCGAAAATAGCTATAGTGTGAGGCTTAATAGCCTCAATTTAGTTCTGAGTTTTGGTGTTCAGATGGTGCGTTACGCGGGGTGGTGCGTCACGGGGGGAACCTCGGTAGATTCCCAATCTTTGTATGAGCAGAACCATTGTCTCAGGCATGACAACACTTTACAACAATACCCCTCGAGACATATTCACAAGACTTGAACCTGCCAAAAAGCAGCATGTAGTTACGCGGGTTTGGAAAATATGCCTAATAATATAGGCGGTCATATCATAACCAATCTAACTCTTACAACAAAGATGCCTAATGCAACTACGAGACCTTGTAATGCTAACAAGCAGGTCGGCGTCGAGAAATCTGCAAACCAACCCCCAATGCAACTCAACATTCTGCCTATGCATCTTCCAGGCCAAAAAGAGTATACACAAACCCACAATTACATGAAAGACTGTCTTAATCGGGATGAATATACAGTGAAAAGTTTTGCATAAAGTCAAAGAGCCAGTCGTGTATACATCATTCTGCAGACGTGACTCCGCTATTCATAAGTTTGTGTCATAATCGTTCCAATTCGCTCGTGAGGGTTCTATACTATCACTGATATGATGTATACCGGGGCTTTACTGGAGGGTATTGCCCTTGTTGTTGTTGTTGTTGTTGTTGTTGTTGCGCATACCTAGCTGCTGCCTGTGCCTGATCGAAACTCGCACCATAAGGTTGCGTCGCCGGCTGTTGTTGCTGTGGAAAATACTGGGTCTGCGACGTTTGAGAAGTCGGTGTCACCCAGGCGCCCGGGACATGCATATGCGGCGATGCTGCTTGCTGAGGAAAGTATTGTTGCTGTTGGTACGTTTGATTTGGTGTTGTATAGGCCATCCCGAGCATGCCCTGTGGTGATCCGGGTCCTGTCGGCAAACCAATAACGCTTGGCGTGCCAATTTGTGTGCCCATCATACTAGGTGCGTAATTACTCTGTGCCATGGCCATCTGCTGGTTCATTTGCTGCTGTTGCATTTCTAGCATTTGCCGTTGCCGTTGCTGCACTTCCATCATCTGTCGTTGCTGAGTTTGTAAGGTCCGTCGGTCAATTTCGGCTTGCATGGCTGACGAATGGCCCTGACGACTAGCCTTCGCAGCGGCTTTCTCCTTCTCACGGAAGTCAATATACCCGGTCAAGCCTTGTGGAGGCGGCTTCTGCAATTTCTTGTTATTATGTGACAAGTCAACGAGAGGCGTGTTGGTCATCCGGGCGACTTGCTCCTGTTCACGGGCCGACAAAGATGTAGGACGCTGTTCGAGAAGCAACTCGGCGCCTCGAGATTGTGGCCGGCTAAGCGGTCGGCTCGGAGGGCGAGCAGGCCCAGGCGAGCCCTCCGGACTGCGCTGCAGCTGACTCCATTCTCCAGACTGTGTGCGGCCGAACGGGGGAGGCGTCTTGGACTTGGTCCTTCCATGTCCATACATCAGAGTCTGTGGCTGCTGGGATGCACGATGAAGCACCCAATCTTCAGGATCAAGCTTCTGTGCGCCTGACTGTTGTGGCGATGCCATCCCAGGCTGCCATGCAATACTTCGTGAATCCGAAATTTGGGGAGATGCTGAGCCACTGCGCATATGTAATGCCGCATTTGGTGTAGTCCTGCCGGAAATGTAAGATTGTCGGTTCTGCTCAGGTGGAGTCGTGGCAAGGTTCTCCTTGGATTTTGAAAAGCTTCCATCATGCAACATTTGCGTCATAGTCCCGCTTGTACTCGGTCGTTTTTCTTTGAATTCCAAGGCGTAGGTAGGTCCAAAGTCAACTTTGGGCAAATCAAGGGATGCTTGCGCCCCTGTCAGGTTAGATTGAGATCTATCTAACCCAACCTCAGGCTTAGGCTTATAAGTAGGGTCTCCAACAATCTTCAAAACACCGCTCCTTGGACGATCTTCGCGCCTTTCTGGAAGTTTCCTTGGCCTAATTTCCTCACTCGCTACACTTGCATAATCTGGTGTAGATGTCGAGGCAGCATCGTCGTCGTAGCGGCTGCTCGACTTGCTCTGGTGTCGGATCAGCGAGGCGTCGGTGTAGTCGAAACCTTCGAGAGCTTCTGGATCGACTATGTCGTTTCGTAAACTACCGAGACTTGAGCTAGTGGTCGAACGAGTATATCCCTCTTGCGAGGTTAAGGAAGACCGACCTGGCACTGGTTTACGTTGAATACTGCCGCTACCAGGACGCGAGCGATATGGGAGGTCTTGACTCGGTGATGCTTGCGGAAATATGCTGTGTTCTGGAACAGGTGGAGCCATGGGCTGATACACCGTCTGTGCTTCCACAAACTCGTTGTGTTCCACGTAAGGTGATGCAGGAATGGTGGGCAATCGGCTACCAGAATGGCGATCGACTGGAGGAGGCCGTGTGTTGGCATTAAGGTGCATTTGTTGCCCGTTCTGCCCATAGGCATTGTATTCGCCACTTCGTCGACTTTGCAGACTTTCTGAACTCCTCCATGCAGCGGCTGCGCCCGCTGCAGCTATACCAGCCGGCAAAGGTGTATTTGTGGCATCAGCCATTTGATTGAGCGTGGCACTATCAACTGCTGGATTGGGCCTCATGGTAGGGGCTAAATTGGGTCGAACAGGCGGTTTTTGGCTCGAGGAATGTGCAAATGTGGGTGGAAGCTCCACGGGGCCTTGGGGCGGCACAGTCGGGTCAGCTGGAAGCTCTGGTAGATTATGTGGTTCTTGGATTGGACTTTCATCGCTGTCCGAGATCTCGTGATGCTTAGATACTCCGTTTTGAAGAGCGGCATTGTAAACACCGTGTACTGGAGGGGTTGGTGCACGACCATAATCATTCGCCATTTGACCTTGGGATAGGCGCGAAGGCGCTGTCTGATACTTATTGTAACCATTTACCTGCTCAGATATTGCTCGTTGATGACGCGGCGACGTAAACGGACCTGATGCCGGTGCCGTGCCCACACGGCGTGGTTCTTGCGGCTCGAAGTCTTGTTGTGACTGTCTTGATGGCGAAGGCTGGCGGGTGGACGGATTGGAGCGGACAGAACCTCGATCTTCGAATCTCAAGTTCCCACGCGATGGCGTGAAGCCAGATCGGCTAACGGTGTTCCTGCGGCTCGCTCGACTGTACACTGACTCGCTCTCCGAATCTGTCGACATACGTTTCGAGGTCAAGTCTTTCAACTGCCTCCTCCACTGTCGCTCCGACCAATTTGCGCTACCTTCGGTGTTGATCAAGCCAACAACATCCCACATCTCCAGGTAGCCATACCGCCTATCTGAGGGCATAGCGAACATTAAACCACGCGAATCTAGGACATCTGCAATCAGCTTCTTTGGGCGTCCGTACAGGCAGAAAGTGTCAAAGACCGGGAAGAGATACTGGAGCATGATCTCGAAACCGGTTACTGCGGGTCGCGCTTCTGGCATGACGAACACGAAGCCCTCTGTGGTGCTTTCTGGGTTCGAATGGACAGTGATCTTGCCTTCAATCTTGACCAACGTCGACTGATCAATCAGGGGCTTGGATTGCGGATAGATGGCGTAGCAGGAGAAGGCGTCCTTGACGGTTGCGATGGGTCTTGTTTTCTTTGTGACCTTCTTGGTGTCGAAAAATTTAAGGTCGCCCTTCAGCTGCACTTGCGATCGGTCGTATATGTTCGTTTTCTTCTGCGACTTCTGCAGCCTGGCGTACTCTTTCTGGTCAGGTGGAGAAACGACGCACCAGCATCGACGCCACGGAGTGCCTGCGCCAAATCGAACACGAACCCAATCCTCGTACACTGGGCACTGTCGGTCTAAGATGGTGCGGATGTTGTTCAGCGTCTTGCCCTTCCCAGCAATCAAAGCGCCAGTATAAGCCTCCTGCAGGGTTGTGTGCTCATACATGGCAAGTCGGATGCCAGCGGACCATTGGGTAAGTGCGTGATACGAGTCGAAGTGGAAGAGGTACTTGTTGCTCGCGGCAGTGGATACGCTAAGGATGTTGTCTAGCTTCTTGCCGTCTTTCAAGGTCATGGACGGGATCTGTGCTGGTTAGTTGGGTCTCATGCGTTCGTCTTGAAGGACACGCACCATATGGATCGCAGCATCTGTGAGGTTGATAAAGGTCGGGAGCACCTCGACATCGCCACCGGCGCTGTCAAGCTCACTTGCATCCCACAGCGAGAGAATGGTGCCCACCAGTTGGACAAAGTACTCCTGCCACTTGCGATCTGGTGCGGGGCGGCCACCTGCATTGCCGTCAGTGTCACGAACCAAACACTCGACAGAAGTGACGTACGCGTGTCAGTGTCGTGGAACTTGAGAAAATAGCCTTCCTGGTACAGCTTGTTCGAGTGGCTGTTCAGGAAGGTGAAGATACGTTGCAGCTCGGGCAGCGTGTCTTGGCTCACCTCCATGACTGGGGGCTGGTATGTCTGGATCATCGACATGGGGCGTGATGAAGGTCTGGAGTCAGAGCGCATGTGTTGTGTTTCCCTCGAGGCAGTGCGCTGGTGGTTGTAGTGGTCCAGGGCGGTGGCCGACTGCGAGTAGGCATTTGCGCTGGGCTGTTTTGTAGTGGGTGACGCAGGCACAGGTGATGCAGGCCCTGGCGATGGTCCAGCGGACGAGGGGTTTTTTTGGAGGTGCGCGTTGCCGCCCCATTGCGACATGAAAGAGAGGACTGTAGACGAGCGAACAGAGCGCAGCATTAGCGATTGTTGGGCGCAAACAGTGGCACGGCGTGGGAGGGCTAGGGAGGGTAGCGCAGTAGGTCGGGGGGCGCATTAATTTACCTCTCTTTGGGCGACCCATGGCAGGCACAAGCAATTGGTGTCTCGTATCAGAGGAAGGCAGATGCTGGTTTGGGAGATACAGAGCAAGTGCTCACGGCGCGTGGTCGTCAATTCTAGATCAGTTGCGCAAGCCACACGGGTATGGGCCGGTTCGGTCCAGGGTACAGAAAACGTCCACCCGGCGGCGTCGGTAACGAACGACGGGATACAAAGGGATTAAGGAGTAAGGGGGTCGCTTTGGAGGCCTCTGGGGGAGTGGAAGAATGGACAGCAGAAGTAGTACGTATACGGAGGTCCGCGGTGGAGTAAGCTGGTGGAGGAATTTCTGGGCGCGCGGCAGGGATGCTGGGCTATGACGACGCCGGAAAGGGTCCTAGCGATCGCCGAACATGCAAGTGATGTGCCCGTCGCGGGTCGTTTTTACTACAGGCCGACAACCTTGACGATGAGAGTCTCTGTGAATAGCAATCCTGCCTTCAGAGACATGACACACGGCGACGCTTCTTTGTCGCCCCGTGTCCACACATTGCGAGCTTCCTTATACAGTCCAAAATGTTTCGTCGCGAGCTTACTCATTGGCCCGTCCGTATTCAAGTGCATCCAAAGTACTGGTACTAGACGAAACCGGCTTTCCCGCGCCAGTTCTCGGCCAGTCGGCACTTTGTGCTCCTCTTCTGGACATTGATGATGCTTCTATGAAAGGCTGTGCGTCTTGGCCATGTTTGTTGTCAAGACGCAGCGAGGAATGCGGCTCTCTGCACTCACAGGACTGGTATGGGAATCCCGGAATCATACCATTCGATTCGTCAGCAGTTGGCGCAACCCTTGCAACGAGGCATGCAGCGTGGCCTGAGACTTTTTCACCGACACTGAGCTAATCGTCTCCCATAGAGTATTCGCGGTGTGCGCTTTTCCGCCTTTCAGTAGCATACTCGCTCTCACTGGCTCGCAATTGCACAACCTGCCAAATAAAACACTTGTGCAACGAGCCACTCTCTCAATGATCCAGCAATTTTTTCCTTAGAAAGGGTCTGATCGGGCCTTTTTGGTATGGAACAGCTGCAAATTAGACGTGCGACAATGGGTCCGACTCACGACAACCCTCCTGTCATATATTGTGCCAAGTGAAGCAATATAACACGTGATTCTTGAGCTTTGATCCCAAAACGCGCGCAGCTTAGCATACCAGCCACAGGCGCGTCAAGCCACACTTCATATCGGTCCTTGTTGTTACTTTTCTCACGCGTCCGCGTGAAGCACATACACACCCCAATAATTTCTTTACGTCAAGCACACACACAATATTGCTATTGACACTGGCTATTAAAGGCTTGTAATTGCTTGCCATTGCCTTCCTCCCCACTTCCTATTAACCACGGTCTAGCAGAACCTCAACTTCCTTTCTGTTATCAATATCTCATTCAGTTCTAAGTCCATCCAAAACAGCATGGCGCGGTCGAGTCAAATTCTTGAGACGAAACCTGCGAGCAGCGACGCACCACCTAGCAAGGCAAACACTCTCAACAACCCTGCAGGCTCAAAGCGCAAGATTGATTGGGCCACCATCGACGAAAACAAAGCCTTCAAAGGCTTCACGCTCAAGACCGTCTCTCCAGAGAAGCCTTTGAGGAAGAAACGGAAGACTGGCGCGGGCGCTAGTAGAGCCACCGACAGCGACAGGGATGGTTTGAGGAGCGCCGAAATCCAGGAGAGGAATCCATACAAGGAAACGGAGCTGGGCACAATACGTTGCCAAGTCGTGCCTGCGAGACTTTGGGAGAGTACAGACCGTTTCCGCAGTTTTACCAGTGAGTGATTTACGCCCTTCTTCGTCCTTGCTTCAACGGGTACTCTACTGCCGTCACCGACAATTCAATCGGACCAAAACATTTTGGACTGATATCGCAATAAAATACTGTAGACCTGACAGAAACTGCATATCAGTATGAATGGCCTGCTAACCTTGTTTTCATAGTTGACAACGAGTTATTCACATCAGGTCAAATCATATTTATCAAGAAACCCGAGCAAGAGCATGGCACGGCCAACGCCATCCCCCACTGGTTCGCAAGAATCCTGGAAGTGCGCGCTGCGCACGCTGCACACGTATATCTGAGGATATTTTGGCTCTATCGACCGGAAGACCTGCCGGGGGGTCGACAGCCACACCACGCTCAGAATGAGCTGGTAGTGAGCAATCACATGGAAATCATTGAAGCTCAATGCGTGGACAGCATGGCGAATGTGGTTCATTGGCAAGATGATCCAGACAGCGCTGAATGGCCGGCTGAGGAACAGTTGTTCTGGCGGCAGAGTCTGGACGTCACCAAACCACTGGGAAGGCAATTATCTGTAGGTGTTTATAATCACTGATAGGCCCATTGATATTGACCGCTAACGAGCTCGCAGCCGTTGCAGACGTATTGCATTGACAAAACACCTTGCAATCCCGACGAGCAACTTGTATATTGCGCATCCTGCAATCAATGGCTCCATGGACATTGTCTAGAAGACCAGGCCATTCTGGATGCATTAACAAATTCCAGAGAATCGAAAAGCAGAAGTGGTCCGGAAAAGGGAACAAATCAAAAACGTGTCAAATCTTCCAAATCGCCAGCCTTCTCTGCCAAGTTCAGCACACCAGATTCTAATAGATGTTGTCTCACGGTCACGGACGAGCGCCAGGGCCAGAAGAGGCAGTGGAACGTTGATGTCAACTGCCTTCTCTGCAAGAAGACAATTGAGAAGGCCAACCAAGCCTTATCGGAACCTTCAGACACTCAGACCGTTATCATTGACCATGATATCAATGAGGAACGTGGGGACGGTGGTCTAGGTGGTATCACTCCCCCAACAACGCCCGGCAGCGCCAAAGCTCCCTCGGAGCATGGCAGTGAAGACCCGGTAATCAGCAAGGCCGTCGAGGTTGAAACAATAGATCTGCCAACAAGCACCGCCGTAGGGACTAAGTCCGCAGCTTCGCCTGTTACGACTGGTGAGCAGACCCACCACACAATCCACCGAGTGACGCACTAATTCCTCGCTGTATAGCTCAAAATCGAGAACGAACTACAGCTTCCAAGAAGAAGAGAAAGCGATCTTCTACACATCTGAACACTAGTGCCACTGAAGTTACGCCCCCACTAGCACCCTTGAACGAGTCAGTCTTCCAGTCTGGACTCCGATCAGTTAAGCGGATACTCTGGAACACAACAGAAACTTAAGTAACAACAAAACTCATTCACATTCATTATTGTTATAATTGTGTTAATGTCATCCGATACCCTTTGATCTATATGTATTTTCTTTTTCTTTTTAAGTATTCCATGTCCGGGTCATCATGGGCGGGGAAATGAGGAGGGGAGGAACCGTATTTGCCTGCTTGCGAATTTTGACTCTCCTCTCGTCTTTCTTCATCTTAGTAACCAATCTATATCTCGTCCAAGAATAAATAGACGCGCAACAGTGACCGGATATGTTCCCGAGAAAGCCTTAACGAAGATCCGCAAGTTGTGGGTGCTAGCTTCAGTGAACTGTCGAGTTCAATGACATTTTAATCGTGAAGAATCATGGCTACGCCGCAGGAACTCGAGGCAGTTTGCCCCCTATCGCGAGATGTATTTCACTGTGCCGCGGGAGGGAGGTCTATTGTTGGTGAGGGTACCACACTTAGGCGTTTGCTCTGTTCTTTGCTAGAGCTTATGGATATGACGGTGTCGATATCTGCTGCATCCAAAGAAATGCAGCGACCTATTGCGCTATGCCTGTCTACCTTGCATGAGCGTTAGATGGCCATAAATTTCCGTCTGCCTTTCGCTCCGTCTTAATCTAACCTGTTAGTTGTTGATTCCAGCTGCCCTAAACAAGCTGACAAAACGGAACAGAGGTTATGAGACTTCACGAGTCAGGGTAAGCCGGTCAAGTCTGCTCTATGCGTTGAAGAGAGCCGTGTAGCATCCAAGATGGTGAATGTGGGTGAACGACCCCACCAATTGAGGGTACAATTGAGGCAAGGGCTGTCGGCTGTGGCTACGCCACCTCATTACATCACCGCATCACTACAGTTGTTGTGATTACACTGCAACCTTCTTCGATTCAATCAATCACATACATGCATTCTGTGAAGGATTGAAATTACTAATCCCCCCTCAGGGAGAATTTGCAAAATTACTGAATTCAATAAGTTCTGTGTCATTCTTGGTAAGAGAAGCTATTTTCCGACCCAGGTCTGCTAGCTGGTGGTCAGGACGAAATTCTTTGGAAATCACAACTTTGGCTGAGCTGGTAGATATGTATCGTAGCCATGAGGCCACCGAACGCCATGATAAGGTCTTTGCTCTGCTAGGTATGAGCTCTAATGACCTCACCGGGACTGCGATATTACCTGACTATAGGATTCCATGGAAAGAGCTGTACACGAACCTCGTCTACTTTGTTTTTGGCAACAATTCCCACGTGAAAACCTTTGGAAACGGTGACATAGCGCTAATAAAGACCATGGATCATGTCATTGCCGAAGTGTGCTCGGTGACACAAAGCTTATCTGGTGGCTATTGGCAAGAATTGGAGGTGCTTTTGTCGGAACGGCCCTGGAACCAGAAGCGGAATGTTCATTGGAGTTTCCGAATCTCAGCAGAGCCAATTTTGAAGAACGATCTAATATGCTCCTTTGACCATATTCCCGAGCCGGTCATTGTCAGGGCCTTCGAGGACTACTTCGAAATCATCAAATTTGCCGCTTTCCCACGTAAGCCTGGCCCTGTAAACAACCCTAATGCCATGGCATTTTATCACACAAGCATGAAAGACTACACAATATGGAACCAAACCGTGAATACAATCAACAAGCCGCAACGAGACTTTCTACTAGTCTGGGACTGGGAAACGTCTGAGGGAGCATCCCAACATCAAGAGTACAAAGATGTGGAGCAAAAGTGGTGTATAGACCAAACAGGAATATCGATGAAGGCAGAGCGGCTTTCGAATATGGCACTAATTTTAGCGGAGTGGGGAGACTTTGAGCAAATAAAGAAGAGGGTTCAAAAGGTTAGCAAATTTTGTCGAGAGACAGTGGGAAACTACAACCCAAGTACTCTGGGATGTATGGATGGCTTAGGTTTACTCTACATGCGTAGTAAACAGTGGGAAGAAGCTGAAACCACCTGTTCACAGTCTATGCAGGCAAGGATTTGTGTGCAAGGCGCTGATCATCCAGACACACTAAAGTGCATCAACACCTTTACTGGTCTGGCAGCATCCCTGTTCGTAACAAACCGAAGCTGGCAAGCACATCGGATGGAGCGTATTCTCTCGTTGATCAAAATGAAGCATGGTGAAAGAATCACGGAAAAGGACATGATGTATTTCGTCGAATCCCTTGATGAAAAAGAGATGTTGTTCTTACTGGAAACGCGAGCGCATGAAATTGAGATTACAGAAGATATTTTGAAATCTGCCCTTGGGAATTGTGGGGAGCGGGCGGTACAAGTTGCAAATCTTCTCCTTGATCGAAGACCAGACAAGGTCAAGATCACAGAAGAAGTTTTCAAAGTTGCAGTGGGGAATGAATCCGGAGAAGGAATAATCCGTCGTTTTTTTGAAAGAGGAGAGCTCAAATGGAAAATCCCGGAAGAGATTCTCATAGTAGCCGCAAGGAATCCGGATCACAGGATAATGATTGATCTGCTACGGTATCGAGGAGATGAGATTAAGATAACAGAAACTGTTCTCAAAGCAGCAGCGGAGAACAGGTGTGCAGGTGTATTCTCCCTGCTCCTTGCCGAACGAGAAGATGAAGTCGAAATCACCGAAGCAGTACTGAAATCCGCTGCTGCAAGCTCTCACGGAGCTAGAAAGATAGCCGAGCCACTCCGCAGTCGTGGAGCTGATACTATCATTGCAGGTGATATACTTATGGCCGCTGCCAATCACGGAAAGTCTGAAGACGAATTATGGGCTCAGCTCGTCAGCGGCTACAAAAACAAACTTTCAGTTACACCTCAGTGTCTGACCGCAGCAGAAAGTACTCAAACTGGGGATAGAAGGATAAATATGCTTTTAAGTACAGCAAACCAGATGGCTATAATTACGGAAGAAGTTTTTATCGCTGCGGCGGCCAACGGATCGTGTGGAACAGCAATCATGCAACGGCTACTGGAGCAACGAAGTGAAGTGAAATTGACACAGCGAATTGTCTTGGCTGCAGTACGCAATCCAAAATGCGGGGTAAACATAGTACGATTGTTTCTGAAATACCGAAGAGATGAATTGAAGGTAACGGCCGATGTAATTCGGGCTGCAGTTACGCCAGAAAAATGCCTCAGAACCGCAGAAATGCTATATTGGCTACTCAGTCGACTGAAAGATTCTGGTACTATTCCGAGTGATATCCTGGAGCTATTGCCAGCATGGTGGGATAGCAAAGAGAGACTTCAACAATACATCAGGAATTAGAGGTGAACGACTAGAGTACCTAATTTTTAATTTTAGATAATCAGAAGACTCTCGCCGAAGTTGTACATTTTTATACGACGTTAGCTTCCGAAACCGTTGACCTGTACATTAGACACGGTTTTGTTTCTTATGCTTGATGATCCCGTTACAGACACACTGGGCAATTAACGGAGGCTAACATCCAAAGCCAGATCTCGTAACAAGGGGAAATTGCCTCTGAGCGTGGTCGCTAGTGAATGAACTATCGATCAAACAATTTATAGCAGACAACTGCGCAAAACAAATGTGCAATGCCATGTAGCAATTAAAAAGGCCTCTTCAGCTAAGTTATAACGCAGAAAAAGAGTACGCACATCAAAAGCTCTTAATAATCTTAATTTCATTGAATGATCCGATAACGTCTGGCCTTTGAAAGCCATAACCTTGGAACAAAGGGTATATCGACTCGAGCCGCCCCAGAACGCCGCCGCTGAATGTTGTTATAATATCCTACATCCGGGTCTGCTGTGAGACCGAAAAACTCCGTGAGATGCATACGCCTCCTTCAAACCCAAAACAAACCCCAATTTCCTCCGTCTCAGCCTTGCCCTCGGAAATGAAACTGTAGTTGGCTATCGCTCATTTCTAGTGTACGTGAAGCAATCATGCGCTGACTGATCAATCAATTCCCTGGCAACGCTCCTTTGCCCACGCTCATCTTCACAATCAATTTCGGTTTATCCCCACCATGTCTTTCTACCCGCACGAAGCCTGTCTTACCACCTGCACCATTCAACAAGCCATTCGGCTCTAAGCTCTGTCGTTTCAACGGCCTCTCTTCATTTTCAGCTTCCAGTTTCCTCTTTTTGCTTCCCTCATTAGTAAATCGTGAAAGAAGTGCAGGTGCAAGACGTAGCTTGACAACCTTGCTCTTCTTATGCTTGACTGACTTAGATAAAGAAGTGGAAGGTGCAGCGGAACGGGGCGCTGGAGTAGCACTAGGACGCGGCGAAGGCGCAGCACTAGGACGCGGTGACGAGGCGGCAGAAGTACCACCGGTAGTCTTTGTCCTGATCTTCAATTTGGGAGCAGGTAATGGAATTGGTGACGAGATTGCTGGCGGTGTTGCGGCAAACAACGGAACGTTGACTGGCGCGGGCAATGGTCGAGCAGGGGCAGCCGTAGGAGCTGGTGCAGCTGGCGGAGCAACAGTAGGTGGCAAAACAGGTGTCTTAGCAACTGGGGCTGGAGCGGGTGTTGCCTTTTTCTTTGGAGGCATCGGTGTTGACCGAAGCGGAACCTCAGGTGTCGACGCTCGCGACTCTGTCTTGATGACATCAGGTGGTGGCACGGGCGAGACTCGTGTCGAAGGCGGTACAGGGGATGGTGATTGATGAACAGTCGGCGAAAAGACCATAGATTGACTTCTTGATTTCACCAGCCCGGACTCTGGTAGCGGTGTTGGAGAAGTAGCAGAGGGCTTCGACCTGTTCGCACCGATCTTGAGAGATAGCTTAGGCAACGGTACGGGTACGGGCGTTTGCTGAATCGGGGCTGGTGCCGATGCTGGTGCTTGTGCAGGTGCTTGTGCTTGTACTTGCGCTTGTGCTGGTGTCTCCTGTATCTGTTGAGGCGGCGCTGCTGTGACGAGGGGTCGCGTTGCTTTGGTTCGCACTTTGTCAGACTTCCAGAAGCGAAGCTGTGCTCTTCCGAGATGTTCCAGTCTCCAATACCGTGGATAATGCAGTACAATTGGAAGCTTATTCTGCCGCTGGTGGTCAAAGATCATGTCACAGAAGTCGAGAAGCTCGGACATGTCGCTTGTAGACAGAGTCGTAGATCTCAAGGCTTCTTCTAGAGCAACTTTGAGTGTCAGATTTCCCTGCAAATCAGTCTTCAAGCCCCTTAAGGCACCATATAAACTCTGGCGGGCAATGGCCGAAGCGCGATCTGAACTACCAATCTCGTTCTCAACAATGAGAGAGTCTGCGGAGCTCTCTACTGCCTTCTTCGGTTCGTACACATCACCAGTAGCGATTTGTCCAACAGCGATTCCGAAGATGCGGAGTAGCTGTGTCCGAAAGTATGGGGACGGATCGGATCGAATCTCGTGAATCAGGAATTTGAGAACACTGTCCTTGCGAACCAAGCCCAGACGAACAAGGCATTCCCAGGCTTTCAATCGTACGTTGTCTGCATTGCCAAGCTGGGCATACTGCAGGAACTCCGAAGGCCTGAACGGAGAGACTCCATGCATAATTAGTCTCATCGCGCAACTCAGCGCAGTGGTTGTGTAGATGTTCTGGTAGGTTGGGATCCACTCGTCAAGGCGCTGGTGGCGTGTGAGCTCCCCAATGGCCTTGTCTGTGAAATCCCATTCTTCGTTTCGTTCTTGATCACTGAGATCGTAATTTGTATTGGTTTTAAGGCTCGATAGACAATCCGCAAGACATTGCATCAGCGTTGAAATGTAATGATCATCGCTATAGTCGTTTCCACGGTTGTCATTATATCGCACAACGTCAAGTAGGAAGCGTTTGGCCTCCATAGGGGCTTTGCCGTCTTCGCCCTTGATCTTAGCGATAGCTTTAGGAATAGCACACTGGATAAGATAGAGGCTGCGATCAGAGAAATCGTTTGAGCGTGTCATGGGCGATCCAGGCAAGCAGAAGAGCTCGCGGAAAGCCTTCTTTAGGTGGAAGAGGCCAATCCACTCTGTCCTCTTCAAAGCGCTTCGTGCCATAACATCGGCAGCCATAGTTCGGATGCCGTGAAAGTATCGGTTATCCATCAAGGTCTTGATAAGGAAGGTTGAAATCAACCTGTGACCTTCCTTGTTGGCAAGATATTGTATAGACTCGGCCTGTGCAACAACATCCTTATCCTGTTGCAGCTGAGAGACATACATGTATGATGGCATGTCGTTGATGTTGATCCGACTTATCCACTCAAAGTCTGCATCAATGCGAATCCACTCGTACGCCTCCTGCTCTTGCTTTGCCTCATCCTCGGCCGGCCAGTCGTCGAGTCGCCACTCCTTGTGCTCGTCTGGAGTCGTGAAAAGGTCTCC
Source organism: Pseudopyrenochaeta lycopersici (assembly GCA_003313425.1). Lineage (NCBI taxonomy): Eukaryota > Fungi > Ascomycota > Dothideomycetes > Pleosporales > Pseudopyrenochaetaceae > Pseudopyrenochaeta > Pseudopyrenochaeta lycopersici. The sequence continues at coordinate 188,899 of NHZP01000008.1, forward strand.
TAGCATGTAGAAAGTGACATCCTCTTGCGTCTCACCTGACGCGTCTAGACCTGCAGCAGCCGCCATGCGCTCCTTGTTCAAGCGGTTCCTCTTAAGTCGCTTGTACTTTGTATTGTAAGGTATCTCAACCTTAACGTTGTTCGAGTTGATATCAACGATGTGTTCGTAGGGTGTTCCGTCCGCTTCGTGTATGCGGATCGTCATGGGACCTACGAAGACCGTGGAATCCGTCGATGGGCGAAAGCCGCGTGCTTTCTCCTTAGCTTCTCGCATAAAGTCATCCGCAGCGATAGGGTTCTCAATCGTAGTGACGGAAGGATCAGCCTGGGTCTGCGCGATTCGGAGCTGGACCACTTGCTTCTTTTTGTTGAAGGACGGGAAACATTCAAACGTAGGACAGCCAGAACCGATGACCCATTGATTGAAGAAAGACTCGAGCTTTTGGTGGCCCACCTTCTCGCAGATGTCCAGGAAATCATCTGTGGCGATGGCGCCATTTGAGTACTTCCCCTGTCGTGCGTTGAATAGCATACGGTAGAGGCATCTGTCGACACCATTCTTCCCACTTTGTTTGACAAGTCGGTTGTGGAGAATTGAGAGAACCATTAGCGATTTAATTTCCATGAATTCTTGCTCGCCAGGATCCAATTGTAGGAATTCACCAAGTTGCTGAAGAGACGGTCTCTTTTTGTCCATCTGGATGACTCTGTCAACCATCAGCTTTTGCCTGAATCGCCAGTCATTACGGCCGAAGAGTTCTCGAAGGTAGAGTTCAGCCATGAACCACGAGCCTCCCACGACTATCCAGTAATCTTCTGGATTGTGGGCGACCACATCAACGCCTATCCATTGGCTGGCTACAGCATGCACCAGAACTCTAGTTGTGTGCTCAAGCGGCTCCCAAACCGTCTCTGGGAAAAGAAGCCGGGAGCTGCATATCGAAAAGGAGGCCGTATGTGTAGTGTCGCAGTCAAGATCGTCTACGAACGCAAGTTTATACGCATTTCCAAACGCATAGCTCTGGTAACGTTCGGTAAAGTTGTCGAGAGCTCGGGCTAGCATCATTGCGCTGTTCCGAACGTCATCCTCCTTGCCTGGCAAGCAGAAAGCATGGACCTTGATCGCATTCTCTCCCAGGCGCTCGTCATCGGCAAGATCGCGATATTCAGAAAGATCAACGTGCTCGAAGGGGCCGACAACAAAGCCAATGTGCTGAGGGAGGACAGGGGTATCGCAGCTAAAGCTTGCTGTTTTGCGAGATGGGTCGGAGGGGTCTGTGATGTCGTCTGTTAGTGTACCGGAGGCAATGACGGACATCTCCATGGCCTTCTCCTCTTCAGACAGGTCCACCTGGTCATCGTCCGCGTCAAGCATGACACTGTCGGCTTTCTCGACCCCATTCGTTTGCGTCTGTGCGGTTGCGCTCGGCGGTGGTGATTTGGTGAGTGCATCTCCTAGAGTTCTCGGGTGGCTGATGGAAAGTTCAAACAAACACCTTGTCTCGCCATCGTCTATGCATGGGAACAAGCACGAAGCTGTTCCTGGGAAGGGTGAGTTGCGAGTATAGGCATGCGGGAAGCGAGCATCTCCGTCTTCAACTCCGACAAAGTGTAGCGCGTCCCGGAAGTCGTCTAGCTCATATTCGATCTCCAGTTTGAGCGGCGCATAGAAGGTGCCCTGGGCGTCATCGGCCATGCCAGCCTCTGAGGGCTTCACTTCCCGAATTTTGGCCTTCTCTGGGACGAAGATGACCAGCTCGTCCTCCCTGTCCAGCACATGTCGCGCTATCCGGTCCTTTGCAAAGTGATATTGTTCGATGCCGGTGCCTGGGTACAGAGTCAAGCGTTGGTGGAGATTCGAGTAGCTGAAGGCCGCCTTCTCGCCCTCAATCTTGATACTCGTCGGCTTGAGCTGTCGGCAGTTCAAGACAACTTCGCGCAGCTGCGACTTATCGGGCTGGATGTCAAGCGTCGTCCTCCCTTTCACTCGGCGTGGGCAAAAGCTGAAGTCGAGCTCGACCTGCTGCTTGAGGAGGGTAAAGGAGTCGCCCGTCGAGGCGTCGACCGGTACGGCGGCATTCTCGAGGGGCGCCATGATGGGCGGCGCACGCGAGGCTGCTCCCAAAAGATCGGTCGTCGGGGATGCAGTTGAGGGCAGGTGGTTGTCGGTTGAAGCCGAGACTGTGTTGCACGTGGGTTGGAAGTCGCGACAATGATTTTGTGGGTCCGAGCTCAACGGCGCAGCGGACAACCGCCGTCACGGAGCTAGCATTTCATCTGTCAACGTCACTTGCTCCGCATGTTATTATGACAAGTTCCTAAACCCAGTCTAACTAACATTGCCACTAACAGTCCAGTCATCATGGGAGTGGCTATTCGACTAATTCTCTTTGCAATATCTTCACATGCCTCTCACTGACCAAGATCTACCAGGCACAAAAACTTAAACTTACACATTACTACCGAACCAGTTCCAAGCTTCTCCCTCGCCCTTCACTGTTAGCCAGACCTCACTGTATTACAGCTCATGCCACATTGAAACAGCTCAGTCAATAGCAAAAATGACAATATGGGTAATGAGTAATGAGAGGACTCCTGAAGCTCACTTTCTGCGACATACGAGTTGACGAGAACAATCCCGCCATTTTACTGCTTCGCACCGTAATATGAGTCCTTAAAAACACACGTTACATTTTGACAATTCATTCAGACTTTGACATCTTTAGAGTCAATACTAGACAACATATAAATCCTGGGTAGAATGCTTCCATTCTTCACCATCCACCATTACAATACTGCTTTAATCGATCCTGTACTTAGTGAGCCTCTACCATGTCCGGGAACGCCAGTGACTCCTCACTTCTCCCAGATCGTTGCCAACAACTCAAAGTCTTTTGGCGTGACTGTGATCCGCATACCTGGATGGATACCCGCCTCGTCCGCTGCAAGACATATCATGCGCGTAAAGGAATGTGTCCTTGTAGCAACGACCCAGATCTTATGTGCGACATCTTACATCCGGAGGGCGTAAGTGGACATGTTGTGATGCTGGAAAATGGTACCATTTCAGGGTTGTGTGAAATCTGTAGACAAGATCCCGAGATTAGGGCTGTGTCGGACGCGGATTCGACGATAATAGAAGAGCAGCCAAGGAAGCCGTACAAGGAGATGGATCCAAGTACAATTGAGAAGCGGAGGTAGATTTGATTGCTACAGGACTGATAGACTACTGTACAAGCTCGGTATTGTTCGAGCAATTCTGACTCTCTCTGATTTCACAATGCTTATGCCAGCTTTTAACCATTTTTGCCTCATTCTCGCAGCTTCACCGGCCTCATGACTGTTTTGGAGCCTCCTTTGAGTTTTACATACTGCACAAGTGCAGTTTTCACATAAACACTTAGTGCCAAAGAAGATCTTGACACTCCTGATTGTTCTGCAAGTACATCATATTTATTGATGCAACTTACGTAACGTGCGAAGGTTTCCAGTATTTTAATCTCATCACCCTTGGAGATGACTTCGTTGTGATAACTTATATATTTATTTATGGGGCGAACAAATCTAATTCCGAATGTCGGTAAAGCATTTGAAAGTGTGATTGAAGGCGAACTTTGCTACGAAGAAGAAAATCTTTTGCCCATGACTTTTTTTTTTACGGCCAGTTTAAGAATGTACTATGGCCTGCTGCCTGTTGATCGACTTGTCCTTCCAACACCCATCGCATATCACCAGACGCATCTAGATCCACCAGAAAGTAACAACGATATCAGGCCTATGCTGGTGGATGACTCGTTCTAACATCTCCTTATTTTTGCGCACGTACTCAAAATCAAGGGCATCTGGGCGCCAACCGCGATACAGAGACTCTTTGGTATCAATTATCATGCGCAAGTATCTCAAATTTGGAAGCCGTGCTAGTACTCGGACCTCTTCCGTGAAATTCTCGGAGAATAGTTCACACTCAGCCCACATTCTGGAAGTTAAGAGGCATGAAGTTAGTGAATATTATATGCATATAGCACCAAATTTTCTTACTGTCCAGCTTGATAAGTTATCAACTCAAGCGAGCATAGAGAGCGAAATTGAGCAGGAGATCTTTCTTTTAGGAATGGGTATAGGCTGATATCAAAGTCGCGGAAGGAGAAGATGTTCATCGAGTATGGCAGCAGGGCGGTCTCAAAATGAATCTGACGACAGACATAGAGGAGGCCGAAAATATGCCGTTCATTTGTATCCAGTCTTGCGTGGTTTGTACAAACAGTATCTTTGAATCTGTAGGTTCTGCCACCAAGAACAAGCTCGTAGATTCTGTTTCTAAGCTCCGCAGGCAAACGAAGGAGCAAGTTGTTGCGCTGCTCATGCGGGGTTGTCCTAGCGCGACGAGATTAATGTCCAGTACGTTGCGCTTTACATAGCAAAGGCATGGTACAACCTACATCCACAATGGAGTCTTTTCGATGATTTTAGTCAAGGGCTTCGAAACTGCATGCGCCTCCCGAGCTTTGCCTTTCAGTGATAATCTGTCGAAGATGCCTGACAGCATTGAGTCAGATCGCGCACGAAATTCTGACATATCAGTAATATTGTCCTTTGATAAGAGTGCCTGGGTAGAGTAGAAGACTCATGAAGAGAGGAGGAAATATTGTGATCAGGCTGAAGCATCTGGTACTGAGGCTGAACGATTACACCGGCCGCCAAGCATCGCTGCGCCAGGCGCACCAAATATGAGGCTGATGTCCCTACACGATTCGCTCAATGGTCATGCAGCATCGAGTCACAAGACTGGCCTTCTGAGTGTGTCTCATTTTTTCTTGGGCGCAAGGAGCCTTTCAAAGTTGCTCATGTTGGGTCTAATTATAGATCGTTCACCAACAGCGATATGGGGATTTGTCAACAAAATCTAATTGAGAATGTGTAAGTGGTACTCTGTATATCACTGAGAATCTCTCGTAGGTACCCATCCATCTTTTCAAAACCCCTGGGGCGCTTCATTCCCTTTCGTGCAAGCTGTAATGCCGACAGACTATTTGGCGATGATTTACTTTGTAGATGCCAATCAGGAAGTCATCTTAAAGTATGAGTCTGCAGCACTGATGCGTGTACACGCGTCGCTCCTCAAACTTGGTGATGTTCGTTTGGTGTTGCAGGGCGATCGTGACGTCGCGGCTGCCGGTGTGCCGAGCAGCAGGGAAAGCTGCAGGGGTTGTTGATCTGGCTAGCCCCACCGACAACGTGCCGCCGCCAAACCTCCCCGCGTGTGCGGATGACTGACTTCTTAATGCTTAACCCAACACTGATGCGCAAGAGAGCACTATGGGCGAGGTCCAAGATGTTGCGGCCGACAAGACCGCCAATATGGAGTCCGGAGACCAAGAGCAAGAACAAGCTGCACAGATGATTCAGCGCAACTATCGCGGATATCGAGAGCGGAGGCAGCTGAAAGGCATCGGCCTGGATGCTAGTGCACGCTGGGCAGAGGTCGGCGGCTCTAGAATTGCTTGTATTGCTCTGCGCCTACTGACACCGTTCAGGCTGTAAGGGATGGTAGCTATGCCAATCACTACTCTATGCTCCCATGCTAAATGTTCAAGCCAAATGGCGCCACGCAACCAGACCGAAGTCACGATCAGAACAGTTTGCCCTACAAGAGGGCTTGACCACACCCGAACAGCGCGCGCGAGCAAACTCGAGCGCAGCCCGCCAGAAATGGAAGCGCGTGGGGGAGATAGCGCGACGAGCAGGCGCCGACGACCCTGAAGATGCGTCATTTTCGGATTCCGAGGACGAGCAGACGCCGGAAGAGCGCTCTGAACAGAAGAAAAGAACAGGAGAAGCGAAGGCTGAGCGCGAGAGGACGGCGAAGATGATGGATCTACAATACTTTCTTGAGATGGTGGATCAAAAACATCGATACGGCAGCAACCTGCGTGCCTACCATGAACAATGGAAGAAGGCCGATACCCATGAAAATTTCTTCTATTGGCTCGACAAAGGCGAAGGTAGGAACGTCGAACTTCCCACCGTTTCAAGGGAGAGATTGGAAAAGGAGCAGGTGCGCTATCTGTCGCGAGAAGAACGCCTGAACTACCTAGTTACCATCGATAAGGAAGGGCGGCTCTGCTGGGTAAAGAATGGCGAGCGTATCAGTACAACTGTGGAGTACAAGGATAGCGTCAATGGTATTGTGCCAACAGATGACGACACGCCAGCATATGGACCAAATGGGCAGCTCCTTCACGACGGACAGAGTAAGAACTTTCGCCAGAGTTCTACAGCTTCTTCGATCAGTTCGGGCTCTTCACTAGACCAAAGCGACACAGAAGCAGAGCATTATGTCAATGAAGACCTGGATAAAGCAAAAGGCATGTCGAAGATCAGGTACGTATCAGCAGCCACGATCCTCAACCACCTCCTACGCGGCTCTGTGAAACCCAACTCGTGGATATTCGTGAGTACCGTCGCTTGTCCTACACAGTGTCAATGCTCACACCAAGCTAGGTTGCAGATACCTCTTTCCGCTTGTATATTGGTATCAAGCAGTCTGGTGCTTTCCAGCACAGCTCTTTCCTCCATGGCGCGCGTATAGCTGCTGCAGGCTTGATCAAGATCAAGAATGGCCAGCTTCGTCGTCTTTCTCCGCTTTCTGGACATTATCGCCCTCCGACTAAGAATTTTCGCGCTTTCGTACATTCTATGAAAGAAAACGGCGTGGATATGTCCCGTGTGTCGATCTCGCGCTCTTACGCCGTCCTAGTAGGACTCGAAGCCTACGTCAAGACACGAAGGAAGTTCAAGCACGGTGTCGGACACGTGAAAGATGCAGAGACAAAGGTCATGCATCCAGAGGAGCATCAGCGGAAACTAGAGGAGCAGAAGGATACGAGCAAAAGCGCAGAGAGGGAGAGGCAGATATTAGCACACAAAGCCGAGAAGGAAGAAGCAGAAAGGAAGGAGAAGAGCTTGCCAAGACGGATATGGAAGAAACTGACCCGCGCTGGGGGCGATAAGGACGAACTGACATCGAAGGGGCGAGAAGAAGCGAAAGAGCAAAAGAAAAACAAGTGGTTGAGCAAGTCGGGAGAGGATGTTGAAAGCGGGATTGCACCTGCAGGACATCGTGACGCGATTGGAAAACCAGAGGGTGCCCCTGCGCCATGAGCGGCTGAAGGTGTTCCTGCATGGCATTCGCAAATATTGGGTGTCGCGTTGTTTTGAAATCCGTTATATCCTTGCTTGGTTCTAGGCGCATCGACCATATAGAATAATTGAACCATTATGATCTTCTGGCCCAAGCCGCCCGTAGCTCGCGTGTCATTGCGCGATCATTGTGATCAGCCCCATCCAGGAACCAGCAATCAGGGAGTTCGGAGAGTCCACGCGGTCTCCCGTGTCGACCTTCCCCACTGACATCATCCGTGCCGTCATGGAACCAAACTCCACCATTTTCGCCTCTGGTCGTAACTTCATCACCTCATTTCTTTTCGGATTGTGGGTTGTTTGTGTCAGGATCAAAATACTGGTCAATGTGACGTTTCGATAAATTGTTCGTGGCTCAATTGCCTGTTGTGCTGCAGTGGCGTGGGAAGGATTGATGGTGAGACGAATGGCTCATTTGCACCGCGCTTGCATGTGTCCTCGGAGAGCGCGTTGGGTCCAGAAACAGGTCTGCGGTACATTGCAGTGACATTGAGTTTGACGCTGCACCTAGCGCTGCGTGGTTCTGGCTACGTAAACGGTCAACGTCCCGTAGCCCGTAGTGATCAACGCCAAACGTTAGGTAGTCTGTTCCGTCCTTCGCGTAGTGGTAATTTGGGTCTCACGCAGGAACATCGGTTGTTGAGGCCATTCGGCTTCGTTCCACCCCGGGTGTGCATATCGACGAACTCTTCTGTTCCTGATTAACACGGCAGGGTCTCCGCTCGATTCCAGGTCTGCCGATGAAGCTTTCAATCTTGCGATGGCGGGACCAAGAGACAGGGAGCTGCGGCGATCAACGCCGCACTGGAGCTATGACCATCATGACAGGGGTTAAGCGAATTTGTACATGGATGTGACAAGGGTAATCCCCAGCACGCTACGTCATGTCTCTTCACATTAAGAGGCGTTGTAGCAACCTGCTTGGACACAGACGCGGCACGACCTGCCTAACATCCAGTTTCATGCAACCCTTTGGTAGGATCGTAATCATTCCCGTCACGAAATTTGGCTCGATGGACAACTTCTGTGGGGCAAGCCCGCCACTACGCTGTCGATCGGGCCTGGACTTGCCTGCCTGTACTTTGCTTCACAAGCTCGATGGCCTATGTGGACATACTTGTGTGAGGAGGCTCTGTCTCATGAGTAGTCTGGCACCTTGTTGATGTCAGGCCTGATGAAGAGCCTCCACTACTGCTACTATTCAGCAGTCTACACGCACTGTTGGATATTGGGCAAAAGACTGTCTCAATTTCGTTTCCACCGCATGGCAAACCCAACCGTAAACTTGGCAGCCGCCCGCTTTCCGCAGCCATCGACGATTCCCCCATACATCCCAGTTCCAGCCACACTTCGTCAACCCTGTAATAGCTACCCGCTTGTCTCACCTCATAGTGGGGAGCCTCCCGTCCAGGATGTAGCTGACGCCCCGCTCGAGGCTGGAGCAAGTGACGCAATGCTCCTCTGGTTCATGGCAGCTTGTCGTACACTGTGCTTCATCGCTGCACCAAAGCAGGTTTCTGAATCTCCTGCAAGAGCTTGAGGCGCAAGCTCCCCTGCTACATCCCTCATCGAGCTTTAGGGGTCGACGTCATTGTGCCAAAATTGCCTATCGCTCCCCCATAGATTCATAAATGCCTGCTTGTCTTGATCCTCCGGCAACTCCTTTTTAGCTACAAAGACGACTCTTCGTCAATTGATACATGACAGAAAATTCATCCAATTCCTATACCTATTACTCGTTTCCCCCGACGCCAAATAGGAATTCCCCCCGTTCCGCACGTTCACGATCGATTTCCAGTAACGTGTCAGCAACTAGTCCAGGAACCTTCAGACTAACCTACGACTTACCAAATAAACAACAAAATATGCCTTCCCCAGCAGCAGGAAAGGGTGATACCCCCCGCACCCCCACTAAGCTCGGAAGGAAGCCACAATCAGCTGCCCCCAAGCTGAATAAGCCTCAGGAAAAGGTCGAAGACACCAAGAGTCAAGTGCAAGACACTGCCGAGGACACTAAGAAGCAAGGCGAAGGCCTCCTAGGAGGCGCCCAAGAGAAGGCTGAAGACACAAAGAACCAAGCACAAGGAACAGCCGAAGACACAAAGAAACAAGCGGAAGACACCGCAGAAGATGCTAAAGATACCACCGAAGGTGCTACAGAAGAGACAACAGGCAAGGTATCGCAAGCTGGCGACGAGCTAGAACAAGCTGAGCCGAAGCCAATTGATGACGACGCGGAGGATGAGTTGGAGGATGCTGACGAGACCGGCGATGATGCGACACAGAAAGCGGGAGATGAGGCTGAAGACACAGCCGAAGATACCGCCGACAACACTGAAGATGATGCGACAGATACCGCCAGCAAAGCTGCAGACACTGGCAAGCAGGCAGGCGGAGGTGCCTTGAGTGGCGCCCGCGGCCTCGCTGGTCGTGCATCGAATCTTGCCGGTAAGGCTAAGCAGGACCCGAAAGGTGCTGTGACCGATGCTGGCGAAGATATTCAGGAGGGTGCTGAAGACGCGGCCGAGTCAGCTAAGCAGACTACCGGAGATACCGCAGATGGAGCCAAAGATACGGCTGAATCTGCCAAGGGTACTGCAGAAGACGCAGCTGAGGATGTTGAAGACACAGCCGAGGATGCGACCGAGGGCGTGCAAGACCAGGCACAAGACACTGCTGAAGGCGTGCAGGACAAGGCACAAGACACTGCTGAAGGCGTGCAGGACAAGGCACAAGGCACGAAGGGCTCCGTTGACGATGTAAAGGACTCTGTCGAAGACACTACAGGCCAAGACCTCCCGGATACTCCAGATCTGAGCGTTCTGAAGGGCCTTGAAGTTGATGAGGAGGGTCTTATCAAGAACAAAGACGGCAAAGTTATTGGACGACTCGTCGAGGGTGACGCTGAGGACCTTGCTGGCTACCCCATTGGCGATGACGGCGAAATCCTTGACGATGATGGCGACCTTGTAGGTCGCTGCGAACTCACACCAGAGGCTGCTAAAGAGCAGCTGGATGAAGTCAACGATGACGATGGCCCGAAGTTGCCTAACATCAGCGTCCTGAAGGGTCTCACTGCCGATCGAACTGGCCAGATCCTCAACGAGGATGGTGACTTTATTGGTCAGCTCGTCGAAGGCGACCCATCCAAGATCCAGGGCAAGGAGTTCAACGAGAAAGGTGAAATCCTTGACGATGACGGTAACGTCATTGCCCGCGCAGAGCTCTCCCCAGAAGCTGCGGATCTTTTCGATCAGGATGCGGATGAGGAGGGTGAGGAAGATGACGAGGAAGATCAGGCTGGTGGCGCTGTTGATGGCATTGCCGATAAGGCCGAAGAAGCCAAGGGCGATGTCGAGCAGGCTGGCGAAGAGGCCAAGGAAGGTGTCGAGGAAGCCGCAGCTGACGTTGAAGACGAATTGCCCGGTGTCGAGGCCCTCGAGGGCATGGAAATCAACAGCGACGGCGAGATTCTCAACGAAGATGGCGAGGTTGTTGGCAACGTTGCAGAAGGCGACCTCGAGAACATTGATGGTGTCAAGGGCCTCACTGTCAACGACAAGGGTGAGGTCGTTGACGCTGACGGTAACGTACTTGGCCAAGTCGAACTTGCTGAGGGTGCTGCCGACAAGCTCAAGGAGTCTGCCTCTGGTGCTCTTGATGTGAGAATCTTGGAAGGCCTCAAGGTCAACAAGAACGGCAAGGTTCTCGATGCCGAAGGCGAAGAGATTGGTGAGCTTAAAGATGGTGAAATCAAGGACTGCGCCGGCAAGAAGATCAACGAGAAGGGTGAGGTCCTCGACAAGGACGGAAATGTCATCGGTAAGGTTGATGTCGTTGCCGGTGAGGCAGCCTTTGAAGCCATTAAGGAGCTCAAGGAGCGTCTCGGCGAAACAGAAGAGGATGTCGAGGAAGCCGAACCTGAGATCAAGGAGGTTGAGATCACTCCTGAAATCGACACCCTCGAGGGCTTGAAGGTCAACAAGAAAGGCCAAGTTCTCAACGAGGATGGTGAACCTATCGGCGAGCTCATTGAAGGTGAAATCTCCGATTGCGCTGGCAAGAAGATTAATGAGAAGGGAGAGGTTCTTGACAAGGATGGAAATGTCGTCGGCAAGGTCAAGACTCTGCCCCAGATTGTCGAGCAGAAGGTCGGTGAAGCTGAGGATGCCGCTGAGGGCGCTGAAGACGCACAAGAGGGTGCAGAGGAAGCCGCCGAAGATGCTCAAGATGCCGCCGAGGACGCTGCTGAGGATGCTGAGGACAATCTACCTCCTCTCTCAATCCTCGAGGGTCTCTCAGTTAACAAATCTGGCAAGCTCATTGACTCCAATGGTAACATTGTCGGCGAGCTCACTGAGGGAGATGCGAAGAAGCTCTCCAAGTCTGGTGTCACCGCCGATGCTGAAGGCCAGTTTTGGGACAACAAGGGTAACGTCATTGGTCGTGCTCAAACTGTCCCTAGGGAAGATGCCGAGGATGAGGCAGCTTTCGCCGGCCTCGATGGACTCATTGTCGTGAAGGACGGCTACGTCGAAGATGAGAACGGCAACCGCGTCGGTCAAGTCGTTGAGGGCGACGCTAAGAAACTGGTCGGTCGGGCCGTGGATGAGGATGGTGATATCCTCGACAAGAAGGGCTCGGTTGTTGGTCATGCTGAGCGTTACGAAGAACCCGAGGAGGAGGCTGCACCAGAGGAGGAACCTGAAGACCTCTCAATTCTTGCTGGTAAGACCGTCAACAAGCAGGGCAATGTTATCGGTGACGAGGGCGTACCCATCGCCCGCCTCGTCGAGGGTAACCCCAAGGAACTTGCGGGTAAGAAGATCGACGAGAACGGCCAAATTTGGAATGATTCCGGCAAGGTCATTGGCCGAGTTGAGCTCATCCCGCTCGAGGAGCGCGAAGCAAAACCAGAAGGACCTTTCGCTGGCCTTCAAGGCCTTCGTGTCGTTGCTGACGGCAAGATCGCTGACGAGGATGAAAATATCGTTGGTCAGATCGTTGAGGGCAACGCTAAGCGCCTTGTTGGTATGGCTGTCGATGAGGATGGCGACATTCTCGACAAGTATGGCAACGTTAAGGGTCATGCCGAGCCGCTCGAGGATGAGGAGGAGGCCCAACCTGATGACCTCTCCGTTCTTGAAGGTCTGACACTGAACAAGCAGGGTTACCTTGTCGACAGCAACGGCATTCCTGTCGGTCGCCTTGTTGAGGGTAACCTGAAGGATCTTGCTGGACGCAAGTCTGACAGCGAAGGTCTGCTCCACAATGACACTGGCAAGGTTGTTGGCCGCTGCGAGCTCATTCCTGAGAACGAGCGCGTCACCAAGCAAGAGGGACCATTTGCCGGCTTTGAGGGCCTGCGTGTAGTCAAGGACGGCTTTGTCGAGGACAACGATGGTAACCGTGTTGGCCAGATTACTGAAGGCGACGCGAAGAAACTTGTTGGCCATGCTGTCGACGAAGATGGAGATATCATCGACAAGTACGGCAATGTTAAGGGTCATGCCGAACCTTGGGAGGAGGAGGAGCCTGAGCCCGAGGAAGAGGTCGACCTCAGTGCCCTAGCTGGATGCACTGTCAACAAGGCTGGTAATGTTGTCGACTCTAGTGGCACCATTCTCGGTCGCGTCGCTGAAGGTGATGCGGCTACCTTGGTTGGCAAGAAGGTCGATGGTAAGGGCCAGATCTGGGATAATGAAGGCAATGTTATCGGACGTGCCGAACTTGTTCATGGCCAGTCTTCCGGACCTGAGGGACCTTTTGCTGGCTTCGACAGTGCCACCGTTGCCAAGGACGGAACAATCCAGACTCCAGACGGCTCCATCATCGGTCGTGTTACCGAAGGTGACATCAAGAAGCTCGTTGGCCACAAGGTTGACGAGGACGGTGACATCAATGACAAGAATGGTAACGTCATCGGCAAGGCCGAGCGTTGGGAGCCTGAAGAGAAGGAGCGCCGCATCAATCCTATGGCTGGCATGCGTGTCAACAAGGAAGGCGAGGTACGCGACCAGAACGGTGATGTTGTTGGTCGTCTCACTGCTGGTGACCTTGGTCACTGTGCAGGCCTCGAAATCGACGACAATGGCTATGTTATTGATAATGACGGCAACAAGGTCGGAGAAGTTACTCTATTGGAGAACATCCAAGAGGAGGAGCCTGAGGATGAGACTGAGGAAGACAAGAAGAGGCGCGAGGATGCTGAACTCGCTAACAAGATGTCTTCTATTTGCCAGCAGACTCTTGAGCGTGTACAACCCGTCATGAAGCAAATCACTGAGGTATGTTATACTCTTCAATTCGTCTGATTGAGAGGACTCGCTAACAGATATGCAGTACATTGAGCAAGCCGACCGCACACCTCGTGACGAGCTCGACGAGGAGGAACTTGTTAACAATGTCAAGCCTCTCATTGAGGAAGGTTCCCGCATCCTCAACGAGTGTAACGGCTCACTACGTGGTCTCGATCCCGATGGCCGTATCGCCGCACAAGCTAAGGGTCGCCAACAAACTGGTGAAGCTTCACCCGAAGAATACAAACTTGCAGATAACCTCAAGGAGCTTACGACAACTGTCGTCACCACCATCGACAACGCGAAGAAGAAGATCTCAGACATGCCCCATGCTAAGAAGAAGCTTAATCCGCTCTGGAGCTTGCTCACCGAGCCACTGTTCCAGATCATCGCTGCTGTCGGTCTACTGCTGACTGGTGTATTGAACCTCGTTGGCAGACTGCTCAATGGCCTTGGTCTTGGTGGCCTCGTCAACGGTCTATTGGGCGGCCTTGGTATCAACAAGCTGCTCGGTGGCCTTGGTCTTGGTGGTTTGACTGACACACTTGGTGGTGGTAAGGATAAAAAGAAAGGTGGTGGTGTGAGCAACATCCCTCTTGTGGGTGGCCTGCTCGGAAAGAAATAAACTCGTCACCCTTATGTGATTGAGTCAGAGAGAGGTGTTTCTTTATTGGTTCTAATTTGTGCGACATGATACCACCATCCAACAACCTGGGTATCAGTGCCGCCGGCACTCACTGGAAGATCGGGGGGTCTGAAGGTCCACTGTGCCGATGGCTATGATGCCTAGGGCACCTGGATGCGTATAAAATTCTCGTCTCTTTTATTGTTATTTTACGCGACCACGCTTTTCACACATGTCACGGTTATACCCGTTGAACATCTTTGGCTTGGACAGCCGGGTTTTCCTTTGTTGCACACTATGTTTGAGATTTTTTGTTTTAGCATCGGTGTTGATCGGTTGAGATATTTGTTGTATGATTAGACATAGTGTTATTCTGAACTAGTAGTAGGTATAATGCTACCTACACGAATACTTCTAATACACACCACATAAGAGTTTATAAGTTTAACTTTATTTACAAAGTGAAGTATCTGTATTCTTATTAGCTAATCGTATAATCATTACTCCTGACAACTGATGCGAGCTTCGCCGGCAACAATTGGGAAAATATTGACTTCTCATCCTGGAGCGCTAGCGCCAAGTATACCTTATTTTGAAGCTTATCAAACAAATATAATTACTTAAGCTGTTGATAGCAATCTTACAACGCTGGACATTTGACCTCGGAAAAAAATAGTGATGTATAGACCTCTGCCCCTAGGGTACATGGGAAGCGTATAGGCAGCAGTGTTTAACCAAGCACTGATTCCGAATAGCAAAGCAGTAGAACATACACTTTTGTATCCAGAATCGCCTACTGCATGGTGATGAGGTTGAATTACACGTTATCATGAACTCCTCTTCCCGTTCCAAGATTGCAATACCATGCCGATCAAACTTCCTCGTGCTCCTCTCGCAGCCGCTCTGCTTCACTTATAGAAAGGGGAAATTGCCAAAATCCATGCAAAGTGAAACCGGCCCAGCCATACAATGGCTTGTATTCATATGCTTCCAATTCACGAACTGCCTCTTGCAACGCTACGGCGACGTCCACAAAGTAGGAATTACCCTCTTTGATATTCGGCTCCATGCATTGCTGTAAAAATGATTGGAAGAACAGGTCTGAAAATTCAGCTCCATCACCATCGGCGATACTCCATAATGTTGATACCATAGACGTTGCTCCGGAGTAGAGTAGTGCCGGAACCAATCCCATAACTTCATCTCCCGGCTTCACCTGTGTGAGGCCCCCTTGGCATGCAATCATATTGACGTGTGTGCCAGGGAGGAGGCTGATATCAAATATCTCCCTGGCTGTGAGTTTGCGGTCAATTGGTGAATTCGTCTCGCGAGTGCTCTCAAGCCGAGGAAATTCGACATGATGGTCTAATGGGTTTGCAAGATTCCAATTACAATGTGTGTGCAAATGCAGTAATCGTGACTGCGTGAGTGCGTTCATAAATAATTGTTTGGACGCACCGTCGTCAATCATTGGTGGTGTGTGGAACCGCTGTGCCAAGTCTTGAATGCAGGCTCGACCGACTTCGTAGTGTTCAGCATCGGCTTTGGAAATACCGGAAAGGAATTGAGGGTTAATAGTGTTGGGCGACTGGCGTGCCGGCTCTGCAGCTACGAAGCATGACCGAAGTAAAGAGTGGCTGTGAATGTATACGACCGGATTCCTGTGGATCAAAGCCTCGGTGCCTCCATCCAGCGTCGAAACAGACAATGCATGCAAAGGTAGCCGGTGGAGTGTGACCGAAGGGCAGAATACTAGCACCTCATCTTCCTTTGTGCGATGAAGTAGAGGTGCAACAAGGCCGCCCACCATTGCGTCAAGTTTATGCCGTGTGCCAACATCGCGTAGTGCTTTCGGGTAAAGGTAGTCGTCTTCCCATCTATTGACATCGTTCAATTTGGTAGTCAGAACGTCCATTGTTGGCTCGGAATCAGCTCTTGCGGTGAAAAGGAGCAATGTGCCCGTCATGTCGTCAGGACTAGAATAGAGAAGAAACCAATCAATGAGTACGATCGGACGACCGGCTTGCGCTTCTATCCCAGCGATATCAGAAAGATTTAGTGGCGTACCCTCGCGGAGATTGATCAAGTGCCGTAGAAGTGGATGTGTTCTCATGAGGTTTCGATGGGCGTCTAATTGCTGCCGCAAATCAAATTTTGCACTGGTTTCAGCGTCTTCAATGCGTTGTTGTAGATCGAGCATCTTCTCATAGATAGGGCGGGCATCAGTGGAAGCGAGTATGAGTCTCAGAAGGCCAGGGGGGATGGCACTGCGCATACCAATCGTTCTTGTGAGAGAGCGAGCTTTGTACTTCTGCACCCAGTTCCAGATCTCTGTGACTGTTTCCTGAGAAGCTTTCTGCTGCCCGGTGAGGAGCAGATTAATGGCAGTATGTGTGGTCAGAACGCTGACGTGAAATTCTGAAAGGTGTTGCCTATGTTCCACGCCGTCAATTCCATCAAGCCAGGATGCTTCGAGCTCACTGGCAGTGTAGATTTGCTCAGTTTTTTTGATCTTGTCTAATCCGATATCGCGGAGCACTCTAATATCTTCTTCCAAGTTAGGTGATGTAGAACATACCCTGTGAACTGTAGATTCATCCGCCTTTTCATACTGCATTGAATGCTGGGCGCTACCCGAGAGCTGCGCCAATTGCTGTTCGAGTCGTCGAATTTTCATAATACATATCTGGGCCCCAAGTCGTTCCTGATTTGCAAGCGAACTCTGTAGGTAATCATTTTTCAATTCCTCGATCGCCATATCACAGTACTTCTCGGCTTTCTTTAAGATTTCATAAGTGGCTGGTTCATTCAGGTCAGTCATACCACGTAGCTTCTCGTGGTAAGTGAATGCTAACGCTGTCAGCCACGAGCTGAAGCACGAGCGACAGATCTCGCGGATAAAACTGGGAAGCTTCGCATAGAGTTCCAGAAGATAATGGACTTCTGCGATGCGGATATCCCATAAGCTTTTATCGGAAAAGTAGTACTGGCGAGCGTGGCGTAACATGAGAAGGCAGAACAACCGTTTGTTTTTCTGGCCCTCTGGGGCGTCTTCGAGCCAATCTACCATGTAGCTCCACCTGAGAGCTTGGGAGGCCTCGGTTTTTGCGTCCGGTGGGACGAGGAACGACAACATGTTCCCGCGTTCTTCACTCTTCATCTCGTTCACACGTTCTCCACCTGCACCGTGTAAACTTCTTAGCTGTTCTTCTGCGATATTTGTTATCTTTTGAATTTTTTGTGGTGAGATGTGACCCTCCAAAAAGTCGTCAAAAGACCAGTCAAGCAGAAATCCGACAACAGTACCCGCAATCGTGTCGAGATCACGTGCCGCGGTAAGCCAAGATAGATAGAAGAAGTCTCCTTCTTCATCTTCAACATGAAACGCCAACGAGTTATTCGCCATAGATCCAGGCGCGATAGCCCCGACTACACTCATGTTCAACCACTTTCCAAGTGAGGGCCTCATGGCATTAAATGTGTCAGCGACATCATCTGCCTGTTTCGCCTCCTCAAGTCTATGGAGGCCTCTCAGGAGTAGTGCTTGCTGTCTATGCAGTGATTCTATTTCTGCGGGCGATTGAAAATAAGGATACTTTTGGAAAAAGCCAGTAATCCATTCGAGAGACTTCTGACGATCAACCATGTTCTTATTTGTGACAATTATAAGGGAGTTCCGGTGCAAGATCAGGTCGCAAAGATCCTCGGTCTCCATTTCGTCGAACTGCACAAGGCGTTTGTGAAGAGCAAAGTATTTTGCTAGGTATTCATCTTTACCCGTGCTCTTGAACAGAGAAATTGCTGATTCCGCAGCAGTCGAGATGCACGATCCGGTCTTACCGCTGCCAGCTTTCTCCATGATTTCAATGAATGCCTCGGCCACTTCAAGCTTTACAGCGTCGTCGTGAAGGAAGTTCAATTTCTCGCAAATCAATGCATGAAGCGTAGGCACAGCGTAAATATCGCTGACCTTGAACTCAGTGCACCACCTGTTGAGAGCAGTCTCCGATTTCTCAATTTCTTCTTTCGCACGTGGCAGATTGTGCATCAGCATATAACTACTCGACCACTGCAGTCTCACCATCGACTCAATTAGGTCGCGTCCACGACTAATTGGAAATCCCGCAATCGCATTCAAGAATTCCTCAAGGATTGGTTCGCGATCTTCTAGTGGAGTTCGATTTAGTTCAACGCGGAAAAGGGCGTTCGCTTCATTGAACATGCCGCGAGCAGTTAGGGCACGCCGAAGATCATGAAGCCCAGTCCAAGGCGCCTTTGGCTCCGTAGATTCGATTTCGTTTGCCTTGGGAATGTGCTCTGCATCTGGGTTCTGGTAGTTGGAGCTCAACCTGGTGAACAAGTAGGTAATAACATAACGGCGGATGCAGCTTGTCTGCTCCTACTGATTAGAAGAGTTCAACAGCACAAAGGGTGAATTCGAACCTGTATGTCAGTATACTCAACGACTGGTAGTTCGCAGAGCCACCGACTTGTTCGTTCTACCTCCTGAGCAGCGGAAACAAGATCTCCACGGTGTCGGACCCCAAGCATTACCCTAGTCAACATTATAAGGCGGTTTTCTGGAAGATCGAGATCTGCTCTAGCGGCTCTGAGATCTCTGAGCGCAGAATCCAGAAGCCGCCATGCTACTCCCCATCTGCCAGATTCCAGTTCGAGGTCTGCTCGCTCAATAATCACTATCGGGATATTTGCGACCGGCTTAAGCTTATTCTCAAAGATAGCCCTTGCATTGTCAGTCTGGCCTATTGTCTTGAGCCATATTGCATCTTCAATAGATTGAATGACTTCTGTAGATAAGGCCTTGTAGAGCGAGGTGTTGAGCCCGCGGTAGGATGACAATGTAGGTAGCGCGTTTGGTGATGCCATGGTGTCCGAAGATTGTGCACTAATTATGAGAGCGCAAGGCAGACGCGCAAGAGACTTTATTCAAAAATTACCTTGAGCGGAAAGCCTGAGACTGCGGACGCCTGAGGTATGCCACAAGATGCTAGACAGCTTCTTTGCAACAAACGAAACACACATGTATGGCGACAAGCACCTCCATCTTCAGCTGAAGACCATCCGTGCATAGCCGGCCAATGAGGTGTCGTTTACTGTAAACAAGGCTGTATTTGTTCTTGGCGCCCAGTCGGACTGGAGCGTTTCCATTGGTTCGACGACCTGAGCCAATAAATGCTTGGGGGCGCAGCGCAGGTTGAAGCACCGCGCTTCCCCCGCCATACGCTCTGACATGCGATCAGAAATCTAGCCTCGTTGCACGAATAATCTAAACTGCTCTGTCAATACTGCTTGCCAGCACAGATTAGGCACACAAGACGAGTTGACGAAGAAAGCTTAGTTATGCGCGTAGCATCCATAAATCTCACATGTCCTTGGGTGGATGAACATCTCGCGACGGCAGGTCTTCATTAAGTCCATCTACTCAATATGGACAACATACAAGAGTCTCCAATCACGGACATGGAACAATCCCGATCGGACACGCCCGTAGTAGGGCCCAGGGAACAGGTCTCAACCTTGGACGCAACTGCACCACTAGATTTCGATGCCGGTCTTATCGACTCGGACTTACGGTTCTCGCAGTCTTTCCCTCTAGTCGTCGACGAAAATTGTCCAGAATTGTCCGCACCCATAACCAACAGTGTCGCTGAGCATTCCATCCCCCGCGACATCATCTCTACCAACATCTCAAAAACAAAACTTCAATCCGAGCTCGTGCGGCCTCTTATAGCGGGGACGTATTGTGGAGACCCTGCCTACCTTCTTAAACTCCAGTTTCAATTCCAAGTTCCCGAAGGCGGCCGCAACTGGTTCAGTAGGATAAAAGTGGCAAGCATCAGTATTGCTTTAGAGGATGCGCCGGCCGAGGGGGCAGCCAAAGAGCTTTCCAGCACCAAGGCGGGGTGGAAGAAAAAAACCTCCCGAATTGGCGCAAATGTGAAAAGTCCTGCAATTGTCAAAACATATCCTGGCCCTCAAGGATTCCAAGGACGCATTCCTACCACCCCAGCAACCAGTGATAAAAGAGCACGAAATCAGCCAAACGATCATAATCATTCCCGAACCCAGGCCAACGCCCGGGCTCAAGCCCACCCTCAGTCCGGTGATAGTTTTACTAGGGACCAGGATTATATGGAAGAGGATACAAGTATAGCAAAAGTAGAAACAATGCGCACTGGCCGACAGCGCGAAAGGCTCATCATCACACTCATGGAGATGAATGGTCTGGGAATCCCCTCCCACTTGGTCGTCCCACTGATCCTGACCCACCAATCTCGCCGCTTCAGTATGCGCGTTACTGTGAATGCTACATTCGGGCTCTGGCGCGGAGTCCTGGCGGACAACATCCCTGTTCTCGGCGGCGCGGATGAGCCATTGTTCTTTGATCCGACAGTGCTGGAGAGGTTGATGGAAGGTGGTGCTCGGGGTGTCGGAGGTCAGAAGGTGGTAGAGTGGGGTGAAAAATTAGAAGAGATGGATTTGCAGCTGTATAGCTCGCTGGTGGACAGTGATATCTCTTGATCTTGAATGATGATAATCCAAGGAATATACCAGCTCCGTATAGAAATCATGCAATTCGGGGCTAGCTTCATATCATGGGCAATATTGTTACATTTCTGCACTTCAACATCTCACCTACAATCACTTGGCCTGGCATTCGGTTACAGATTTGACATACAACCTCTTTCTGTGCCTTCCATTGTCATCATAACATGGGCGTATTGGAGTCTTCTTTGATTCCATTTAGGCATCTATTTCAGAAGAATGTTACACGGGTAATCAGCAAGCCGCAAATGGGATAAACCGTTTCAGCTATTGGCCATGCCCGGATTTCGAAGCCGAAAATGTGGCGTAGTCTCGAAGGCAGTCCTTCTATCGTATTCCGCCAATCTGAAATCCATTCTTCACGTTCTATATATACTCTTGAAATTCTGCAAGGCTTCGTTATGATGGTTAATTGGATAGCATACAATATAACAACGCAAGTCAGCGATATAAAAGAGATGTTTGAATCTGTTCAAATGTCGCTCATTCATGCTTCGCTTCATTTTGCTGTGCTCATGATGCAAAATCCTTTCAACTGCAGTACAAATGCGGATACCACCCTGTGCAAACCAGAACCAAAAAAAAACGAATCTCTCCATGCTCATGCAACTTCATCATACGTCGTCAACTAATCTCCATCCCCTCTCCATAAGCCTGTTACTTTCTTCACTTCCCTCATCCACCAACTTCCGACTCGTTTCTACTCCCGCAACTGGCAGTGGGACTTCATACCTCTTCCCCTGAGGCGCCTCCGCCCCCTCAATGCTGTAGGGAAACTTCACATACTCCGGTAGTAAGCCCAACTGCTGTAGTGCGGTAGCTTGATCCCAGGAAATATGCTCGTGGCATAAACGATCGCCTCGCAGTGCGACTATGCTTGTGAATGGAATCTCGAGCTTCTTACCAGTTGGTGGAATACCAGGTATAAGCCAGGGAACGTGTTTGGTGTGAGTAAGACTGAAGACGAATTCGTCGATTACGCGGTCGATGCCGACAGTGCGGGAGACGAGGCTGAGCGCTGTGTCGGGTGGGTTGCTGAAGACAAAGTGGTGGGTGTAGAATGATGTCAATCGGTCTTTCCCTATGCCGCCTCTACAAGGAAGTCAGTCAATACTTCAAGGTTGAAATGTTACTAGATGGGACGCTTACGTCATAGTCGGAATATGATTAACATAAGGTTGATCGACCATGGTTGCCATCGTCTTCTCTACGTCCCTCTCAGCAAACTCGAACTTGCAATGCTCTTCCCACACAGCCTCAAGGTCAAAAAAAGGTCCATTCAGTAGTGGCTTCAAGAACGTAAGACTTCTTGTGTGCGCTATTCCTGCACTTCTCTTATGGTAATCTTTATCGCTCGGTAGCACCCAACCAGACTCTCTCTTCGCATCCTCGTAGCGGTAAGACTTGACAATACCCGATGGTGACGCACGCGCTAGGTCAGGAGCAACAGAGAAGGATTCGCGTCGCGGGACGTCTGGGCCGGCAATGTGAACGAGCTGAGGCGGGATGGATTTTATGGATTCGTTGAGCGTAGTGACTTTCCTGCCGCCGTATGACACAAGTGCCTTGACATCAGGAGTGAGGCAAACAGCTTCTTCTACGTAGTATGGTAGCCGTGAGATGTATGCTGCGGATATCGTTAGCTCCAAAGCCACCCTTCATCTCTTCGATTCCATATCCGTGCTTGGACAGAAAACACTACCCACATATTACTCCGACGCCATTTCCAAATTCACAACCCTCACAGCCTTTCAAAATTTCCAGCGCCTTCTGTAATGGAAATTCGCCGCCATCGTCGACTTTGCCAGGGACCAATAGCTATCTCAACAATTAGCATTAGTATTGACAACACTTCCGTGTTATGCATTATCCTCAACTCTTCTCCATGCCACCATCCCCTAACACAACAAGAATAAACCAGGTCAACGTACCTGTACAACACAATACCCCTCTTCTGCCCATTTCTGCAGCGGCGGTGGATCCAAATGCTTATCACTTTTCGCAATCAGTGCATAATGATCCAGCACCAGAATCAGCCCAGGCCCTTTTCCCCGTCGCGACAGCGGCGCCTGTAAGATTAAATGCGTCGATATCTCTTGGGGTGCAGGGTAGGAAGGCTGGTGGTGAGGGGCAGACGAGGATGATGGTGGGGTAGTTGGAGCTCCGCCCATGATGTCGACTTCTCAGGGATTATGCAGTGCAATTAAGAGCAATGGAGGGGAAAGTAAGTAAGGAGGGAGGTGAGCGGATGTGAGCGGTAGGCAGTGAGATTGGAGTACAGCGACAGGAGAGACAGTAGTGTGGGGTAATAAAGTGCTGTATCACAACGTGACGAGGATGGTGCTTGGATTCACGAATACATCTGCGAGGATTGTGGCACGAGAGCTCGCTCTGCGTAACGCCATACCTTTTGCAGGTAGCTCGAGCTGTTGTGGCCCCTGTACCTAGTATTGAGACATTAAGAGGCGCATTTTGTTTCCGTAGAAGAAACATAGAAGTGTTACACAGCTCCATGATACCTCGGATGCCTTCGCCAGTCATAGCAATTCTCCAATACCAAGCCTCCTGTGCATAAAGTCATTTCACGCCCCGTCCGTACCCAAAAGCTTGAGGCTTGCATTGAACGTTGAGGAATCTTCGGAGAGAAAACTATGGGTACAAAGCCTTGGGGCAAAATGAAACATGACTATGTGGTTTCTAAATGCTAGTGGGTATCTTAAGAATTGCTCGCCAAGAGTGGAGATGGTAACAATGTATATCATATAGTATGACATGCGAACGAACGATGATAATGTCGAGTCGCTATGGGTTATGCTCAATCGATACAAGAGAGCCTAATTAGTGAGAGAATTTTGCTCTGCATGCCTTTTAGTCGTTTTGAAACGTTCACTAGTGCTGGAAGGCTTCAGCCGCGCCAGCACCTGGGCAGCGACTGTAATGGCGTCCTCGGGAAGACCTGAGAATGTTAATTATTGTATAAGAGAAAGACTTGATTTAAACTCACCAGCAACTCTTGCGACCTTCAATGCATGGCTTTGCCGATTGATACCCTTCCTCAAGCGATGTACGTACGAAAATCTGCCATCAGGCTCCTCGAGCACATCATTGCAATAACATCCCAACTTTTCGAAGTCCTTCGTCATATCAGTGAGAGCGTGGAAGTGGGTTGCGAAAAGCGTCCGACACCGATTGACGTGATAGAGATGGTGAAGGCAGGCATAGCCCACAGCGATACCATCTTCAGGCGTAGTCCCCCTCCCTACTTCGTCCATGATAACGAAAGAGTGAGGTGTGGCTTCTTTCAGAATCTGGGCAGTTTCTAGCATTTCGACCATGAACGTGGACTGGTCCTGATACAAATTGTCCGCTGAGCCAACACGACTGAAGACCTTATCAACAAGTCCTATCTCTGCATATTCTGCTGGTACAAATGAGCCTGTTTGTGCCAAAATAGATAGAAGAGCGTTCTGACGGAGGTATGTGCTCTTGCCAGCCATGTTTGGACCAGTGATGAGCCATATGCGTTCTTTGTCGCCCAGGAGGCAGTCATTGGGCGCGAACTTGCGTCCTTGGTCACTGAGCCCAGCTTCTACGACTGGATGTCGGCCTCCAACAATGTTATGTGATGGTTCAGCACTCAAAATTGGTCGTGTAAAACCTTTATCAACAGCTAGAATGGCGAAAGCGCAGGCTACATCGAGCTCATCAAGGACGGAGGCGTTCCGACGTAACTTCACAAGGTTCCGAACGACACCTTCACGGAGCTCGCCTAGCACACGCTGTTCCTCATTTCGAATATGAAAGCGGGTCTCGTCCATCTGCGCTCCTAATTGTGCCCATTCTGGAATCTGGAACGAGCGCGTTGACTTACTACTGCTCAAGCTCTTGGGATAATGAGCAGTGACACGTGAGGTATCTTTGCCCTTCACGTGAGCAATATGTGCCAGGTTGGGAGTCCACTTTAATACGAGGCTCTCTGTTCCCAGTTTTTGTCGTAGCCGTTCCTCCAATACCGTTTTCTCCTGAGCCATAGACTTCAAGGTGTTGTGAAGTCGCTCTAAGGCGGGACTGGCATTGCGTTTCATTATGTGTACATCGTCTCGTCCATCTGTTGCACTCTTAAAGGTTCCAACGATCATGTGAGGCTTTGGTTGGATGCGTTTCGGCATGTTCTTGAGATCGTCTTCACCAGCCTCTCGTCCTAGTACGTCTTGAGCTAGCTCTGACATCTCGCCTGCGCTTTCGTCTTCAATGCGATGGTATTCAGATAAACCTTCCTCATCGATGGCATTTTGAATACGCCGGGCAAGCTCTAGCGGCTGTTCCAAATCAAACCGTCGGTCTAGAGCAGAAATAGCTTGTCTTCGTCGGGTCTCTGATGCACTCTTTGTGGGGTCGGTGAGGATAGTTTTCGCTGACGATACATGCTCGCGGAGAATTGTAACGATATCGGAGGTCGTCATAATGGTCTTAGAAAGTTCCATGAGATCATCAGCATCGCCGCGACCGTAGGCAAATTTTGTTACCAGACGCAGTGAATCGAAAGTCTGCTCGAGCAATGCTACCACGTGTTGTCGAAGCTGTGGATATTCGATCATCTCTTCCACTAAATCTAGCCTATTGTTGATTGTAGACAACGACATTGACGGTGCAGCTAGATGCGGTAAGCCACCTCGAATGTCACACACCGATTATTTACTTACACAAACGTTGTGTGAGGAGCCTGGTTCCACTCTTGGTGACAGTCTTCTTTAGTGAGTGCAGTAAGCTTCCTTCGAAGGTGCCATCACGAATAGTGGTACGTATCTCCAAGGCCCTTAAGCTGTTCTTATCAATACTCATATGTTCTTCCGCTTGATGTCTCACTGGAGCTTGAAGTCGGGACCGTGAGCCGAGCAGCTGATGCTTTACGTAGTGTAAGAGTGAACCACCTGCAGCAACTTCGCTAGGTGTAAAATTGTCTGTGTCAAAGTCATCCACAACATCCTCCAGCATAGGTATCCAATCAGTCATGATAAGTGGCTCCTGTGATGGCTCCTGGAAAGTGATGATGTGTCCATCTTCCTGCAGTATCGAGACAATACGTGAATGGTCTTGTTCTTGGAATATGCTATCCAGTACGATTTCTCTTGGCTTGATGCGAGCCACAGCTGAGGGTAACGAGGCAATATCCGTAACTTGTGTTAGGAAATCACCGCTCGACAGGTCTATCCAGGCAAGGCCAACCTCCGTACGCGGCAGGTTAAGCACTGAAGATACACTGGAGCTACCGGGGCTTTCTTTCAGAGCCTTCTCCTTCTTGAGCACCTCTGGATCTACGTGAATACTGAGTAGGAAGTTATTTTCCCATGGATCCATGAAGTGTTCATCGATGAGCGTGCCTGGCGTGATAATGCGCGAAACTCTTCTGGTATACTGAGGTTCGCCCTTTGCCTTGGCTGGTGCATCGTTGAGAAACTCATCGCTGATGGCGACATGCTTGTTCAGATCTTGGACTAAGATCTTGAGGTAGCGGTCCAGCTGATAGGCGGGGAAGCCGGCCTGGAAAAGTCAACATATCGTATGCAAAGATCCACAAGCTTAGCATACCATGGACACTGCCGGCTTTTTGCTGCCTCTGAGAGATTTTCTCTTGGATTTCTTCAGGTTCAGTAGTGGAGCAAACTCATCAGCGTGTTCGAAGTAGAGCTGACCCATGTTAGCAGGGCTCGTAAGCAAAGATGAATACTTGCCTCATAGAAGCCACCAACCCGTGTAACCACAACACAATAGCTGAACTTGAGCATATTGTTGCGCACTTGTTGCAGCAACGGAGGATATTCCGGTTCAGCATCATCTTGAGGAGGTAATGCATTTGTTTTGATAGCACCCTGCGGCAGCTGATCAAGATCCACAGTGACCTTTCTCTTTGCGCCGCGGTACTGAAACACTTGATGCCATTGTGCGTCGGTGCCTCGCCGTGCACGTGGTTTCGCGAATGGTCGCGTTGATTCCGAAATTGGGAGCCTGAGAGCTGTGCTGTAGGCTCTTCTGGGAACTTGAAGACGGGGGCTGCAAAATTGTACATCAACACGCGCCAAGGACCGAGTGTGATTCAACAGCATCCTCTTGGACAAAGCAGCGATGGAATGACAGGCGTTTGGGGGAGCTATGGTAGTGGACATGCAGGTACGCGTCTGCATGCGGTTAGCAGCTTATGACGGCTCGAGCGGGCGCGGGGTTCTCGGAATTCACTTCAAGCTCAAATTCCGGGGATATGCACTTGCTTCGGCTACTTTCACTCTTCACACAGCAACAATGGCACCGCAATTTGAGCCCATGCAAAATGATTTGATTCTCCGAACAGCGAGAGGTGTGTGAGAGCTCTGCTGACCAAATAGCACTACAACGAACTAACAGATGGACAGGCGAAAAAGTCGAACGCCCGCCAATATGGGTGATGCGTCAGGGTGCGGAGCTGCAGTCCAGGCTGAGATTCTCCCATACTGACAATTAACAGCTGGGCGCTACCTCCCCGAATACCATGAAGCGAAAGGCGGCCATGACTTCTTTGAGTGTTGCCGCAGCGCTGAGATCGCCTCCACGCTCACGCTACAACCTATTGAACGATACGCTGGCCTTATTGACGCCGCTATCATCTTCTCCGATATCCTCGTCATCCCGCAAGCCATGGGCATGGAGGTCATCATGGTAGACAAGAAAGGCCCTCACTTTCCCGACCCATTGCAGACACCAGAAGACAAGCAGTACAAGGAAGTGCTCGAGAGGAAGGTGGATGTTGCCGAGTCGCTGGACTATGTGTACAAAGCAATTACTCTGACGAGGAAAAAGTTGGCAGGAAGGGTGCCTCTCATTGGCTTCTGCGGAGCACCCTGGACGCTCCTGTGCTACATGGTGGAGGGGGGAGGCAGTAAGATGTTCATTCAGATCAAGACTTGGATATACAAGCATCCAGAGGAAAGCAAAGCGCTGCTGCAAAAGATTGCTGAGCTTTGTGTCGAGTACCTGGCTCTTCAGGTGCAGGCTGGAGCTCAAGTACGTTCCTGTATGCCTGGCAAAGACATGATGCTAACTTCCCGTAGATGGTCCAAGTCTTCGATTCATGGGCGGGCGAGCTTTCACCATCCTCTTTCAAGACGTTTGCCCTGCCGTATCTTAATTACATTGCTGACAATCTTCCTTCATGCCTGCAATCAAAGGGCCTCGAACCTGTCCCTATGACCGTTTTTGCGAAAGGAGCATGGTACTCTTTGTCCGACCTTTGCGACTCAAACTACAACACAATCGGCCTGGACTGGTTGCATGACCCAGCCGAGGCATACAAGGTTGCGAGGGCGAAGGGTAAGGTTCTGCAAGGCAATGCTGATCCCGGTGTCCTATACGGCAGCCGGGAATCTATTACGAAGGTGGTGGAGGACATGGTCGCTGGTTTTGGCGGCGGTAAACAAGGGTGGATTGCGAATCTTGGTCATGGTATGTTCGGCTGTCCAAAGTCCCAATGGCCAGATACTGACACTTTCAAAGGAATAACACCATTTGTGAAACCCGACGATCTGAAGTTCTACTTCGAAGAAATCCATAGACTAACAAAGTCATAAGCTGAATAATAATACTTTAGCGCAATGTCGCTATGTTGGTCATCACGTTTCTTCTTCACCAATATCCTCATACCAATCGTCAGGCTTCTCTTTGATGAACTTCTCCATCAGTTGCTTGCACTCTTTGTCCTCGAGCACAACAACATCAATGCCCTTGCTCCTCAGATACTCTTCACCGCCAACAAAAGTCTTGTTCTCGCCAATGACAACGCGCTTCACTTTATACATGACGCAGGCTCCCGTACACATGTCGCATGGGCTGAGCGTAGTGTACATGGTCGCCCCGCGATAAGTCGACGCAGGCAAGCGCCCCGCATTCTCGAGAGCGGATATCTCTGCCTGGGCGAGTTAGGATAGATGATGCCGAACTAGAGTGTCCCACCTACATGCAGCGTAGCACTGCCTTGCTGAATGCGCATGTTGTGTCCTTGACCGAGAAGCTCGCCTTGTGCTGACACCAGGGCCGCCCCAATTGGCACCCCACCCTCACGGTTGCCTTGACGGGCTTCCTCCAAGGCAGCCTTGAAGCCCGCATCTTCTGCAGACATGACTTCGCTTCACAAACAGATGGACGTACTAGCTAGCAATGGATTATTCCATCCAAGCAAACGCAGGGTCCCGCCATGGCGGCGATAAGGATCTTTCGATCTCGTACCACCCGATTGGCTCATGTGCGGTGGCCATAGCGCGGTTCATCGAAGCTTCCTAAGACTTGCACACCCAAAATGGACGCATATGCTCGCCAGTACGCTTTCCGGCATTAAAATACTTGGATTTTCCTTGAATGCTGGATTCTGTTGGGACAGCTGAAGCATTTGCGCAGGCAGACGTATGCTTTCAGGCTCTCTCAGGCTGTTGGGCGGCGGTGGAAAGGCGTAGAATCGATTGGAAACTTCTCTCGCTCGGCGCAGTCGGGGCATTTCCAACATCCCGGTTGACTACTTTTAATCCACAAGCGTTCGCCTTTGCCTTTGATTCTCACAAAAATATACACTGCACTTTGCATTCCACACGTGCGCCTCTGACTCCCGCCACCGCACTCTATACGGCGACTTATCGGTAAGCGTTTTTTGTTGACTCCCACGGCGGCGAAGAAGATCCCGGCAACTTCTACGAGGCTGACGCAGATTGGCGAATGTTGAACTTGTGCCCCGTTGTTTTATCGCTGACTTGTATAAGATCTCTAGGGTACAGCGACTCGCGCCCTCTTTAAATTCACCTATAGCCACTGCCAACTACCCTCGACACGACCTCTTGCGACCCCGCTAGCCCCTCTTCTCCGCCCAACACTCCGTCCTCCACCACAGTCATGGTGAAAGACACCAAATTTTACGACATCCTCGGGGTATGTATACCTTCGAAACACAAGCAGACCAAAAGCGTAGAATTAACAACCACAGGTGTCGGCAGATGCGTCAGACGCACAACTGAAGTCAGCATACAAGAAGGGTGCGCTCAAATGGCATCCCGATAAGAATGCACACAACCCCGACGCCGCGGACAAATTCAAAGACCTCTCACACGCATATGAAGTCCTCTCCGACCCACAAAAGCGCCAACTGTACGACCAATATGGCGAGGAAGGCCTAGAGCAGGGCGGCATGGGTGGGGGCGGCATGGCTGCCGAGGATCTGTTTGCACAGTTCTTCGGCGGTGGTGGCGGCCCATTCGGAGGCATGTTTGGCGGCGGCATGGGAGGAGGACGCGAGCAAGGCCCAAAGAAGGCCCGCACCATCTCTCATGTTCACAAAGTCTCGCTCGAGGACATTTACCGCGGCAAGATTTCAAAGCTTGCGCTACAGAAGTCTGTCATTTGCCCCAAATGCCACGGCATTGGTGGCAAGGAGGGCGCCGTCAAGAAGTGCGCTGGCTGTGATGGCCGTGGTATGAAGCACATGATGAGGCAGATGGGTCCCATGATTCAGCGCTTCCAGACTGTCTGCCCCGATTGCCAGGGCGAGGGCGAGATCATCCGCGACAAGGACCGATGCAAGCAGTGCAATGGCAAGAAGACCATTATCGAGCGCAAGGTTCTCCACGTTCACGTCGACCGCGGCGTTAAGAGCGGCCACAAGATTGAGTTCCGCGGCGAGGGCGACCAGCTTCCTGGTGTCGAACCGGGTGACGTTGTGTTCGAGATTGAGCAAAAGCCCCACACCCGCTTCCAACGCAAGGACGATGACCTTTTCTACCACGCCGAAATTGATCTTCTGACTGCTCTTGCCGGCGGCCAGATTCACATTGAACATCTTGACGAACGGTGGTTAACTGTCGACATCATCCCCGGCGAGTGCATCAGCCCTGGAGAGGTCAAGGTTATTCGAGGCCAGGGTATGCCTTCATACAGGCACCACGATTTCGGCAACTTGTACATCCAATTCGATGTTAAGTTCCCGGAGCGTCTTGGCAACGAAGAGGACGGCCCCATGTCTCCCGAGCAGATTCGCGCTCTCGAGTCCGTCCTGCCACCTCGCAAGGTCCCCGACTCCCTGCCCCCGCCAGACGCTATGACCGAAGACTTCACGCTTGACACTGTCGATCCTACCAGGGAATCAGCGCGCGCTCGCGGAATGACCGGTATGGACGATGATGATGACGACATGCACCCTGGCGCAGAACGTGTACAGTGTGCATCCCAGTAAACATATAGCGAAACAGAGAGAGGCAGCATTAATCACGACGCATGATGGTTAGTATGAGGATACGACGATATGCACATGGCGCGCGCAAAAGGGCGGCGTCGTGAAAATTTTGCATGGATGGTGTTTAGACAGTCCGGACTCACTTGAGCCCAGGGGCCTGTCCATACACATGGTTTTCAGTGGCATCAGAGCATTGTTCTTTCTTTTCTTTCGGCGAGCCAATTGCTTAGACCTAGCAGCCGTGGGTTTTCTTTTGTTCACGCTCGTTCGGGCGGCATCATTACCCTCTTCACGTGCTGGCCAAGGGCGTTTCATTAGAGGATAGGGCCCCTTTTGTCAGGGCACGCTTTGATTAGGCTTTCGGTAGAAAATGGACGTGGTAATTTCTATATCATCATCTTTGTGATCTTTGGCTATGTGCATCTTTTGTGACTATTGCCAGTTCTTGGGGTGAGTTTTCAAATCTCCTTCCCCTCCCCCATTTCCACGCAGCCATAAAAGCCTTGCCAAACGCTAATCGCCTTATTGTCCCCGTCGCCCAAAGACACCCCATCCAGCAAGAACCTCCCGCTCACCCCAAAACAGCCACTCATCCCCTCCATACTTGCCGAGACCTTCCCTTCTCCTTTGCTCGCCCAGCTCGCCCCATCGCATCAGCAAATTCCCATCTAGCATACCGCGTGCGCTAATTCCAGCGTCCCAGCCGCCTTCTGGCACTTCTCCAGCGCGGAACGCCCTCGGATTCAGACCACACGCACTATCCAGGGTGTTCGCAAGATATGCCGTCAAATTACTCAAGCGTCTATAGGTTGATTCTGAGAGCGGGGTGATGAGGGCAAGTGTACCCGATTGCGTTGTATGCAAAATCTGGTGGAGGGGCTGTGGTGGGCCATCTTCACTTGTGTCCATGGCGAAGGTGTCTGTTTGCGCGCCAAACTCAGAAGCGGAAGGCATTTTTAGAGAAGATGTGAGGAGATGGGTTGTAACAGGAAAATGTCCACTGTGGAAAGTGGATTTATGGAGAAGACGGGAACCAGCCTGAGATTTTGGGTCTGAGCATGGGTTGTTAGCATGTATAGTGAGACGGTGGCAATAGACGTACTATCAGGGTCGAATTGCAGAACCTGCAGATTCATATCTGCATCTGCGACGATGATATGAAGTTGCTGCTCAAAGGGCATAAATTCGACAGTCATGCATTCGAGGTGATGTTTACTACGGCCGAATAGGGACATTCTGTATGGCTCTTCCTGTAACTATCATTAGCACTTTCTCCCCACTGTTACTGCCAACATCATGTTTGCGTACCGTATATCCCGTAAACCAGACACCCTGGAATGCATCTCCCATTAATAACATGCCTGTATTTGGCAAATTCTTCAATGTTGTGACATAGCATTGCATATCCATAAAAGCGACAGGAAGAAGGGTTCCATCTTCCTTGAGGCCACGCACCATACACTTCTGCCCTTGAGCCATAATTAAGAAGCCTTGTGTGCCGAGCTCTGAAATTGCAGATACTGCGCCTTTCACTTCGTCCTTAACTATGAGTTTAAGACGTTTGTTCGTTTCGGGGCGATCAGGTTCGGGCACGACCGTGATGATTTCGAATATGCGTATGCAACCTTTGGTCGCAAGATCTTCGCCATGGACGATAGAAGTACCGATAGCGATCAGATCTCTACGTTGGTGCGAAGTCTCTGATACTTCCAGATTAAGTGTCTTGATGCAGAGAACGACTTCTTGAGGGTCGAGGATATGCGTATCAATAATGGACCACGTCTTCTCATCCATCAGCTTGATGACACCGCGTTCAATGTGTGGTTTGAAGGTGAAGTCCTCTTTTGCCAGCTCGTAGTGGTACGTTTCCTCTGGGTTGAGCTGGTATTCCTCTGGCTGACCAGTTCCAATGACATATAATCCGACAGGGTGATAGGCAAGGGCGTGGATTTCGGCATCCATTGGGAACCTTCGTGCCGCCCAGCCTAGGTGACCGTAGTGCGTTTGAACAGGAAGCTGTGATATACGAAGAGTGTCTGTAGAGTCCAGGTACGCAAAGCCTCGCTGGCAGGCTGAAGTGTGGAATGATGTAAGGCCCTTCACAGGCCTACCGCTTAGACCAATTACTCGCGGTGTACTAGATGCTTCTTTCAGGATAAAAGCCGGGGACGATCCTCGCTGAAACACAGTGCTGTAGCCGCAGATATTGTCAACCGCTAGGAGAGTGCTTTCGTAATCCGCATCTTCAGAGCCAATGTCGTCTGTGTATCTTGGGACGTGTTGTTGGGAAAGTTTGACCCAGCGCAGGTTGTTCGTCCATAAATCTGATGATGACCGGGATGGAGAGTGAAAGGCTTTGTAAATAACAAGATCGTCGTTGGAAGTCCGGATCTAGCAGGGCATTAGTATAAGACCTATTTGCAACATGTCTGATAAACCTACGATCAAATGCGGTTGCTTGGAGGTCATGTCACCAAGGTCAGCGGCCAATATCTCAGTGATACTCGCTTTGGCTGCGCTCCGCCTGGGTACATAATCAATGGTCAAAAAAGGTGGAAGAAAGCCCAAAGCTTCGGCAACATAGCAAGGCTTCTCCAGTTCAGACATCGCAAAAACATGAAGCCCTCCTTCCGGTGTTAGCAAAAACACAAATACCTCGGTGAAAGTAGAGGATTTGAACAAGCTTGCCGAGAGCCACTTTGTTGATGAAAAGCCACTAGCTTCGACGTCTTCAAGCTCACCGTCACCGCTAGCTTTGAAGATCTTGACAGTCGAATCTTCCCGCAAGATGAGTAAATACGGATCTGCGAAGCTAGCGTTGATGATGCGAAGCTCGTTGCCACTCTCCTCATCCTCCATTGGCAGAATTTGGTCCATATTCAATTCTAATTGTCCATGACATTAGTCTCATTCCACGATTCCTAGAGGCCGTTGCAATCATGAAGCTTACCGGAGTCATATGTTCGGATTTCAGTCCGCATAACCTGCACAACCTTTGTTCCCGCAGCCAGCACACCCACAAAACGGGTCGAGCCTTCTTCTCTTTCAAAGTCTCCCTTTTCTGTTTCTGATAGCTCATTCCCATTGACCTCGTATACAACGCTACTTTCGTTGCCATCTTCCCCAACCTTAGACACGACTAGATACTGGTCGTAGTCGACATCTGAAGCCATGTTAGCTTCAGTGTCTTCACCAAACGCAGCCGTGACTCCTCCAGGAGCCTGTTTTCTCGCATGTACGGCCCATATTCCTCGAGCTGACGCGAGCTCAGTCTGCGCTAAGCTGGTAGGGTGCAGTTCACGACTCAGGGCGGTAATGGCTCCAGCTGCCCCTCGGCCATTAGATACCATAACCTCGCCCTTATTGAGAGAGTCGGTTTCTTTACCAGGATGCAATATAACGTCCTGGATCGGCGCTATGCTCGGCAGTACGTCATGTATCCTAAAAGTGTATGTGCCGGGAGCTGTGGGCTCTGAAGCAGCGGCAGTGATCTTCTTAACAGCAGGTGCGGTGTCATTATAAAGATCGTCGTCCAAATCATCGACCTCTTCTTCTTCTTCATCACCTGACATGTCTTCATCTCCGTCCGATTCATTGTTTAACTGCTTCCGTCGAATCTGGCTAGATGTGCTAGTCCAGCCCAGTAGTACAGACTCTCCATCCTCACTTCCGATGAACAGTCGCCCACGTCCAAGGTTGCTGGTGCATGATGCGCGAGCTTTGACAACATAACCACCGTGGTCTGCGGCCACTGTTTGTACTGTCATGCCAGAGACTGTGCGTCCATCCAGTGTGAATGTCAGAATGAGGACCCTTCCATCATTCAGCACAATGAGGACATCTCCCGAATCTTGAGACAAGAGCTCAATACTGCAGCCTTCAAGATGCAGAGCAAGATCAGACTGATCACTGAGCGGGAATGAGGTGCAAGCCTTTGTGAACTCATTGACGGCGACTCCATTGGTCTTTCCTCCCTGGTCGACATGTATGAGCTCATTGTTGCCAACTAGTAATGCTCCCCCAATCGGATGCGGCAAGGGCACTACTCTCGAAATGTCGTATGGCAGACCTCCTACCGACAGCAGTGTAGTAGAAGCCTTTTGTTCGAGATCGAGGGTGAAGACGGAATAGGTGAGGATATCTTTTCGGTTGGCGAGTAATGATGGGGCGGTAGCTTGCGAGGCAGCGACAATACCAAACGTAGGTTCGCGATACTCGTGTAGGAAGGCGAGGTGGACGGGGTGGGTGAGAGTAGGGTCGAGGTTGGTGAGCGGCAGGACAAAGGAGGATGAATAGGGTGTCTTGTGTGCATCTTCACCGTTGGCACCATTTGCCTGCCCGGCCTTGGCCTCTTTTTGGCCTTCATGGTCTGAGCCGTATTCGTCCTCTACCAGGTCACGTTGCCTGAAGGGCAAGATGGCGAGATTGTGGGTGCCAAACTTGAGGGCGGCGCATCTGCTGCTGGGGTCTGCCGTCAAGAAGTTGTACGTGTCTTTGAGATCAGCAGACCATGGTGCAATGCCGGGCAAGTCTGGGTTCTCATAGTAGTGTATTGATATTGTATGCAGGTTGTAGGTCTCCGGGTCCCACTCCACCAAGCTCAGCTTCGCGTCTCGAAATGCCACCAGCAGCGCCTCTCCCCTCGACTTTGTGTTCAGCGCCTTTATGCGCGCAAGTGAAATAACCGTGCCAGCTAGAGGGAACTCGCCGACTAGCACCAGCTTTGCGGTACTCTCCGTCCGCTGGAATTGCACGTCCGCGGCCTCTGTGTCTAAATTTGCGGCCGCATTGTCTACTTCGTTGCCTCCATCAGGCGTGACTTCGGTGGTGGTCGACTTGAGCTCAAAGACCTGGAGGAGCGAGTTCTTTGCGACAACGACATTATTTGATCTCGACGAGACAAAGGGGAGACTGATGGAATGGCTGACGGCCGTCGGCGGGGCTATCTCAGTGTAGCACTGCATTTGTATGATGGAGAGCTTCCACGCCACCTCTCACCATAGCATGCGCAGGTATAGACGGCAGCAAAGGGGACAATGCCGCGAGAGCTGTTTTGGTGTGAATGGCGTTCAGCGAGCTCATTTGCGCCAAGTGCATTAGCGTGTTGGAGCTCACCTGCGCCGTCGATCCCCGCCCAGCCAACGTCATCCTGCCGCGAGCCTTCCAAGATCAACAAACAGGCAGAGCTCGACTCTCCTTCCCCACACTGAAGCACGCGGGGATTTCGAAGTAAGGCTATCTTTATGCGACGACCATCCTCCTGTGAGAATCTGGAATTAACAGAACTTGCAGCTCTTCCTCTGCCACCATGGCGCTCATTCAAACCAGCTTGATCTGGGTGGCCTACGCCGTCGCAGTAGGCATTCTCTTCGTTCTAGCGTCCACCTTCGTCTACGTCTACCAAAAGCCACGCGACCGGGCTGCAATCGTCACCACAGTGTGCATCTTCACCACTCTCGCCCTGCTCGCAACGGTGCTCCTCATCCCAGTCGACGTCGCCCTTGTCTCCTCGACCTCGAGATCGAGCCTAGGTCGCAAGAAGGACTGGGCCACTCCTGAGAAGGTCGACAGCATCGTGTACACTCTCAGGGTTGTATACTACACGCTCTACTCGCTTGATGCGATCCTCTGCCTTCTTGTCATACCCTTCACCTACTTCTGGTACGAGGAGTACGACGAGGACGCAGCAGAACATGGAGAGCAGACGGCTGGTGAACGCATCTGGGGTGCTTTCAAGTACACCATTGGCTTTCTCGTCTTCGTTATCGCCATCTTTTTGGTTGGCTTCTTCGTGCCTTTCGCAAGGCAGGCAAAGGGCGACAAGCGACTAGATCTGGACTACTTCAAACATCTTCTGGCAGAGAACCGTAAGCCTTACCACCACATCTCTATCCACTCACACTAAAACCTCCTAGATGGCGAGCGAGCTCTATCCTTCGGTCTTGGATTTCTTATCACTGTGGGAACAATCCTCTTTGTCCTCTACACTGGTGCTGGGATGGCCTTGCTGCCCGTCGCTATGATCAAGTCTGCTCCTTCCATCTCAGCGCCCACACTGGCTGCCAACACCGCCTCCCAGCTAGAATCCAATCGTGAGCGCCAGAGACAACTCGAAGGCCGTAACGAGGGTCGGGATGGGGGGCTTGACGCTCGCGACAGGCGCGAACTCGAATCTCTGATTCGCGAGGAACGCACTCTCATCCGCCGCGAGCGCCTCGCTGCTGAGTCCAGCGGTGAGGACCGCCACTGGATCGTCAAGACCTGGATCAAGGTCGAAGCTTTCTTCCGACCTCTCAAGCTTATCGGTGGCCTCATCCTCATCGTTTTTGCCCTCGTCATCTTCGCCAGCATGCTCATCACCGGTGTCGACAAAGCAAAGAATTCCATCTGCGGAGCCCACTGTGGCTACATCCTCGGCCATATCAACATCTTCCAGCCTTTGAACTGGATATTCGTCAAATCCTCCAAGGTCTTCCCCATCGACTACATCCTGTTCTTGCTCCTCGTTCTATTCTTCTTCTCCGCTTCCGTTGTTGGTATCGCGACAGCTGGCATCCGCTTCCTCTGGATTACCATCTTCAAGATCCGCAAGGGCCACACCTCGCCTCAGGCACTTCTCATGGCTACTGTCTTGCTCACTTTGATCACTCTGGCTATCAATTACTCCGTTGCCATGGTCGTAGCACCCCAGTATGCCACCTGGGGCCCGCAGACCTACTGCGACTTGACCACCAATAGCCTCGATCAGCAACCAGACTGTACCGAGCACAAAGACCTCATCAAGCCTTGCACTGAGCTAGCCACCAACCCTGCCGCGCAGAACGTCTGCACACCTTCCGTCCTCAGCACCTTCATCAACCGCGTCACTATAAACTTCCCCTTCTTCGGTGTTGTGCTTTTCTGGGCCCAATTCGCCTTCCTTGGTGTCTATTTGATTGTCTTTGTAACAACACTGTTCCGCGCGCCCTCGCTGGATCAGGAGCAGATTGATCGTGACCTTGAGGAGGAAGAGGAAGAAGGTCTTCTCGCAAGCACTGGACGCAGGTTCGGCGCAGCCTGGAGCGACGTCACGGGCAAGGCAAAAAAGTCAACGGGTTATGGTACTGCAGACGACAGGAATGGTGAGAGGAGTGGCGAGGGACTGTTCTCGGACAGATAATTGTACGAACACTATTTTTTTGGGTCGTAAATTGACAAGATAAAAGTGTGCATGGATTTCGGGATATAATGTAGGAATGGGATTGAATGGGTACATATGGATTCGTACGGTTTTGCTTTTGGTTTTTGGTCTAAGATACCTCGCCACGCTGCTGGCGTTTCAACGCTACCGCTCGAGTATATGCTAAAGTCTGCAATTGATTGCTGTCTATCATTTATGTGGCTTTCGAACTCGTTCTCCTGGTGCTGGTGAAACTTTATTCCCTTGGTATTGAAACGACGTGTTAGTGGCACAGTGACGGAGCACTATAAGGGCTGAGAACTGGGCGATTCGGATACTCAGCTTTTGATTGAATTGTTAATGTTGCGGAGCCCGCAGGGCGCTTTCTGGATGTGTGAGAGCCAATGACGCGGGGTTGATTGGCCGGCCTTTCGAATCTACAGAAGAAGGCGAAGAAATGCTGATTTTCCGAAGGAGAAGTTGTGTCTATACTCATGCTATTCACGGCTCAGGAAGGAGCTAACTAGGGATTACGGCTGAACTGACTCGGCATAGAAGAAGCCTGCTTTGATGCTCAAGAGCCAATATATTACAGGAATGATTGGTCCATGGGGCGATGTTGCCTGTTCCATGGTTCAGGAAGGGTCGATTCCGGAGCTCGACAACATATGTGGTACGAGTGATCCTTGGAAAGCAGCGCATGGAGACAGGTAAAGCGGTGTACTCAACAATAGCCAGCGCCATTTTCAAAATGGTGCGCTCATGTGTGTAAGAATTTCGCTATGTGCAATCGCTCCATTGGGCGGTGAAGTGATTGCTCCCACTTCACTGTTGTCCTAAATTGCTTTTTATTGGCCAATTCCCTCCCACGCTGAAACAACTTTAAAATATTCACTGTGAACATAGGGCTGAAGCAATTAAGCACCCAAAACACCTACACCCCTGCAAATATTTGTATGCCTCGCGCATTCTTCTTCTGGTTCTCGCTTGGAGACACAATCCCAACTGAGCATATTCGCTTCAACTGGCAGCGCCTCCATATGTTCACCTATCTATAACCGCGCAAGCTCATTGATCATTTGGGCTAGCTATATATCACTTGAATATCGCAGTGCTCTCACAATACGACCACGATGATTCCGCTCAGAATTCCTTACATACCGCCAAAGCGGAAGACTTTCACCACATTTTTGACAAATCCAGTGAGGCACGCACGAATTGGCTCGAATGCTTTCGATGCCGGCACAGTTATACTGCCTGAAGGAACTGTGGATGGCCCGGAAGTCCCTCTTGCGCCAAAGAACCCTCAAGCTTGCCTTGGTGGAATACCGGAAGAACTTCTCCTCAACATCTTCCAGCAGTTCCACTCCTACGGGTATGGCGAACTGGCGCGACTTCGTCTTGCTGACAGACGTTGCAAGCGTATTGCAGAAGAGATCCTATTTAAATCAGTCTACGCAAGCGACTTGGAATACAATCAGATTCGACCCATTGCAGAGAATGCTTCACTTGCAAAGAACGTCAAGATCTTCACCATGGAATATGGAAGAACACGACTATTAGACACCCATCCAAACCAAAAGTCACCCAGCGCCGAGGCTTCAAGAGATATCTGCAATCGTGCTCTGGAGAATGTCAGCAATCTGCGAAAGCTTCATGTTTGGGAGTGGTATGACCGAGATCCAAACCGAAGTCATATTATTGCTCGCCAACCTGATTGGGTGCGGGCCCTTGACAAAGCTGTCCGCGGCTATTCGAACAGATTCGCATTTCTCAAGAAGTTGTCTATATACTCACGCTATATCTCAGTTGAAGAACTGTCGCCAGTGCTCCGAATACAGTCACTTGCACAGCTGAAATTGTATGACGTATACCAGACTGTCCCCTTCAAGAACTGGGGCATTCCAGAATCGAGCTGTGGCGTCCAGAAGCTGCATCTATCTGGCTGCTTTATAGATAGTTCGGCAGTAGCAAAGATCATATCGTCCATGAAGGGTTTGGAGAAGCTCTATTTTCAATACTCCACGCGTACCTGGGAACCACTGAGTTCCACTGATAACCCCAGATCCCACTGGGCGCCACACTCTTGGGCTGGTCTGGGGGACGCCTTGAGGACACAGCAGCATTCGCTGGTGTATTTAAAATTAGACGACATATCAGATCCGGAAATTATACGTTGTGTACCCCAACGGCCAAGATCGTGAAACGTTGGGATCGTTTCGAGACTTTCCCAAGCTCCGCTCTGTCACGACTCCACTGGGCACCATCCTGAATCTGGAGGCTGGCGAAGCAAACTTGTCCGTGTATCTTCCACCGCATCTAAGCGAACTCACAACCAACATGGTGCAGAAGGACATTGATTCTCCACAAGCCATATCAATAATAAGGTCCGTCAATGATGTTATGGAATGCAGTTCGAACCGGCTCTTGATTTTACGTTTCGAGAAGGGCTTTCCCTTTCACCAATACCATCTCTCCACACCGCTGGAAGAATTGGCAAGAACAGGGATTAAGGTTCATCTCTCTTGGTGCCACAGAACGGGGGCAGAATTCCCACTGAACAGATTGCGACAATTGGAATCCGGAGTTACAGATGATGACGAATTGAGTGACAGTTCGTACGACTTCAGCGGTGAGCTTGAAGAAGATGATGACACCGATGATTCCGACTTTGAAAATTGACCCTATGTTTATGCTGGATGTTTGGAAAATCCAAGGGGACAAACTATTTAATAGACGAGTAAGATGACGGCCAGATCGACGATGGTGACACCACAGTGGCTAAGGAGCCTTGATCATGACAGCTTCAATATCTATGATCGCACCCATGTTGTGAAAGAGGGTGGAATGGATTTGAAGTAAGATGGTACTACGGTGCGATTTTGGAAGCATTTCAACTGCGCTATCGGCCCAAACAAAATATGGTTGCGAGCCGGGGTCTCATATTCAGATGTATCAACCTTTTTGTTCGCGGTGGTCATTGGGCAAAGCGCAAAGGACAACATTTGAGATCTACAAGGATATTGCTTGTGACGAAAAAGTGTTCGGTTTTGCAAAAAATTTTGTATTTAATATCAAAGGTGTATTTACTCGAGGGACAAGATATGTCTACCCGACGGGTAATACATTTATAGTACTTCTGGCTTGATAGTTGGCACTAATATCGGTCCTCCTCTTGAGCATGTATTGCTTGGCAAATGGGCAGGTCCTTGAAGTGTCCACAATTGGATAAATAGGTTGGTGTTTATTTGTCTTGGCATGTCTATTTTTATGATCCAGATATTGAGCGATGTGGCTTGCTCTCCACGTGAGGATACTCAATTTATCTCTGTTTGTTGTCACGTGCCATGTAATTCGTAAGTGTGAGAGACAAATAAAAAGGGCAAGTGGTATCTAAATCAAAGAAATGGTTGTGATCTATCCGTGGCGCCATAACGGTGGCCACAAGTGTTGTCTTGTCATTGCGATTTCCGACACGGTATCAGATTGCAACTCCCCGCGTCTGAGCACTGCTGAGATTCCAGACAGATATAGGGCTCGTGAACTTGGTGACCAACAATCCGCATGATTTTCTTCGAGCCTCACCCACGCTTTCGTGCTCTCGACGAACCCAGCTGAATCACTACATAAACCTTGGACTTGGGTCATACAAGGGAAGTAAAACAAGCCTCACTCAATCTAAGGAGAAACCAATAGACCAAAAATGTCAATAACATGCGAGAATTCGCTGCAGGCATAGTCAGGAGTGCACCTGGCTTTTCGAGCGCTCGACACTAAGATTCTGCCCTTCACCAACGACGGCACTTGGGTTAACAGATCGGTTCAACGAAAGGACTCTGACTCTAATGTGTTTACAATGTATGCGAATGAAAACAAAATGTCATAGAATTGCAAGCAGAACTAAAGAATTTCACGGAATATTTAACACCATTAAATTTTCATTACTTTCAGGTCGGCAAAGGTGTTCGGTACGAGGCTTGGAATTATTCACAAAGATTTAATCAATCTGATTGTGGCTGCGAATTCCAATTATAATCTCTAAAGCTCCTTCGTGGAAGTGGGCAAAGATGCGTTTCAGATTAAGCGGCTTTCCAGCAGGTAATGCCTGGTAGTGCTGAAATGAACCCAGAGCGCAATGGCCCGCCTCGCTTCCCGGGAGTTATGAACCAGGAACCAGGTGCTTGTCACTGACAGCTCTCGAGTAACGTCACTTCCATCCAACACTATCGACATCTTCTTTTGGATTTCGACGTAGAATCGGTCTCAACATCAACCTATGTCGTGTTTGGTGGCTTGTCATCGTACATCAAACGGTCGTCACTACAGTTCACACAGTGACACAGGGAAAGCAAGACATACACCCTTACATAGCTTTGATCGCCCTTCGGGCCGTCCTAAGCACGTTATCAGGTTCCGTGTGTCACCCACGAGCATGCTGTGTATCTGCCCCGCAGCCTACGAATCGCTGATTGAGCATTCTCACAATCCGATTCTACAGGATGGTGCACACAAGATGGCCATCATTGCAGCTTGAACCAATAAAGCCTAATATGTTTGCGGCGGCGCAATTCGAGAGAAAAAGTGGATTTGGACGATAGTGGCACGTCCCGCCCCCCGTCTGTGTTATCTGCCCTGCAGATGTCGACGGATTCTTTTGTCGAACTTGAGCCGCACCAGGAAGGCGGTATCAAGTTCCACGTCCCAGGTCGTGCGCCCCTGACGTTATCTCCATTGATGGTAAACCATCAGGCGCTATTATCAGATAGTTCCATATTGCCCCGCATGCCGAGCAGAGTGTGTCTTGGAGCTCTTCTAGCGGCCTAGGGTAGTGACGTTTTCTATCCTTGCCAGCCTACTATCGCATCCGTCCAGCTTGTTTGGGGCTGTTATACCGGCGCGAAATCGTATTGTGAATGTCGCTGCTTGGCAAGCGTACACCATCCAGAAGGCGGAGTGTCCACCTGCCTCAAAGAGTTAGCACGCTAACAGAACTGACCTTCCCCAACGAGCATAAACGCCAATCAACGCCTAGAATATATGATTGCTTCCAAGGCGGTAACGTGCCTTTCAAGATGTTGTACGGATATG
The DNA here is from genome assembly GCA_003313425.1 of Pseudopyrenochaeta lycopersici. Lineage (NCBI taxonomy): Eukaryota > Fungi > Ascomycota > Dothideomycetes > Pleosporales > Pseudopyrenochaetaceae > Pseudopyrenochaeta > Pseudopyrenochaeta lycopersici. The sequence continues at coordinate 232,076 of NHZP01000008.1, forward strand.
TCGTGGCCGAAGAGAAAATGTTGTGCTGTGGCAACGACCCTTATATATACTATGGGTATGTCGTAAGGCAATCTGCTCATTCTTGCTCAATTGTACTCCATTACATCGAGTCGCCAAGATGAAGTTCTCTTTGGCAGCACTAGCACTTCCTGTTGCGGTCAATGCCGCTTTCTACTCATCCTCAGAGTATGCCTCAGGCGCGGTGCATCAGAGATTGATGAAACTGAAGAATGTACGAAACAGCTCTTTCGATTTCCAACGTCCTGAATTACTAACAATTTCAAGGATCAATGGGAACATGATGTAGCAGAAGGCAAGCAGAATCCTGCTCAATGGAAATCGTGGAAGGGTGGAAAGGGTGATCGTGTCCGGTGTAAAGATGGCCTTGCCATCGTTGAAGCGGGCAATGCCAACCAGACTTTCCGTTGCAACAATGTGAGTGCTCTGTAAGGATTCATCTAAGGCTTTCAACCTAACGGGGGGCAGATGGATCTTTACGACTTCATGAATCATGCGGATATGGGTGGCCCTGAAGGTCGCGGCTCCTCAAGTTGGGGCTGGACAGCCCGTAATGGTCGCGAATTTGGCATCGTCGGTCAATTCTCTGGTGCTGCTTTTGTCGAGATCCTTCGCAACGGCCAGATCCAATACATGGGTCGTCTGCCCGCGCAAAGTGAAGGCTCACGATGGCGTGAGATTCGTGTGTTGAAAGACTGGGTCATCATCGGAAGCGAGGCTGTCGGCCACAATGTCCAAAGTAAGTGCACCTGCAAGTTTCCGTGCCATATTGATACTTACGCACGCGCAGTTTTCGATATGAAGAAGCTCCTAGATGTTGATCCCAAGAACCCCAAGACTTTCGACCCTAAGACCGACTTGGTTGGTCTGTGGAGCGAATTACCCATTGGTCGTACTCACAACGTCGTCGTTGACTGGGATAACGAGTACATCCTTGCTGTCGGCGCCCAGCCACGCAACCAGACCTGTAAAGCTGGTCTCCAGTACATCGATCTGGCTAACCCCACCAAGCCAACCTCGCCCGGCTGTGCCAGCCAGGATGGTTACGTCCATGATGCTCAGTGTGTTACGTATAACGGCCCGGACCGAAAGTTCCGTGGACGTAACATCTGCATCGGCTATAATGAGGACACGATCACAGTCTACGATTCTACTAAGAAGGATGGCAACCCAGCTTCTGAGGTGCTTTCCCGTCTCTCATACCCTGGAGCCACTTACTGCCATCAAGGTTGGTGGACTGAGCGCAACTGGCACCAATACGTTCTCCTCAACGATGAGCTTGACGAGCAGAACAAAGTTGGCCCAGCAGCTTCTGGCCGCCCAGTAACCCACATCATTGATCTTACCGATCTACGCAACCCTAAGGCAACAGGTACATTCTTTGCCACAGACCACAAGGCTATTGACCACAATCTTTACATTGTCGATGGATTGGCCTACCAGAGCAACTACGGCGCTGGCATTTGGGTCCATGATATTCGATCTGTCAGCAAAGATCCGACTGGAAGCCGCGTTTCGGTTGAAGGCTTCTTTGATATTTACCCCGAAGACGATTCAGTGGGCGGCATCGTTCAGTTTGTTGGAACATGGTCTCACTTCCTGTTTCCCTCAGGCTACATTCTAGTCAACACGATTGAGCGTGGTGCGTTCACTGTCAAGCTGGCCAGCGGACGTGGAGCTGGTCGCGGCCCTGGGTTTGGCGGGCCTTCCAAGGGCAAGGGCAGGTAAATGACGCAAAAATAGCGTAGATTAGATATACGACTAATATTCTTAATATTATACCGAAACATGACAAAAATATGTAACATTGCCCTAACAATGGTATCCTAATCAACCAAGGCATTGTGGGATTATGCAAGAGGATGCCTAATACCAAGCAGGAAGGCGTGCCGTCTCCGCGAACGCCCTTGCCTTCTTCACGGGAAGGCGTTGCATATTCCCTCACATCACCTGTTCATCTCTCGCTACTTCTCGCTTCTTTCCTTCTTTTTGCCCGAGCGCCACAGTCCGGTGAGAGTCTGCGTGTCACTTGGGCAAGAGAAAAGGCAACTGAGATGTGGGCTGAGCTGAACGATATCTCGAAATTTAGCATTGACAGGCTGAGGACCTTCTAAGGGCCCTTTTTGTGGCCAATTCTACAAACTCAAGCGTGGGATGACCAAAGTTACTTCCGGAGGTTATCACTACTAAGCCACTCGATTCACCGATGACTTCGATATAATCTTCCTTCAGGGCGTTGTTCGAGCGCTCACGGTGCATCACTGAAATCATTGAGAGCGCCCACAGTTGGCTGATGGAAGATTGACTCAGCAGAGCTGACTTGACAGCTGTCGAAGAGTCTCCGAGTAGCTCACGATTTGGAAAAGCAAAGAGAGTCAAAGTTCGTACATTTATTCTCCGATTGGTTTGCACACCAGTCCGTAAGCCTCCCGATAACGTGGCAGCCCCGAGTGGGATGTGTTACATGTCGGGTAAGTTAGCCGATTCATTTTCAGGCAGCGAAAGGCAACGGTGCCGGAAACGGATAGGGCGTACAATATTCACCGGTCATCATTAGTTCAATTGAACTTATCTCTGGACCGTCAGTGACCTACTAGCATATCCTAGTGGAAAGTACATGGTTCAGAATCAATCTATCACTGTAACTCTTTGCCGTCCTTTCGAAACCGAAATCGCATCCAGATCGCTGTTTGTGCTACTAGTTATGCAATTCATCCAGGATCAACGAGGTACATGCAAGAGATAAGCCCGGGAACGGGACATTGCATAAGCCGGCACAACGGCACTAGATTTTGTTTTTGCAACAAGGAAGGGATGTCATCATGCCGATAGGCCTAAACGTCTCACAACGATTCAGCGTGAACAATAGGTACGCGCCCTCAACAATATGTAGCTCTATGGCTTGGCAAATGCGAGCTCGAAGAGGATGGCCTACACCGCCGAACACGTTCAACTCCTTCTCAATAAGCAAAAGTCACAAATAACCAACATAATGAGACCATTCATGATCCATTAATATGTGAGGAAAACTTCTGTGAGGATGATGTGCACTTTAGGGCTAGGTTCAATTCTTCGATTGAGGGTTGAGGGCTACACTGCGAACTATTTACTATCACACTGATCTCGGATAGAACTTTTTCCCATCAGAGAAGGCGCAACGCTAAAACAAAAGTCCGCCCACCAATTGCTATGCAAAAGTAAAAAAAAGTATTATAAAGAAATCCGGGAGGTAACGACCAGAAAACGGAGAAACAAAACCGAAAAGGGTGCCGTAGGGACGTGAGACAAAGGTGTCAGAATTGCTTTTCCTGAACGGTGACGAATAACGCCTGCCGACACGGACCTTGTTTGCGAACCGAGATACCCAAATCAAAGGAACGCCACTGGAATTATGCACGCATGGTCAACGCCGACGGAAATGCGGAAGTGATGTATCGATGTGGAAGCATATCCACCATTTGACATGGACAAGAGGCCGTCTCAACCGTGAAGCATGGGTTTACGCAGGATATTGTTGGGAGACCAACAAGAGTGTGATCCTGTGCAGGAACTCATAGTGAGTTCTCGACCTTGACGAGCTCTTCGAACGCATCGCGCCACCTGTTGGTTTCTTCTTTGGATGGCCTAGGCAGAGGCTTGCGAGCAAAGCCTCCGTAGCCGAAGTGGGCCACGAGGCCGGCCTTGGTGCCAATGATACCACCTTGGATGGCTGCCCAGTCACCGCGAGCAACGACAGCTTGTAGCTTGCGGGCTTCCGCGAAGTGACCCGACTCAAATAGCTCAACAAGCTTCACGCAAGTCTTTGGGGCTATGTTAGCCATTCCACCGATGATGCCAGATCCACCGCCAATGAGTGTTTGCAGGGTGAAGTCAACAGAGCCACCCATGCACATGAAGCCGGACCCAGGGTCCGAAACGGTGGCGGCTCGAGTGGCAGCTGCTATGCGGTTGAGCTTGCCGGTATTACCGCAAGTGAGCTTGCAGCCAACGATGTTTGGATGTTGAGCCAATTCGATGATGGTATCTGAATTGATATCCATACCAGAGACGGCACCAGGATAGTTATAGATGAGAATTGGAATAGGCGAAGCGGTAGCTACATCCCGGAAGAAGTCCTTCACAGTGTCCTTGGAAAATAGGCCTTGATAATATGCAGGTGGGAGCACTAGGGCGTAGTCTCCGCCAGCGGAGGCTGCTTCTTCGCAAAGTTCAATGCATTCACGGGTCGACTGAACGCCGCATCCGACGATTACAGGCATGTATCCAAAGCCAGCATCGTCCAGGGCTTTGCGAGTGGTACTAGTGATTAGGTTTCGCTCCTTGTGGGACAGATGAACGGCCTCGCCATTAGATCCTTGAGTGGTGATACCGGCGACGCCAGCCTTTGCTAGGCGAACAGCATGTTTGGCAATAGTATCGACGTCCACATTGTCTGTGGCGGGGTCGAAGAAGGCTACAGTTGGGACGTAGATGCCTGGTACCAGTGATCGGCGGATGCCTACATCGGTAGACTCAATGGAGCTGGTTTCGAAATCGTTGTAGTGGTTCATGGTGTAGATTGACTGGACAGCTTGGTGGAATCCAGAACTTTGGGTGAAGCTATTGGCCGGTGAAGGTGCGTCGTGATGTGGTGACATGATAGGAAGAGACGGAGTGGCAGTCTATTCGGCTTTTATATTAACAAAGGCTTAAGACAGATGTGGAGACTTTTGACAAAGAATAAGCGGAACGCTGGAACGACGAACGGAACGAATACGTCAATGGATGATCGATGTTTGGTTGACTGCTAAGGATAGTACAGGTACTTAAATAATTCAAACGACGGAAAAGTGCAGCCACGGTGGACCGGCCATTGATGAGTGTGGGGGTCCAGCTGACGGCTTCGCCAGGAGTGCTAGGGATGGTGGGCAAAGCAAGGTGCACAAAAGTGCATCCGCGAGGAATGGGCAGGCATCTTAGTGACGACCAAAGGGGCGGTGACTCCCGCATGCTGCTGGGGAGGCGCTGCTCTGCGCGCAGCCGATGTCAGGCACAGCTGTTTGCGCTTAGCTAGCTGGCCATTATGCGGCCAATAAACGGGACGCGCATTACTGATTGAAGCGGCGTTTGCTTTTTTCGCTCACGTTGCACCGAGCTGGCAGGGGATGGGAGGCTATGAGCATCGGATCTTGGCCGGAGGTGAGGACCAGGGGGGGCGCCTTGTGACGATCTCTGGAAGCGTTGGCCGAGCGCTGATAGGACGATCGTCGCCACACCTGGCACCATGCGAAGGGTTAGCGGACTCAAAAGAGCGTTGATGGGTACCGTTCGGGGGATCCTAGTGTGGGGGCGGGGGGGGAGTGTGGACGCCGGCGTGAATTGAGGGGCACACACCCGCCTCTTCACATCATCTGATTTCGGTATGTGACCCCGGCCAGTCCGACGCCCATCGTGGTCCCAGTCGCTGAGGCGTCAACGCTCGGCGAGCACTGGGGACTTGCAGTAGAGCAATGCAAAGGGTAAGAGAAATAAAGGAATTCAGCAATGATGCAAGACGTGGCAGGCTTCGAGTAGCAGAGGATCGTCACAAGACCATGCAGCATCAGCGCAACTATGCTCATCGATATTTGACCGCTGCAGGACGGCTGCCGGAGGAGCGAGGTAACGAGAGATTCAAGACAGGTGCCTCATCATTACCGAATGATTCCAGCATGACGACGCCAATCAGGTTTGGTGGACACCCCCACGGCCTATTACTCTTGGTGGCGCTGTCTGGCCAAAGCTCAGCTCGAAGCCTGGAGGCTCTTCCAACCTCAGGTCTTTGTGACTTGTTGTGACAGACACCTGTCCTGTACGCGAGTCGTGCTAGGCGGCAACATTTTCATCTCGTGAAAAGGTACCAGTCTCAACTCTAATACGTGTCGCCTGACTGCTGTGCGGCAGCTAAGGCCTGCAGTGTAGGACAATCTTAAAGCGACAGCTCAAACATACAGCGATACGCTGTGGAGTAGTAGTGTCCCGACGACGCCTTTCGGCCCTTATGGCGAACCTTGGGATCCGCAGGGGTGGAATTCACATTGCTTTTGTTTCCAAGTGTCAGGCTCAGACACGAGAGAGGAAATGCTTGAGCCGCCTCGTTCACGGTACCTGATCCTCGGTGGATCTTTGTCGCTCTTCCCCCACGCCAAATCGCCGCGGCACCTCGCTTCGAGAGGGGAACGACACTCAACAAACGACTGTCGCATTGTCTCCACTGCGTTATTACGAGACATTGGCCATCTTCCTCGAGCTATTTCATAGTCGACAAATTTTTGGACATCGAAGCAAAGCGAGCTGGCCCCCGATCGGGACTCGCACTTTCCAATCGCCTGATGGCACGAGGAAGAAAATTTTACCTGTGAGTGCTGCAAGCCTTATGCGGTACTCGTGTAATGGTAAACATGGCTACACGGCTTTGTTGCATTGTGAAGTGCAGAACCAGTGTAGCGCATACTTGCTTCAAGGATGCACACAGCCTCGCCCGTAGCGAGAACCGAAGCTGGACTGGCCATGCATGCCAACAAGACGACGCTATTACCCCACAATTTGGCGATCCGAAAAGAGGCGTTCCCCGCTTTCTTACTATGTTCGAATACTGACCTCGACTCCGTCGCTGCAGGACTCTGACTTGCATGACGCCCAGTCTTTTCTTACGGTCGTTTGCCGTTGTTGTGTTGCCGTCCTATGCGTTGGAACCCTGGATATGCACGCAATACAGTGTGCTGCCACCATAGATGCTGCCCAAGGGTACAGAAAGTTCAAGCCATCCGCTCATCTTGCAGAAGGTGGGTAAGACAAGCCCTAGTAACCCTGGCCTACTCCTCGGCCATGTGACGATTCATTCAGAAGTACCACCCTTGTTCGAACAAGGTTTCACGTTGCACTCAAGCAGGCATCAAGGGGCAGACCTCTCCTAGAAGTCACTGGTCTGTTTTCTTCGTTGAGTTCATGCCCTCACGAAGCATCAAAAAGAGGTAGTTTGTGAAACTCCAAAGGGCTTTCCTTTTGTGGACTCATTTTGGGATAAATGGATCTCGAACCTGAGGAAGCTTTCAACACACGCGACACCGGGAATAGCGTTAATGTCTACAGATAAGAAAAGAGGGGTCAATTCACATCATGCGGGGCACACGCGTCCTTCTAGAGTCAAATGCCGCCGCCTACTTGACCGATCTTGGGTCCCTCTGGTATGACCGAATCGCATTTGCGCGCATGTTTCCTCATCTACTTTTATCATACGATCGTCATGGTTGTACGGCCTGGACCACTACGTCTGGCCACCAGCTTGGCTACTGTACAGATGAAAGGCTTACCATCAAGGGGAGTTCCTCTTCTCGAAGAATCAGTGATAGAACGTATGCGGTCATCCCGAATTTGCTTCAATATGTGCCGTTGAACTCCGCTTTTCGCTCGGTTAAGAGCAAAAGGCCATATACAGAGTGGATATCCGTTCCGCAATTGTTTGCCTCAATCGTAGTTCGCAGATCCTGTGTACCCGTGGGGGTCGCGGAGACTGTTACTATTCACAGCTCGGACAAAGGTACCCATTCATAGCGGCAGTTGACGTTGGGTCATATTTGCCACCCTGCCACCCTGTTGCCGACCATTATCCGACCCTGAATCAGCGTCTAGAGCCTCAATCGATCCAGCCGAATCGATCGCGTGGGATTTTTCATTCCGGTCGCATACATGGGTTTCGGCAACAGCAGCGACGTGGGGTGCCAAGTATAACCAGACGCTTCCACTTCAACCTCACTCGACTGCGCTGCAACCTCGGGCAGTTTGCCTCCTCAACATTCCTTTACGGCAATTCATCGGAGTGCTAAGTCGTAGATGCGGTGAGTTCTCTGCGAATATCCCACGCCATAGATGTGAGAGGTTCCACGAATTGAACAACCCAATTGGTTTCCGACTCAAGATGTACCGGTACCTTCAGATGTCAGATCGTATGAGCTGACATTCCATTACCCCCTCGAAACCCACTACCAGCAACATGGACCCCTCAGACCCGCATCCTCTGCGCGATTTTACCATGGCTGCCTGAAGTTGTATTCCGCATTCACTCAGGGTTATTTTCAATCAAAGCTGATGTATGCGATCGCGGTCATGGAAAGAGCTGGATGACAACACATTCTACAGGAGGACACTGAGGGCCCTATTTCTCCGTGCCCAGAGACTGGAACGAGGCGGCTTGAGATGATGTGCATGGTAACAGAGAACGCTTGCCGCAGTCACACAGAATCCTGACAACCATGGACGATCTCTGCCTGACGCCTAGGAGGCTGTGAGTCAGTTTCACCAATGTCTATTTCATATACCCCACACTCGGTTCAGCCGAAGAGCACATCTCTGCAGACATTCTGTTATCAATGTTGTGAAGACCTTGCATTCCGCGGACCTTGTATGGCCTGGACTACCCCAGATCAATCCTACGATCTTCATCTCGCCTTTGACGAAGCCATTACTGACGAGAGCCAAAATGGCGAACTGCAAATGCGGGATTTTTTCAGGGTCAACGAAGTGGGACGTTGTTGCGGAACCTTGTGCACCTTTGCGTCTATGGCGTGTATGCGAAGCGTGATGTGTCAAGATGTGTATGCCTCCACTTCGTCCCTTACATAATGTCACATCGATCAGGAACGGCGGCGTAACTTCAATCAGATCCGTGGCCACGGAAGGTATGAGACTTGTGCAGAAGCCTTCATATTTGTGCTGAAGAAACACGGATTGATACCGCCTCCGAGGATCATCAGCCCTCCTAGCACTGGCCTTGAGTGAATAGTTGCCCAACAAAAGACCAAGATTCTCAACAGTACTTTACTTAATCAACCTGTTCTTTCGGGACCGGGACCTCGGTGATCGTCTTTGAACAACATTTTCGTAGCGCAAAACCTATCTTTAAATCGATGCGGCGATAAGCTAGTACCATTCGTGTGTAAGATTTTTTTTTGACAGATATGGGCCAGGATTTTTCGATTCCAAGGACTACATCATATGCAGATATCATCGTCTTGACCGGGACTACCTGTCGATAATCCCTTGTTAAGGCGAGTTAGCATCGTGATTATACAAATTTTGATTATTGTTAAGCTTTATAGTCCTTGGGTGAGAGGAGCTCAATTCTGTGGTTGAAAAGTCCCAGGCCTTGATTGACCGCTGTTCCTTTGAAGAAGTCGAATTCCACAACTGAGCATCCAACTTAATTGCAGTCCTATATCAAACTCCGCAATGCGAGCTTCGTGTCCGAGACAACCATCAGTAAACGAGGTACAAGGGCGAGCGAAACCTTTCGTATTCAGAGTACGCATCTAGATTCAAGACATGGGAAAAGGGTGGTCTCATGTCATCGTCCACACGCAGTCAGCGACACGGAATCGGCCCGACTTAAGCTAAATATTCCACCAATCCGGTCCCATCGGATTGGCTACCGAGCCCCTTTCCTTGACTCGCTCGCTTAATGTCTACCTTTACCAACAATCCCAGTTCTCTTTACAAATCGTGGGGTAAAGACGCCACCATATCGCCTTCCGCCTTGCCGCCCACTTTCCCATCCTGACGTCCTGATTCTGCGTTCGGCCTTCCTGAGGCGTCGAAGACAGAAAGTTTAATTGTTACAGGTTCGGATCGCTTGAGCGGCTTCTCCGTGGATCTCCGGTTTGTTAAGGACCAATTACAATTGTGCAATGACGTCGCGACAATGTTTCGCTGTTTCGCAGTCGTCGTTGGTGAAGGACGATAACAAGGTTGCGCAAGTCAAAGTTTGGAGCTGGGGTTGGAGTGTGACGTACATAGAACTGACACGCTGAAAAGCCTAGTTGCATATACGACCTGCTCTCAGGATTCCAGATGTAGGCAAGTGGCTCTCCTCGCTCATGCATCTGTCCAGAGCGCTCATTTCGATCAGACGGCGCTAGAGCTGAGACTTTCTCATGACGTCTCTCCAAAATAAATACTGATTGCCTTGTCACATGCAGGAAGCTCAAAATATCTCGCCGCATACACATAAATTGCGTGCGTTTTAATACCCTCCTCGCTTAAATGATGACTGCACGCGGTCTACAGTATCCTTCAGCCTCCAAACATAGGTTTGCACGTGCGCAAACGGCTATTCCCTTTGCAGTATCGGCGAACGTGCCCCCCAACTTCCAATTTTCCAGTCTTCCAATCAGCGCATTCGTCAAATCGACGCCAAGATAGAAGCGAAAGAAAAGCAAAAAAAAGTCAACATCGTAGACCCCTTGACTATATAACGGGTGTGGCTGCGCTAGATTTCTATCTGAAATGACATGTGAACAGAAGCTGGCGTTTATTTGCTTTTCATGCCCAACAGGCTTGAGATGCCTTTTGGAACGCACTGGCTCGTTGACATGCGTTGATACAGACGCCAAACAGTAGTTTAGCATCACATTCAATTGGATGGAAATCATTATCTGGGTGATTGTACATGAGCATCATCGAGATGTGTATGTGAAGCAGCTAGCAAGCATTATCAACAGTCGGAGACTTTCTCCATCGATACGATAGCGATTAGCACCATACGTGGGTAACACCGACATGAGTCCGCGACTTTATCCCATCCCTGATAGGTGTCCTCAACGTTTCTGACTCTAGACATTAAATCGTTTCAAGGGCTGGTCCTGAGCCCGACTTCAGGCAAAGGTCGTGGGGTGTTTTAGGTCAGGCTTTGATAGCAAGGGCCAGCAGCACCGATGGGAGAAGCGACAATGTGGCAGCAAGACCTTATTTTTCATAGCTGTATCCTACAGAAGAAAATTGACGGCAAAAGCAAGAGTCGAACTAAACTCCAAAACGACGACTTCATATCATACATTGCTAAGGCGACGCGTGACCAGATCTATCAGTCACTGTCCACATCGTCCGGAATTGTCTGCCTAGGGGCAGAATGCTCTGGGCGCCAGTTGTGGGGCGTTTTGTTCCTTTCCCTCCCCTTTCGTGTTGGCGTTGTAACACCAGAGTCTACTCTACCGTGGCTACGTGCCGAATCAGAGGAAGGCGGAGTGATGTTAACGCCATCAAACTGAGTGGACAGGGAATCTACCACTTCGGTATCTCCCACACTATCATTCCTATATCTTTGCGAATCCGGCGTATGCGGTCTAGGATCTCTTGGGAATGTATGCCCGCTAGATGCTGTAATACCTTTCGTCCGAGCAGCGGGCCTATTTGCTACAACTATGTTAATTGGGTTTGTTGAATTCGACAGGCAATCTCGACGCACCCAGGTGTTCGTTCAACACGTCCTTGCCGCTTTTGAGAACGCCCAGCTTCTGTCGGAGTGAAGCGCGCTCTTCACGCACATCCTCTGATTCTGCGGCAACTGCTTGTAGCTTTGCGTCGCTCAAATCGGCGATCATGGATGGAGAGAAAATCCCAGAGAGGTCCTTGATCAGACAATTCTCAATGGCAAGAACAGTAATGTTAGTGACAAATACTGAAAGAGCGTACTGTTCCAGTGTTAGCAGATTCCGTTTGGTTGGACCGTAAATGTGGTTGACGAACCTTATAATATGTTTGCATCAGATCTAGAATTTCTGTGTTTGTGAAACCGTCAATTGACTCGGTAAGAAGAGTGCCTGTAGCACCTCGTGAAGTCACTGAAGCTGTTTGCTGTCCAGATTGGCCCATCATTTCCTGACTTCCGAATTGAGCAGCGGGATTGGGGTACCGTGCTGCTCTCCTCAATTCAATCTCTCTGATAAAGCTTGGGTCGTATGTGATGGGATCCAGTTCGGTATAAGGCATCAGCAGCTCTTCAAGCTTTGCCTCAACATTGGACCACCTTCGTTCTAACTCAGGTTGGATATGTTTCAGCCATAACATACTACATGTTACTTGATCCATTAGACTGGCCAAAGCCTCCTTAACGTAAGTCTCAACGGCTTGAAATATGCGTTTCAAATGGAGCGCCGCAATGTATCCCCATGCTTTGGATTGCTGACTGAATATCTGGCCGATTACGCAGGGATTGACACAGGAGGGTAGTCCTGATGGCCGACTTTGACGGACGTATTCGCCTATGTGGTTTTTCAAAAATTCATTTCGGTGGATGTAGATTGGCTCATCGACATAAGCGTCGTACTCATTGGAGACGGGCGACGAGTTCAGGTCGACCAAGGACGCTGACATGGCTAATGGTTGTTCATGCGAGATGTTACATGTATGACCTTTACGGTACATGATATGAGCGAATGCTATATTCAAGTTCTGGATCTCGGTACGCAACCGAGTAGAGTTTCGTTCATTTGGCGCAGAGAGCGCGAAGAACTGGTTGTTGTAAATACCGCGAAGTGCATCGTTGGTAAGTGCCTGGAACTTCTCGGCGTGCCCGGTAAGGTAACGGCGCTGTTGACCACTGCTCTCGCGGGCATTTCCCAAGCACTTGAGGCGAGATTGGGTGGTGGCAATCGCATCTTGAACAGTCGTCACGAGAGAAGGAAGCTCGTTACCAATATGTTCGAGTAGCACGCGCGATAGCTTGGCTCGAAGCTCTGCAATACCGACATCTTTGCGAGGGAAAGACGACCACACACCGCTTACAAAGAATTTCTGTTCGATATCGTCGCGCTCAGCATCTGTGTGGTCTTTTGTCTTGAAGCTTCGGTTCCGGACCACATGCCAGCGATATTTGAATGCATACCTCTCATTTTTCGCGAGCTTAATTAATAGTTTTTCTTTATGGCCACCGCAATCGACCAAGTCGGGCTTGGTGATAATACCCATAGTGCGCAATCCTTTTGGGTCACACTGTTCTAAAGGCGTCCAGATCTTTTGCACATCGGCATCGTGGGAGGCATCTATGACAGCCAAGATGATGGACTTTTCGTCGAGCATGTAGCGCTTCACGACATCCATGACTCTCTGAGCCCCATCGCCACCTTCGAGTTGTTTTTCGATGATGCCAGGTAAGTCCACGATAGTGAGAGATGGTAGGTCCGGGCCTGAATATCGGATCCGCAGAATATCATCGAAGAAATGATCTTTCTTCAGTTCGCTTTTGAGTGCCATATGCTTAGTAGCCTCACTGATTATCGAAGGGAAACTGAAATCGCCACGAGACGAATAGGTCAGCTGAAACTTGCCAAGCTCATGACGCTGTGCCTCTGATCTTGATTTGCCGGGGGTGATAGTGCATACTATCTCCACCCTTGGCCCCCTCCGAAGGACCACTTCGGAAGCGAACGTAGTGCATGTACAATCGTCGGAAGGGAATCGTAGGCGAGTGAGGCCTTCGAGAACTGAGCTTTTGCCCGAAGATTGTTCCCCACAAACGATCAATTGAGGCAAACTGATACCATAATGGCCAAGGCCTTGGCTACGAAGCTCATCGATCTTATCTAGTAATTGGACTTGCTGCGGTGTCTGAAGCTGTTCGAGCGTACCCGCCCCTGGGGCCTCTTCTACCATTGTGCCGACTCGTGATGTAGTGTCATAGAATCTTGGAGATGTGGGAGTTATGGGTTGCATATTTTGGAACGAGTGTGAGAAATTATGAGCTTGCTTTGGTCTTGACAGGATTTGGCTATCGTTGTAGAACAAGTCCACCTATTTATGTTCGTTGGCCATGTTGAATCATTCGTCTCCCGCCATCCAATATTAGGCAATATCGCCAGTGCTTCGGATAAGTTCTATTATTTGGGGCCAAGATTGCAGTGCGGAGCGCTACCGCTTTGCGTATGCACTCTTCAAGACCAATCGCTTCGAACGAGGACAATGAAACATCATGGCGACACTCTTAGAACGCGCTTGGGGTAAAATGATGGTCCAAAAAGAGCCAAATCTCCGCAATTAGAGGAGCAGAGAATGATCTGAGAATGACGTGTAAAGGGTAAATGGGTGTGATGGATACGTTGGGTGGTTCTGAAATGTCGCATCCTCAACAATGGCGCACTTACAATAAGGCTGAGGCATTAGCGAGACTCGGTGAACCATGAGGTTGTGTAGAAATCTGCCTTGCGGCAGAGCCAACGCAAGTTTCAGCATCTAGTAAGTGTATTCCATGCAATAAGATGTGCTGAGCTATAGATTACCCATGTTTGGATCTACGTACGGTTTCTGGAGCGATGACAGATCTTGGTGCACTGAGCGCTGTTCTAAAATAGCACTAGTTCTCTGAAAAGGGTGCGACGTCTGTACATAGCACCATCCTCATTTGCCTCCCCACCCTATTCAGGATGTGCCATACATAGCAGCTGAACAACAAAAATGGGCGCGTAGTTGTAATATGCTTGCACGACGAATGAGCCGTCTGGCCCGGGGCATGCGACCGTAAGCGCAGCACCGAGAATGGAAGGAATTTGTGGCGTCAACCTGAGTGCGGCACAGTGCATATGCGTTCCAGATAGAACCCTTAGCTCCAATGCGATCCAACAGCGTAGTTGGCGATAGTTCGTGTGCGATCCGAGCCGTTGGGTCAAGGTTTCATCGATAGGAACTGAAACTTGAGGCGTGAACATGAGTGAGGCACAGCAATCTGAAGCGGACACCACGCAACGCTAACACATAACAATTGCTGACGCGTCATAGCAAGTAGTTACCACAGACACTTATGTCACTATGAGCTGCGATGTTTTTAAGCCTCGTTATTACAACGCTGAAGATGCATACAAGAAAATATCCAGCGAATACGCAAAAAGTCTCTTTCTCCATGTGGCATAACTTGAGAGAATGCACATTGAGTAAGACTTGTAGCTATCCTTGTTGCTTGTACTACAGGAAACAAATCAGGTATCCCGAAAAGACGCTGCACTGCGAACCGATGTTGCATTATCCGAATCGATCCTCAGCGCTTGAGCTCGTTTTAGGCCACTCAAAGCTAGAGTCTTGTTGCCCGGTAGTGTTCCCTCTCCCTCCTTTGTTCGACTGTCGATGCGTTTTGTAAATTTCTGTGTGACTTGAAGAAGATCAGGGCCAAATTGCTGCCAAAAGAAGTCGATTGTCTTCTCGGAGACCCCGTCATTACCAAAAGCCTCGAAAAGTTGCATGGCTTGGGATTCCGACATCCACCAACGTATGACGTTGTCTGTGAACAGCTTGAGGACATCCAAGCGATTGTTAGAGATTGCGTAATGTATGGCAGTCCATAGCTTCTTGTCTGTCTTGAGCATCAATCCTGCTCCATTGCTAATTGTCTCCACTTGCCAATCGAGATACCTTATACCACCATATTTTGATACTAGCAGCTGCCTCACAGTCTCGATATTGCCTTCTGCAAATGCCCAACTGAAAGCATCTCGACCATTTTGGTCTTGGACCGGACAATACGGGCATCGCTTCGTGATCTCGCGGATAACAATCTGCCATTCTGGGCTTTGGCGCTGTACAATATCGATGAGGAGGCCCCAGGCAGTCGATTCTGGCCCAGACATGACTTCGTGAAGGTAAACTAAAACCCCATACGGGTCATCACCGTCAACGCAGTCAGAAGCATTGCGAGCATAGTCTTTATCTCGAGCGAGTGTTGTTTGGGATGGATATTTGCTCTCCTTGTCCAGAGCATTGAACATCTCCAGCGTAGTCATATTGAATGACTGAGAAAGATGTCTTTGAAATACCATGATCCTTAGTCGCACAAACAGGTGATTGATGGCATTCCTAACGTCCTTGGTAAGTTCAACGGATTCAGAGCGCTTGAGGTCTGCGATGATAAACTCTGAAAATTTTTCATCGGGTCGCTTGTCCGCTTTCCGGTACTTTAGCTCCCAGCAAATAAACCAGGATTTGGTTAGAAACCATTCCCAAATCTGTGCCACGGTAGCACCATGCATCAAGGAATTTCTCGCCCATTGGAGCTTGTTTTCCGTCTCTTCGCTATCGCCATTTGATAGGTCTTTCGCCGCCGATGCTACGACTTTGTCGAAGGCATCTCGCACTGGCGAGCTGCAACCCCAAGATACAATAGTGGGAATAATACAGAGGATCGCGTCTGTTTTAGATCCAAGCCCATTCTCCACGAAGGCATCGATGATTTGGTTGACAACCGGATTTTCGATACCGTAGCCCTTTCTTCCAATCGTGAAAGTTGACTCCCCCAAGGGCTTCTCGCTCGATACCAATAATGCCCACAAAAAGCTAGAAAACATTTCCTGGGCGCACATCGTTGGTATAGAGTTTTGGGTCGAGGAGATGAAAACCTTTTGTTCGCCGTCGAGTACAGAATCGTCATGCGGTATTGCGTTCCAGCCGAAGAAGCGATATGAATGTCGAGGCATCTGTGAGCCTTTCAAGACCGGGATATAAGCCATATAATCATCCGGTGATCTCTTCCATACCGCAGCGTATCCAGATGAACTATTATTAAAGTTTAATATTATGTGTGGAAACTCCACTGACTGTGCACACGCCCACGCTTGAAGGCGTTCCTCAGGGTTCTCGAAGTCCTCGATGTTAGGATTGGTGATACCGAGGATCCTACGTAACCTTTCATTCTGAAATGGTTGGCGCCATTCTTCCTTTAGATGCGATGTCAACTGTTGACATTGCGCCAGACATGACCAATATCCCAGAGCAATGGCTGCCTCGATTTGGGACGTATCTGCCCGCCAGTGCTGGTAGCGCCCTGTATCTTCGTCCCGCTCTCTGTATAGAGAGATGAATAGTTGGTCCATGTCATGTGACGGACAGCGAGTAGAATCTCCCGAGCTGAGGGGAATGTACTGTCCTTGGGCATCTGCACGCTCCGAAGCACACCCAAACTTGGTGTACAAAGTTCTGCATCCGTTTAGATTACCTTCAAAGTCGGACAAAATCACTGATGCTGCCGTAGATATTGTCAGCGCCGCCGCAATCGCACCTGATCGGCCCTCTACCATATCATCTGTCCATACTTGTAAAGCTGGCGTTGTCGGACCCACTGAGGTGAGCTGACTTAGACGGGCACGGAAATGCCAAAGCATCGCAGCAATGTTAGGCTGCGTATTGCCCTCTCCAGATTCTTGTGATAAAAGCCACTGGCGATCTTCCTTGGGTCGCTCGAAAGATGCCCAGATAACCGCTTTATCTCCAATCTTCATGATGTGTTTTGGACAAGCCCCTTTTTCTGTGTGGGCAGGATTCCAACGAGATAGTCTCCAAGAGCATGTAGGTATGACCTCCGCGAATGCATCTCCATCATGCTGGCGGCTTCGATAGATCTCAAAAGTCAACCAGTCAAGTTCATGTCCTTCCATATCGGCACTCGTTAGCTGGTCGCTTTCCGCCTTGTGGTCCCCAGCAGGGTTGGTGCCAGAAGGACTAACTTGCTCAAAGGAACTCCTACTTAGCAAGTTATCGGTAGCGTCAAGCCGCTTCGTTCTGATTGAAGCCCGCAGCACGCTCATGATCATTACTGCGACAACCTGGTAAACAGATATGGCCGAATGAACGCCACGAAGTCCAACAAATTGGAGTATGAACCCAATTATGGTCATGATACTTGCCACCCATGTAAGATTCCGTTCCGTTACGGTGACAGGCCTTCTCCAGGATGTAGTATAATACCGTAACGGCTTCTTGGCATCGCTGTAGGCAAAGGAATCGAAGGTTTGGTCGCCCACCACTTGGCCTCCAGGCTGAATCCAGTACATATGAGATCGCCTTATACGCGCACTTGGGGACGAACTTGTAGGATCAGACGCAGAAACCGTGGTGGACGTCTTGGAGCTTTTATTTCCCACCGTCTTAGCTGATACTGGGCCGGATGAGTCGATAGAGTCACATCTGAGTTGCCGTCTCTTGAATGTACGCTCAATAGTACTTTGTTCGATTAATGCTGAGCACATGAACATGCCGGCAGACAATAGAACGGTACCTACGATTGTTGTCGGCAACGCCCAAGGTGGTGGCAATGCGTCCTCCTTCAACAATTTTCGAAAAGCTGTTGCCCATATAGCGAACCCCAACATTGAAGCTTGTAGTAGGGTCCCAAACAACGCAATACCCCTTAGTAACCAGTGAGAAGGTCTTTGGAACCCAATGTTTAGCCTCATGTTGGGATTCATCGCGAACTTGTCATCGAATTCCTCCGATTCATCGCCGTTCTTCATGCGGCGAGACTTGCCAAGCTCCATCCATTCTTTCTCGCCTCTCGCCGTTTGTTGGTAATCTCTGAATATGTATATACCTGCAGTGGCGGTCTCTCCTTCATTCCTGGGATAGAAATGCTCGTAGTGAGGATCGTGAACAAACTCCAAAATCTTTGGTCGCCCAAACACTCGTGTGATAGCACCATTCTGGTAGAGCTCAGCGATATCTCGACCGGTCGACGAGCACAAGTCGACTTCTGCGTTCCCTGAGCCCTCTTGAGCACGACCAATGAAGGCTCTGAGTAACGGGCTGCCACAAACGCGAATGACGGAGACAATGGCTGTCAAGATTCCTAGGGGCGCCATGGCGAAAATTATACTGTCAAGCACGGACGTACTCTCCGCAAGATACTGGACAGTAACTTGTTCTCCGAAAAGTTGTAAAATGGGCGCTAGGTCCGTTGCTAGGTTATTGGCAAAGTCGTCCCACCCACCGAGGCCCGACATGTTGAGATGCGGCAATTCACTTGGATAGAAAAGTCAAAGGCTCAGATTTTTGCGAGCATGGGCACCTGTAAGATATATCGCCAAGGCGCCCAGCTCATATGCCCTGCTGCATGTATCAAGCTCGCCGCCGGAGTAGTACCGTGCAGGGACTGAAACTGGGGAAAGTACTCCCCGAGTTTCACTTTAACAAATGACGATCGTATCTGGTGGAACACCACTTGTCCGTGCCCACCTCTTTTCGATAAAAAACAACCATGGTTGGTTGAGAGCTTGTTCTATGCTCCAAGGGTGCAGATCAGGATAGAGAGAATAAGGGAGGGTGTAGGAAGATCTTGCCAGATCAGCGCTAGAACGCGTCTCAGTGTCCCAATTTATAACAATGGTAAAGCAATCGAGGCGAATACTGGATTACTGATACGGAAAATTAGTCGAGGTAGTGAAGTTTTAAATGCTGGAAGGACGCACAAGCCTTACCCAGATTCATCGCGCAATACACTCGCCGCTGCGCGCTATTCACAAAACGGGCATCGCGCCTTCCCGCAAATATCAGCATCCTGGTGAACTAAAATCAACACACGTGGTGTTTCAAAAGCTAATCGTGACTACATTCGTTAATGACCTCCCATTGTACATGGTGCAAAATTCGACAAGGCGTAGTTCACCCTACTAACCATGCTCACGTCGCTCTTGCGCGCATCACCAATGTCACCCTCATTTGAAATACTCGGAGAACTCGATTTGACATTAACATTAACAGAGTGATAAGCCCCTGTAGGCTATGATACATTATGTTTTCTTTACAAGAGCATGCCTGCGGCTGATCCAATCGCCAAAATGACAAATACCGCAGCTCCAATTTTTGAAGTACTCGTGTGCACCACTCCCATTGTACTCGCTGCACCTGTCGCGTTGCTCACTGCCGCCCCACCACTTCCTGTGGGAGCCGACCCACTCGCGCTCCCCCTCGTACTCTGCGCCGCCGAAGTGCTGCTTCGGGCTGCACTCGATTCTGTCTGGTTCGTCCCAATCTCACTAAACTCAGGTTTACATATCACAACCTCGACTCTCTTGCTTAGACATTCTCCAAGCTCCTGCCACGTCTGCCCATTCTCTGCTTTACATTGTGCTGTGCATGTGTAGGGGCTGCCGAAGGCTGTCATATCTCCACCTTTGCAACACGCGTACAGGTCCCAGAAAGCATGGTCATTGACGTCAGCGGCATTGCTGATTACACATGCGCCTTGGAGACCACTCGGGCGGTCAATTGGAAAGTTCGAAGGTAAGGCGGAAGCGGATGGTGCGATGGAATTTGAAGCGCAGCTTGGCGCGCTGCCGAAAGAGAAGATTGATGGTACGATGGTTGGCTTTGTAAAAGCGACCGGGGTTGGGTTCGTATAGGTAGTATATGTGAAGGGGTAGGTGGTGGTAGGAATTGTTGACGACATTGTGAAGGCAGTGGCCTGGGAGAATGAGCCGGTTGTGTGCAGGCGGACGTTGTCCTTCAGTGCGATTTGAAGATCAGACATGACTGAATCCAATCGAATGATGCAAGATGTTGGTGGTGTAACGGACAGGGGTGAAAGGACAAAAGAAAGTGTGCAAATGGCATATGCAGCAATACGGTTTATGCAACAGAAAATCACCCCTACCTCGATGAAATGAAACTTCAAAATCCTCGGCGCAAAAGAGCTACACAGCGAATCGAGAAAAGGAGCGTGGAAGGATTCCGCCCCTGACGTAGCAAGCGAGATTGAAAGAAAGAACACAGAATTGGCTTCACCAATCGATAAGGCGTCTGCAGAAGATTCACTGAACAGTATAAAAGCTTCAGAACCACGATGTTCTGCTACGGATAATCGGGAGTCTTAAAGGACAAACTTGGGGGGAAGTCAGGTGTTCAGCCTTGGATACGAGCTGGGAACGCGCGGTGTTCGTGTTAGGATTTTAGCGCGGCGCTAGCTTTGTCTGTCATCCGTATGCGGCTATTCATAGCCACAATCAATACGCTACTCCACAACATCTCGCCTTGGAGATTAAAGGCTTCGTTGTCGCTGGCTCTCGTTGTTCGTGTCAACTGTCTCATTAAATCGTATTTTACGAGCCCTTCGTGCTGCCTTCCTCCTTGCGAAGTCTTCTGGATGCGAAACCTTGTGTGCTTAGTGCTCGAGCTCCTGAGAAACTTGGCCTATCACTAAGAACAGCCGGAATAGGCACAGCTACATGATCCTTCCTTTGTTCCTTTTGTCATGTAGCTTATTTCCCGTGCCTCCTCTTCACCTATCAAGACGCTACACGCCACTTCGCCGTAACGCAAGACGGCGCCGCAGTCATGCTTGAACCAAATCCCGTCGATTAATGTATTGATTGTGCAAAAGAGACTTGCGTTTCACCGAAGGAATTCTCATTATTTGAGATGACATACTTGGCGACCTCGATGAGATGTCCAAAGTCAAAACGATATGCTGATTACGTATATAGGATTGTTCAGGACCCCTATTTGTCCGCGCTTGGGGCATATGGGGAAGAGGCGGCGTAAAACACGGTCACTTGTTGGAGAAGTCTATAAAACGCCACATTTGAAGTGAATAATTTGATATTGAATCTTAAGCGCCACTCAGGCACAGCCAACTGTATCAATTCTCCTACAAACGTCCCCTCTTGAACTTTTCTAAAGCTACTTAAGCCTTCTCATCGTGATGACGAAACCCAACGGTTCGATCCCCATGGACACTGCTTCTCCTCAGCGTAGGATCCTTGTCGTAGTCTTGGTCAAGCGCATTCATCTGGTCTTCGGTGGCGTTCAAATGATGGAACAAGACCCAGATCAAGCAACCAGCGACGAAAGATGCACCGGCCAAGCCAACGAACATCCACTGAATCGCCGGGTCATAAAGCAGTGGGTTCAATGCCTCAGAGATGGCAGAGCCGAAGGCGTTGGTGAGGAGGAACATGGATTGCACGAAGGACTTCATGCTGGGTGGGGCCTTGGTGTAAGCATACTCGAGACCAGTGACAGAGGCAAAGATCTCAGAAATACCAATGAGCATGTAGGCGCCAGTCTGTGTAGCAATGTGGATGTTGTTCCCTTGAATAACGCCATTTGCATCCGCTGCGGCGTCGCAGAGAGGATGACCGTAGCAGGGTCCAGCCTGGTAAATGTAGTACTGAATGACTGCAGCGTAGACCATAGCGAGAGATCCAATCCAGAATCCAGCTACAATTCGATTAATTGGAGGGAACGGGATCTTTGCCTTGCGAAGAAGCGGGAAAACGAGTTGATCCATGATGGGAAGGAATACAATGATGGAGATGGCGTCAAAGTTCTGCATGAGGTCATTGGGAATGCCGTGACCAGCCATTTGTCCAGCCTGGGTGACAAAGTTGTTGGAGAAGTTGCCGTAGACGACCCAGTAGATAGGATAAAAACAGAAGACCTGGCAAGCGACAAGCGCACGCTTGACCTCGTCCACAAAATGATCATCCCAGCGAAGGTCAGAGTTCTTTCCGAGAGCGGCCTGGTAAGAGGGTTTCGCACCGTCCATCTTGCGATTCTTGATCATCATTCCAATGACACGGAAAGCGTTGGTAATGATGGAGCCCTGTGGAGGTCGGACAATGTAGACCTTTCTGCCGAGGACAAGGACGAGTGTACCGACGAAAAATATGCAGAGACACAGCAGAAACGCCGACCAGAAGTCCCTATCGCGCTCCAGATAAGGGGTAGCTAGTAGAGAGAGGGATCCAACATTGATGCACCAGTAGAAAATCATGTATATCCTCTGAATGGTAATCGCCGGATCGATGATAACACGCTCACCAGTCTTGTCATCGTGGCCAATGACCATTTGTCTCCTCTTATACTGATCGGCAATGAGGGGAGCGACGTTGGATTTGATACCTCCAGTTCCAAGGCCGATAACGATAATGGCCGCGATGAAACCACCAAGCCCTGCGCCGTGGTCGAGAGCAGCCGGAATGGACGTAAGTGTCAAAATGAGGAGACCGACGATGTAGACCATGCAGAATATGACAATCGTGTTGTACTTTCCGAGGTACTGATCAGCGATGACAGCACCCAAAATTGGCGTAACTTTCCAGATATGTTAGCGAATACGTCCACGGCACTGCATAAGAGAGACGCATACCATAACACCAAAACTGGAAGAAAGTGCTAAGACCTGTAGCTCCCTTATGACCCATACCGAGAGCACCACGACCCAACTCTCCGCTACGAGGGCGCGAGATGTAGTTCTGAAAGATTCCAGAAGCGCCATAGTAGGTAAAGCGTTCGCATAATTCGACAATGGCGACCAAGAAGGCAGCCTTAGGGAGAGGTTCTCCAACCTTGCGGAGGGTTTTCAATTCCTCCTCGGTTGGCTTAACACCACCGAGGCCATCATCCTCGTCATGGTCGACGGAGGGAGTGGAGCTGGCAACATGGGCGCCAAGAGGCTTTTCGACTTCGACATTGGCACCAACGTTGCTGTCGTCTAGGGAAGCACCGTACAGGTGTGGCTTCTGGTCCGCCTCAGCTTGTGCGTGCTGCAATTGTTGCGCCCTTGGCTAGTTTAGTGTTTGTGTTGATGGAGGATAGTCCATTGGACGTACGCTGTAGTCTCATGTGCGGATGCCATGGCTGCTTCAAACCTCGATCGCGACCAAAGACCAGGTCAAGATAGAGTACAGGGTGAATTTCAGGGAATACCGAACACCTGAATTTCCAAAGCAAGTGGAACACAGGCCTCCATATTTAACCCACCACATCTTCTCGTAGTGCACCCACCGGCCATCTACTACCAACCGGCATGAAAGTTTGCCTCTGCAGCAAAGAGTGGGACCAAGCATGCACAAGCACTTTCCAACGCCGATGTAACGTCTTGATAGCTCTCCTTTCTGCCCAAAGAGAGTTACTCTCCGTGGCAAAGCGAGTCGAAGCCTTCCCTTGGCAGCTTAGTTGCGCCACACCCTGCTCGGCGCTGTCCATCCGATTCGCCACGGCTTTGAGTCTCTGCAGGTCACCTTCCGTAAGTGGCGATCTGATATGGCGATCTTACGTTCGTGTTTTCAAAAAAGTGCTCGGTTGTCGCTTTTATCTGGTTGTGCCGAACTGCCGGGCCTCTCATTGGAAATGAATGGCTGATAGTACGCTCCCTAGCAGCAACCCCAGACTCGTATAATTGTGGTTGTATGTCACTGGCTGCACGTATATGATCTTGATGACGTTTGCACGACTGCTGCGAGTTGGCACGAGGGCACGATAAGCAAGGCTTGGGATCCTCATCAATTGCCCTATTTCCTACAGTCCTCGAGACGTGAATTCCAGATCTTGTCCATGTCGAAAATTTTTGCTTTGCCGAATCCACTCCGGAGGTTAGAGGAAAGGGACCGAAAATATCGCCTCGGTTCCCTCGCAAGAACATCGGACTCGGCCACTACCGATGGAGTTGTCATCACACTATAGACAGCCACAATCTCACCCGCTGTGGGGTTGAGTTGTTCCCGCTGTGTCGTCCCTTTTCATCTCGCCTGGACTCACTCAATCAGGAGTCTGCAGGCATGGCTGACCAACCATGACCACGACCTGACCGCGGCAAGCGTATTGGTTGTGTGCTGTTGGATCAACGTACTTCTTGGATTTATGTTTCGGCGTTAGGACAAAGGCGATTGATCATCCGAGAGAATTGCGTGTGTGGCACATGTTGGCACGTTCATTACTCGGAGCTCTACAATATTCGCTGTAGGAGTAACGCGTCACGCGCCTTCGAACCAAATAACGGATCATTCTGGACTCTGCTACACCGCGTACTTTGCCGCCATTCATGAATTCGTATTGGTAGAGGAGAGGAACGAGAACCTTGCAAGTCAGATTACCATCGATTTTGCATCACGATGCCAAGCCTAGAGCGGAAGGCGCCATGGATGCTGACAGAAGGAGCAACAAACCATGCACCCCTTGGGAGTAATCCCCGTTCTAATCCCGGGATATCCATAGTATGCCGCCCCCTGTCTACATTCTCCAGGCCTTCCAGAAGGTGTTCGCGCGCGTGCATATGTAGGATACCCACCGTATCCACCGGATCAGCAAGATGTGTGCTTGAACAAGTAATAAAAGGCGACTCCTTGACATTGCTGATGGCGTTGATGTCCTATAGAATTTGGGGAGATAAGAATACGATGACTACAATCACGGTGGAGCGGGTTTGGAAGGCGCTATCAACAAGCGTTTTGGGAGACATGTTATTCCCAGAAATGAAAATGATAATTATTTGGCAGTTTATCGCACTGTGAGAAAGCTCTATTACACAGGTGTCTCTCTCATAAATTTGCAGATAACAATGTAACCACTAACGTTTTATGTCTACGATCTACTCGTGTTGCGGGTACCTCTCATGACCAGCAGTGCATATCAACGAAGAAGGGAATCTAACATGAGTTGCGGACCTAATATTTCCGATCCTTAAAGACATTGAAGGAGACCGAGTTCCACGATAAACCATAAAGACACGGTATCAGACAAACAAACGAAATGTGCATGTCCAACATGTACTAAGGGAGACGAGGATAGGAAATTAGGCATATGATACAGTTTTTGACAAAGGTACACATGGGAAGAAACATGTTGAAGAGAAATGGACTCATGAAGATGAACCACCGTTGCTACCCTTGGTGCCTGGGTCGCAACATTGCTTTGCGTTGCCACAGCTATCCGGACACTCCAGGAGGCACGCATCTGGCCCACCCTTCACGCTGGGGTTCTTGCTGCTGCTGCCAGCGTCCTCATGGCTGCTCTCGTCTGAGCCAACGGCAGAATGATCATGGCTCTTGTCAAGGCAAAACTCAGGCTGGATAGTAGAGGAGTGGATGCCATACTCGTGGAGGCATTGGCGAATCTGGCGAGCGAGATCCATGTAGCGCGCCGATCCTTCGCCCTTGAAGTCGAAGTCGACTTGGACATGAAGTGAAGCAATGAGCTTGGTATCTGAGAGCTGCCAGACGTGTAGGTGGTGGCAAGAAACGATACCATCGAGGTCAGTAATGTCGTCAGTGATGTCGTCAATGGAAAGGTTCTCAGGAACCGCTTGAAGCAGGATGCGCGATGCGGCCTTGCAGAGCGGGATGGCAGATAGTAGGATAATGACAGTGATAGCGAGGGAGACAGCTGGGTCTGCGTAGAATCTCCAAGAATAGTCCGTGAGCCAGATGAACAAGGCAGTGCCAATGACACCAATGTTACCCAAAGCGTCACCCATAACGTGAAGGAAGACTCCGCGCATGTTCAAGTCACCATGAGAGTGACCGTGACCACCGCCACCAGATTTGCTATCCTTGGGTTGATTGTGCTTATGATCCTTGTGGCAATCCTTTTTCTTGGGAGTTCCATTCGAGTGATCATGCGAGTTACGACCCTTAGCCTTGGCTAGCAATGGACTCTGCTCGCTGGGAACTTCGTCTTCGCCTATCACATCCTCGTCTTCGTCGTCCGCTTCATCGTTATCATGCATGCGCGAAGATTCAATGATGCTGTGCCTGAAAGATGAAGGGTGTACATAAATTTCGTCCAATGTAGAGTAATTTCGCGATTGGGACCGGTTGTGGCGCTTAGCCTTCTTCCCGGAAGCAGACAATCGACGTACTCTCTCTGCCTGGGGGGAGAAAGTTACCTCGCTAGACTTAGTGGGAGTGAACGTCACAGCGGAAGGGTCGCCCCGCCCGGCCGTAGTAGCGTGATCGTGCGCATCGATGCCATGAGAGTGTCCTTCCTCAGCTTCCGAATGCTCATCATGACCGTGAGAATGACCGCCGTGACCATGTCCGTGGTCGTGGAAAAGAAAAAGGCCGATGATGTTCGAGGCTAGGCCAAAGGAGCCGACAATGAGAACCAGTTTGGGGTGTGAGACTTCTTGCGGCTCGACAAATCGCTGGATCGCTTCGAGGAAGATGGAGAGACAGAGTGCGACGAGGAAAACGCCGTTGATGAGGGCTCCTAGTGTTTCCGCGCGTTGCCACTACCCGTTGTCAGTATGTGCTATTTGGTGTTGAGGTGACAAGGGGCATGCTTACACCATACGTATATGTCTTCGAGTTCGTCTTCTGGCTCGCAACTTTGACTGCCCATAATCCGACAAGAAGGGAGATTACATCGTTCAGCTGTGCTTACTGTCAGTATTCGCTCCTATGCATCAGCCATGTAGACCCACCATGTGAAAAGAGTCGGCAACAAGCGCCAGGGAATGCACAGCATATCCCACAACCAACTCTAGAAAGAAGAAAGCCGTATCAATCCCCAACAGTATCATAATCCGCGTCGACTTGGAGAGCCCCATGTTTGCGATTTCGGAGAGCGATCAGCCTACTCCTCGGTAGTTCGAATGCGCGACAGGAACTGCTCAAGGCCGTCAGGCCTTAAATTGGTGGAATCCGACGCAGCGGAATACTGGAAGACGACGTGATGTCTGCTGAGGGCCGTGGTGTGGTGGGTGGACAAGCGATCGGTGACTGTTTGCACAGTCGCGAGTGCTTGAGGATTGATAAAAGCGGGTGGCGCGCCCGATTGCGTCAGGGCCCAAGCTCTCAGCCAAAAGGAGCAAAGTTGACAGCAGTCCATACCATGTTTAGAACATCGATATCATATCGAAAAATTCACGTGCTTTTATTTTTCGTTTTCTCCTGCTAACTGGAAGTTGAAAATTCATAGTGCTTTGCATGTCTGAAAAGGTTTATAGCAACTTCTCAAGACAACACTCGTCGGTGACCGAGACACTCACGTTCCCCAAGTTTGTGGCGATGAACTGCTTCCGGCCGGGGCCCTTCACATGTTTGCTTGATCAGCAGAATAGTTCGCTTGGACACGACTCTGCGTAGAATGTGTAGAATGTTCCACAGAGGGAAGACAGCGCTGAAACTCAATCGCTGTCAAAATTGGGACGCAGTGGAGCTTTTGGCAAGACGCTCCTGTCTCTCCAGCATTCACACTAACGAGTGGCTCGTATTAGGCTGCGTCTGAGGCAACGCAGACTGCGCTCAAGCAACATAGCATAGAGCGACTATTACGCCATTGCGACACGGTCGTTTGCATACACTTGACGGCCCGGCTTGCCAGCACGTGCTGTTTCACGGATGAAACAATATGGTGCCTTGCACTCTCAAGCAAACGCTTTAGAGTGTTTTAATACGCAGGCTTCAAAACAAGTCTAGAGTTGAATCAAAGGTGTCCTGAATAACGTCACCATACGTTCTCACGCGTGTACTAGTTGGTAGGCGTTCACATAGTTTCCCGTGCCCATTGGTGGACTGACCCTTGCCGTAACCCTGTCTACCGTTCATCTGCGAAATTGCCTTCCTTGCCTGATCCCTAAAGCATAACTATAGTCAAACCAAACGCCAGGGTTCTCCTCACACTACTCCACTACTACTTCCAAGCGAGCTTGTAGCCTCGGTCTTTCTAATTACTTATAGGTACTGCAATATGGAAACGGTCGGGCTGCTGTTTTGAGTAATTGTTCCAAAGGGGTCGTATAAGTAATGGAGAAGATCACCAAAATGTTCATTGCAGCACAGTACTATCTGTCTCAAGATTCGCGATGCGGTCCTTTCTCTGCCTCGCTCTCGCAGCCGTGGCTGCGGCTCGCAGCGTCCTCATACCAGAAGACGACTCTGCATTAATCACACGACAAACCACCACCCTCCCCAGTTCATTCAAGTGGAGCTCCAGTAATATTCTCGTCACACCCAAAAATGACTCTCGAACCGTTGCTGGTCTGAAAGACCCCTCAATAATCAAGCAAAATGGCGTCTACCATGTCTTCGCCAGTACGGCCCAGGAATCCGGATACAACCTCGTCTACTTCAATTTCACCTCCTTCGCCGCCGCTAATCGCGCACCATTCTACTACCTGGACCAGGCACCCCTCGGCACGGGGTACCGCGCTGCGCCCGAGGTGTTCTACTTTGCGCCGCAAAAGTTGTGGTATCTTGTTTACCAGAACGGTAATGCGGCGTACAGCACGAATAAGGATATCGGCAATCCTGCTGGATGGACGGCTCCAAAGACATTCTACAGCGGCACGCCGGCGCTGATTGAGAAGGGGCTTGAGGGTGGGGGGTATTGGGTTGACATGTGGGTGATTTGCGACGACGCCAATTGCCATCTCTTCTCCTCAGACGACAATGGCAGGCTGTATCGCAGTCAGACATCTGTCTCGCAGTTTCCAAATGGCATGAGCGAGCCAGTCATCGCGCTGCAAGATACAAAGAACAACCTATTTGAAGCAGCCAATGTCTACACTCTCGGTCCATCCAGCTACCTCCTCTTGGTAGAGTGCATAGGCGCAGGGAGTTCGGCAGGAGGGATGCGATACTTCCGCTCCTGGACATCTAACAGTCTTTCTGGAACGTGGAAGCCCCTGGCGGCTACTCAGGAAAATCCCTTCATGGGCGAGGCGAATGTTCAGTTCGCAGATGGCAACAAATGGACGAAGAGTATCAGTCATGGTGAGATAGTGAGGACTGATGTAGATCAGAAGCTGAAGATCGGACCGTGTGGTGGGTGGACGTATATGTATCAGGGAATTGATCCCGGTGCTAGTGGAAGCTACAATTCGTTGCCGTGGAAGCTGGGGCTTCTCACGCAGCAGGGAGCTTGCTAGGTAGACTTGAGTCTCTATTAAGTTGGAGCTCAATACACAGCTATTGAATGAAATCTTTCCAAGAGTACTGACGCTTCCAAATATCATGCAATGGGAATTGAATTCTGAGCACTGTCAAGGGTCCTCCAATAAAACCTGCAGCCATAGTTGAGTATAAATCCGTGATTCGTCTCATCAATCAACTGAATCTTCATCTATATATATCTGTCAGTAGACTGCGAAGAGATTCACTTGCTGTGTCTGGAGCCGACGTGTGCCCAGGGCGATGTGTGCACTGATGTAGTGGATGCAAAAGATCTTTCAGTAATGGTGGTATATAATATACTCAACGGGGTAGTTGACATGCAGGCTCACTCATTGTAGCTCTTATCAATATCAATACCCAAAACCAGAGCAAAAGTCGCAAGCAGAAGCTATTCCGTTAGCAACCATATAATTCCCGAATCAGAATCCACTTACCAAAGCAATCAAACCCATAATTAAAATCAGCTCCCAGCCACCCGCACGTGCCTTTCCCGCAATTAATCCTCTCTGCAGCCTCCAGAACCTGATTGCCCCAAGAAAGATAACCACCACTGCCATGCTAATGAATGTGATGCTGAGTGGTAGTCCGACAACATAGAAGCCGAACTCTGGGTCAGGATTCGGACTGCGTTGAAGCCGAAACAGTTGTGCGATCGTAACGCCAGTTACGACGAGAATGAGGGAGGTGCGCAGGTAGCCAAGGAAGGTGCGTTCGAGTGCTACAGGACGTCAGACCTGGACAGAAATATAGAGAATAACCATAGAGAGTGGTAAGAAGAAAACTAAGTACCTAGATGATCTCTAAATGCTCCCTCGTCCATGGAAGGACAGACATGGGTGGTCCAAAACTTTGTAATTGGATCATACCAGTGTGGTACTCTGACAGATGACCGGGTGCTCCGTCTTCCAATCTCACTCGCGCCTGGGATATCTGGCTGTGTCGATTCATTGCCCATAATAGGCGCATGCTGTGCAAGACCCTCGTGTGAGGCATGCCCCGAGGTGCGCAACGAAGCATTGCGCGAGCGCAAACTGGCGAAACTGGGTGTTAGTTGCGGCGGGCACGGAACTTCTGCACTTGGTCTGGGTGAGCTTTAAACATACGGTTCTAGCTCTCGCGAGACCCGTTGCCTCTCATATTGAACACTCTCCTCAGAGTCAGGATGCGGTGTTGTACGCAATGGCGCATTCAGCGCGGCTGGTGGGAGCTCAAGTGGAGTAGTATGGGCGGGGTTGTGGTGGGTCATGGATCAAGACTGGTCCGAACAAGGCGAGCGATTGATTGTGACTTCAAGAACATGTTGCAAGCTAAGAGCCCAGATTTGGTGAAAGCTCGTGGCACTATTCGGAATATTCTTGCTAACCTAGCGGGGAGCGGTTCATACGTCAGCCAGCCGGTCTAGAGAGCTGTGGAGAGCTTTCGGGCCGTCGGCCGGTCCTATCACATGCCCTGTTCAGAACGTCGAAGCAAATATCGGCCTATGGATGCGATAAGGAACAAAACGCTTTCTTTGCCACTGAGTCAACATGAATTATCTTGATAAATATATCGACAGCTTTCATCTCTCTCTCAAAAAAAGGGGAAGACACTAAAGGTCTACCAAGGTCTACCATACCGCAGAACGAAGACCACACAGCATCTAGAAAGTAGCTGACTTTCTTAGACCACAGCTTTAATGATGAAGAAACTTTATCAGTGTCCAGATTGACTGGCGCTACTTAGTATGTATGTACTTGGGAGTATTTTTCAAACTAGCTGGCAGCATGGTCAAATATAAAATATTCTAAACGAAGAGAGGGAGTGAACGGTATACATGAGGTCTATTCGAAAGACCCATTTCTTTTATTTCTCTTTGCCTGTCTCATGTCCTAGCACATGGGTGATCTATCTGCCTCGACCATGGTACTTGTAATGGGCATTTACTTCATGAACTTGCTAGCCAAGTTCAAAATTCCACCAAGACCACCGCCGCTGCCTCCGCTTCCACCCGCCTCACTCTTCAAGTAGAATTTGAGAGCCATCTGGGCGGCCTGGGCAATGGCGTCTTGCTTAGTAGCATCAGGTTGCTAGAAGCCATTAGCATATGTATAGAAACAGTGAGTTGGCAAGACTTACGGTCTTGCCCTGGCTCTTCTGCTGGTCAAACAACTGAGCCGCTTGAGCCATGGCCAAACCAATGAACTGGTTTTGTCCACCCTTCGACTCTTCTCCACTGCTACCATTGAATGTCTTCAGTGCGTGCATCGCAGCAGCAGCGCCGAGGTTGTTTGAGCTGGCTTGTTCATTGCCTCCGCCGCTTCCGTACATCTTTTCGTGCTGTCGGACTGCGTCATCTTCATCAATTTCCTCGTTCTTGAGCTTGTCCTTGTTGCCAGAGAGTAGACCAAGGGCCAGGCCGAAGAGATTCGAGTCGCCCGAGTCACCGGCATTGGATTGAGCGTGTTGAGCAGCGCCAGAGAAGTCGTCCGAGCCACTGAGGCCGCCTCCGTAAGACGTGCCAGAGGACTGCTGACCTGAACTGCCTCCATAGCCGCCTGAGCTTCCACCATAGCCTCCTGAGCCTCCTGAGGGACGAGTGTCGGCTCCACTGTTCCCACCGTATCCTCCGCTTGGGCGGTCATCCTGACGCCTATCATCTTGACGCCTGTCGTCCCCTCCGTATCCCCCAGAGCTTCCACTGTATCCACCACTTGGGCGGTCGTCATTGCGTCTGTCATCTTGACGACGATCATCTTGACGTCGGTCGTCCCCGCCGTATCCTCCTGAGCTTCCACCATATCCACCACTTGGGCGGTCATCATCACGCCTGTCATCGCGCCTGTCATCGCGCCTATCATCACGCCTATCGTTTCCTCCATAGCCGCCTCCCCCTCCACTTCCACCATACCCACCACTGGGACGGTCATCATCGCGCCTGTCATTTCCATATCCACCACCCCCTCCTTCTTGACGTCGACCACTGCCATACTCCTCTCGCCTATCTCCTCCACCATAACCTCCTTCCTGGCGGCGGTCATCGTCTCGGCCTCCACCGCGACGGTCGTCGTCTCGATCATTGCGACGCTCACTGCCGCCATAGCCGCCTTGTTCGCGGCGGTCGTCATCGCGGTTGTTGTAGCCACCGCCACCTCCACTTCCGTACTCACGGCGATCGTCGTTGTAGGACATGTTGGGTTCTTTAATATTCTTCCAAAGTATTAGTCTTCATGTCACTAAAGTTGGTCCGACAGCATCAAGGGGAAGCTGCAATAGTGAAGTAAAACAAAACTTGACGGTGCACATACGGGAAGGGGAAACAGAGCACCAATATCTGCTTTGGGGAGCTCTTTTTCTACAAATACAACACAGGAGTGTCTGAGTATGAAACTTGGTATACCATGTTGAGTACAATAGAAGCTGACATCTAGTAAATATATTGAGAATACCACTTACCAGCTATAAAAACTAAATCACTGTGCAATTGGTGAGTTCTGCAGGAATTGTCCGTCACACTGCAAGACCAAGGTGGAGAGGATATTGGTACCTGATGTGATGCGTTACCCCTCCACTCAGCTGCCCCTCATCCGTGACGTATTGCTGCAACCCATTCTGCAGCGATTGGCGAGTAGAATCACACTTATGCACGCCATGCCAGGTCTCAGGCCATGGCTTTAATGGCGAGATTTCTAGATCACAGGGTCTATTCGTTTAGACTAGTGGGGCCGGGCTCGTATGAAAGGAGCTCTGTGATTTTCACGTGGTAATTTGGGAATCTTCAAATCTTCAATTTAGCACCGTGATGGCGTGAGAAAATCAAGACAGTCACAGCAGAATTCATTATAGGATTGCATTTGGTTCAGCCGTATATACAAAGGAAGGTGATTTTGTCATTCCTTGCATGACAGTCAATATTGTGTCCATCAATTATACTAAAGCTTACCCTGGCCATCAATAGGCGAAAGGCATCCAGGCTACTTCGCCTAAGACTTTAGTAGTCATTATCACGCCTGGAGCTGCCATAAGAGTCCTCATTATCGTTGCGGTTTGAGGAGCCGTAGCTGGAGGACTTGTTGCCGGATCCGTAAGAATCCTCGTTGTCGTTGCTGCCGTAGCTAGATTGCTTCTTAGAGCCGTAGGAAGAGTCCTCGTTGTCATTGCTGCCATAGCTGGACTGTTTCTTACTGCCGTAGGAGTCCTCATTGTCGTTGTTGCCTGAGCCGTAGCTTGACTTCTTGTTGCTGGATCCGTATGAGTCTTCATTGTCGTTGGAGCCGTAGCTTGACTGCTTCTTGGAGCCGTAAGAAGAATCCTCATTGTCGTTGCTTCCGTAGCTAGATTGCTTCTTGCTGCCGTAAGAGTCCTCATTATCATTTGACCCGTAGCTGGATTGCTTCTTCGAGCCGTACGAATCATCATCGTCCTTGTTACTTGAACCGTAGCTCGACTTCTTGTTGGAGCCATAAGAGTCCTCGTTGTCATTGGAGCCATAGGAAGACTTCTTGTTGCCAGACGAAGTGTCCTCATCATCATCCTTGCCGTAGCTCGACTTCTTCGTCGACAAACCATACGAGTCCTCGTTGTCGTTGGATCCATAGCTAGACTTCTTGTTGCTTCCATAGGAATCCTCGTTGTCGTTGCTGCCATAGCTGGACTGCTTCTTGCTTCCATAAGAAGAGTCTTCGTTGTCGTTGTCGTTGGATCCGTAGCTAGACTTCTTCTTGCTGCCATAAGAATCATCGTCATCATTGTTGCCGGAGCCGTAGCTGGACTTCTTGTTGGAGCCATACGAATCTTCGTTGTCATTATCGTTGCTACCGTAGCTGGACTTCTTGTTGCTTCCATAGGAATCCTCATTGTCATTGGACCCGTAGCTTGATTTCTTGTTAGATCCGTAGGAGTCCTCATTATCGTTGTTTCCGCCGTAGCCGGAAGACTTTGAGCCATACTCATTGTCGTCGTTGCGATTGCTGGAGCCGTACGAGGACGTCTCGCGATCGTTGGAGTTGTAAGACATATTGATGGAGTTTTTGATTGAAAGACAATCGAAACTATTCAAGTTGTATTATTGAGGAGTAAGGCCCTGTTGTAATTGTGTTTGCAGCTGATGTCTATTCTCAACACCAGGACCCCTTTACTCTTATACCCAGCCTCCAACAACACCCCGCATCTCAATCAATACCAAGTAGCACCCCGCTACGCCAAAAGCAAGTTATGAGAGCTCGCGCAATCTGCTGCAAGATCGCTACACCCTTGCGAAGCTGAGCGTGACGCAGTGCTGCGCCACGGAACGCTCTGGATCCCGGGTATCGCCAGATGTGTAATGGCGTAAACAGACGACTCAAGTGCACCACATGGCGACTATACAGGCGCTGCTCAGCCACGAAGAGCCGCAAACGCTTGCACAGTTTCGTGACTGCTTGCAGAATGGATTGCAATCTGGAATGATCTCATTCATCTTCGTGGCGATTTCCGTGGGCTGTCAAGCTGAAATCGGGATTATTGCGCGATTTTTCCTGTGGCTAGTATTTCACTAGGTTCTTTTCAAGATATAGCCCGTGTTGTAGAGGGGCACACATCGGTGTTAGCGAATGGTGAAGCTGTGCCCAAGCACGGGATGGCCGAGCGATTGTGCCGAGAGCACGCAAAGCAGGCGTTGATGCCTGACATTATGATGTGATGGCTCGGAAGTTGATAGATGGACCGTTGCGATCGCGAGTGCGAGATCTGTTGGAGCGACCGCAGCCCGAAGCACATGCAATCTTGACTTGCACACTTAGCTGTGGTCATAGTAATGCCCTATTGTGCACGTTGGATTCATTCGTGAATGGTTTTACTGAAAGCTGGGTTGCTGTTAATATACCCAAAGACAACTGGAGAAGGTAAACATTGGAAAACCGGATGAACGTGCAGACGTAGATTGACTCTAAAGAAAATGGTAAGGTACAGTATGTACAATCCGCCACAAGTGCCCAAGGTCTTTGCCCAAGCAATGCATTGTCGATGAATTTTCCTTCTCTTCCCCGTTTTTACCGGTCAACCTCACCAAACACGAGGTCCATAGTACCAATGATGGCAACGGCATCGGCAAGCAAATGTCCTCTTGAGATTTGATCCATGCAGGCCAAATGTGCGAATCCCGGCGCCCTGATCTTACACCTATACGGCCTCTCGCTCCCGTCTGAGACAAGGAAAACACCCATCTCTCCCTTGGGTGCCTCAATGGCGCTGTAGGTCTCGCCAGGCGGGACGGTGTAGCCCTTGCTGAAGAGCAAGAAGTGGTGGATGAGAGCTTCCATGTTCTCCTTCATAGCCGCACGAGGTGGGGGAGCAATCTTGTAATCTTCGACCTTGACGGGTCCAGCAGGCATCTGGTTCAAGCACTGGTGAATAATTCGGAGTGACTGACGGAACTCTTCCATGCGGCAGAGGTAGCGGTCGTAGCAGTCACCGTTGACACCAACGGGAACGTCAAACTCCACCTGGTCGTAGGCATCATACGGCTGCGACTTGCGGACATCCCATGGAACACCAGATCCTCGAAGCATGACGCCGGAGAAGGAGTAATTGATCGCATCAGCAGCTGAGACAACGCCCACGCCCTTGGTGCGGCCAATCCAGATACGGTTGTCCGTCAACATCTCCTCGGTCTCATCAATGCGGTCACCAAACTGGGTAGCCCATTGATAGATGTCGTCGAGCAAGCCGATGGGGATGTCCTGCGAGACACCACCAGGGCGAACGTAGGCTGCGTGAAGACGAGCACCAGAGACACGCTCGTAGAATTCCTGTAGCATGTTAGTAGTTACACATGCAGAAATTTAGGTAGAGACCAACCATGAGCTTTTCACGCTCCTCGAATCCCCACAAAAAGGGCGTCAGCGCGCCAACGTCCATGGCGTGAGACAAGACCGACATGAGATGGTTCAGAATGCGAGTGATTTCACCAAACAAGGTCCGGATGTACTTGGCGCGGATGGGGATGTCGATGTTCAACAGCTTCTCCACAGCCAGCGAGAAGCACTGCTCGTTGGTCATCATAGAGACGTAGTCCAGTCGGTCAAAGTATGGCAAGGCCTGAAGATAGGTCCGGTACTCGATAAGCTTCTCTGTGCCTCGGTGCAGCAGTCCAACGTGCGGATCAGCGCGCACAATCTCCTCGCCATTGAGCTCTAGAATCAATCGCAACACACCGTGGGCAGCGGGATGCTGGGGGCCGAAGTTGACGGTGTAGTGCCGAATCTTCCTGCTGTCCACAAAGTTGCCATCCTCTTCCGCTCCACCTGCGGGTGCCGCATCCTCGGGCTTGACTTCGGCTGCGAAGTTCTCGTCGGTGGGGATCATGCGCATCCGCTGGTTGTCCTCGACTTCAGCGGCATATCTGCGGGTTGGCGTAGTCGACAGGCAGCGCGCAATGGGCCGCGAAGGGAGGGTGCGTAGCTGTGGTCGGGAGGCGTTCAGGCACACCCGCTTCGCCGCGTGGCCGGCCAGACGCGCGAAGGAGGCGGGCATGGTGTTGTTGTCTCTCTCTTTGTGCCCGTAATTGGCCTCAATGGGCGTGTAGAGTGGAGATACCGGTCGTGGCGTTGGAGGGGAGCTCTTCCTTCATCGATGATGCTACCAGATTGAGTCTGCCGCGATTGGCCCGAGTGGCTCTTGGCGCGGCTTCCCATCCTCAAAAAAGTTCGAGATCGTTGCGCCCCGCGAAGAAGCCACCAAAATCCACTCCCAACACCGCAAAAATGCCTACACCGAGTGCAGCGGAACTGGCGCGGCGGAAGGTTAGTCCGCGATCCTGAAAATTGCCGTCAACTTATGCTAACGCCCATACTAGAAGCTCGAAGTTGGCCCAGAGACTGTGAGCAACCAAGCATCCACCGACTTCCCAGGGCACTGGCCGGGCGAAGGTAACGAGTGGGATCTGGACTACTTCAAAGAGGTATGCATACATGGGTTTTTTTACTTCGAACATCTTTTTATTCCCCAGCAATGCTCCAGTATACTGACCTCATATCTAGAACTTCAAAGTCGACTTCCATAGCCATTCCCCAAATGAGACGTCCTTCTCGCTCATTTCTCTCGACACCTCAGTGGCCAACGCCTTCCGTCGCATTCTCCTCGCCGAGATCCCCACCCTCGCCATTGAAGACGTCTTCATCTACCAGAACACCTCAATTATCCAGGACGAAGTGCTCGCCCACCGCCTCGGCTTGATCCCTTTGTGCGGTAACCGTGCCGGATTGAATTGGATGAAATGGTACGCCAAGCCAACCGACGAGGACGAGGGCTCGGGGACGCCTTCAGATTACAACACTGTTGTGCTGAGGTTGAATGTGGAATGCACGTGGCAGGAAGGAGGACTGCAGAGAGCTGTTGCGGGGGAGACCGACCCAGACAAGCTATACATAAACCACAATGTGTATGCAAAGGACCTGAAATGGGAGCCCATTGGCAGACAGAAGGAAATGTTCCCCGCGGGACAAGAAATACGGTCAACCAACCCGGATATCCTGATTGTCAAGATGAGGCCGGGCCAGAGCATAAATCTGAGTATGCACGCCATCAAGGGCATTGGACAGGACCACGCCAAATTCTCTCCTGTTGCCACCGCAAGCTATCGCCTCATGCCGACTATCGACATTATAAAGCCCATCATCGGCGCAGATGCAAAGAAGTTTGCCCGTTGCTTCCCGCGAGGCGTCATAAAGCTTGATTTCGTCGCCCCTTCCGATGTCTCCGAACACCCCGAACTCGAAGGCAAAGAGGGCGAGCCTAAGGCCGTTGTGGACAAGCCCATGAATGACACAGTGAGCAGGGAGTGCTTACGACACCCAGAGTTCAAGGATAAAGTCAAGCTGGGGCGGATACGGGATCATTTCATCTTCAAGATTGAGAGCACGGGCCAATGGGAGAGCGATGAGCTGTTTTTGGAGAGCGTCAAGTTACTCCGCATCAAGTGCCAGCGGATAAAGAGGGGCTTGGACGAGATGAATAAATAAGCCTTCTCTGGCACTCGAGGAGAACAGCAGAGGCGTGCATTTACAAGGCGTTCAGGGCATGAGTGGTGGGGTTTGAAAACGTTACGATATCACGGAGCGCTTGTCATATAGATCCATATGCCAATTTCACGTTTGGACTCTTGCATCCAAAGCTGCATACCATCTTGGCTGAACAAGGGTCTTGTATCATCCATCATCTAGTGTCTCATATCTTTGCTCATCCTCATACAGAGTACATTTACTAATACACATTGAGAAATAAAGGCAAGTAGACCGGCAACCGCAAAATGTGACAAAGGACATGTACAAGAATCGTGCATCAAATCAAGTTTGAGACAGGAAAAGAACTATTTCGTGCGAAGCCGAGCGTCAAATCTATCCTCCTATGCGTACCGAGTTGTACAATATGAAATGATGGGCATGTGAAATACCCAGACATGGGCTGTGTCGTTGAAGTCGTGGGAGCTATCGTCTCACGTAATCGTTAAGTGGTGACGAACTGATCGTATGGTGTGGCCAGCGGAATACATCGATGTCTACGTGATGTTGGCTGTGTCTAACGCCCTGACCGAAGTTTCGTTCGTCTAGTGGAGCTCTGCAAGGGCATCAGTGCACAGCTTTTGCACACTCGAAGGGTCGAATCGTGCTCGAAACTTGATCGTCCTTCGATTCTGGCGAACCAGCTCCGCGTCCTCGCCATCGAATATGTGACTGGTCCTTGGTTTTGACATTGTCGGTGACGGACGCGGCGAGGGTCGTGGCGGAAGCGCGAAATGCACCACAGGTACACTGGTCTTCTCTTTGAGCTGCTGAACACTGGCAAGATGATCCTGTACTCTACAGGCAAAGGCTGCCGTGTTGACTGCGAATCGGTACTCTTGCGGGGACTTGGCTCGTTCAGGAAGCGGAGCGGCAACGGCGATATTATGGCGTTTAAGTAGCTGCGGGATTATAGTAAGCTGAGATCCGAACTCTCTTGAAGGTTGAGTGTACTGCGATCGAGCGG
This sequence comes from Pseudopyrenochaeta lycopersici, assembly GCA_003313425.1. Lineage (NCBI taxonomy): Eukaryota > Fungi > Ascomycota > Dothideomycetes > Pleosporales > Pseudopyrenochaetaceae > Pseudopyrenochaeta > Pseudopyrenochaeta lycopersici. The sequence goes on from NHZP01000008.1 coordinate 271,291, forward strand.
CTCGCTTGGACCAGCATTCAGGTTCTAGTTCTGTTTCTGAATCTAGGTCGAGGATGTCTGTCTGGTAGGAAGTTGCGCTGGATGTTGAACTCGTGGTGGACTCGATGGATCCAGCGTTTGATGCACGACGTTTCCAGACCCGGTTCTCGTCGAAAGAGCTCGATGAGGGCGATACCAGCTGCTCATCGTCGGAATGCTGCGCCTCTGATGGTATCAGAGTTGCAATGGCAGCGGTGTAGTGCTTCTCTGCTAAGCAAAGCTCTTTATGGCGGTTTTTCAGTGACGCTTCTCGAGCTAAAGTGTCGTGAGAGAGTGCAGTGTAAAAGTTGAGATAAGCCAGCTGAAACGGGTGGATCTAATATTTGGTTAGTGGCTGATGTGCTGGGATAGTGTGTCTAAACTATGGCGTAGAGACTACTCACCTCATCATGAACCTCTGCCAACAGTTGCTCGCCATATTTTGCGCACTGTGTGTAATGCCTGCTCTGATACAAGTCCCTGATGACACGCATCTTCTCTCTCATCTGGTTGTAGTGTGTCTGAACCAGCATCACGCTTGACCGTCTGATATGGTCCTTGTTGACAGGCGGTCCAAGTTGAAGTGGAGGAAGGTGCCAAGAGAGAAAAGGTGAGTGGTAGGGCGTGAGGCTGGTCGCAAGCAGGGTAAAAAATCAAGCGAAGAAAAGAGTGAAGCCAGCTTCGCCGCTGGTAAAAGCTGTTCGCAGTACAGGCGGTAATGAAGTAATCACGGACAACGCGCAATGCACAGCAATGCTCCTGCCTTAGTTGGATGAATGTAGGTGAGACGTTTCAGGGTTGATGCTGGATCATTGATCGCTCGTGAAAGCAACGCGGAAACCGCAATCGCACACAGCACGAAGAAGACGGCGCGAAATTACAATGCCAGCCGCCATAACATGCCGTATTATACGTCCGACAGACTTCACCCGCCATTACATGCCCACCGAACAGGTGTGGGAGGGGTGGGAGGGGCGGTTGTTTCCATTAATGCATTCATGTTTCAGAGGCTGGGTCGTACCTTCCCATTTCGAGGGCCGCGCTTACCTGTTCCTGGCAACGTACGCCGCAGACCGGGCTAAACGTGTACGTGAACCGGGTTGCTATGCTTGATGTGCGCCGTTCCAGCACCATCTGGCCGATTACTTGGTGTGAACGCTTTTCTACCTTGCAGTACTTTGCAGTACATCTGACTCGGTGCAGCGCGCTTGCTACAAACTTACCCAACCGATACTTCGACTTCAGCCTGGGAACTGACAATGTGTGCCGGAAACGGTCCGGACTGGAGAGTTTGTTTAAGACGGATGCCACACTGATGGTCAGTATAGGTTGTGTAGTGGAGCCATAGAGTTTGAGGACTACTGCCGAGCGTAAGACATGATGCACTGGTACGGCGTCGACTATGGTACATATGCAGCCTATAGATTAACATTGCACAAATGGGCAAGGCAAGGCGGCACAGCTCAACAGGATCGTCTGACTCCAGAAACTTGGTTGGTTACAAAGGAGCTATGAACAGATGCTTATTCTACACAGCCCAGGCGGGGAGATCGAGCCAGATTCGAGGATATCACTTCTATAACCCTCCAAACGTTTAACCCTCAGAGGCAGCCGCACCAGTGATAATTTCGACAAGTTCGCCAGTAATGACGGCTTGACGAGTACGGTTGTACAGAATCTGGAACTTGTTGATCATCTCGCCCGCATTCTTGGACGCGTTGTCCATGGCGTTTTGACGAGCAGACTGTTCGCAAGCGTGGCCCTCAGCAAGTGCCTGTATCGTAGTTAGTATGCGGGTGATGCAACGAAGATGGAACGACCTACCCAGAAGAGCGAGTTGGCGAGAGCGTACTCGCGGAGGTTGGGGAGTACCTCGTCCTCGATCTCGAAAGCCGAGAAGTTGGCTGTCAATCCTGTTAACTACAGTGCCTTCGCTACGAATAACCGCAACTTACCAGATTGCGCAATAGCCTCCTCAGAATAAGCCTCCTGGATAATAGCTTCGTAACTGGACGCATTGATGAACTTGTTGTAGACGATCTGAATAGAGGCATAGTCGGTTGGGAGCAGCAAGATCTGGTCAGCAATGCTGAGGGAATCGGCAAAGGTAGGGACGTCCTTTCCAGCACCGGCGAAACTGAGAACCATGTTCTTCGAGTTGGAACGACCTAATTGGGCCTTGCACTTCTCGCCAATAACAGCAAGATCCGACTCGGGAGCGTCGAGGAGCATCTTCCTGACTTTCCTAGACATTCCAGAGTGGATACCACCGCAGAGACCCTTGTCCGAGCTACAGACGACGATCAAGTTCTTCTTGCCGTCGCCCTCGATGGGCTTGGTCTCGGCGCTCTCGAACACGGTGTTGGATGTCTGGCCGTACTTGCGAGACTCGGTCATGGCTCTCTGGGCGCGAGTGAGCTTCGTGGAAGCGACAACCTTCATCGTCTTGGTGATCTTCTCGATGTTGCGAATCGACTTGAGACGGCCCTCGATTTCACGCAGGGTGGCGTAGCCGGCGGCATTGGTAGCGGTAAGGGCGACAGGCCTAAGGAAACGGATTGTAGTCAGCAATTGATGCAACTGAAGATGCAATTGACTTTGCAATTGCGTGGCCCAGGGCGCGGGAAAAGCTGCGAGATCGGGCGGGAGCATACCGGGCGGCGGCGGCGGCCATGCCAGCCTTCAGAGCCGGGCGCGCAGCTCGAGACAGCATCATGGCGAGGAATTGAGATGAGTGGAGATGGCGACAGCCGTGTGGTGGTGCTTCACTACTGTCTTTGCTGGTTGCAAGCTCCGCCGGGCACTCGGCTGCTCAAAGTTGCTCTCCGCGCTAGTGACGCCAAGCCGTCACGTGACTCAACAGCAGAGTGGACGCAGACACCACGGCCATTCTTAGGCTGACCGTCAGCAATTTGCAGTCTCTGCCGGGTTTGTATTTTGTAAGCTTATGGCGCTGAACCATCCCGTGCCAGTCGCTCCAGCGTTGCTGCCTGTTCAATATGCGCTTTATGTGGACATAGACGGGAGCAGCCTGCGATGCCAGCTGCAAGAACAACGTCAAGGGCCACTTGCCCCCCCAATGCTAAGTGCATTTGAGGAAATAGATAGTCATCCCAAGATGTTTGCGATGCTCGTCATGGTAGCGTATCTGCATTCAGCACCGTGGGCCTGATAATGTAACCGGTTTGTTACGAAAAATTACTGGCCGATTTTAGTGAAGGCCGAGCAACCGTGCGTGGACTCGACTTCGTCGCGAGAGGCTCCCTGCGCATCACTTAAACCCAGCATTCCTCTTTTCCCGCCCATCTATCACCCTCGCTCCTTCACCCACCGTCTCCGCCCACAGACCAGTCACACTGGTGATTGCCTTGGCCAGGCACACGTCTCTCACCATTACCGTGCTCTTAATGCGTCCGCTCTTGCGCTCCCACTAAGTCTCCTGGACCCGCGCCGGCCAAATCTGATTACAACCGTTTTGTTTTTCATTACCCGCGGCTCCAACACGCGCCTATCGCCAGCAGAATGTCTTCCTCCGACGACGACAAGCCTCTAGTGAGAGCTCAAGAAGGAAGTGAGTTACCTGGCCCAACTATTGAGACATCTGTCGTATACTTCACGACCATCTCTCACACGACGATCGCCTTCACTCAAGCTCATTGCTTCCCCACCTCAACCTCCATCACTGTATCCCACCCACCGCGATCATATCAACTCTCTTTACCTATCTCAACATGGCTAACCACCTTTCTCCAGCTAAATCGACTGAGCGCATCTCCAAGGACGTTGATAAAGCCATGGACACTCAAGTCCCCTCCAATGGCCACGTAGAGCCTGGTATCTCCATCCGTATGGGGCCAGTCGATGAGATGGACGTGGATGCGCCTGCGACCAATGGCAATGCCAACGGAAAGCGCAAAGCTCGGACTAGCATCACAAATGGTCAATCGTACAAGGACGCAAGCAGTTCAGAGGAGGATGACAAGCCACTGGTGTGTTCATCTGCACTCTATTTCGTGTATGCAAAGCGCTGACTCCCATACAGAGTAAGCGACGGCGAACATCTCAGCAAGCAAAACTGCCCAAGGACGATGACGAGTCGGAACTCAGTGACGTGCCTCTCAAAGCTCGGCGCCTTCCAAAGGCCGCCGCCGAACAGATTGGAGAGTCCTCGGATTCGGATACACCGCTGAACGTGAAGCTTGTGAAGAAGAAAGAATCGATTGAGAAGGCAGCCGCAAAGGAAGCGAAGGCTATTCGCACCAAGGAGAAGGCTGCAGTGAAGCGCAAGCCAAAGGTTGACAGTGACAGTGATGACGATGTTCCTTTGGCAAAGAAGAAGGCACCAGCGAAGAAGGCGAACGGTGTGAAGAAAGAGGAGTCCGATTCGGATGCGCCTCTCGCGAAAAAACCTGCTGCGAAGAAACCCAAAGCGAAGCCCGCTGCAGCAACGCCTGTTAAGAAAGGAAAGGGTAAGGCAAAGAAAGAGGAGACAGAGCAGGATCAAGAGGCTGAAGAAGAGGAGGATGAGTATCGCTGGTGGGAAGACACGGCCAAGGGCGACGGAACGAAGAAGTGGGACACTCTGGAACACAATGGTGTCGTCTTTCCGCCAGACTACGAGCCACTTCCCAAGCACGTTAAGCTGTTCTACGATGGAGTTCCTGTGAATCTTCACAAGGATGCCGAGGAAGTTGCCACTTTCTACGGCAGCATGCTTAATTCCACTCACAACGTCGAGAATCCCACCTTCAACAAGAACTTTTTTGAAGATTTTACAACCATTTTAGACAAGACTGGACACGCAAAAGACAGGGACGGTAATACTATCAAAATCAAGAAGTTTGAAAAGTGTGATTTCAAGCCTATCTTCGAATGGTTCGACGCCGAGCGAGCCAAGAAAAAGGCTCTCCCCCCTGCAGAGAAGAAGGCACTGAAAGCTGAGAAGGAAGCAGCAGAGGCGGATTACATGTATTGTACGTGGGATGGTCGCAAACAAAAGGTCGGTAACTTCCGGGTTGAACCTCCTGGTCTCTTTCGAGGCCGTGGTGAGCACCCAAAGACAGGCCGAGTCAAGAAGCGTGTTCAGCCGGAGCAGATCACAATCAATATTGGCGAGAATGCTAAAGTCCCAGCCGCGCCCGCTGGCCATCGCTGGAAGGAGATTAAGCACGATCATGAAGGCACTTGGCTCGCCATGTGGCAGGAAAACATTAACGGCGCTTACAAGTATGTTATGCTTGCTGCCAACTCGGATATCAAAGGCCAAAGTGACTTCAAGAAGTTCGAAAAAGCTCGTGAACTCAAGAAGCACATTGATCGCATCCGGCAGGACTATCGAAGAGAACTCAAGTCAGAGAAGATGGTGGACCGCCAACGTGCAACCGCCATCTACCTAATCGATCAGTTCGCCCTACGTGCCGGTAACGAGAAAGGCGAGGATGAGGCAGATACTGTTGGCTGTTGTTCACTGAAGTTTCAACACGTCACACTAAAGCCCCCGGAGACGGTCATTTTTGACTTCTTGGGTAAAGACAGTATTCGTTTCTACGATGAGGTGAAGGTCGATCCCCAGGTTTTCAAGAACTTGAAGATCTTCAAGAAAGCGCCCAAGACGACAGGCGATGATATATTCGATCGATTGACTGTAAGTACTGCAGTGATCCTTGCGAATCGAATTCCCACTGACTTGTACTAGACTTCCGCACTCAACAAGCATCTGACAAGTTATATGCCTGGCCTGACCGCTAAGGTCTTCCGTACTTACAATGCTTCCTACACCATGGCTAGGCTACTTAAGGAGCTGAAGGCTACTGGCACGATTCAAGAGAAAATCAAGGCCTACAACGATGCCAACCGTGAGGTCGCTATTCTCTGCAACCACAAGCGTACCGTCGCTGCTAGTCATGGCGCCTCCATCGACAAGATGAACGAGAAGGTATGTGTACTCGACACGGAAGCGATGTTCATTCTAACCCATGATAGATTAACGGTCTTCGTTATCAAGTCTGGAGAACTAAGATGATGATGATCGACGTGGACCCAAAGATCAAGAAGAAGAAGGGCGCCGAATACTTTGAGCGACCAGAGGATCTTACTGCGGACTGGGTCAAGCAACATCAAGATGCGGAAGTCGAAGAGATGCGCCAGAAGATCACCAAAAAGTTCGAAAAGGACAACGAGAAGCTGGCACTCGAAGGCGAGAAAGAAATGAAGCCAAAGGAGTTGACAGAGCGTCTTGAGAAGGCTGATGAGCTTGCGGCCAAGTACAAGAAGGAGAACAAGACGGGCAAGGTTGAAGCTGAGGGCAAGGGTCCGAGCATCGATAAGCTCGAAGGCAACATTGACAAAATCAATCAACGCATCGAGAACATGAGGATCCAGATGGAGGATAAGGAGGGCAACAAGGAGGTTGCCCTTGGTACGTCCAAGATTGTGAGTAACTCTGTAATGTGCTTTGTTTCCCAGCTAGCTAACCGCCACAGAACTATATCGATCCGCGTCTCACCGTGGTGTTTTCTAAGAAATTCGATGTCCCAATCGAGAAGTTCTTCTCCAAGACACTGCGGGAGAAATTCGATTGGGCAATAAAATCCGTCGACGAGGATTGGGACTTCTAGAGAGGGGCAGGGGTTTCGGACATCTTCGTAGGGCTGTATTTATGGCGCCGGTGAACGACGACAGGCGCAAAATCACATCACCCATGTACAACTTCCTTATGCATATCGGGTACTGTATAGCACGGTCGGCGACGTGGCAGCTTTTGTTTTGCATTTGCATTTCTCTCTACTAGCTACCTGCTGCGTAAGCGATAGGTCCTCAGCCGTGGTGGCTAGGATAGTGCCCTGTGTAGTCTATTCATATCCTGACATTTACTCCGCAGTTCGTATTGAACCTTGAACATATTCCCACGTCACCTAGCCTTCTTTCGAAGATGACCTCGATTTACAATGCAGTGCATCTTGTTAGAATGTATATATTGTAATTGCTTAACAATTCGCTCTACGGATCATCGGCATGCAAGGAGAGCTTTTCTTTGCACTTGCAAATCTTCTAGAATGCTGCGAGTGCGGGAGAGCGGGTCGATCGGGATCGTCTGCGGCTCGGGTGCATGAACGACTAGTCTCACGTCGCACGTCAACATGGACTGGCAGAAGCCCACAACGAAAGGGAGTAAGACGGGCTATGCAAAAGCGTGGCGACTAGTTTCAGAAGAGTAGTGGCGGGTGTTTCCCTCGGGCAAGAGACGATCATGCTTGGTCAGGATTATAAAGTTCGGGCTCGTGCATAGCGTGATGAAATTCCCCCGTGGTACTTGTCAAAAGCGAAAGAATGCGACGTGTCGAACGTGCAGTTTGGCAGCAAGTGCCGACAAACATGTTCCACGGAGATACTCGAGACACAGAGGGGAAATATTGTGGCATTCAGCGGTGAGGAGGCCGCATTCGTAGCCAGTCACACCATTAGCCATATTCGCAAGATGTGTCAAGACTTTTGGTACGTAGACCCTTGGTGGGAAAGTGATTTTCACTTCTTAGCAACGAGGTTACACGGTACAGTGATACCATGGCTGCAAGCACAGATCGGGAGATCTGGTTTGTGTCTGAGTCCGTGTCACGCGGTATATAAATGTCAACAAAAGTGTGACATGACGCAGGTACGAGGGTGCTATGGTCGCAGGCGGCGATTCATGCTGTTGGTAATAGAAAGTCCAGCAAGCGAGATGGTCGCGAAAAGTCGGAGACGCCAGAGGGCGTATTGACTCTGGACGAGGACATGCCGTAGACGCCTCTCTGTCTTGTGCGGCTCCGATGAAGCAAGATTGCCGGCAAGAGAGTGAGCTTGCGGCGGACGAGGCGTTGACGTAGGGTTTTTTTCCCCAATCCCGGGCTGAAGGGTAGTCGTGTCAATGGTTTCGCTTTGTTGCTTCTAGGCCATGCTCGGAGAAGCGCCAGCGAGTAAGGCAGCGTAGATTTGCTGTTGGCGTACCAGGACATGTCCATGCCGTAGGGCCGGAGAAAGCACGATGCAATCACACCAAAAGGCCGTCCCCAGCGCCTAACGACTCAACGCCTTCCCCTGAAAGGGGACCCCGCTTTGGGCTGTCATGCAACCCAACTTTTGCACCTTGGGACCTAACCCGCCATCAAGGTCCAGCGCTGCGGGAGCGCGCCGTGCAGCGTTGCCCGAGGCCCGCTTCCACAGTTTGGTCTTGGGACGGTTCGCTGCTGTAGCTTCAAAGGGTGCGGGACAGGCGATTCCGCGCGACTGTGCAACGGGACGGAGTTGATCGCAGTCGTGTACCTTGCTACCATGGGCGCTGTACCTGCATCTAGACGATGGCACACAGCAGAATGGAGGAACGACTCCAAAAGCAATAAAATCTCGGTCCACTTGCGGAGCGAGCCATACTGGTGTGCATGGACGTCCAGCCACAAGTGCCTATCCAACCCCTCGTCATGGGCGCCGTAGCTTTCCGGGTTTGATAGGACGTGTTTCTTGGGCGTGCTCGTCTCACGGCGAGGGTTGCGGGTAGGAATATAAATGTTGAGTCTGTCTCCTCTTCCTGCAGGCCCATGAATCGCGGGGCGTTGGGGGTCAAGTATATGACATCGTTTGCCAGCCGCGGCCTCTTGCCTTCTTTGAGCATCCGCCCCGGACCCTCCTCTGTGTCCCGCCAGTTTCGCTATTACGAGGCGGTTTCACGATCGCGCAGAGCCGCGTCTTGCCTGCGTTCCGCCCTTGACCCTGACAGCCGAGCCAGCCTGTCTACTGCGTACAAGAGCGCGTGAAGTGGGGATTAGCATTTCTGACGCGGGCGATTGTCGCGGAAGGATTTGGAGCCCTGAGCGCGATCAGCAACGCTCATCTCCACCCCCAAGTCTGAGATTACAAGGCAAATATTTGCCCGCTGCGCCCTCGAGCCTCCCCTTAGCGACTCCCAGCGCACAAAAGAATTGCACGCCTCAAGATGCCCTCAGAACAGTCGTCGGCGGCGGCGGCGGGCGAGAAGCCGTCGGTGTTGATAATAGGCGGACTGGGTGAGTGTTGCTGCCGACTTAGTATTATTTCGCCTATAGCACAGGATGTTGACCACCGCTTGCAGGCTACGTTGGACGCAACCTCGCAAAGTACCTCCACGACAACAGCCTGGCCTCGGAAATCCGCATCGTCGACAAGCACCTGCCCGAGCTGGCATGGCTGGCCCCAGAGTTCAAGGAAGCATGCTCAAGAGAGCGCTTCATGCAGGCCGACGCCTCCCAAGAGAGTGCGTACTACCACAGCACACTGCTGCCACAGGGGTGCACAGCTAAACCGCTCCAGAGTCCCTTCCGCGCATATTCGACCGTGAGGGCGGCGCCCAATTCGACTACGTCTTCAACTGCGGCGGCGAGACACGCTTCTCCCAGGAAGACAAGGTCTACGAACTGCGCTCCTACGGGCTCGCCCTCGCCGTCGGCCGTGAAGCCGCAAAGCGCAAAATCAAATGCTTTTGCGAGCTCAGCACCGGTCTGGTCTACAAGCCGGACAGCACACCCCGCAAAGAGACGGACAAGCTGAAGCCAGGCATCAACCTCGCCAAGTGGAAGCTCAAGGCTGAGGAGGATCTCTCCAAGCTCGACGGACTCAACCTGTTGATCTTCAGACTGCCCCAGGTATACGGCCCTTACACGACCAAGTACTTGTCCACGGCGCTCTGTATGGCCAGGGTCTACCAGAGCAAGCGCAAGGACATGCGCTTCCTGTGGAAAGAGGACCTGCGCACAAACATGGTGCACATCGACGACACTGTTCGCGCGCTGTGGCACGGCGTTGAATGGTATGTCAAGGAACCATCTCGGAACCCGGCTCCGATCTTCAATATCGTAGATCATGGTAATACTTGTAAGTGTTCACCCACCTTCCTAGTCTGAACCTTGTCACTTCCGCCTTGACTGCTTACATTAGCCCCGGAGACGCTTCCGTCATTTATCTCCAAACCCTACCTTGTCGTTGCCCGGACTAACTTTCTCCTTAGCCCAAAAACAAACCGCGCAGTTCATGGCCGAGATCTTCAATATCGAGACCGGCTTCCATGGCACTCTCATTTCGGCCTTTGCCCGGCTGAACCTCGATCATGTGGTTGACGAGGTGAATGACGAGACACTTGATCCGTGGGCAGAGTTGCAGCAAGCAGCGGGCATCAGCCATTCCACGCCGCTGAGTCCATTCATGGAGAAAGAGCTGCTCAGGGATGCCGATCTGAGTATGGATGGGAGTTTGTTTGAGAGGGAGACAGGTTTCACGTGAGTCCAATACAAGAACCACCTAAACGGGCAAGTGCTAACCGCAACGGTACAGATACAAACATGAGAAACTCACCAAAGAGGGCGTTGAAGAAGTCATCGAAAGTTACAGGAGGATGAACTGGTGGCCATGAGTCACTTCACCTGCAACCAACTACTGCCGGCCGATACACCCATCACCGGCATGATGCTCTCACGACCCTACCTTTTCTCGCCACCTACCTTTGACACCCACGACCCATCTTCTCTTACGACCCCGACTATCACGGCCGCCCCGCATCATCTGCATACTTTGCATACTATGGAGCATGCTTAATATCTTGTACTCTCTGTACTTCTATGGTTACATCCTGCATCTTCGGCCGCGACCACCTTTTCCCTTGCCCTTTTTCTGTAGGAGGCCCTTTGTCAGGGCAAATGCCTTCTCGCTTATAATACTCTTCTCTGGCCTCTGCTGTTGCCTCGTGCACCTCTCAGAGCGCAAAAAACTTTGTCTTTAGACTGTCAAGTCGGTTCTCCTATGTTGGTCTTGAGTTGTTACATACCCCTCTGAATTCAGCTAGTTTATCTCACACCGCATTACAATTGTTCAATATCTACATGCCTAGTGAGATTCTGAAATCATTACCTGGTAACTGAACCGCCTGCTTTCTCGAGGGAGAGATAGCCTGGACAAGAGTGTTGAACAGACTAATTCTACTCCTTCTCTGCAGCCGAAACAATCACTTCCACCAACTTCTCCGGCTGACTCCAGTTCGGACAATGCCCACTATCCAACGTCGCCACATCCACCGTCCTCCCCCCCTCCTCCATGACAGCAATAAACCTCCTCTGCACCTCCGGCGCCACAACCAGATCCCTCTCACACACCACATACGTCACCGGCAGCGTCTGATACGCCGCCTCGGTGACCGCTTCGTGGAAGCTCGCAGTGGAATGGTGCGCCAGCAGCAGCGTGAGCGGGTATGCTTCTTCAAAGGGGAGGTCGTTGAGCACCGCGGGCGCCATTTGCACGCTGTCAATGTGCATGTAGCCGCCTACGCTTTCGGGGAGCATGCCCTCCGGCAGGTCTATGGCCGCGAGGTGGGATTGCCCTGGTTTCGGCGCGATGGCGCTGAGGTAGATGATTCGTTTTATGGCGAGGCCTGCGAGGGCTTGCGTGGTGGGTGTGCCGCCGTAGGAGTGGCATAGGACCTTTATATGTGAGTATAACGTTTGTCTCATAACTGACTATTCTATCTGCTGCTGATATCGAAGTTCCTGGAGTTGAGTGGGTAAAAGGTACACTTTTATCATCCCCCCCGCATGTCTTTCATAGATGAAACTACAACTTACAACGACTTCCCGCCCCAAACTTACTAATGCCTCCGCCGCTCTCCGTATCACACTAGCATCGTCCTGCATCGTCGCGGGCTCCAGTGGCATGCGCTTTTGCGTACTGGGCAGCTGGACCTCGAAAGCGGGGAACCCTTGGTCATGCAGCAGAGCAATGACAGCCGTGTACGAGCTGCGCGAAGCAAACGAGCCCGGCACGATGAGAATAGTAGGCTTGGTCATGTTTACGACTATATTCAATGTAGGAGTGTAGAATGATTTGTCTCCAAGACAGGATGTCTGTGGTGATTAGATTTAGGCTCTGAACCAGAATGTCTGAGAAGACCGGTGAAGACGTACAATTCATCTCAGAGCTGAAGTCGCATCTTATATACACAACACCAAACTTCTGTGCGTCAGACCGCCTCACCGCAGCGGACAAATGGGTTGCCTCAGCTTACAAACCGGCTTCAGGGCTGTTTTGTGCCAAGGATGCATTACCTTCTCCTTCACCTTAAGTGCTGACTTGACTCATCTGCTAGGGTAAGACCTACTCCTGGCACGTTGGATTGGATTGATTGCAAGCAATAGATGGAAGAAGACTGACTTCTGGCACATGGTTTGATTGTATTTTTCTGCAGACTAATTACACCACATCGACAGATTCAGACACAAACTTCTGGTCTCTGTTTTCGTGGAATACACCTCGAACGATACATCCACTTCTTCCATTCTCGAACCTTCCTTCATTCCTTCGTTGCTTCCTTCCTGCCGCGCGACTAGCACGCAGCCTACCGTGATTACAATTCAGACTCGCTAGGAGTACACATTACGTAGATATAGTCTAGACGATCATACGCAGAGAAAGACACACTCATAAGAAAGACTGCAAGATATAGGAAAGCTTGGGCTACGCCGCACGCGCGCCAGTGGTATCAAACAAACGCAAAAATAAATCATCCCCGGGAAAGGGAAAGGAAGAAGGCCCCTGATGCTCACATCATGTCTAGCCATCTCTACCACATGGCGCCAAAGGCTCCAGGCAATCCAGCATCCATACCCTTTGTAGCGACCGAGGGGAAAGTTAGGGTATAATACGGCGGCGTTGCGAAATGGAGCCAGTAACAAGACGGATGAAAACGATTCGAGGAGATGCTGCCAAGGAGGTCGACATGCCTTCAGGGTCCTATACATAGGCATGATTCGTTGTCCGGCTCCTAAGATCAACTCGAGACGAAGGCTGACCCTGAATGCCTTCGCCCGTTCATCCCGTCAATTACATAACGCGATATTCTTCCGTGTTCATATAGAACATCCTCTTTACAATTTTTTGCAAAACCAGCTTGTTCGACTCGCCCTGTTGTGTTGGCTAGCACCGCAAAATTGTGGCGCACAATTTGGACAGCCAAGCATTTGTCCAGATTACAGGCACATTGCTTGCACATGGCACACTCATGTTAGCACCTGCAGTGAATCTGTCCGTGCTTGTTTGGATTGTGCTAACGCATCCCTCCACAACTTGCAAAATTCCGTTGCCCAGACCTAACGTCGCGTTTGGGAGATTGTCGTTGACATTGGCGATGACTAGATGGCTGGAGCTCGAGGGCCGGACAGAGTCCCGAATAGTTGCTCCGGCGGCAGACGGCCTACGTTGCCTAGCCGATCAGGATAAGACTGCGGGGCGCGTGAGTAGCCCTGTGCCCTTTTGCGGTACCATTCGATGATAATGCCGGCAACAACGAGCAGGAAGGTGAGGAGGAGAGCGATAGCAAGGCCGATGAGGACGATAGCCCATAGTGCAAGGTGTTTGCCTGTTTGGTTATTAGGCTACGAAGAAGCTATTGTAGGTTGAATATCATTTTCACTTACGAGACTGTCTAAAGAAGGAATTGGGATTCTCGACAAAGATTGACGACAGGCTACCAGGTTCAGTAGAGCCGTCCTGGCCCTTGGTAGCGAGGAGGAAAGGAATGAGAGTCGTGCCGTTAAAAAGTGCAGCAGATGCCGAACCGAAGCTAGCGATGTTGATCTGCCCCATAAGCAGAAGGTCTTCGCCCTTGTCAATGATGTCGGAGTCATCATGATTCTCAGATAAACTGAGCACTTGAATTCCACGGATGTCGGTATTCTGACCAAACATGGCTTCGTTGACAGGCTTCCATTTGCCACCATCAAAACGCTGGAGATACGCGGTGCCGTCACTACTTTGACCAGCGGCCCAAAGTTCGTCTCCGCTGTTCGTAGCGATAGTGAGGGCAGTGACTGGGCCAGGCAAATCGCTAGCACTAGCAACTACGGCGAATTGGTTGCTTGACGAATCGTACGAAAGGATGGTGGTCTGGTTGTCACCTGAAGTAACATTACCAGCAATGAGAAGCTTATTGTCCGCCACCCAGATCAAGGAAGACACCTCTCCAGAAAGTTTGTTGCCTGGACTAGTCCATTGGTTACGCTCCGTATTCCAGATGCAAACTGCATCACAACTCAAAGCACCCGCGGAAAGGAATTTGCCGGCAACATAAATATCCTTGGACTTGGGTCGGGGCGCTATAGCGTTCACAGTGACATTCTCGCCTTGAAGGGGAGGCGGCTGGATCGTAGTGAATTTATTACCCGCGAGGTCATAGGCAACCATGCCAGCAATACGATTGTTATCAAGCTGCCCGGTGATCATGCCGCCCGCATACAGCACATTGTCTTGCACAGCAACGGCGGCGAAGGTCGAATTAGCACTCAGCTCATCGCCGAAACCAGTGACCTTGTCAGAGTCATTCCCATCAATAATGATGACGTTGGTGATGTTTTGGCCATCCGTTCCAGTAGTCGCAAAGTGCCCAGCGAGGATTGTCTTGTTCATGCCTTTCTCCTTGTAGAATGTACCTGTGCGAATTCCTGTAGTGTTCATGTTTTCGCCTTCGACAATGGCTCGTTTTCGAGTAGAAACCTGTGTTTGTTGAGCCTGTACGTCGATCGGGAATGCGCTGAGGGCTAGGCCATTATCGCTCTTAAGTTCAGCAGTTCCACTGGCAAGAAGGGCTCCAGAGGAGACAGACCCACCAAACCAACGATCGCTTCCTGGTACGTCGGCAAAGGTCATTAATCTACCCGACATAGCGAGTGAGTAAAAGTCCAGATTGTGCAGCCAATTATCCCTAGAGGGGACCCAAACCGCAAAGTCAACGACTCGGGTGGCAGGATTGTTGCCAAAGGAATTCACGCGGCTAAAAAAGCCACTGACGGCAAGGACCTGTTCTGGGGTATTTGCGGTGATGTTGAGGGAGAATGGCACGAGGTACAAGACAACACCGTCAACACCAGCGCCTAGAGGTCGCCATTGGTTGTTCGTAAAGGCAGCAACTCCATTCAGTCCCTGGGCGTTGTTGTCCTTGGTGTTGGTGAAGTTACCACCAACATAGAGTGTGCTGTCATTGTGGAAAAGGGTCATGACCTGGCTATTCAGTCCATTGCCTGGAAGAGAAGTTGGTTCAGTAGCGTCTTGTCGCACGAGGAAAATGTTGTTTCGGCCATCATCAGTGGAAAAACTACCACCAACGTAAAGGTTCTGGCCGTCTGTCGTGAGGCTTGTAATGGGGGCTTTCTCTCGGGGCGTCAGGCTGGCGCCAGCGGCATTGATCACAGAATCTGCAAAGTCAATTTGATCCAGCTGTGTACCGGGCTTGTACTCAAAGATGCCGTTGAGATTGCCGGATGTAGCCTTTAGGAGCGTGAAACGCACCCTTTGCGCGACCATAGTTAGTGGAGTTGGACCTTGTTGAGGCGCAGGTCGAAGGACAACTTGTGGTCGAGAGCCGCCAGTGGCATCGATAAAGCCGTTGTAAATCTCATCGTACTTATCAAAGGTATTTGTTTGCCAGAGTATCGTGTCCTCTGTCTTACCCCCCATCGTTGCAGTGATATTGACTCGGCCACGGCTACCGCAAGTTCCATCGCCTTGACATCCAGGCGTGTAGATGGTAACGGAGTAGTTGCCAGACTGTTTGATATCAGGGAAGAAGGTGACAGTGGCCGCTTCCGTGTCTATGGGCTCGCCTTGAAGGACCGTTGTAAGGTATTGCGAGTAGCTGTTGTGGGATGGCGTGATTTGCCATGGGCCAGTGGATGTTGCTTCTGACCTTGCTGTGGTGGGGCCGCAGTTTCTGGGTTCGTTGAAGTCGTTGACAGCATACGAGTACATGGCGTCCTGGAAGAGCTGGATGCCGTTTAGACCAGCTCCAGCACCATACCAATCTGAAATATCGACCCTGAAAGCATTCATACCCACGACATTAACGAAGGTGAAATCCTGGGCCGTAGTGTTGCCCTCTGGCAAGGGGCATCTGGCGTCGCAAAAGGCTTGTTGCCCATTCGGACCCACGTACGACAAGTTCATGATGCCGCCATCTGGGAGTGCGGTAAAGCGGAAGGTCTTGCTGCCACGGCCCTCGTAGTCCGTGTTGTACAGCTTAAGACGAGTTGGTTCAAAGCCAAAACCAAACTCGGCTTTCCAAAAGCCAGGCGAGTTGTCGGCGAGTAGCCATGTTTGGTCGGCGCCTTGGGTGGCGAAGTTGGCCTTGCAAGCAATCTTTGTGGGGTCAGTGAGGCCGGGGAGGCCAGAGCTCGTCTGGGCCGAGATGTTGGCGTTGCTGATAGGAATAATTTGCGTGCTGTTCTCTGCCGCGACGGTAGCATTACCACCTAGTCCGTTGAACTCTCCTCCAAATATGATGTTTCCGTTGGAGGCCTTGACAATTGATTGAACGGGGCCATTGAAGCCTTCGAAAGCCAGGTCCTGCCAGCCGTCTTTCCATAGAATTGCGTTGTTCGACTTGCTGCCAGTGAGTGCTCCTCCAACGTAAACCTGTCCAGCGCTCCTGTCGCAATAGAGCGTGTTGACGGATCCAGTGAGGCCTTCCAAGGCTTGGACTGTGCCATTAGTTGGGTCGAGAAGAGCGATGCCTCCAGGTGTAGTCATGTTGCCGACGCCCGTGAAGTTGCCTGCGAAGACTACGCGCTCTGCGCCCTTGACTTGCAATGAACACATGGCTTTGATGTCGGCATCGGTGATATTAATTGTTGCAAAAACACCGTTGGGGTATCGCGACAGAAGGGCGCCATCGCGGCCTGGGTATTGCTGGCTTTGGCCCTCATATTGGTAGAGCGATATCGAATCGAAGTCTCCGGTGAAGGCTATCCGGCCCAAATCAGCGAGATTCAGGTAGGGGCTTGGAACAGACTTGAAGGTGAAAGCGGCGGTGGGTGATGACGCGACGAGTAGCGAGAGAGCGAGCTTGCCGGCCCCCGTGCGCAGGAGGGCAGCGAAGGACTCCCTCATGGCGGGCGCGGGCAGCAAGGTCGGTGGGAAGAATAGTGTAGTGTGTCGTGTGTCGTGTGTCGTGTGTCGTGTACGGGAGCCGGTCGTCAGCAAGAGGTGGAGGCCAGCTTGGGCATGGGGATCGGCGTGGTGGCTCGGGGCAGGCACGGGTCTGCTTGACGGCGGTCGCGATGGCTGTGACGGGCAGGCACGAGGAGGTGCTTGACGTCTTCAGCACCCAGGGCGGTGGTCAATTGGGTTTCGGATTGTTCCGCAACGACTCCAGGCGCAGTTGAGGCAGGCACGAGTCGGCGTCGCTTTGGCAATTGATGGCGTTCGCGGGTGAAGTGCAGCCGGGAAAGTGCTCGCTTGGCGCACGGGTTGCCTGTTGTGTGACTATTAGGTGCAGTTTGCTGCGATGTTGATTCTGAAACGAATGACTGAGGTGAGGGAGGCGGCGAGCGGGAATGGGCGTGTCTGAGGACAACCTCGTGATGGCGCAGCGAGGGTGTTGTCAGAGGATCTGTCGTGCTGGGCTGCGTCCAAGGGGCGCCTGGGGCAGGGAGCTGCTGCCGGGTCTCGGTGATGAAGACGACCTGGGTGGAGTTGGCGCAGCGACGACTGATTGGCGAGGAATTCACACTAGCGATTTAGTGTGCTTTCGCACTCTGGGTCACGGCGGATGGCTATTCGACCGCGTGAGTGACACCAAATTCGATCATAAAAGACAATTCGCAGTGAGCCGTGAACGATTGCGCTGGAATTGTAGTTCGCGACAGCTGATGGCGCATGGCAATCCGAATGCGGCTGGCTGGCAATCGCCATCTTTCTTGCCGCTTTGTCCTAGAGACCTGGACCGTCATCACCCTATTCAATAGCCTGCCCAAGCCCTGCATCCGAAATTCACGTTGCGCACACTCCCGTCATCGTGGCTGGGGTGACACCGCGGCACTGGTCCTGTCGCAGGGACAACCAAATCCTCACATGCGGCTGTACTACCGTGATTGTGGTCCTCACTCACCTCTCCTCGCGTTAGTTGTATTCAGACAGGGTACTCCTCGCTGCTGCACCATTTGCCAGCCTCCTCGCCACAGCGACACGCGTTGGCTACGGTGCGCACTTGGGCAGACCATGCCGTCTAAATCGAGTGCTGGAGCCACAGTCATCGTGGGGCTCAACATCATCGGACCGCAACGCAACCGCCAGCCGTTGTCCTCGACGTCGTCATATTCGAGACTCTGGTCGTTTGGCATGGATGCCTGAGGACATACCCGGTGCAATGGAATCTGACACTTGCAATCATCTCTATGTCATACTTCATATCGGATCATGCTATAGTCTAGAATTCCAGCATACCGTCGCAGTTCTGATCCATAAAAGACAGCACGAGAAGCCACATCAAAAGTCTCAGTACAAGTTCTTGATCATGATCACCAGGTTCGTCATGATGCAAGGCCATGCCCGCCAGTCACAAAATCTTACGCGGGCACCGACCCTAGCCCACGTCGGTGCCAACGGCTTGTTTCACATTGCATCCTGGCCCGTCGCTTGGGCTCTTCTGACACGCCGTAGCCGTTCATGCTTGATCTGGTAACAGGGATCTGGCGTGCATGTGCCAATCGAACAATATTGCAATCAGGCTTTCCATCGCATTGCATCTACTGTAGTCGCTGGACAAGATTCTCACTTTGAAGAGAATACTCTATTTGTTTGCAAACAAGCGGTGTGGAACGAGTGGACCCAGAGGTTGGTTGTGTGCGGGTAACACTCAGCCTGGTGTCACAGGAACTGGCAGGAAACCTTGTCCAAAAGCGAGAGCAGCTGTTGCGGATGATTGAGGAGAGAAAACGTACAATTCAGTCTATCGTTTGTCGTCATAATCTAAGTCTTATGCCATGCAATTAATGTCCAAACGCCGCGCTCATGCTGTATTACCAATTAATCCCAGTATTCTCTGGACTCCAGAGCCACATGGCCCACTTGTTACCCACGCCCACCCATTAGTGCTGTTGCTCCTTCTCAAGATCGCTCACTTTATCCTTGTCTTTGAAGCCCATCTCCGTCTCCAACGCACCGTTCATGTCGTAAGCTTTAACAAAGACACTCGAGACTAGTGCAACAGCGCTGAACACTGTCATGACAATCCAAATGTACTTCAGTGCATCGGTGTAGCTTTCTCTCAACTGATCCTTCATTTCCCCAGCGGGCATCTGCTTGATGATCTCAACAAGGCCAGCAGCATCTCTTGAATACTCGCTCGCCATATCTGCGAGAAGAGGGAAGGTGAGTAGCTTCTTCTTCATCTGATTTTGGAATATGACACCACCAATCGCGACACCAAGGGTTTGACCGAAGGCGCGGAAGAAGGAAAACATGTTTGCAGCATACGCCTGGTCCTGCGCAGTTGCGGACGCTTGAACAGCGAGTGCCATTGCTGGGAAAAGTATTCCAGTTCCGACGCCACCGACAAGGTTAAGGAACACCCATGCGACAGTCGATGTGTCGGGCTTGAGTAGAATTAGGAGACCTAAGCCAAAGGTCGCGAAGAACCAGCCGGCCCAATTGGCCCAGCGATACTTGCCGGTTACTGCAATGGCGATACCCGTGGCAACAGATGCAGGGGCGACGGTAAAAGTCCAGGGGAACATGGAGACTCCAGCAAGAATAGGACCCATGCCTTTTACAGCCTCGAAGTAAAGAGGCATATAGTAGAGGATGGCCCAAAGAATAATACCGTGAAGCACAGTCGACATGAACAAGATCGCAGCAGATGTGTTCTTGAAGACCGACGTGCGAATGAGGGGATTGGGCGCTAGGTACTCTTGGTGTACGACAAAGGCAACCATACCCACTCCGCAGACGATGAGCGGAACAAGTGTGCGCCACGAGTCCCACGCATACTGGACGCCTCCCCAGGTAACCGGGATCAAAAAGCCAGTCGTAGATGCGAGGAAGAGCACCATGCCGATCCAATCGATTTCTCGAAGCTTTGCCAGGAAAGACCCATGCTTTTGATTGAGCTTGAGGAAAAGGGTGACTAGGATGCTGCCGAGTCCTAGGAATGGCAGGTTGATCCAAAAGACCCAACGCCAAGAGACGTTTTGTGAAAAGCCACCGCCTAGACTACCGTTAGCTATTCTCCGTTTCGACCTGAAGTGGATTGTGCTTACCGAGGAGCGGCCCAGCAACAGTGCCAATTGACCACATGGCGCCGAAGAAGCTGAACCACTTCCCTCGCTCTCGGAGGGGAACGGTATCAACGACCACCATCTCGGTCAAGCAGATGATCCCACCTCCTCCAACACCCTGGATCGAGCGGCCGACCAGTACGACAGTAAAGTTATTCGCTACAGCAGCAATGATCGAACCAGCCAGGAAGAAGGCCAAACTGACGTAGATCAGTGTCTTACGACCAAAGATATGTGAGAAAGAGCCAAGGACGGGCTGGAAAACGGTCGAAGTCAGGAGAAATGAGGTGCCGCTCCAGAAGGCCTCTATAGCAGAGCCTCCCAAGGCCTTTGCCATGATCTATCAAGCGATCAGCTGTATCCTTGGCCTTAGCTCGATTGCAATCCTTACCGGAAGAGCTACTGAAATCGATGTAGCATCAAGTGCCGCCATCAGTGTGATTACGCAGAGACTGCCGAAGGCAGCTATGAAGCGCCATCCCGGCTGGAACTTCTCTGGTATCGAAGTTTTAGATGTTTCTGAAGCCGAGTCTCGCAGAGATGGTGATCGGGGTGTTTCTTTTGGGTCGCCCATGTTGGACTGAGAAGATGGAGTGGACATATTATGTGAGTGCCAGTCAAGATGAGTATCGAACAAAAGTTCGGCCTTGTAAGGTAGGAAAGAAGAGATGGTTAAAGATCCGATGTACAGTATTTGTATTATGATGCCAAACTTGTAGAACGGTATGCCACTGTGAAGAGAAGCAAAAGCCTAGATATACATCTAGCAGTACTATCTCCGACGACAATGCAAGCCACATGATGAAAATCGGGATAACGTTAGGATCGCGGTGTCTCGTTTGATTACCAAGGGTCGGAGGAACTTTCATTGCCCGATCAGGCTTCATCTCACACGTTTTCTTCAGCCTTACCATGATCCACTGACCGAACCAGCCCGTGCGGTTGGGCTTGCGAGGCCTTTACCGTTTGCAGGGGCGCTAGCGTTGAGGAACCGTTGTGAAGTTTGCGGAATTCCACATTTCAGCCAATCATGACGAAATCCTAGTGGGCCTTATCGGTTATGCCTTGCGAGAAACGAGCAGAATGATGCGTGCTTAACGATAGGGGTCCAAATCGGTGAATGCGTAGCTTGTCCGTGTCATCGGGGAACCGCTGTTGTTGGGGTGAGGCGGGCGATCATTCCACCGCTCTCAGCCAAGAAGTCCGATCCCCCGGACAGTTGAGTTGGGCCGATTGCACCGACACGAGCGTTTATGCCTAATTTGCGCGACAGAAATGCGACAAAGACGAAAACATGACGGCAGATTTGGGTGAGTAATGAGGTCGTATAGCATGTGCTGTGATAAACGAGAGACCGAATTACCGTTGGCTGCGTGTCTCAGCATACCAGGTTACTTTGGGAGTCTGGACGTAGGGTTGCAGTCACTCCTCCAGAGATGTCGAGGTATGAACAGCAGTCAGGCCGTGGTGGATTTGCCCTTCCAAACGAACTTCAGCGGAAAGCAGGTCGTAAATTGTTCACCTTTGAGATTTGAATTCGTCATCTTGTGTAAGCATCAGGAACACCAACAATCAGACAGTCGCCCTGCCGAAAACGGCAACATCTACGACGTGTTCATTCATAACTCTCAGTACATCACATATTCCTTCAAATGCCAGAATTCGCTCTCGGTCCGTACCACATACAATTTTTTCTGAGTGTAGCGAGAGTGCGATCGTTGCCGCAGTGTTCCGCCCATACCATCTCATGACCATCACATACACCGTGGCCCCCTGCAACTTTTGTAATCCTCGAGCAGCTCTGAGGATGCTTTGTTGGGTTGCGGCTTAACTTGCCCTATGGTGTAAAAATGACTACGCTTTGTTCAAAATGACCCAGCAGTTGGGTAAAGGCCACGCTGCATTCGTTCTGTATTCCTGAAAGGCTTAGCCTTTCTGTAAACCTTTGTCTATCGTTGAAATATTCCCAATCACTTCCGCATTTGTTAATTCCCACGTGAACACGTCAATGACAACTTCCTTTGTTTGGAAATCTTCTAGAAGAACGTTATGGGGGGGAGAGCATTCCACCTTCTTGCGCTGTTCGCGACTGTCTAGGGATGAACGAAAGACGAGAGCATCTACCGTCTCCGGTCAAGCACCACATCCTTTGGTCTTCACCACTTAAAGGAATGGAGCGTCCTGTACGTTCGTTTAAGTCGTTTATCCGAACGGTGCCATTGAATACAAACCTGGAAACCCATAAACCCTTGCCGCCAACGCCAACGACACCGAGAAATTCAATATCCAGCCCTTCGTCTTGGGCTTCACGAGCATTATCCGAACGGAACTCAAGCGTCATATCCTGGAAAGCTCCAGCAGAGTGGGAGTGGGATAACCCCAGCCCACCGAGCCAACCTTTCCAGACCACCTCTCTGTTTCCAGCTCGTAATTTTTCTCCACTGCTTCCAGAAACATCGTCTGGGTATTTCGAGATGCAAACTGACACAGGACTGTGGCCATCACAATCAAATGATTTTCAACAGTCGCGACTACAGCCTATACAAGAAGGCACGAATGACTGGCCGGAGCCCCCACCTCGCAATCCTTCCAGGTCTTCTCGGTTCCTAACGCCACATGATGAGGACGATTCCCCCATGCCTATTTCATTCGTGAACAATAAGATATGGAACCATCCCTCTGATGTAGAGTCATCAACGTCCTGCCCTGAGGCCATTCCCAAGTTGCGTCTGCAGACCGTACTGCCGCGCCCTCCGATGCTCACCAGTCGCATATCAGGTGCGTCAACGAACACTAAAGCATTCGCATCCCTAGGCATAGGGTCATCCAGGACCACAAGGACCACCAAAACCGTGTGGGAAGATCCGGCGGATGGATCGAGTTCGCTCCAAGAGGAAGACAATATGCCTAGAGCATTGCGCAGCAAGAGACATCATCCGCTTGACCAAGAGAGCCCAACTCAGTACGAGGGACTGGAAATTACGGAGCTGAAAGACAAGCTGCGAAAATTAAGTTTTGCTCAAGATTATCATAATGTACTGGCAGACCAGTATCACAATTCGCACGCTCAGCTTCAAGAACAACAGCCTCTCTTCTCTCTTAGTTCCGATGATGTGAAACGTGTTGGGTCAGCAAAGCGCAGTATGCCTTCCAACAACCACGATCTGGTTCCCCCGCCCTTGACATGGAGAAAATCAGATAGCCCCTCGCTGTCCAGTCCCATACCAAGTCTTCAGCAACATGGATCATCAGGACTTGAATTAAATAAAAAGAAGCACAAGGGAATAACTTCATGGATTCCTCTTCACCATCACAACGGTGCGCGCAAGCGCCATGTTAACAAGCGGAAGCGGATTCCTGCATCGGAAGTGGATAGGCGACTGAGAACGAACATTCGTCTTCCTAGTCTTCTAAATTCTACCAGGGGCCTGAAGTTCAATAAAAGGCATGCAAAAGGGGTGGAAACTGAATCGGTGAATGAAACAATTTTTTCACCTCCATCTCCACCTTCGTCATCTCAGCCTCTCGAGCAACCCTCTCCATTACTATGGCTTCCTGGGGGCTTCGCTATCGTCCGAAGGTCACCCCCCGATACTCCGCAACAACCAACTGCGAGTCCTTATGGTGTCCTACCACCGTCTAGGGCTCCACGACAGGGGTCCAATACAGGTTCTCGTGCGTCAGTTTCCGACCATTCCGAGCGACGAGCTTCGTTGTACAGCTTGTATTCGCAATCCTCAGTAGCAAGTAGAACAAATGTCAATCAAGGAATACGCCATTCAATCGGCTCACCTCCTTCGCTACACTCTCGATCAACGACACCGTCTCGGCCAACCTCTTTACTTGCGCAAGAGATACTACTGCCACGCACCCCACCGCCACTCCCTCCAAAACTACAATGGGATCCAAAATCACCTCCTACATCTGACTCAATGTCATGTGAGTTGGAGAGGCGATTCCAGGACCACCTCGCTAGGGACATCGAAGACCATGATACTCATATGCACAGATTCCTCGAGAAAGCGAGGGGTGCGCGAAACGCATGGAGAAAACACCAGCGCGAAATGAAGCATGAGAAGCTTAAGCAGAGCATCAGGGTTTTAGGTCCTACCGACCCAGCTGTATCTGCGGCATATGTAAAG
This sequence comes from Pseudopyrenochaeta lycopersici, assembly GCA_003313425.1. Taxonomy (NCBI): domain Eukaryota; kingdom Fungi; phylum Ascomycota; class Dothideomycetes; order Pleosporales; family Pseudopyrenochaetaceae; genus Pseudopyrenochaeta; species Pseudopyrenochaeta lycopersici. Next base: position 295,547 of record NHZP01000008.1, read on the forward strand.
CGCGAAGGGAGGAGACTAGGAGAGGAGGATGTCGCATGGGTCAGGATGCCGGGGTTCATTGGTCCTGGGCCTATGTAAGTATGTAAAGGTAGACTGGATATAGATCTTCTTGCAAATATTCGTATAGAGTGGTCATGATTTAATAATTTGTTCTCTTTATAATCCAAAAAGTTGTTTCCTGCGAATACTTTCCTTCGTAGTTTCCATAAGTTGTGACGAGGCTTAGAGCCGAGCTAAGCCCACTAGTCTCATCTGATTGTTCGAATGCCAACGTCCCATCGATGGCGTTCCAATCTGCACCGCGACCTTCTGCTCTTCGAGAAACTAAGCGCGAGGTATCTAATGTATCTTTTTGAAAAACACTAACTAAGCCAATGAAGCACGGATATATGTTCAAGCCGGGTTAGAACAAACATGCACGCTCTTACCATCCCCGCTTCGGTTTCTAAACGAAAGCAAGCATGTAAAAGCTGCCGACAACGCAAGAAAAAATGCACTGTTCGTTCTCTACATAGATTTTGGCTGTAGGGTGCCTTCTAATTACCATTCAACAGGCAGAGCATCCTGTATGTTCATTGTGTTCGAAACTTGGAGTAAAGTGCGATTACACCGCACCGCTACCAGAGAAAGAACCGGACCTTGGATCTCGTATCCCAGGATTGATTTTTCCCACGCAACCAGCAATGTATTATGAGAACAGCTTTGAAGAAGCTCATGGTCTAGACTTCATGCAGCTCCCAGGCATGAATTTTAACATTTCCACTCCTGGCAAGTCAACGTATGCCGACAACTTCACCAGTTTTTCCCACTCCAGAATCTGGGCCAGAATTCGTCCCGACTGACGAAGGGCTCGAATTTCAGCAGAATCTATTCTCTGATTTCCAGTTACCTGGCGGTGACGTACTCCTTGAGCTTGTCAGGTTGTTCTTCGAACACTTCTATCACGACTTTCCGTGCTTTCACAAGCGGAGCTTTTTGAACAACGTGGAAAAAGGTTCCTTACAAAAGGATTCGCCTCTACTCCTGTACGCCATATGTTGTATAGCATCGCGACACCACACAGATCTTAGCGTCAGAAAGCGCCAAGGAGATTGGTACGAACAGGCAAAGTTCTCTTACGACTTGACCCGCCGCTCTCCTAGCCAAGGCCTTCGCACAATCCAAGCTGTACTGATCCTGGTTTATCATGCCTTCTCGGTTGGTGATTTTTCTTCTAGTTGGCTATATGTTGGGAAGGCTTGGAGGCAGGCCGTGGTCCTCGGAATGAATCGAATGGATACGAATCAGGCTGTACGTGTAACAGGTCAAAGCTCTTCCGCTGATGACGAGAAAGTCTTTGATATTGAGGTTAGCAGAGGTAGGACTGTAGTAGAAAAGGAAGAGTACAGACGGACGCTCTGGTTACTCTACATGACGGACAGGAATCACGCCTGGTACGTACTTCCTTTGCCATGGACTTGCTCTATCACCACTCGGTCACATTCGAGGTATATCGCAAAACTTTCGATTCTCGCTCAACATTGAAAAAGTATTAGAGACACACTCGGTGCATCCAAGCGAGTACGGCTTTCTCTCGAGTGTATCGATATGCTGACTGCTTCGCTCCTTAGGCCTACAGGTTGGCCTAATGCAATAAACGAACTTCAGTTCAAGGTCGACATACCAATTGCAGACTCCCTGTTCCAGACTTTAAGCTCGGATCTAGAGCTCTCTCCTCATACAAATACCGTGTTCACGAGAAATCTTCTCGGCTCGATCAACTCGTCGTCAGCAGGGAAAGATCCGCTGAACCTTTTCCACTATTTATCAGTCGCCCATGTCCTCCTTGGTCGTATCTCAGAACTAATTCACTCTCTACACGATCAACCGAACACAGCAGAGTATGCGCAGGAATGCCAAGAGCTTGACTCATTCCTTGTCAAATTCCGACTAAGCCTACCACGTCACGCTACATCAATCCTCGACGCGCCGCCAACAGAGCGTGGGCAAGTTGTTTGGCTCAATGTGACTTTGAATTTAATGGCGATACTAATACACTATCGTTGCTCTAGCGGAGTCCCTGTGCCAGACGCATCCTCGCAGTTCGCACTTGCAGTAGCGGCTGCACGAAACACAACACAGATCATTAGAGATGCCGCAAGGTTCTCTATCGATCTTCTTTTGTCGGCTCATGTCGGCTCTTCGCTGTATATCGCAGCATGTGTGCTGGTCATACAGTGGCGGACAACCGGCGATGAAACCCTGAAAGAAGACCTTGACCTCTTTGCGTTGGTCTTTGAACGTATGAATGAGGTGTTCGTCTTCTTGGGGTGGAAATTCAAGCTTGCTCTTGAACATGATCTTAATAGAGATGAGAAGAGTATCATGAGTTTAAGGGAGCGAGGTTTCAAAGGTCTACTGGCTGATTGTTCAAAGTGGGACTTCGTAAAAGAGGAGGTAAGCCGAAGGGGCATTAATGTGGATATTTCATAACAATCAACTTTCTATGATGCAGATACTGGCAACTAGACTGAGGGACTGGATGTCATTGTTGAAAGACTACGGTAGTCTCAAATCGGCTTCAGTCCATCTTCTCGGTTCCTACAAGCAATCTCCCACCGTCACTTGTTACCAGACCACCGTTTGCGAATCGGTCTCGCATAAGCCATCCGTATGCCTCTGCTATATCTTCCGGTTGTCCAAAAGTCTCTAACAAACTGAACCCTTTCTTCATGCTCTCGATAGCTTCTGGGCTACTCTTGTCCAACAACCCTTGGAAAAGCTCGGTTTGGATTGCCCCTGGCAATACACTGTTGACCCTAATTGGTTTCAAATCCACGGCTAGACCACGAGTCAGTCCTTCAACCGCCGATCCTGCCGCCGCAACAAACGTCCAGTTCGGTAGCGGTCGATGCGTATTGGTGCCGCCAGTGAGCGTGAAGGAGCTGTTGTCAGAGATGGGCATATATTTTCCCATTGAAAGAAATTTCGCAATAAGGGATGGCGCGAGGAATCGTACTGTGAAGCCGTGCATGGCCGATGTCACAGTGACTTCATTGACTTTGGGCAGCACAATGTTGTCACCTGCTGTAAAAGCAACGTGGTCAACCTTATTTTTGCCACCGTCTGTCGCCTTCTCAAACAGGTCCTCCAAGTTCCTCTCGAGGTTGTCCTTGTCCAGTAGATCGCACGAAAACCCGGTCACACTCGATGAGGAAATGTTGGGATAAAATGATCGGAGCTTCTCGACCTTGTTGTCAATCTTGGCTTGTCCAGAGCCAGAGATTGTAACGCGGGCACCGTTCGAAAGTGCCATGTTGGCAATGGCGAACCCGATTCCGGATGTGCCTCCAAAGACAAGGACGTGGGTGTTTGCGAGTCGGTCTACGTGAGCCATTGCAGTTATATAAGATAGAGCTGTTTGGGAAATATTCAGAAATCGACTTGCGAAGAGTTGATTAGCTTTATCATGAGATGGATTTTCCAACGTGTACATCCACGCCCTCTTATATGTGCTCTCATTTCACTTTACAGCGCAACGAGCCACTATTTTGCCATGTCTCCGTCTATGTCCGCTATGCTGACCTTACTGAGCGGCCTGGCGGGGACTAATACACTCGGATGCTCCATCGAGATGAATGATTTTTCAGTGCAATTGTATTGGGTCTCTTGAACGTTCAGACACCAGAAACGGAGAGAAATCGGCGTAGTTGGCGGGCGGAGCGGCGATGCTAATGCGCGAGCGGTGTGGCGGACTGTTTGGACCAACTGTGCTAAAAAGCAAGAATCGAGGCTTCCCAACACCACATCTGTGCTAAACTCTGCAGCTCCTAATTTAGGTCCTCTACACTACTTTCTCCACTAGCGATATCTACGACAGTCTTCTGTAGAATGATGTTGTAGAGACCGGAAGTGTACACATTCGGCACAGCGTCATGACTATGTTTTTATCAAGCTACCTTTCCCCTTCGGCACATTTCCGTCTGATATCATGATACCAGCCTGTATACATCCCCATTCGTCAACAACTCCCAAACTTCCCCCTTTCTGTCTCCAACGACACCTGCAGTATCTCTTCTGTCATCCAACATCTCCCACACTCCCGGACTTTCTGTGTACCGCCACACACTCCCATCATCATGCTTGCTGTATAGATAATCGCCCTGGGCATGAATTGCTACGCTTTCACTTTCCTCAATAATTTGCCAATAGTAGTCCTTCATATTCAGCCACACGACCGCACCGTCACTTTGGAGCTTGTAGAATTCATTGCCTCCAACGGCTATGGCAATGTTTCCAGGGTTTCGGTCAACTATTTGCCATTCCCCGCTATTGTGAGGCCAGAAGGAGCGCACGAGATCGCCTGTCGTGAGTAGGTTCCACAGAGTCTTCGCATCTGAGACGGCGATTTGCTTCGATGTTGGTGCGGAAGGCTGTTCGACGCTAAGCCAGGTGGTACCAGAGCCAGACCAGCGTGCCACCCAGCCGTCCTTGCGGCGTGAGTACAATTGGTCGGCTGCACCGACGATATCGATGACGTTTTCAGAGCCTGCACCAATGTACTCCCAAACTGAGTTGCTGCCAGTCCAGCGGAAAGTGCTTCCATCTGCGTGACGTTGATAGAGATTTCCGCCAGCACCAGCGATTTGGACAGTGTCTCTGTTGTTGTCTACAGTTGTCCAGCTCCCACTGGCATAGCGCAGGATTTGACCGTTCGACCGTATCTGGTAGAGCCCATCATTACCTGCTCTAGTATCCGATGCTGGAGCGACATGGATTAGATTCTTTGTTGTCGTGTTCGAATCGATGCGATTCCATCTAGGGCTCTTCCAGCCATAGATGCTGTGTATACCCATCTTATCATCTGGATGGACGGGGCGAATGTTACCGTCATAGTACGCGAACATAATCGCAGGCTCGACTCCGCTGTGACTTAGCCCAAGTGCATGTCCAATCTCGTGCACAGCCGTGAAGTTGAACAAGCGGTCATCGCTCCATTGATAGTCGTCATTAAAGGTTACGTTGATGCTGCCAGACAAAAGGGAGATACCATCTGAGACCATGCTTGTGTAGGCGTAGCGAGTATCGTCACGGCCGAAAGATGTAAAGCGGATGTGTATGTCTGCCTTTGCATTGTTACCTGCAAGGGCGATATTGAGTGGTATGACACTTGTCCACTGGGCAAAAGCGGTGCTATTTGACAGTCAGAATACGACGAATATAAGCAATATGTCCAGTAATGGTTTTGAGCGCTCGGATGTAGCATAGAGACTACCCTATGATTACCTCCTCTCAAGTATAGGACAAATTCTCACTGCAGGAGACCACTGACCTGATTGTAGACTGCTGCCGCGCCGTAGGCAGATCAGCAGAATAATTGATGATGCGCCAAGTTAACGATGGCTTTGTCCACTTTGGACCCCACACAACGTATCTTTTGTTCAAATCGGGCGGAGCCTTTGCATCTGTTTCATTGTATGGTTGCTCTGTTCCACATCGCGGCCGATTCATGATATCCGTCATCTTATCACTGAAGACTCCAGTAACCGGCTCTTTCAAAACTTTTTGGATCTTTCGTATGGCTTTTGGTAGTTCAGGCTCCGGCACTGAAGTGCCAGGCTTGAGCCAGCCGTACAGTTTATAGAAGTCATTGACATGCTTGGAATGCTTTTTAGATTCGGCTTGGAGAGTCGCTAGAGGAATTGCCGGCTGTGTAGGCGAGCTGCTAGGTATGAGAGCGACAGAGCCTGTGGCAACATTGCGGTAGTTGAGGGCAGAGCAGCAGGAGAAAATTCCTAGTAGGAGCACGAAAGTGAAGGACGCCATCCTTTGTCTGCGTTCCATGCGGTCAATTTCGGAGTACCACCGGTATATGCTGCAATCCAGTACCTGTCGATCGCTTGTATATTGTGAGGGCTGTCAAAGGTTTCGAGGACACCCGTCGGCCCATGGACCGACTTTAGCGAACGCGGCGTAGGAGCGTTTGATTATCGATTGTCGACTGTTCCTTCAAGACGTTTGCAGTCGTAGTAAGCACCACCCGGATTGAAAGTTTCCCTACCCCGTTTAGATTTGAGTCCCTTGAAGGCGCTTCATTTGCTGAACCGAACTTGAAAGCAGTACAAATAACAACCCACGCCCTCACAGATAGATGAGTTTAACGAACGTAGTATATGGGTGTTGGTGGCGAGGACAAAGAACGGCACTAATCGTATCGAACGAGTCAGACGCGTTCAGTGCGTATTTGTTGACCTCTTTCCAGGCAGTGTGACGCTTGGATATGAGGATGCCGATATGTACCAAGTTGTTTCTGTCATGAATTAGGTCGACCGGCGGCCATGGTCACTCTCTGAAAGGTGTGTACTGCCTCAATTACATCTGCGGGACATATTAAGGTGGGTTGAGGGCCATGGGCCTGGTCGTTCGCTATATCGAGGTACTTTAACGAACGGGCTGTGCCCGCTACGGCAGGAGCTCAAGGATCGGGGCATGTCGTCAATCTAAATAGCAAGTAAGAGTAAGCTCAATTGGCCACGAATAAACTCAAGAGATACGAGAGAGTCTTGATCTCCAACCTTAGTTGCAGATTATTGTAGATTGAACATTTTTGCGGGGGTAAGCCTCGAAGATTGCGGGTATCTAAATGAAACTCCCCAGAGGTGCAAAGATGCCGAAAGGTCCTAAGTATTGCCGGCCCCGGATTCCATCCACATAGACCAAGACATAACATAGACTTAGCAAACTTACAATGCTATGCGATTCTGAGAGCCAGATTGTTACATTGCGTTGGACTCGCGGCAAGCACACATGCTCATATGATCAATGGTGTGGTGGATACTGCTGAAAGGCGGCTATGCTAGAATAGTGACTCCAGCTGGCCATCAATCGTATTCGAGAATGACTGCATATTGCAAGGACAGCTAGTAGATCATACCCGGAAGGAAGTGGTGGTGGCGCAAAGATGAGGCGAGGTGCGGTCCGCGGAAGATCGGCGCAACGGTTGTGGCCTATGATCTGCAGTGGCCTTACACATATGCTGTTAGCCGATGGCTTGAATGCCATCTCTCGGATCTAGAAGATATCTGGAAAATACGATCGTCAGGGGATGAAGGTGAGGGTAGATAAACTACGACGGTGGTATTGGTGCAAAATAAGGCGCACGAAGATACGAGAGGCAAACCAGGACCCACGCCGCACGCGTTACGAGTTGTCTGCAAGTGGGTATAGATGCAGACCAACATATCCATGAACGAGAAAACCCAGAAAACTCGATTCCGTCTCACTTCCAGATATTGAAGCGAGGACTGTCAAAACTCGATTTCAAGCAAAGTAAGCAATTGTTCAAGTGGTGCATAAGATGATAGAAGCCAGCGACTCTCCGCTTCCAGTCAGGACAAAAAGATCTCGAAAGAAGGCAAAACATGATGGTGGTGCTCGATCACCTCTAAAGCCGGTCCATTTCTGCAGCCATCCTATTCAGTCCTACTCCTTCCACTTCCCACTCCACTTTTTCCTCTCCTTCTTCCCCTCCCGTCCATCCCCACCATCCACCGTGCCGTAAAACTTCCTTGGCCAGATATTCAACCCAATTTTCTCACCCTCCCCCACAGGCAGGCCCGCATGCACCAGCCTATGATCGCCCTCCCCAGCTTCATTCACATTAACCCAAAATACCGCATTACCCTTTATGGGCTTGAACTTTACGCCTTTCTCCTCGCCATCCAACTCGCCTCGAGCTACCTTGCCTCCGTATAGTTTATTGAGGTCGTGGGGTGCATCTGGCGTGCTGTGTGAAGGCTCAACCTGAGGGAAGTATGTGTACCCCTCCGTACAGTTGTCCCGCAAGAATACGAAGAACGAGGCCACACGATTGAAAAGCCGATCTGTACCATCATTCATGATCTGGTGCTGAGGCCAAAAGTCGGTGTGCAGGTCATATTTTTGGCTGGGAAAGTATCGCACGAGTTGGGGAGTAGAGAATGGATCATCTGGGAGAAGCATACTGCCCATGAAGGTGCGTGCGCGGCGCAGTATGCAGGCTACTAGGGGATGTTCCATTGAAAGTGGAGCGGATTGGGAGGTACGGCCGGTTACGCGAAGGTTGCCGCCACGGGAGCGCGAGATAAAGGATTCGGTAAACTCGGGTGACCTATTGAGTAGAGGTCAGTACGCATGCAATTATGTTACGTAGGAAAAGATAAGGAATGTAGACGCACCCAATGTGGATCAATTCCTCGGCTTCTTGCGAAGACGTGAAGTTGTTGATGTATATGACCAAAGGATCTAGTGATATGATCTCGCTTGAATACTGGTGATTTTCACACGCCTTGAGCAATTCCTCTGGGCTCAACAGCTTATCCAATCCTGCTGTGGAGCTCACTTTCTGAGCTAATGGAAGATATCCTTGAAGCTGGTGAGGGATATATGGTTTTAGTGTTGGAAGAAGCCATTGTTGCAATTGTTCAGGCCAATAGACCGGAAGCGCGAGTATGGAGAGAAGAATTGTTGAAATAAAGATCACGAACTACAGCTTCGTCAGCCTTGGTTCGAGTGATTGGAAGGAGAAAGAGCTCACAATCTGAGATATTGGCTTGGTCAAAGGTGAGGCTGTCGCGCCATCCCGCGTCTTTTCCTGCACATGTCTGACCCTCGCCATTGTGTAACCGCTCTACAATTCCTCGACGGATTGAAGCTGTGATCGTGGGTGCCCGACATTTTGCGCCAGAATTTGCGAAAGTTGTACCTTGTGTGTCAGGCGATCCTTAGCTGATGCATGGCATAGAAAGCTCTCATATGTCAGTTTAGAACACGTATTGCCCTCCTCGCGCCAGCATTGGATAATAAATCATGTTTCGGAGTAAATGTTATGTAGCCATATTGGATATGAGGGGTTCAGGCCGGGTGACGCAGGGTCGCCAGTCTGGGGTAATATCCGGGTGGGGTTATCCTTGTCTGTGAGTATATTAGCTACGACATGGACTTAGCCAACCAAGGTCTGGTCTACAAAATTCGAAACAAAAGGGTTCTTATGAAATAATTCGTTGATTTGCGACCACTGATCGTGAGAACAGCCAACCTGAGTTGCTGAATTCACATATTGTCGGCTGCGCTAACAGTGAACTCTGTGTGCTCATGCGATTCCGCGTAGTCACCGACGTCATAAAACCTTCTGATAGCTATACTGAATCCCCATGGACGTGTTTCGCTGTTTTTTTATATCTCCCCAAAGCACGCCACCACCTACATCACTTCCAAGCAGTGCAGTCCCCAAAATCTCACCAGCTAGGAATGGAAGCACACCAAGGCAAACATGGACGCAAAAGACGATGCCTTCATGATCCAACGCCATATCATAGCCACATCGTATGAACTGGTAGATTCTGCGTTGAAATGTGCCTATGAAGTCAGTTTCAAGAATAGGCAGTGACAGACCGTCAAGGCGAAGATGAGAGAGGAAGCAGCCTACCGCAATTTTGGTACTATATCTAAACCTCCTCCATGACCTCTTCAGCGGGGTCATTCTTCGTAGGAGGGTCACTGGAATTGATGTTCTGAGACTCGTCGGGCTCAACCCTCACATTGGCTATGGTCTCGTGAGCAAGTTAAGATTATCGTGTAAGTAGGGTTTAGAACTAACGGGATTCTTCGTCGAAAATCTTGTGGCCGCGACCACCCTTCTTTTTAGGGGAGGCATCGCCGTCGATAGCCTGCTTCTTGGCTGGACGTTTGCGTCCGGACTTCTTTGGAGTATCCTCAACTGCTTCGCTGTTCCCGTCTTTCGCAGCCTTCTTCTTCGTGCCAGCCTTCTTGGGAGTAGACGGGACACTGCCGCCAGGGTTGGTCATCAACTTGGCCTTAATTTTGGCCCAAGCATTACTAGCAGAGCGAGTATTTCCCATTCCAGCAAAACCAGCCAGCTTCTCATAGTCGATCTAGAATTATTAGTGACGCTCCTCGTGCAAAGGAGGTTCACCAAGCGTACATCAGGAGGGCCGGACTTCAACGACTGCATAGCCCAACCCAGCAGCTGGAGCTCACGTTCGGTGAACTGAGGGGCGGTATTATTCACCGCAGCCCCAATATTCTCGTTGTCAGACATGACTTTTAGTGGTGATGAACGGTGCTGCAAAGTGAGAGGGATTGGTGTAATATGAAGATGTTATGAGTGTCGATGCGGAGCAGATATTGAGTGCGATGCAAAGAAGATAATGGAGGGTGTGAACAGGACACCGATTTATAGATTTGGGGAAGGGACTCGCTAGTGTTCTGATGTACACAGCTGAAAAGTGAAGGTGAATGTGAGAAAGTGCAATGAGATGACGTTGGAGACGCGCCCAACACGGCTTCACATCCAGGCAAGAGGGATGCCGCATATTGCTATCTCTAGAACAGGCTTTTAATGTCCAGTTATTTGTAGATATAAAAGGAGAGTTTCAGTGCAGGTTTCTCACGAAGCTGTAGCGCCATGGAACAGTATGAATCCGATTGGAGTGCAGCATTGCATGCCCAGATTGGTGATTGTGATGACTTTCCTCACTAAATGATAAATATGATTATCGTAGTGTATAATGAATGTAAAATCGGACGAAGTCATCTGTGGTGTTGTGCTACACAACGAGCCATCCGTGTTGGATTGAAAATTGGAGGAGCAGATATGGAGCTTTGCAACTAGCATGCAACGCCCGCTCAACATGGCTGCTATCCTATTCGCCATTCACAAATGCAGGCTTTTATACAAATACCATAGGCCAGCAATTTTCAGAATCATGGCTTTTGTGCCTGCAGTGTTGGTGAACGATTCTACAGGCTTCCCTCTTTGTGCAGGTGAAAGTGAGGAAGACTGTGTGCTGAACAAGGCAACTGCCATCGTTACAGAGGATAGTGCGAGCGGCGTTGTATCCTTTGAATTGATCAGACAACACTTAAAGTCACATAATTTGTGTAGAAAGCAAGAGGTGAGGTTAGGCAAAAAGTTGACGCGATACCAAGATGGGCAACTTTCTGCATGACTCGCGCAGCACCAACACCCCCGAGCCGCCGACGACAGAGCCCTGGGAGATTGAGGGGTCTGGTCTTGGAGCTAAGCAGTACTACCGCCCGGATAATCCAACCTTGAGCACTCCAGAGAGATACAGAAGGCATAACAACAAGATGGCAGACCCTATAGATAGCGCTCTGTGAGCTTCATCTTTCCTCGCAACCTCGATGGCCCCGCTAACAGCCTCAGCGACCTTCTCCGCCGACTGAATCCCAAGGACGTCAAGCGCAACGTCGACCACATCATTGAGCTCAACCCCTCGCTCGAAGAAGACCTCCTCGAGTCTGTCGATATTCCTCTTACTGTAAAGAAATGTTCCAAGACCAAGCGCGACTTCCTGTGCTGCGACTACAACCGCGACGGAGACAGCTGGCGGAGTCCGTGGAGCAACGAGTTCGAGCCGCCCATTGATGAAGGTGTCACACCTAGCGATCGTGTCCGCAAGATGGAAGTCAAGGCGAATGAGGCTTTCGATGTGTACAGGGAGCTGTGAGTGTATACTGCACATAGGAGGAGCTATGGTGGCGTGCAGACTGACTGGAGCAGGTACTTCGAGGGTGGCATATCAAGCGTATATCTATGGGACATGGACGATGGCTTTGCAGGCTGTGTTCTGTTGAAGAAGGGTATGTATGTACACTATGCGATTGCTTGTGTTCTAATCTGAATAGCTGTCAACCCCACGCCTAAGAGCTCCGGCAGCTGGGACAGCATCCACGTCTTCGACGCCCAAGACCGCGCCCGTACCGCCCACTACAAGCTGACCTCCACCGTCATTCTCTCCCTCGGCACAGACTCCGAAGCGCTCGGTGGTCTCGACCTCTCCGGCAACATGGTCCGCCAAGTCGAAGCCGACTTAGCCGTCGAAGACGATACCTCACACGTCGCCAACATTGGCAAGATGGTTGAAGACATGGAGCTCAAGATGCGCAATCTGCTACAAGAAGTGTATTTTGGCAAGGCAAAGGATGTTGTTGGCGACCTACGAAGTATGCATGCAAGAAATCGATGTAGAATATCCTCGCTGACAGATATAACAGGCATTCCGTCGCTAAGTCAGACAAACCGGGACAGGGCCACACAAAGAGAGATGATCAACTCTATGGGTCGGTAGGGATGATTGAGATTAACAGACGCAGGAGCATGAAGCACCATAGACGACATCAATAAAAAGACACGATCCGTAGGAAATCATGAGGTGACCAAATCGAGCACCACGGTTGCGTTTTCATAGACTCAGGACCCAATTCTTTGCATGATTTTCGAGACCGTGATACTAATATCTCCTCCTGGCCCACACCAATATCTCAGATGCTTTTGAAGGCAAATTTGGCGTGTTTAGCTATCTTCGCACGTACACTGGGTGCAGATACCCACAGACCAATATATTCTGGCGTTCTGCTACAAGCAGGAGATTTTCTGGTATCTAGAGCAAGTGTAGTAGCGCTTGGTCAACACAGTGAACATTCACCTAGGCAACAACGAGCCACTAAACAGCCAGAGCGATATCTGTCGCCACTGACACTATTGCGTAAACTTCCAATCACTGAAAGCACTGCAACTACAATATTTCTTCTAACAACCAAAATAGCTAGAGTAGTAGTTTGCTTGCATCTCTGCCAATTCGCACTGAGCGAGACACAGCAAAAGCTGTACAGATCACACGATTTGGAGTTTAGGTGCGCATATCGCTGATTTTTGTCTAGAGTGCCAATAAAGAAGAGACATACCCATCAATATGGTCTTATCTGCGCCCTCCTCGCCTCGCAAGCGACTGCAAAGCGCTTGCTCGGACAGTTCGCCGCTGCCTGTGTCGAAGCTCCAGGACCAGTCTTCAGACTGGAATATAGACGTCAACAACTCCTCTCGTAAGCCTTCGTTGCCTTTCAAGCGCCCTCACAGCCCTAGCTCAGCAAGCCCACCTCTATCTGTGTCCAAGTCGCAGCATATGCCTGCAGAGCGAGATCGAACGTCTAAAACATCATTAATGCCGCCAGTGGGTATATTCTCGACCAAGGCGCCCGTTCGACGTTCGCTTCGGTCCCTACAAAGTTCATCTCCAATCAAGGAGCCATCACAAACGCCATGCAAAGTCACCTCTCAGTCTCAAAACAGACCGAGCCCTAAACGGCAAGGTGCATCTGATGGAGCTCAGCCAGGGAAACTGCCAAATCCCCCTGCTGCACTTGACATGCTTCGCCGAGGCCTGCCTGAACTATTCAATCTTTCAAAGAACGTTACAGCTGGTACTTCCCCTCCCATTCGCTCAGCATCGCCTTCGGTTACAAAGACCAAACCTCACGATGGCCTTGCGACCACAGAAACTACTATGGCGCCTCCCGTGGGGTCCACCAGTATATATAGGGCAAACTTTGATAAGCATGCAGGCAATGACGGCCAGCATACAACGACTGAGCTTAACATCGCGGTCCTACTCGAGATGCTCAGAGGCACTGGCAATGGGCCATCCATCATTGGCACAATCACAGCTGCTCAATCAAGTCTTGCGCAACTGGTCAATACATATCAACGAGTTCTGACCGCACCCATAAATCCTGAAGACAGCGCTACGATCATCAAGGCTCTTCAAGCTCTCCAACAAGGTGGAAACATAGGCCTGACATCGATGGAAAATCGAGCAATGATCCCATCCCCAACTATGCCACTACCGCTACAGCAGAAGATCATCGATACTCACGTCCAGCAAGACTTACTTCTCCGCGTCAAAGCTGCACATGATCAAGGCTTCAAAGCCGGCATGGCCGCAGCCAAAGAAACGAATGTAAAGGATGTGGAAGCGCGCGCCCAAGCAGCCTATGACCAGGGCTACACGTTCGGTATTGCGAGTTCCCAAAAGCAACATCTAAAGGACATTGAAATTCGCCTCAAAGAAGCTTACGAGAATGGTCGCGAAGCAGGCACTTCCAAGGACGCGGAACCTCATAAGCAGGCGGAGGATGTAGACAATGAGGAAGTTTGACAGCTCGCTCAAGATGGCTTAACAGGTTGGTAGAAACCAGGGAGAGGGTTGACAGCGCGCAGCTGGGTGCCTTAGTTAAGACATAGACTTGAAGATGGTGAGTGAGGATATGACTGGCTGAGAGATTTGGGACACGAAGATAGGGCAAGAATTGGGGACCGTTGTAGAAGATAATTTTACTAGGTGTGTTCATTGAAAAGTCTAGACATTACTGTATAATCGTAATTACCCCTCTTCCCTTTTATAGGATTACCTTAGATTAGAGCGGTTACATTACACCAATTTTCTGGTCCTCAAGCCGTCAAATCAATTCGGGATCTTAGGAAGGTCGTAGATGGGACCATGGTGAATGATATAATGGGTTTTGAATCACTCCATCTACAGTTATTCCTAATTCAACCTGACTAAAGCAGCAACTGAAGCTTCTATCTTTTATCACATTTAGAGATTAAAGGAAGGGAGGGAAAGAGCCCCAGTCGGTGATACAGCCAGGTTAGAGCACATCGAGATCCGCTCTTCCAGATTGATCCGCCTGTTCACATTGCCTCGACATTTTTTGCAACTGGTCGTCTTAATATCTTCTCAAATTACTGTTTCGAGAGCACCGAAGTGTGGTTTATGCACACTTCAAGAGTGCAACAATAATACATTTCTCGAAGCCACCAAGCTGAACCTGTTCAGATGTGACCTGTACTGATGCTTCAGCAACAATTACTCAATTTGATTGAGGATTATATACCTGGCGTTCTTTGTCAACTCCTGCTATACGATGCAGCGCTCAGTCAGCCTATTCATCGCTATGACAACAGTAATTATGTCCTTCTTCATAGTTATCTGCACCACTTTCTATCGCTTTAGACTCTTCCACATCGTATGAAGCCAATTTCAAAACGCAAAAAAGGTGTACAGCACCACCAAAACAAGGTCTCTTCGAGTTAGGCATAAAAGTAAGGGTAGGTAGTGGGTGATGGAACGGAGGTGAAAGAAGAAATCGAAACATCAGACATAGGATCAAATCCGAAAGAGTTAGGTCCTGTGAAGAGTATGACGATGGTAACTCACAATCTAGAATGTAGGTCTGAGGAAGATTTCTGGAAGAGCTGTGCTGAAGTATCAATTATTTAGAGCTTAGGAAGTGAATGGATCTTCAGCAGTCTAGCAATTGAGTGTTCCTAGGTTCACCGTGAATCAAGGGTGAAAGAGTTTCCATATCAACCTGGCATTGTGTTTGGTAGTCATGACGGCAAACGCACATGAATGACAATACTAAGGATCCGAGCTCTTTCACACTATTCTGCCTCCACCTTTTCTTTGACGTGGTATCGCACCTCCGCAACCTCTCAGGCCATCCTTCTTCTATTCAGAGTACCCAGTGCTACTAACAACTATCTTGCATTCTGCTGACTCTACTCTTAAATAAACAACAATCCCCCAGCAATTGAGCGGCGAACATGCCCGCTGTTCTCGCCTTCGACGCCATCCTCCCATTCGAGTCCACCGCTCATGAATACCCAATAGACTGGCAGCTCATCTGGATCATTCTCACTATCACTGGAATACTTTTCTTCGAGATCTGTGCTGTTCTCACTTGCATTCGAATCCACAACGTACGCAGTAAGGCGAAGTGGAGACAGCTCAGAGAGCGCGGCGTTGTTCTTGTTGACGGTCCGGCGCTCATCTGGGCTGACGATCTACCTCCTCAGTCGACGTTCTCGACGTTCAACTTACACCAATTTTCGCAAGCCTCTTGGAAGCATGTATCCCAGTAACTATTGAGGGTCGAAGTCACATCTTTGTGCTTATTCTGTGCAGCTCTCGTGATTCTTAGGACTTGCTCCTCTCATCGCCTCTCAAAAACCAAACAAACCTTCGTATCCCATCCCAGCCAGAGCATAGCAAGGGCCAAACTTGGGAGCATGATGACATGAGCACATAGGACAAACACATCACCTACAGAACACTGTTCATTGTGTGCATCACCCTTGTGGTGCTTGGGCTTGCCTTGCTTACTTTGAGTACACACATTCGAAAGGGGAGAAGGGCCGAATTAAACGAGGAGATTGTGGAGCTCAGACACATTGAATTTAGCGGTGACAATAAACTTCCCAGGGTTGGATGATGACGGCTACGCCCCCAATGGAGAGAGCATTGTTCACTGACCGCCATGGCGGAAGGAGGTTACCAGCCATCTCAAGGGCTACCAGCCTCCTCGCTACTATAGTTCCGCCGTTCCCTCTGTGTACTTCTTCAATCAGTCAAGCATCTTTATCCCTGTAGCAGTGTTTATCACAATCGATTTCTGGGTGATTGTCCAAAACTTTGAGCAGGCATATATCTTGTGTAGAGAGTATCTTTTGTCTTCAGCAGTACAAATTCCCGGCTCAGTCTTCTTGACCATAGTTATTGTTGTTCTTGTTGTTGCTGTAATCATGCCAAACGACAACAATTCCAGACCTTCGACGACTACATCGTCTTCCAACGGTTCACTCTCGGCCGATAAGGGCAGCTACAATATCACAAGCTCTGGCACGAATGAACAAGGCAATCATTGGTGCCATCGCGATCATGGCCCCGGCGCCGTAAACCAGAATTCTTACCATTACTCTAATACGTAAGTCTCCTTACCCGCCGAGAAGTAACTTCCATGCTTACATAAACACAGTGATGGCTCCTACTACTATTCGAATGCTAACGGGTCAACCTACTTCAATAACGGAAGAGGACATGCTGTATATACACCGCCTGGGAAATAAGTAGAAAGCGTGTCAGGTGCTTAGGCCTGAGGCCAGGTATCCTATAATCGAACATTACCGTGCTGCCTCTGACTATTCTCCTTCTTCTTTCTCTTCTCCTTTGTGTATTTGTGTGTAAAATGGTAGCGAAAAAGAGCATACTAATTAGTGGGCACAAGCTTCTTTGGGGCATGATACGCAACGTAAGCGGTAATAACCTCAAGCGCTTCCGTATATTTTCGCCCCCAATATCAACCCTGCCCGACCTCTCGCAAGCCACCGCCAAGAACAGGGCGAAAATCATGGCAATTGGCGTTCCTCAAACGGCCTCATTTGGTGCACAGCATATTTAAAGCCGCTTGTCCGCACTACGCCTTATGAACAGGCCTTTTGTACCATTGCCCAGCGCCAACATAGGTTTCATTCGACGATGTCTTTCAGTAGACCACCGTCCAGTGACGTGGATTGCGAACAAAGAGTGAAACCGCTTGCGCATGACCACAGCGGTCAGTACCAGGCAGTGAATAAGGACGACAACACATACGATGAGAAACCCGCGGATGATCACGATAGTATTCCATCCAAGGGTAAACCACATCAACGCCATTGGGGTACTCTCATGCTCATAGTTGGGTCATATTTGTTGGGTCAGTGGGCATTCCGAGACTTATGAGAGCAATCACTGAGCCCCACAGCACTTGTTCTTGCCATTGTACACTTTGCCCTATTTTTTAAGCTTAATGGCACGTTGACCGAACGTGGCGCTGGTCCAGTCATACTTGAGCAATCATACGCTACTGCAATATCTCTATTGCTGGTCACCGGCTTCAGAGCAGCAATAGTCGGTAGCGTTGGGCTATGTTTCGCACAGCGTCTGTGGTCAATTCTGCGTCGAGACACATTTCGCATCGCCGAAATTGAACGCTTCTTCACGCTCCGCTCTAGTATACTGCAGGTTCTGAACCCGACGGCTCTTTGGACAGCGCCTACCTTATTCCTTATGGCGATCTACGTCTGGCTTGTTCCTCTTGCTGCCGTGTATCCCCCAGGAGCTTTGACAGTTACTTCTCGGCCCTTTCCAATTCAGACAAATATCAACGCTTCTGTTCTCAAGCCTTCAGTCATAAGTCCAAATATAAGCTTTATCGATCTCAGCAACGAAAATAACCTTGGCGGTTTGTTCTACCTCAGAATATTCCCTTATTGGAACAGCTACTCCTACGCGAGATACTGGTAATTTAACTACATCATCCCAAGATTATATTCTTGTACTCACTATATGTCTTAGGTCTGATCTGCCATCTCTTGTCAGTATCGTGAACAGTGTATTACTCGATAGTTCTCTGCGTGAGCTACCATATCACCAAGGCCAAAATGCATCGTACGCTCTCAACTTCAGGGCTCCGCAGTTAACATGTCAGAGAAAGGTCACCAAAGAGACGATTAGAGGCATGAATTCCACAAGCGATGAAATACCAGGATTCGAGAGCGCATGGAATGGTTTCGGCGAAACCATCAATTTCAAGGTCACTTCGTGGCGATATCGAGCTTTACCTGTCGCCAACCGAAGTGTGCTCTCAGAGTTTGGAGAAAGACCCTGTGACAACGAAATCGAAACGACAACTTTGACTTGTACGCCAAAATTAGCTTTATACGCCTTGAATATCCGTACCGTGAATGGAATCCAGTCCATTACATACAACACAAAAGATCCAAAGCCATTGACAATGCCCGACGATGAGCAATTTCGCTGGATCTCCAATTCTACGACATTCCCAGAATACCAAACTTTTATTGCCAACATTAATACTAAGCTAGAAATTTGGTACCCCTATTCGATACTGGACATTGCCACGAAATCCCTGCAGTCAAAGTGGAGAGTCTGGATGAGCTCGGAACGCATTGGAGAACAAGGGCAATGTCGCATTACTAGACCCCAGCAAGGTAAGTCATCGTACTTTGCGATGCAACACGCTCGCACATCACATTTGCTTGCGGTATCACCATATTAGTAGTACAGTCGTGGCTGACGTGTCAACAGTACAAGGCACAGAAATGCTGAAAGATTCGGCCTTCTATACGCAGCGCTACGACTCAACAAAGAACGCGTCCGCATTTGACGTGCGGGACTTGGACATAACGGAAGCAACACTGAACGCCTTTCTGTCCAATGTTTCCATATCTGCGCTCTCACTCAACACTTCATATGGCATGGTTCCTATGACTACATTCCAACACCACAACGTGTACGACTTTTCGCATCGCTTGAACCTCATCTTGCCATACAGTCTTTGTCTGGGCGTAGGTCTAGTTTTTGTTGTAATGGGAATCTGGGCTTTGATAGACAACGTAGTTCCCGCAGTTGATGGCGGTTTCCTACAAACCATGATGACCACTCAGGGGAGGGGCGAGATGGAGAGATTAGTAGGGAAAGAGGGGGAAGTCGGTGCTGGTCATGTTTCGCAGGAGTTGAAGGAATTGCGGATTAGATTTGGAGAAATGGAGACGAATCCAGAGGATCTAAGTGGAGGGGTAAGGAGGAGAGTAGGGTTTGGAACTATTGATGAAACGGCGCCATTGCGTACGTAAGAGGTAAGCCTCTATCCAAACACGTTGTAACTCCCCCTGGAGTGCACGAAGGATGAATAAGAGCTTCAAAACTTGCTTCTTTCTTCATGCTTTTATCTCGTTGCGTATCTTGACCTCGTGAAATATGGCCTGCCCCTCACTGTTTACTATAATAATCATCTACAAGACGAAGCTTTTGCGCTATGGCTTGTCACATCTTGATATGGGGTGCTCTCCGTTAAAAATAACCTTTGAAGATGTCTGTAGAGTTAAGCACCAAATACCACTCGGAAAGACAGCCATGGGGAGAAGGACGTGAGTTCAGGGGGTTTGTTGGGTTCCAGCTGGCCAACGAACACCGCCCTCGGAGATAAGGCGAAATAGCGAGCCAGCAATAAGCACCCCAGTACCTCACGATATACCCCGAAGGAGTAAGAAAATAAAATAATGTAGATCACAGGCGTCCAGCTTGGCCTATACTTTAATCCAGCTTGCCTACCGAAAACAGCAACTGTGGAAAACAGGCGCACAGCTTATTCACAGCCTGAAGCAACCTTAAATCCCCGGCAACTACTCGATTGAGTAACTGTCGAAAGTAGGACCACGTCTTGTGCAAAGAGCTTATTTGCGCCGCGCCCCAATGGGATGAATCGGAGATGCCAAAACCTTCATATGCACGCCGATGTGTGGCGAACGGTCGAGAACGCCGCCGTTGATTAGGGGAGAAAGCTTGACGATGGCGCTGGGTCGGCCGAGATCCTTATCATCTCGTATCCGGAATGAGACGCCGCCGGTAGACAGGAAACAACGGAAGGAGGTCATCGGATGGCTCGTACATTGAGTACGACGACATGTTAATTGGTTCTCAGGTATTAATTCGGGAGGTGATAGAGGCGGAGGCATAGTGTTGAAACGAGGGGGTGCGATGGTAAGAGCACATTATTGTTCGAACACGCAGACCCCTCATCGTACAACGACGAGGGGCAGGTATAGCGAGCGTCCTTCCCAGAATTAGCAAAGGATGAAAAGGGCTTATTGATGTACTACTGTCAACTAGCAATAGAGAATTGCTTGCACCATTGATAGACGGTTATGGAAGTTCTTCCAAGTCTGAGCGATCAGCCTGTGCTTGTCACTCAGACATCGTCTTCGGCAACATCAAAGGAGCTCAAAAACGGAGCCCGGGGTCTTCATCTAGATCAAGCGAACCGAAATTACGCAGGAAGACCTGCATACACAGTGCTCGTCTCGAAGACATCCAGTCCTGCAGCCCTCACGCGAGACGTCTTCTACGCCTGCTACGAGTATGAGCAATTGTGAGTGAAGACTTGATAAACTACAAAATAACAGCCATTGAACGAGGGTGGAGCATGTAATATAATAGTGTCGTATTCGCGTGCTAAGCACGGTATATTGTGTACGGCCAGCTATGCTTGCCCAAAACTCATAGCGCCATCTAATGCCCAAACCTAGTGTCCCAAACGCCATTGCTATGCCTGTAAAAAGCGTATTCCGCACAACGGTATATACATAGCACCCTCATCGCAGTCATGACTCAAAGCTCATCACGTCTAGGGATGTGAATCTCCCAGCTTCTGGGTCCGGGAGTCATACCTAACCACCAATTGTACAGTCGGCCAACTTCGAGGATGAAGATCCTAGTCCTAATGTCTTGTTAGCTCAAAGACCACGATAAATGGTAGAACTAGGGATATTATGCTTACAATCGTCCTGGAAGCTGTGTCCACTGCCGCAGAACATACCAAAACGTGCGCATGACTAGATCGTACTCGGCCCAAACTTCCTCCATAATTGTCATGTTCCTTGGATCCCAATTGCGCTTGAAGTCTGGCATTCCGTCATCACCGCCGACTGATTTGCTTGTTGTTGTATCGTCGAGGTCTTCGAGTGCGAGTTTCGTCTTCAGGACTTCCTTCTCTGTCTCCGGGGGGGTACGTGTAACGGCCTTTACGCCTTCGCGCTCATCGACCATGCGGCGAAATTCCTTGATCGCTGACAGCGAGTGGGAAAGACGGTCCATGGTGTTGATAAGCGCGACGAGCTCGGTGCGGCGGAGCGGCGGGTCTTTCGAAGAGTCGTTCTCATCGAATTCGAAGAGCACTTTGAGTGCAGTGCCATACCCGTTTGTCTGCAGCTTGCCCCAAAGTCGGCATTTGTCGCAGCCCACACAGTCCATGATGCGGCTCACATTCCTGAAGCGGTTACGGAAGTCTTCCTTCAAAGCGACAGTATCGGGATCCTGGAACATGACCGTTTCATCAAAGATCTCAGGGCCAGAGGGGAGGGCAGAGGCGAGGCGAAGAACAGAGTTCTTGGTGCGGAGATCTTGTTCAGGATCTTCAGAGCAGAATGAGTAATCTTGAATGTGTTGCCTGATCTTGCCGACGGCGCGCATGACGAGAGCGTAATTGAAGTAGATGTTGGAGATGCGCTCAGGGTATTTATGTAGTCGCTGCTCGTAGCAAGCTAGGTTAGGTCCCCATTGGCCGGTTGTCTGGTTCAGGTAGTCCCAGCACAAGTGTGTCGAGATTGAGGCGTGCATCCCAGAGATAACGCGATGGAAGACACGCTTCTCCAGGCACGTATCGTCGAACTCAACGGGATCGAGTCGCTCTACTGGGGTTCCGTGGGCGATTGCTGACTGGACCTTCTGTTGCATGCCTTGTTCTTTCATGACGTTTCGTAGCTGGTTTGCTGCCAGCATTTGCTGCTGGTTTCCGAACCCACCAAACGGCAAGGATCCTCCGGGTAACGAAGACTTTCCGCTTGAAGGCGAAATCTTCGGAGGCTTGCTGAAGCAGTTTTCGCGGTAGATGGCCTCCCAAACCTGTTGAGCGCCAACGCCAGCGTATCCAGTAAAACGCTCAGGATTGTCCACCAGCGATACATAGTCTCCCTTGGCCGTAGCCGACTCGTCCTCCGGGATGCAGTAATCGCGCTCGTCGCATTCGTCGTCGTATTCTACCACGCAGCTCTCGTCTACATTCTCGCCAAGGCCTCCATGCAGCGGCCGCTTTCTCTCCTCTCTCTGTTGCTTCTTGCCCGGATGTTGCGCCGTAGGTCCTTCGAGCTTTCCGAGCTCCTTTGCGCGCCAGACCAACGGTATGTCCTCTTCATTTTCCAGTGTATTCACCGCGCATGCGACATTGCCACACATGCCATTCTCGTCGTCCCAGAATGGGCATTTCTTGCTGTATAAGCTCAAGCGGTAGTGCGAAAAGAAGTCGGTGTTCTGCGTAATCGAGTGGAGGTAAGGATGAACAGCGTCATTCAACTGCTCGAGAGTATTGTAGCTTGCGCATGCGTCCGACACAATGGCCCCGGGCTCTAACTGGAAGATAATCTTAGTATTCTCGCTTTGGGGTTGTGCAGGCGAGCACGACGACCGGTTGCTTACATCGCAGACGTTTGGCGGAGGACTCTTTGACTTTGATGGCGTAGCATGGCTGGCAGCGTGTGAGGTACCCAGCAGCGAGAAGACTGCTAGGTAGAACACATGCGCTGCTGTGCGCATATTCGAGTATTACTCTTGCGTTCTGCTACAATAGTCCTCCAGTCAGCAAACGTCTGCGGCAAACATGTCCAAGGCGCATGGGGATCCTAACACTTACTAGCTGTGGTACCTTCCGTCACTATATGAAGCCCCCCGGAAAATTGGAAGCCGGCTGTTGGTGTGGGGTATGGCAAAGAGGCCAGAGTGTATTGAAACGCAGTCGGCACAAGACAAAGGTTCTGGGTGTGGCGGTGGTCGCCTTTGGACGCAATAGGAAATCTAGAGGGAAGGACAGATTAAATTATATGAAAGAGAAGCGTGGAAACGAGCCACTAGCCATCAGAAAGGACAGACGAGGAAGGCAGCGTGTATCTTCAAATAGATTACAAAATTGTCGGGCCGGGATTGTAATCAGACGTTCATGGGGCCATCGCCGGCAAGGAGCAATGTGGCCAGTACCAAGTGTGGCGGTGACAGGGGAGGATCGACTGATCCTGACAGGCGCTAGCGGAGGCGGTAGGGCTGATCAGGGCTCAACGGACAACCGTTGGTGCGGCTCAGCCTAAGAAACAGAATCATCCAAGCTGAGGAGAAAATTCATTCTGACGTTACAGACAAGCTGCCAAGGGTTTTTCATCTTGCCTCTTTGCCTACCACAATGGCAGAACCCTCGAAATCCACCGGGAGTTGGTCAGATGCCTTCCCCGCGCCCCGTACTACCGCGCCCATCATCTCACGCGAGGAAACCCTGTCATACCTGTCGTCTCCGGAGTTGCTAATCGTAGATGTGCGACGTACCGACTATGAGGGTGGTACGATCAAGGGCAGTATCAATCTGCCTGCACATTCGTTCTATATGAACCGAGGCGTTCTCTATGATTTGTGTAAGAGGGCAGGCGTAAAGAAGGTTGCATTCTACTGCGGTGAGTCTTTCTGATTAGCCCTTGTAATCTTATTGCCGTGGTCTTGGTGATGACATATCGTGGTGTGAGTATGGCGTGAGCTGCTTGTCTCCTGGTAGCGTGTCCAATGGGTTCCGATGTCGTTCATATTGGGGATCATCACTCGCTGAGATATGGCAGGATCTTCAAATGGTAGAGGCCCAAGATGCTCAGGCTGGTTTGCCGATTATATTGCGGACAAGAAGGACGATGACATCAAGTCACTTACGTTGGGTGGTGGCATCAAGGGATGGGTAAAAGCAGGTGATGAATATACGCAGCACATAGATGGCTTCGAGCCAGAGTACTGGAAGCAGTTTGAATAAAGGCCAATCAGGGTTGCTGAGGCAACACTACTATACCATCTTGAAGCTAGGAACACTATAACTATGCGTTGTTGCGAGGTCGTTGAAAGCCGCGTAGTATAGCCCCACAACCGTCGGCCAAGTCGACATGCGAGATGCGAGATCATTAATCATCTTCATCGTCGTCAATCACCCTTCGACCCCTCTTCCTGGGTACAATAGGAGCATCCCCGTCGGATTCCTCCGAGGCAGAATCAACTACAAATGCCAGCTTCTTAGTTGCGCCACCACCAGGCTGAACAAGTGGCATATCGTCATCGCTATCACTGCTTACAATTGCATCATCGTCTGTCGGGTCACTGGTGAATAGCTTCTCCCGCCTGGGTGGCCGCTTTGGCTGAGCGGCTCTAACCACCGCCTGCGTCCCCATTCCGACTCCAGATAAATCAAGACTAGGTAGACTGGATGCTGGCACGTCCACATCCTCGTCATCCTCGACAATAAAGCTGGCAAGTTCCGAGTCCATCAAATATGCCTGCGTGTCTTGCACCTCATCGTCGCCGATAGTATCATCAGAGCCAATAGTATCGGCTTGTGAGGCAACGTGAAAGCGTGGATCTGTCGGCGGTGGAGAAGACTCATAACCCTCCTGCGCAAGGGCAGATACACGCCAGCTCGGCGTTCTCGTATGAGGGGTATCACTGTCAATTTTGGGCTCACGTATAGGCGTTTCCTTCACAGCCTTTTCCTTTCGTGGCCGGCCTCGCGGAGCTGGAGTCTTGGGTGACATTGTTGGTTTTGCTTTCTGCTTCGGCTTTGTACCTAATTTCGCCTTCGCTCTGGGCTTTGGAAGTGTCTGCGATGCTGGATCGTCGTCGGCCCATGCGTCTTCAGGTATTGCTGGTATTGCTTCTACATCTGACACGAGAATATCATTGCCATCGTCCGACTCGCAATCAGAGTAATGCAAACGCTTCTGAAAGGACTCAAGGCGAATATTGTCCATGTCACGCATGCGCTGCATGGTACTAACAAAGGCTCGAGTAACACGGCCTGGACCGGAAAGATACTTTGTCTGAGACAGCATTCGCTGGCGCTGAAAATGGTGACTGAGATTTAGCTCGCTGACCATCGGAGAGTCGTCGTCGTCGTCAAACACTGTCTGAAATCTTCTCTCCAGATCTCGGGTCGCCTGATGATCCAGCAGTACAGAGTCTAGCGGCGGGATCTCGAAGACTTCTTCACTAGGATAGACTGGCGCAACTACCTTCTTCCCACGACCCTTTGACACGATCTCCTCGTCCATTCGACCTGCAGTGACAAAGCCAGTCAAGACATTATCGGGCATGTGAAACTTCTTGGCAGGTTTCTTCGTTCGTCGTCCCTTCTTCGGTTCGGGGAGCCAGTCTTGCTGTTGAGAATTCTCTGGGGGAATGTCTACTACGCGTCGGTCGACGGCAGGCTTCACCTCCGGAGGCAGGATTCTGCGTGATATCTCGTCATGGAAATTGAAATGGGTCCCTTTTGCAATGATCTCCTGCATCTTTTCATAGCTGTCCTTGGCCTTGTTTGCATCGTTTTCCTCCTTACCCTCCATCTGAAGCATGACAATTTTGCCCTCACGCTTTCGTCCGGTACGACCCATGCGCTGCAACATGCGGATTGGTGAGGCCTTCGAATCGTAGCAAATAATGAGGTCGACTTCGCCAATATCAAGACCTTCTTCACCGATAGAGGTGGCGATGAGTGTGTTATAAGTGCCAATCTTGAACTTCTCGATAACGTCTAGCTGCTCTTTTTGGGTCATACCTTCGGAGTTCTTGCCGTGTGACTGTCCAACGAAGACACGGGGTCGAATCATCGGCTCATGTCTTTTGAGAATGCGAGCAATCTCTTCAGCACTATCGCGAAAGTGCGCGAAAACCATAATCCTCGTTTGTGCAGGTGGTGCACCTGCGGGACCCTGTCTGTCTTCTGCATTTACGAAGTGATCCAGAATAACTTGCTGTAAGAATTCAAGCTTTGGGTGGCCAACGAAGTTGTCGTCATTAACCCATCCCTGAAGCCGCACCATCAGCTTTTTCCAAGCCTCGCTGTCAAGGATTTGCTTCTTGTATTTGGACTTTGTTTTGACACTCTCCTCTTGAAATTCCTTCATTTTCATGTAGAACGGACCCATGCCGTGATACTTCAACAAGTCCATTCCGTGAGAAATGGAAGCAAGAATTGTGAAAACAGTGTTCACTATGTTCTTGACGGCTTGGTTTGCATTTCGTCCAGCTTCCAGGAACCATTTCTTCTTTGCTTGTTGGCAACCGAAAGGAGTTAGGTCGCGAGGATTCGTACTCCAGTAAGCATTCAACCCAGCTATTGTGCTAACCAGAGGCTGCAGAGCCTCGCTATACAGGTCCATGCACATCTCCATTTCATCGCTGTTTTGAAAGGAATGCTTCTCAATCTTACGTTGGTGCACATAGCTGCAGATATCCATGGAATTCTCAGTGCGGATCTCGACCCTCGAAATATCCAATCCATCAATTACCTTCTGAACTGCCTCGACATCCGCACCAGGCGTTGCTGTAAGGGCTAGGACGCGGAAGCTTTGGTTGAAGCGTCGTAAGAAGCTCACCACCTCCACATATGCGTACGAACCAGTAGCTCGGTGCGCCTCATCGACAACCAGGAGAACAATCTTCTTCGGGTCAGCATATCCACCTTTCAAGTCGTTTAGTAGAGTTTGAGGAGTCATAAAGAACACTCTCTTGTTCCGCCACTCTTCTGATCTCAAGCCGGGTGGCACGCTCCCAGTGAGCATGGTAGTGGATGAGCGCGGCATACCAGCGATGTTGTAGCACGCTCCAATTTGCTGGGATACAAGCGGCTTGGTGGGCGCGACGAACACTATCTGAGCTTCCGTAGTCCAGCGAAACCAGTTGAGCATGATAGTAGCAGCAATAAAGGTCTTTCCCAGCCCAGTTGGAAGTGCAACCAGCAAATTATGGAACAGGCCTCTCTGAACGATGTTGAACTGGTAATCTCGGATTGTGCCCAAGTTAGTTGGATACACCCAGGTTTTTATTGCTTCATGATCTAACTTGTGGTGAGTAGGTGGTTCTTGCTTCTGGTCCACGATGAAGTTGTATCGCTTGTTCACCTGGGACAATGGAATATCGCCATTGGCGCCCGTACGACCGAACAGCGTAGTTTGGCGTAGACCTGCTTGAGGAGCCATCAAACGCTTACGAACCCCCGTTTCGATAACATGGCCATCTTGCTTCTGTGGCGACGATGACGAGGACGCAAAGGCATCAGAGGGTAAGTCGGCAAGATCTTGGGCGAAATCATAGTCAGCAGTTGCATCATTGATCATGGGCAGTCTTGGAGACTCGTCGACCTCTATAGGTGAGTCAGACATTGCCGGAGACATTGGTGCTTGTGGTTTCGGCCGTGACGATATTGACTGTTTACCAGGTAACGACATAGTTTTCATAGCGTCGAGACTGGTGCACTTTGCCGACCCTGACGGCTTATGAATTCCAATTGTAGTCGTGGGCTTCGCCCATATCGCTCCTCGAGGTTTCCAAGGTGGCGAGTGCTCCTGTGGTGGCTGTGTATAGAAAATATCGGTCATATCCAAGTTGGTAGTGGGCACGTGGATGCGTTCCTGTCTCTTTTGCGCCCGCGTCTCTCTGGCAGGCGATGCGAGCTCAGCCTCAGAGTCAGCCTCATCTTGCTGCTTTGACTTTGCTGGCCTCCTGCGACGTCCGCTCTGCTCTCGATAGCCATCTTCGTGGCTTCGAGGGGAAAATCCTTCATTGCCTGCGTCGGACAGTGCGTGGTCAGCCTCGTCGTTAGCGTCCTCCTCATCTGATGACAGAAAGGGGCGTCGACGAGCGCTGTGTTGTTTCTTGGGTGGAATGAAGGCGGTCCTGTCATTTACATGGTTGGTCTTCCGACGCTTGGCAGACCGTGGTGATGCCTGGAATGCTGGAGTATTTTCTTTCTCTGCCTGAGTGGCGGCGTTAAAGAACTCTGTATCGTCAAAATCGTCGCCATACTCGTCACTATCGGCCATGTCATCGACAGCGGTGGTGCAGCGATGCCTTATGGTGGCGTTGGTGAGAGTAAATGTCACGACGCGTTGTTTTACCTAGCGCGTTTTGGCGGCGATCAGCTGGAAGGGTAGGCCCCTGCGTCGAGCCTTCCGCTAATAAGGTTCATCCGACGTGCATCGAAATGATGCCGGCGTAGCGTCCCAACCTGACCCAGAGCGGTATGGTGGCACCCCAAATTTATTCATACGAGCCTCCATTCGTCAAAGCCCCCTAAGGTTAGACGATGCAATAAAGCTACGGCGGCTGCCCCAGATTCCCTCTGCCTTACACCGACGCACTCGTTTCTAGTCGTTTTGATTCTGCAATCACTTGCACTTCCACACACTCGCTCATATTCTACCTATATTTATTTTTTAATACTCGCGTCACACCGCACCTTAACGCCCTGTTCCATCTTGCACAACCAAACACCTCCGCAAACACAACAAGCAACATGAAGTACGCAGCCGTCCTCCTCGCTTTCGCCATTGGCGCCTTCGCCGTGCCCCAGGCAGCCTCTGTTACCAGCGCTCCCGTTGCTACTCCTATTCCCAGTGGGCTCACTCCCGCTGTGAGCTGTGCACTTGCATGCAATGCTGGCGACGTGACCTGCCAGGCCGCGTGCTTGGGTAACGCACGCCCCAACGCTTCTCAAGCCATCGAAACCAACGAATGCGCCGCCAAGTGCGACCAGGGCGACGGTTCTGTCGAGGACGCAATCGCCTATGCCAAGTGTGTTGATAGCTGCATCAACAGCCTCTTCCCCAGCAGCCAGACTGCCTTCGCACCGGGTGGTGCCGCTGCATCCAACGCCGCGAGCGCAGCTTCAGGCACCAACGCCGCCAACCCCACTGCTTCTGCAGGTAAGTTCAAGTCGTGGCAGAGTATTATAAACAAGAAGACGCATTCTAACACTCTATTAGGTTCCCGCCAGAGCGGCTCTGCCACTGGTACTGGTGCCAGCCCTCAATCCACCGGTGCCGCCGATACCAACACTGCTCGTATCGCTGGAGCCGGTCTTGCTGGTCTTTTGGCGATCTTCGCTTTGTAGATATTCTCATCTATATTCCCACTACCTTCTTCTGGTATGCGCCGATGATCTATAGTACGAGACCAAAATGCGGGGTCTGGGGTTGCTTGGGGACGTTTGGACTTGGTCCATCTTCTGCGTTCAGTGGTGCGATGTTATTTTTGTTGACAAGTGAAGGTTGGAAAGTTGATTATGGAGCAGTCGCTTAATTGAATGTTTTTCTCCGACGCTATGAGCTAATGACTTATCGCACTCTGACCCTTGATAGTATTTGCGCTGCAATAAGTTTGACAGGAATTAATTCCGCAAGAGGAAGATCGCTCCCAATGCAGCTAATGCGGTAGTGTGGCTAGCGCAACCTGAATGTGGCCAATGACGCACCCCACCATGACAAGCATTCTGGGAACGAAGTTTGAGCAATTAGAGACCGAACAGTCATCGTCAAACAATCCTGAAACTGCCACCCAGACTACTGGTTACAATTAAATCGGCGCCTTATATGTGCATCTATTTTTCGGATCGCAGAATCCGACAACCTGTAGGTTCGCGATCTGATTCTAGGAAATGTCGCGGCATCTCAGGGAGGCTCGGGAAGAGTGTACTGAGCACGAGACAGATAATGGAATTGCCTCAGCTGTGCGGATCGATAAAAATTTCGCAGCCTCCATATTGGCTTCAGGAGCCGTTCATAGCCTTGACCTATTGACTCATTTAGGACGGACCAGTAATGGTCTGTGTGACAGCCAGAGTATATTCATGGCGTTAACATGATCATTTCAACATCTGAATCGCTAGCCGAATTTACCCAGGCTTTCTCGCGTGACTTCTTGGATCTGTGCATAGCGATAGTCATCAACCGCTGGCCACATGTCAAGGCCGACTAATACCCTTTCATGAATGCAGTCTCAGTTTCCCCTGAATTACCCTGCAAACGTTTCCCTTCTGTGGGATAACAGTACGATACCAAGAATGTTCAGAGTCGTGAAAGCATCAGAAATCCTGCAGGCATGCATATCACCCAAATCTGGTCACACCCCGATGCCAGATTAATTATCCATACGCGCGGGTACTAGTTTCGCCTCATCGCCATTATTATTCAAGGACGGGTTTCTTTCGGGTTTTCCAAACAGGTCAGCCGACCATCTGCAGTAGAATGATTAAGGGGGGAAGCAGGATTGTGGCAAATCGTAGATCAAAAAATCAATGAAAGGTATGTCGATGTTACATCAGTCCGTCGACTTGAACGTGGTTGTCTGTCGTCACCTCAGAAAGAATAATCTGTAGCGATCCATTATATGCGTATTATTCTTCAGTCAAAGAGGATACCGGTTGCGTTAGCCTCTACATTTTCAGAGTGATACGCAATGTGGGGTTGGCAGCTTGAAAGCCTCCGAAAGCCGCCAGCCTCATGGCTGTGACTATCGGTTTAGAGACAGACAATGTAGGAGCAATTACACAAACCTGTTGCACCTGGTGTGCTGTGGAAAATTACCAGCAGCGAGTATCCGAAGAAACGGAATTACGAGAACACCAACTGATCTTGGTGCGCCGTTGGAGCACTCAGTAGGTTTGCTAATGCGATCAAGTCAAGCCTGCGAGATGATGGGCACCAACGAGCTCAAAGCGAACATCGGCGGACCATGATGTTCATTGTGCCAAGTGACGCTTAGCGAATGAACATCAAGCAAGATATGGGTGATGCGGATTGGCTGGAGTGCAGCTGATGTTTCGAGGGGAGACGAGGCCCAGCCGAAGATGAGACGATTGCGAAATGGATCTGCTAGCGTCGCGTGTGCCCTGTCTGCTGCCGCTGGATGATCCCGCTGCCGTTCAGCTGCATCAGCGCTTCGTCGACGCGGTGCGATGCGCCCATCAACGCTTCCAAACGTTGAAGGTGAACGGTTCGTCGCAGCCCGCCGAAAAGCAGGCCAGTCGGACCGTTTGAGACCGGGCTGATGTGGCCGGAACATGTGGAAGCGAAATGGAGTCAAAGTCTAAGCAAGTCGAGAAGGGAAAAAAACGCGAAAGGAGGATCTTCCAGCTGTGCAGTCCACTAACCCTGATTGATACGTCTGCGAGAAGTGTCATAGGGCTGCTCTGTCTGGACCGTCGGACAAAGTGAGTGCTGTGGTGACTGCGGCGTCGAAGTGTCGTTTAAACCCTGGCACGCTGGGCGCTAAATCGAGTTTAGTCCTTCTGACATCCATACATCGCCTCCTTCAACTCTCGTCGCTGGGCCCGCGCAACTCATCCGGCGATCCTGTTGACACCGTACACAGTATGCGGCATTGGAGCGCACTGGCTCGAATGATATGTATTCTCGTTGTACGATTCGATTTTGTGTGGCACACAGTAGATATCTTCATGGCATGTTGCGTTCCAGCTTGCCTGTGCTCGCAACACGGCGATCACGGGCATATCATGCAACTGCAAAATGCTGAGGTCTGTCGTTGTCAAAATTGGCTCTGCGCTGGCGTCCGCAGACAGGGTTGGGGTGACACCATGGCTCAACACGAAGTGTGCTGAGGATGAACGTGCCAAAAACGTCGAGTGCCTGATGAACGGCACCGTAATTTGATCATCGCCACACGGATGATCAAGGCAGGCGCGAGGGCGGCGTGAGAAAGCGCGGACGACGCCCCGAAGCCGTGCTAGCTAGAGGACCGATGAGAAAGACGAGATATGCGTAAGTAAGAAAGACTAGCCCTGGAGGTCCCACGCACGACGGAAGCCTTGGGCGTGTCTTGGCACCGTTAGATCCATTCGCGAGTCTTCTATCCCGCCCTCTTTACCTTTGAATTCCTTCTAACACCTGCTCCCTTCTGCATCAATCCCCACACACGACGCATAATCTCATCTTGCCACGAGACATTTACCGTTTTCGCCGTCGCTTTCATCAATCTGACCGCCTAGAGATCTCAAATCAGCCATCTTTGAACAATTGCTTCAACGTTCTACTTGTATGCGCCATTAGGCTTTCCTATGCTACGCTGATATCCGCATTTGACGGGCTTTTTCTCATCCACAACCCTGGCGACGGCCCGCGCCTGCCTTGAAAGGGTTCTTCGCCGTCCTTTGGCCCGTCTTTCAAGGTGATTCTGTCTTCTAGCGCAGTATTTCGCCATGACGGACGCGAAGAACGGCGGAGGCGAGGCTTCGCCGGCGAAAGTTGCAGATCAGCCTACTGCAGACTCACCGCGCAACCAAGATGACGCGCAAACCAGTGCATCAAATCAAATCACCACTGCAGAGGATGTGGCGCAATCAAAAGCTACCAGCAAGGCTTCTTCGACAAGAAATTCTACTCCTGCGGTTGCACCCTTGGAGGTTCCCCAGGGCGCGCAAGACTCCAACAACGCGTCTTCGACTATGGACGATGTGCAACAACCGCAGGAAACGGCCATTACTTCCTCAAAAGCAGCGCAATCTTTGGCAAAGGATTCTGATGAAAACGACGCGGCAGCTTCCTCATATGGGACCCGGTCGCGAAACCGTCCCGGCAGGTCGCGGCCAAATTATGCTGAAGACACCGAAATGGATTTTGAAATGGCACCCGCCTTGACGAATGGGAACTTTTCTGACCCGCCGTCGCGTAATTCTGTGGCTCCCGACAGCAGTCATTCTTCGACTGTGGGTGGGAAGAAGGGTCCCGGTTCTGCGCAAGGCAATGCGTCGTGGGGTAATTCCGGAACCACCCCCAAAGACAACCCGGCGAACCTCAATATCCCCGGCGCATCAGCACCCACCGCGGCAGCCCAGGCCACCACATCACAGCCCACGACAAAACGACGTAAAAATGCTGCAGCGTCTACTACAAACGGCAGTCACGCGAGTCCAGCACCGCCAAGCCAGGCAGGGGCGAAGCGCGGCCAGACCGTGGTAATAGCCAACAGCGCACGAGAGTCAAACATGATGACTTTCGAAAATACTGGTGCATTCTTGAAAAACGGCCACTTGGAAGCAGACGATGGCCAGATTGTGTCCGTCAATGGTAAGTTTTGATTTGCCATCCCTGCAGCTGATGGGTCATTCCGTCGCGCCAGCCACGGCTTGCGGCTTCAATAACGATTTCTAATTGGGTGTCCAGACCAAGTTTACCTCGTGTGCGAGCCGCCCGGCGAGCCTTACTACGTATGCCGGGTCATGGAATTTATCCACGTCGACAATGACCCGACGAAACGCATAGAGTCAATGAGAGTCAACTGGTTTTATCGTCCGCGAGATGTGCAGCGTTACAACAATGACACTCGTCTCGTGTATGCGACAATGCATTCGGATCTCTGTCCCATTACTTCACTTCGCGGCAAATGTCAAATTCTGCACAGAAGTGAAATCCGTGATCTGGACGATTATCGCAAGACGAAAGACAGTTTCTGGTTCAATCAAGTCTTCGATCGCTTTATTCACCGCTGGTACGATGTCATCCCTACGTCGCAAGTCATCAACGTACCCGACAAGGTCAAGAAGGCTCTAGATGAGAGATGGAAATACATCTGCCTCGAAACGAGCCGGGTGAAAGAATTGACTAGCGCTGTAAAGAGTTGTAAGCGTTGCGTGGGGTACTGTGCAGCGTAAGTCTGTATTTCACAATGCACGTGACAATACTAACCTAACTAGGAATGATTCTGTCGAATGCGCGGTCTGTCATAACACATATCACATGAACTGTGTCCGTCCGCCACTATTGAAGAAACCATCGCGAGGCTTCGCATGGGCTTGTGGGCCATGCAGCAGAGCTCAAGAGAAGAAGCTCGAGGCTCGTCGGACACCCCTCCTGGGGGTGGAAGAAGGGGAGGAGGAAGAATTGATCGACGAGGAAGAGGAGGAAGGGAGCGGCGACACCAACTCTACTACTCCGGATCCCGAGTCTCAAGTTGATCTCCATCCCGGAACGCAGGCTGAGATAGCCTTAGCAAAGATGTGGCCCATGCGATACTTGGGTATACATTGTCGGGTTGAAGATGCCCTACAGTACGATGACAGGGCCATCTACCCACGAGCAAGCTCTCGGCTAGGACCTCGTCATCAAGCGAACGTAAATGTTTGGCATGGGCAACCCGTTGAGTTCGTCAAACCCGCTGAGATCAAGAAGCGCTATGTCAAGGCCGCAGGCAACAAGAAAGAGGGCAAACTTTCTAAGGAGACCGTCGCGGCAATTGAAGCAGACAAAGCCGAGAAGGCAAAACGCCCTAAATGGGTCATGGACGAACCCCTGGGATATGTTCGCCGCGGCGAAGATCTACCCAACAAAGACTCAAAATGTACGGCAGAGCTTATGTTCAAGATGCCTCCTTTAGGGGTACACTCCACGCGTGGCCAGGATAATGCACCAACTGTCACTGAAGAACAAGTCAAGGCCTACATGGAACGGGCGAAGTCTTTGGCAAAACAGTACGTTGGCGTGGAGCCGTATAACATGGACTTCCTTGACAAATGTTTGGCCCTGTTTACAAAGCACCAGTACGACCCTGATGTGGCCTTGAAACATGTCAAGAAACTCGACAAGCGGAAAGATCTAAAAGAGCCAGAGCTGTCTAAAGAAGAAGAAAAGAAATGGAATGAGGGTGTCGCGAAATACGGTTCCGAGATTCGAAATGTTCGCCTGCACACTAGCAAAACCATGTTTTACGGAGACGCCGTCCGATATTACTACATGTGGAAAAAGACTCCCAAGGGCCGGGAAATCTGGGGCGCGTACAGCAATCGGAAAGGCCGGAACAAGAAAGTTGAAGCAGATGCGCAGACCCGACTCCTGGACGACGTTGCAGACAATCAAGATGACTCAGCTTTCGACAATGACAAGGCCATCCAACGCAAACGCAACTTTCAGTGCAAATTCTGTACCGTTCGGCATTCACGGCAATGGAGACGCGCTCCCGGTGTGTCTCCTGGTCAAATGATTCCTGCAGATGGCCGGGCTAAGGACAAAACTGGCTTCGTTGTTGCTCTTTGCCTGCGTTGCGCGAATCTGTGGCGTAAATATGCGGTCAAGTGGGAGAACGTAGATGAAATTGCGAAGAAGGTCGCCCAGGGTGGAGGCAAGGCCTGGAAGAGGAGGATAGATGAAGAGCTGTTGCGTGAGGTTTACGCTGCGCAGTCTGATCCCAGCTCGATTAATGGTACACCTGAGTACGGTGATCACCCAGTTAGCGCCGCCCAACCGATGGTGGAGCCTCCAAAGAAGAAACAGAAAACGGCCACCGCGAACGGAGACAGTGGCACACTGACGCCTGTCAGTGAAACTGCTTCGAAGAAGAAAGAGAAACCAGCTCCAGTTCCCAAAGCCCCAACACCTCCACCAATTCCAGCCGAGCCACGGCTCAGAGCCTTGCCTTGCGCAGTCTGTCGATCCGCAGAGGGCTCGCGGCTTGAGTGTGCGGCTTGTCGACTGACTGTTCATAAATCATGCTACGGTATCGAAGAAGTACGGCAAGCAAACAAATGGTACTGCGACACATGCAAAAACGACAAGAAGGAGAGCGTGTCCTATGTAAGTTCCATTGATTTGAAGTCTGGCTCATTCACTGATTTTTCTCAGACATATGAATGTGTCCTCTGCCCGCAGCTGGATGCAGAGCAAGAATTTTATGAGCAACCCAAGGTGTCACACAAGAAGAAAACCGACCGTGACAGGGAAAAGGAACGATTAGAAAAGGAGCTCATTGACAAGGCCAAGGAGGAGTATCGTAGCAAGCAGCAAGAGAAAGGCCGTCCACTCGTTCCCCGCGAGCCGCTCAAGCGTACTGCTGACAACAATTGGGTTCATGTGTACTGCGCGCTTTGGCACCCGGAAATCAAATTCAGCAATGCAACTCGACTCGACATGGTAGAAGGAATCGGAGCTTCAACACTTCGATACGATGCAGTTTGCAAGTTATGCAAAACGACAAACGGCGCTTGCGCATCTTGTTTACAATGCCATGCCACGTTTCACGTCGGCTGTGCTCATAACCATGGCCATATATTTGGTTTCGACATGACGCCTGTCAAAGCTTCGCGCAGGGACGCAGTGCCCACAGTCACTCTGAACGGAGAAACAGGCACTCTACTTGCGGCAATATGGTGCAAAGAGCATGCACCCAAAACCCCTGTTCACGCGATGAACGAAGAAGTGGAGGGGACGGATTTGATCGCCCTACAGCTCTTTGCGCGGGAATTCAAACAAGCAGACCTTACTTTGACAGGCACCGCACGCAAGGCTAACCTCGTTGATCAATCCACACGCAGTGTTCCACAACCCACTACAAATCAGGCCAACCGCCGGGCGTCCGCAGTAACTGCCCAAACACCTACATCTGCAAGAGGGCGACAGTCGAATGCCGGTATACCAGTGAAGGAGGAATCCAGCGAGCCTCCAGCCCCCAAAGCTGATCGCAAATGCGTTCGGTGCAAAATCGACGCCAGCCCTCGATGGTGGAGGGTGGACGAAACGATACCCACGCCGCATGCACCTCGCGTTGTGGATGGCCCATTAGGCATGAATGGCTCAGACCCGAATGAGCGCATCGAAAAGAAGCCACTGTTAGAAAATGGGCAACTGGTCAACGGATCCGGCGATCATCAGATGACCGATGCCCCGCCTGTCACATCGCCTGCGCTCCCAGGTCACTTACGGTTAGATACTGAAGTGGCAGCTGTTCGCTCGGCTTCATATTTATGCCAAAAGTGCCATTGGAAGAAGCTAAACGGG
The DNA here is from genome assembly GCA_003313425.1 of Pseudopyrenochaeta lycopersici. Classification (NCBI taxonomy): domain Eukaryota; kingdom Fungi; phylum Ascomycota; class Dothideomycetes; order Pleosporales; family Pseudopyrenochaetaceae; genus Pseudopyrenochaeta; species Pseudopyrenochaeta lycopersici. The sequence goes on from NHZP01000008.1 coordinate 332,418, forward strand.
GCAGACGAGGAGGAGGAACGAGCAAGGTCCGTTTCGGCCCTTCCTGAGCCACAGCAACTGCCGATGCGATCTCCCCAAGTGCAGCCGTACGCACCTCCACCTCCACCTACTCTAGCTGGATCTTGGGCAGTTCCAAATGGCCCTCCACCGCTTCCACCAAATCAGCCTCCTCCATTACCAGCCTGGCATAGCTCGGCAGCTCCTCCTGGACCTCCTCAGCATCATCTGCATAATGGAACGGGGTATCCGGCTCCTCCGGCGCTGCAGGGCCCTCCCGTAGGGCACGCCCCGCCTTTCCACAGCCCTTATCCTCAGGCGAATGGATACCCGCCCTACTCAGGCCCGTCAATACACGCACAGATGCCTCCGGCGCCCCTTCGGACACCCTATGCCCCTGCCCCTGTCAGCGGGCCTCCACCACTACATCTCAATAATGGCGTAATGCTGGTCAATGGAATGCAATCACCCCGTACGATGCCCTATTCGCCTACCCACCCTCATGCACATTCACGTTCCACTGAGAGCCCATTCACCGCTCCTCCGCCGGCAGTAGCACAGTACCCGCCTCACCACCATGGCAGCCCTGTGCCAGGTCGACCGACAACTCCTAGGGATGCTGTGATGCGAGACGCTCCATCTACCACTTCGGCGCCAATGGAACGAGTCAACACGGGAGCGAGCGCTAGTCCATCGCTCCGTAACTTACTGCACTAGATTTTTTTTTTTTTGCCTTTTAAAGTTTTGATTTTCTTGCTGTAAACTTTCCGTCGAAGCTTATCTCTCGGGCATATTGGATTGGAGTTGTCGATGCCTTTGGGTATGTTCAGCATTGAGCGAAGGTTGTGGACCCACCCGGCGCACTATGGCGAAACAAATACGGATGGGGTTTGTATGGTGACATCAGAGGTTAAGGGTATTTGCATGTCACGTGGTCATTGGGTACAAGGAGGGGAGTCCGGGCTTATACCACAACGTTTATTCCGGGGTTCTCCTTTTTTTTTTTCGTTTACCATTGCTAGTGGAGAAAGGAGAAGTAGTCGGTGTGGTGGTTTCTTGCACGGATATGCAGATAGATGACAGGGGTGTCGCATGGAGGCGAAGATGTTCGATACCCGCACGCGCGTCCTAGAGAACCTATACGTTTCAATCAAAGCTCTCATGCATCAATGTTGATCAGCCGACCGCCACATCCATTGCCTGAATGTTTTGCATCAAGTATCAATCCGGACATGCTCGCCATGCACAAAGAAGTGGCTGCTGGAATGTGTTGCGCCGAAGGCGCTATAGTGGAAAGGGCGCGAGGTCTGCGCTTCGAATGCCGACTACCAGGAGCCAGGGCTAAGCTTTCAATAGCTACCCGACTAGCCGGGCTCGGCTCCGCGCGTCCCTTGCATGCTCCCCGACCTCTCCCCAACCTCAAAGCCGCACCAGCCACGGCAACGCACTCGCTTTTCGTCATCTCATTAGTGTCCGCTCATTTATATCATTGCCTCGTCTCCTAGACTCGAGCGTCTATTGAACGGTGTTGCTCTTCCCAATTGTTACTGTAATTCTAATGCACCAATACCCTGCCGCCCACATCTTGAAACCTGCGCACCTCCTCGACACAACCGAAACAGCAAGCGTTGGATAATTCTCCGGGCTGCGACACTTCCCGCATTCGGGTCACGCAGCGCCGACCGACAGACAAGTGGCACAGCAGAGCCTCGTGAGATCCGTAAACTATCATCACACCGCTGTTCACTGGATCTCGGCATAACTTTCTCTCCATCGCCCTCGATTCAGTCACACCGGTCCCACCCGCTTCACTCGATTTGAATATATAGTCGTGTTGAAGACTTTGAACAAGAGGATACAGCCCTTTATCACAACAAAAATCATGGTTCTAGCAAAGAGATATTGTGTCGAGTACGTGGACGGAACTAGGGAGTGTTTCCGGGAGGATGGTTTCTGGTACAGCGATGTATGTGTTTTCCCTTTGCTCCTCATCGATGGTCGGCACTGACAACGACGCAGAAAGGCACAATTCTCAAATGGATAATTCTCGCCTGTATATTCCTCTTCTTCATGTTATGGTTCGTGGGCGGATATATCCACGCAAAGCAACGATTAAAGAAGGGGTTACCGTTGCTTTTTTATCATCGTGTACGTTCTCACACCCAGCCATGACCTCTTTGCATTCGCTGTACTAACGTACTACAAAAGTTCCTGATATCATACTCCGAACGCAGACGATACGGTCAAGCCGGCGTCGCGCAAAACCACTTCACATTCTACCAAACCCAACCACAGCCCTACTCAACACACCAAAACGTCCCATACCAACAAAGACAAGACGGTGCTTGGGCGGAACCTCCTCCACTATATCAAAGCAATGATGCGCCACCACAGTACTTTGCACCACCGGGAGCTACAAAAGTGAATGGCAACCAAAGACCACAAGGCTCGGGGATGGAGATGCCGTACTATGGCGCGCCACAAGGGGCCCAGCAGAGTGGTGTTGTTGGGGGTTCCCAGCCTGTAAACGGAGATGTCGAAGCGCAGAATCAGCAATTGCCGCCGAGACCACAGGCGGCAAAGGCTAAAATTATGGGCTTTGTGGAGAGGTTCAAGAAATAGCTGCACACCGGGAACATACAACACATTTAGATTTAGCGAGTGACATTTTAGCGACGCATGCGTGACTGGCTCACGCCTTGTATTATAGGAACACTTAGTAATTGCATATGAGCTTTGGCGAGCCTCTTTTGTTAATCAATATCCATTGCATCTTCATCTACTGCTATCATGGGGGGTGGAAGGCGGGTTTGCTGGAACGCTGCTGTGCAGTCAGACTCGGTGACTGGATTGCCCTGCTTCGCTCTGATCCTCTGCCTCGCCTCTACAATGGCTTTGCGCACGTTATCATGCTCCTGTGGTACGGTGAGACTTGCAGGTTCATTGTACAGTACCAGCTGGTTGTCTTCGGTCGACTTTGGTTCCGGGCCGAGAAGCACGTGCCTGGGGATCTTTGACAGGTGCTTCTCAATGTCTGACAGGAAAATGGGTGCATCCTCGTCCGACTCAATGTCAGAGAGTTCGGCGTCGAGGTCGTGGATGTAGACACGGTGAGGGGTTTCATCGATGGGCATGGCATCGTCGGCGGGGGGAGGGCGTGATTTCTTCTCACGCTTGCGGTTTAGAAGGGCTGCCGCTGAAGAGTGCCGTGAAGCACTTGGGTTTCCAGTCGTTCTGGCAGCTGAGGCATTTGAAGAGCCCGGCACGCCGAAGAAGAGACGAGTGCCATTGTCGTCGACTAGCCTGCTGTCAGCGCTGCAGCTTGGGCAGCAGGTCTCGGGAGCTTCCGTACCTAGATTCAGCAAGTCGAAGCGCTTGCTCAGCCGTTGCTCGTGCTCCAACGAGCTATCCGCCGCCCTCTTGGTGCCATGGGGTGCGCCCTGAAGCAACTGTGATGGAGGGTTGGCTTGGCTACCGGGAGCTACGACCTCCGCCATCCATCCCAGCTTTCCTCTCCGACTCGTTTCACTCGTTGCTCGATTTGCCGGATCGCTGCAGGGTCAAGAAAAATCGCGAGACTCGGTGAGTGTGGTAGGAAAGAGTGCGCTGACGCAGCTGGACATTGTTGATGTTATATCGGAATCGGCGCATTTACCTGAAGCTTCTGGAAGGATACCGTCGGCGTTCCGAGCGCAGGCTGAAAGCCCCGCTATCTGCAGCTGTGGCTCGGCATTCGTGCAGACTCATGAATGTTGCTACACAGAACGCTCGCTGCCCCTCTGAGTCACCAATGGTGTAGAGGCGGACTGCCCTTGACGAGCCCCAGCAGCTTCTCTCTTCGCCCGCACTCACCCCGACCGCTTTTCTCCCCACGCTGCACGCGACCCTACACCCACCCACGCGCAGTGTCGATACCCCTCCACCGCAACGCGCAGGTCGCAAACATGTCGACCGCCGATAAGCAGCACGAATGGGGCGCCGTCCGTGTGCGCAAGACCTTCATCGACTACTTCAAAGAGCGCGGCCATGACTTTGGTATGTCTTTCAATTCCTCTCAGCACTATGAGTCGAACATTTTCAAGAGCCGCCAACTGACAAAAAACTTAACAGTGCCATCCTCCTCTGTTGTGCCCCTCTCCGACCCTACCCTACTCTTCACCAATGCGGGCATGAACCAGTACAAGGCCATCTTTCTAGGCACTGTCGACCCCTCCTCCGACTTCGCAGCCCTCAAGCGCGCCGCCAACTCGCAAAAGTGCATTCGCGCTGGTGGAAAGCACAATGATCTCGACGATGTGGGCAAGGACAGCTACCACCATACCTTCTTCGAGATGTTGGGCAATTGGAGTTTTGGCGACTACTTCAAGGAAGAAGCTATAGGCTTCACCTGGGAGCTTCTCACCAAGGTCTACGGCATCGACCCTCAGAGATTGTACGTCACCTACTTCGAGGGCGCAGATGACCTCGAGCCAGATCTAGAAGCCAAAGAGCTGTGGAAGAGCGTTGGCGTGCCCGAAGACCACATCCTGCCTGGAGACATGAAGGACAACTTCTGGGAAATGGGTGATCAAGGACCGTGTGGACCTTGCTCAGAGGTCCACTACGATCTGAGGGAGCCAGAGGGTGGGAAATACAGGAACGCTGCTTCCCTCGTCAACCAGGACGACCCCGAGGTCATTGAGATCTGGAACAATGTCTTCATGCAGTACAACCGCGAACCCGACCGATCACTGCGGCCGCTACCTAACAAGCACATTGATACCGGTTTGGGATTCGAGCGGTTGGTCTCAGTGCTCCAGAAGACAAAGTCAAACTACGATACAGATGTGTTCACGCCGCTGTTCAAGAGGATACAGGAGATCACAGGAAAACGCGAGTACAGGGGCAAATTCGGCCAAGACGACCCAGATGGAATTGATACTGCATACCGAGTCATTGCGGATCACACCCGAATGATGAGCTTCGCCATTGCGGATGGTGGCGTGCCTAACAACGTTGGTCGAGGATACGTCGTACGCAGAGTCCTGCGAAGAGGCGCTCGATATGCGCGCAAGTACTTCGAGGTGGAAATCGGCGACTTCTTCTCCAAGATTATCCCAACACTAGTCGAGCAAATGGGCGACATGTTCCCAGAGATCAAGAAGAAGCAGCAGGATATCATCGAGATTCTTGATGAGGAGGAGAAGGCTTTCGCCAAATCACTAGATCGCGGCGAGGTCATATTCGAGAAGTACGCACAAAAGGCCAAGACCAAGGGATCTAATGATCTCCCTGGAGACGACGTCTGGCGGTTGTATGACACCTATGGCTTCCCGGTTGACCTTACCAAAATCATGGCTGAGGAGCGCGGCCTCAACATCAACGACAAGGAGGTCGAGGAGGCGCAGGAGAAGGCTCGTGAGGCTAGCAAAGGTGACAAGAAGGCTGCTGGAATAGTTGTCAAATTCGATGTGCACGACCTTGGTGCCCTAGAGGGTATGACCGAAGTGCCCAAGACTGACGATTCTGCCAAGTATGGCCGTGAAAACATTACTGCCACCATCAAGGCGATCTACCACAACAAAAACTTCCTGAAGAGTACAAAAGAGGTGCCTGAAGGAGAGCAGTTTGGCGTGTTGCTCGACAAGACAAATTTCTATGCCGAGCAAGGTGGCCAAGAGTACGACACTGGAAGGCTCCTGGTTGACGGCGAGGCCGAGATCAGCATTGAGAATGTACAAGTATATGCAGGCTACGTCCTCCACACCGGATACCTCAAGTACGGCGAGCTGAGCGTTGGTAGCGAGGTCATTGCTGAGTTCGACGAGCTCCGGAGACATCCTATCCGCAACAACCACACCGGAACACATGTCCTCAACTACGCTCTTCGTGAAGTTCTCGGCAATGAAGTCGACCAGAAAGGCTCGCTTGTCGCACCGGAGAAACTCCGCTTCGATTTCTCACACAAGGCTGGCTTGTCAGATGCAGAACTTGAAAAGGTGGAGACCATCTCATCGCAATATATCAAGGACGATGGAAAGGTCTACGCAAAGGAAGTTCCGCTCGCAACTGCCAAACAGATCCGCGGCGTTCGCGCCGTCTTCGGTGAGACATACCCTGATCCTGTCCGAGTCGTCTCAGTAGGTGTTCCGGTAGAAGACCTGCTCGCCGATGTCCAGAACGAGAAGTGGGCCAAGGTATCCGTTGAATTCTGCGGTGGCACACACGTTCTCAAGACTGGCGAGATCAAGCAACTGGTCATCCTCGAAGAATCTGGTATTGCCAAGGGAATCCGCCGCATTGTTGCCGTAACAGGCCAAGAAGCGTACGACGTCCAACGCGTTGCCTCGGAATTCTCGGAAACCCTTGATAGGCTAGGTAAATTGTCATTCGGTCCCCAGAAAGAGGCCGAAGCGAAGAAGGTTCAAGTCGAGCTGAATAATCTCACCATCTCTGCCTTGACCAAGAGCAAGTTGAGGGAGCAGTTCGCTAAGATCCAGAAAAGCATCCTAGACGAGCAGAAGGCCGCTGCGAAGGCGGACAACAAGCGTGTCCTTGACGAGGTCACCAAAGAATTTGAAGACGACAGCAAGAGGTTCCTGGTCAAGAAGGTCGAGTGGTCAAGTAACGTGAACAAAGCCATCAGCGAAGCCATTAAGACCGTCAGCGGGCCCAAGAGCGCTCTAAAGGACCGATCGCTCTACTTGTTCTCCGCATCACCGGAGGAAGGCAAGGTCGTGCATGGATGCTATGTTTCTGAGGTAAGCCAACATTTGCTTTGTGTCAAAGCACAACAGCTAACAGAACAAACAGCCTTTCAAAGCCGCAGGCGCCGACGGACCCAAGTGGGCATCCGCCGTTACACCTATCATTGGTGGAAAGGCAGGCGGCAAGCCCGGTGCCCCAACTGCCATCGGACAGGGCACGAATGCAGATAAGGTTGACGAGGGCGTCGAGGAGGCGAGGAAGTGGATCGAGAAGATATCGCTTTAGATGATGAGTAGACTGGTAAATTTCACCGGCCGCCATGATAGTGTATAAATTATATGGAGAACATTACTCCAAGATCAGAAGTGTGTTTTGTGTTATTCCAGTGAAAAACTGTTTGCAATGATATCTTCAGACCATCTCCCAGTATTTCCCAGTATTTCACTCATCACCTATTAGTTAAGATTGCATGATACCAGTATGAACCAGACAAGACGTTGAAAATCATAACATGAGAACACGAATCAATTTCATTACCCCCTATGCTACGCCCACCCTATGCTATGAATACCAAAACGAAGAAGACACACTACTCCCTGTGACCGCGAATCTAGTCAGCATCATCAAACGCCACGTAAACCCGCGCAATATCCAAACGCAATGCAAGCCCATAATCTCATAGTCCTTTCAATACGAAAACAAGAAAATCATTCACCCCTTCCAAATCAACCAGACATACCAGACCAATCCACAGCCCACCACAAAACCCAGCTGGCTCCTCACTTCGTACCAGAACAAGCGCAGGCCCTTCCGCTTCTTCCGCGGCTTCGCCATCTTGGTGCTCACGCCGTGGCCGTAGATTTTGACTTTCGCCGTCTTGCTCTCGTCGTCGTCAGTACCAGGATAGTATCCCGCGTGCTGGACGAGCGGGTAGGTATATTTAGGGTGCTGGTTTGTAGCAGAAGGGAGGGCGTAGGTTGTGTTTGGGGAGACGCTGCGGGTTCGCGCCTGGGCGGTGCGGACCTGCAGGGTTCCGCGCTCCGAGGAGGTGGAGGAGTGGGAGGAGTGTGGCTCTGCGGAGTGGGAGTGGGAGAAGTGTTGTTTTTCGGGGTCGGCGGAGGACGCGGACGCGGTGGATGTCGGGAGTAAGGGGCTTGCTGTTGCTGAGGGCTGGGGCGTGATGATTCCGGTTGTGACGAGGGCGGCGCGGACGACAAGCAGGGTGAAGGTGAGGCCGAACAACATGGCATATTTGAGAAAGGTGCCGATCTGGTCTGGGAGGAGACATAAATGCGTTTGGACCGTTTTGCTCGCGTCGCCTGATTTTGGAGCGCCGTGCTCGTCGACAGGATTCCACATGCTCATCAGTACCACGCCAGGAAGTCTGACGCCCATAGCCCAGGATATCGACTTGACTGTAATCTCCTTGATGCCGCCACCTGCACTCGCGTATCCCCGATGCAGGACCTCGCAATAATCGTGGTCGTCCCCGCTGAACGCATACCGTATGTCTCCAATTTTCTCTGCGATGTCGGCGGAAATCTCGCGGTTCATGACATTTTGGTATTGATAGCCGCCGCGTACGGCAATCGCATTGCGGTCGTCGAATTCAAGCGGAGGCTGGCCGGCAGGTGGAGGGGTCGGTGGCCAGTGTTCGCGCTTGGGGCCGCAGGGCGTGCCTGGGGCGCGGTAGAGGGGGACGTGGGAGAGGAGGATAGTAGGGAAGTCTGTCACTTCGTTGTTTGCGTGCGGGATCTCTGCCGTTGCCAGGTCTTCGCTTTTGATGTCGTAGTGGGGGAGGCCTGGGTAAGGACGCAAGCCCTGTCGTACGCGCAGCTCACGCTGTATGAGTCGTTTCTTCTGCTTCTTTGCGTTCTCGAGAAAGTCTTTGGTAGGACGCCATAGGTCTTCGACTTGCTGTGGAGAGTCCTGGCCCAATGCGCTCAGAGAGACGCTGTCGATGGAAACGAAGGTATGGTTTGCGATGACATCGATTCTGTTCCCGTCGCCAAAATAGGCGTTGAATCTGTTCCTGACGCCGACTTGAACACCTCTTGCGAAACCAAGGTCATGGTTTCCAGGTAAACTGCTTATGATCTTCCGCCCTGGCTGCCCTGGCCGTGGCTGCAGCCCTCCGTCGCCCCAGTGCTTGAAGAAGATATCCCCAAAACGCCTGTACTCATTCATCCAAAAGTCGTCGCCATACTTGCGGTATTGCTGCTCAGGCGACTTGGTCGTCCGTGTGGACCACTCGCGGCCGCCGTCGAACAAATCGCCGAGGAAGAAGATGGTATCGGGGTAAAGAACGGTTTGGAAACGGGAGTATGTACGGCGCAGGTAGAGGTCGGTGTATTTGTAGGTGAGGGGATTGAGAGGCCATGGGCGGCCAGGATACGTATGCGGGTCAATGAGTTGCGGGTCGGCGACGAAGATGAGTCTATGCGGGTTCGCGCCAGCTTCCTGTGCCTCGGATTAGCCCCAGGCCTATCTACAATGCTCGGCTGTGTTTGAACATACCCAATTCTCCCATGTTTCCCAATTGCAGCTCTCTATGGCGCCATTGAACACCCCCCTCTCCCCCCAGTACAGCACCACCCACCAGAGCAGCACCAGCACGTTCGCAAGCGTGAACAGCCTTCTGAAGCTCCACTCGCCTCTTCTGAATTCACTGTGCCTCGCATGCACTGCCGGTCTTATTCTGTAAAGAAAGAAGGCTCGCGCTACTCTCCAAGCCTGGGTGGTCAAACTCTCCGGCTCAGAATATGCGCCAACGGGGACGCCATACTCGTCGTACGTAGTCATCGTCGGTCGGAGGATGTGCGATGTTGCTGGCGCAGCATTGTAGAGGGCGAGCGCGAGTGCGGAATTGTCGTGGGCGTCGTGGACGGCGGGCAATGTTCAAAGGGGTGGGTGCATGCGTCGTATTCGTGGTCTGGGGAAATGTGCGACCAGGGTCTGACGGTCGATCATCTGCAACAAGCCACGAGGGGAGGCGTTCCTCGGGCATGCACGTGTATGCACAGTAACGAATCCTGCACCCATTCACATGTTCAGCATGTGAAGGTGGTTTGGCGATGCTTTCTTTTCGTCCATTAAAATTAAATCACAGCACTGTTCTCATCCATGAAAGCCAAATTATGAACGGCAAGTTGAAGTAATGCGAGATATCATTCGAACACAGGCTAGAAGTACATTACACCACTACCGCTCTTCTCCTAATACTCGAGCGTAACCTCTTGTCCCTTGACCCTTCCAATCACAATCTCAGGCGCATACTTGGGAATAACCTCATCATCGTGAAGCATCTCAAACTCCTCTGACGCGTCCTTGCCCATGTGGCTGAAGAGCGCCTGAGGACCGCCGGGGTGCTCCTCTGTCCAGTTGGACACATCCATGACAATGCCCTTTACTGCGATCCATAGATCGTCCTTCTTGTTGTGCTTTGCGACCTCCTCGAGCGTGAACTCCTTATCTGGGATAGTGAACTTCTTAGCCTCGTTGGGCTTGGAGACCTTGCCAGGGTCTTGTGAGTCGGCATCGCCCTTCAGGACGGGTGCGGCTGACAGTTGTTTCTGCTCTGCGACTGGGTCTGAGCCTTTGATGGCGCCATTGCCCCACTCGACGGAAATCTTGCCGGGTTGCGACGGGTCAATGTGCAGCGAGATTTGACCGAGACGAGATACTGCTGAGCCTCCGGCCGAGTTGAGGGCTTGCTGGAAGAGGTACTTGGATGCTGACTCTCCTGCTACGCGACCGTAGACGACGCAGCCAAGGAGTGATGAACCACCGAGGCGGTTGGCACCGTGGACACCACCAGCAAGCTCACCGCAGACGTACAGGCCATCGAATGGCTTGCCCTCGGCGTTCAAGCACTGTGCCTGGTCGTTGATCTCGATACCACCCATGGTGAAGTGGAGCACGGGCTCCATGTGTGCAACGTGGAAGGTGTCGTTGATGTCAAAGGGCAGGTTGTGGAAGTACTTCTTGTTCCACTCGTCCTTCTTCTCGCCCTTTGCGATGGCGTTGTAGCTCTGGAACTCGCCTTGAAGCTCCTTCTCGCTAACGCCAATCTCCTTGGCAAGCTCCTTGCCGGTCATCTTCTTCATCAGACCACGGCCAGAGTAATGTCTTGTGTGGAAGTCGAGGACGTTGGAGGCCTTGGAGTTGAGGACGAGGCGGATTGGCCAGTTGCCCTTCTCCTTCTCGCCCCACATCATGCCGGAGACGTAGTCACGGTGACCGAGGTCGTCGCAGAAGCGCTTGCCCTTGCTGTTGAGGAGGATACCTCCCTCACCACGGAGAGCTAGGAATGTCAGCTAGTGAATCTCCACAATGGGCACAATAGTACACACCTTCGGCGGCCAAGAACTTGGTCTTTGCTGTGGGGTCCTTGGGATCTACGAGACCAGTAGGGTGGACCTGGACTTTGTCCATGTCGATGCCCTGGGCACCGATCTTCATCAGCATCTTGTGTCCGTCACCAGTGGCGTGGGCGCCGTTGGTAGTCGACAGGTCGAAGGTGTCTGGCCTCCACTTCTTCAGGAGGGAGTCCTCTGTGAAGTCGGCAGCATAGCCACCAGTGGCGAGAATGACGGGGCCCTCAACGGTGGTCTCCTCGCCGTTGAAAGTGTATGTGACACCAGTTGCGCGGTTGCCCTCCGTGTTGACCTTGGTGACCTTGGCCTTCTTGACAAGCTGAACGCGCTCTGGCTCGGCCTCGGCCAATTCCTCGAATCGCTGCATCAGGGCGTATGTGATGGCCATACCAGGGAACTTGGCATCGTGGCCACGATGGGTTCGGGGCTGGGAGTGGCCACTGTGATGATGATCAGTAACTGCAGCAAATTTGACGCATTGATGGAAAAACGTACCCCAACCGTGAAACAAGAGTCAAGTCGAGGTTGAAAACATCCATCAACCACTCGACGGCAGCGGCGGACTTGTAGGTCAGAACCTTGATCAGATCCGGCCGGGCCTTGTCTCGGGCAGACTTGAGTGTGTCATCGTAAAACTGCTTGACGCTGTCGCCAATCTTGTGGTCTACTTGTGTCCGTGTAAGGGCACCGTTGATACCAGATGTGGCTTTGGTGGAGTTGCCTCCCATGAAGTCTGCGCCATGTCAATGTCCGCTCGATGCCGCACACGGCTTCCAGACTTACTGTTCTTGTCAAGGAGGACAACATTGCCACCGGCAAGATAGATGGTGTGAGCAGCGCTCAAGCCGGACACTGTGAATTCTTGTTAGTGGTGCGCACAATGGCCATCATGTGAGGCAGGATGCTTACAGCCAGCACCAACGACAATGACGCGCTGTGTTTGCGACATGATGGCAGGTGTAGATGTGTTTGGAATGAAGGAGAGGATAGAGTCTAGTGAGCGCAGGCGCGGGAGAAAAGTGCAGCGATCCGGGTCTTTGTATGATGCATGCACTCCGCTCGGCTTCAAACTGCTAGTCGCAAGGTCCGTCTCCACAGCCGAGGCTCAGGACAGTGTACTGCGTTGGTCCTAGTCTCCGTCTCAGCAAATCAGCTATCGCCTGTTTGTCCACCGAACAGACCGTGAGCCAAATCTGTCCTCCGCAAGCCTGTGACGCACCGGCAGTCTGATAATTATTTCTCACGCTGGCCGTCGCATGTGAAGATGCTGCCCTTGGTTCCTGCCCACATGACAGACAATCTCCGGCCCTTGATTCGCGGTTGGCGCCCGGCCAGCGCGCGGAACCGTGGGTAGCTGACCTCGGACGGGGGCGCCGCGCAAAACCTGGGGCAAGTCACGCGTCCGCAGCGCGCACTCCGTCGTTGGCATGTGAAGATCTGGGTGCAGACATGATATTAGAGCATGGCTAGCCTCGACGACGATTGCTACAAACACCTCATTATTCCTTCTCTGCTTCTCTGAATTGTCGTCGACTTGTGCCATGGTGTCTTCGACCATTCGAATTGCCAGCTTTGGAAATGTCCCCCGCGTCCAGTCAAAAGCCGATCGGTGTCTGCTCAACTTCTGACGGGCACGAGCTCAACTTTCCGCGGGCAACATTGCCTTGTTGGCCACGTCGCTGGGCCACCTTCCAGCTGTAGCAATGTGAGCATTCGGGCTATGTCAGTCCTGTTGGACTCAGAATACCCTCCGATTATGACACCAAAAGCCTCGACCTGATGCATCAAGATGCTTCTGCACTGACAATGAAGGAACATGAGGCTCTTCGGGGCAATTCACCCCGATACTTCCACTCCCCAACTCGGCGGCTACTGACGCGAGCCAAAGCCATTGTCAACATATCAATGTAGTTATGGAGAATATATAATCGGAGCAAGAACAAGCACCGTTGGCATCTAAGGCTGGACAGCGACACTGGCTTTGCAATCACCAGTTGCAGGCAACAGGCAAGCAAAGCCAAGGAAGCCTGCCTGCACCTGCACTACCATGATTAGTTTTGCAATGTCTAGAATGGAGACGTAGAAATCTTTCAATTTTCTCATTCGAGAAACACATACAACTTCACGGAACGCCAGGCCTGGAACGCTACACTAGGGCTGTCGATCGCTTGATCCAACACGGTTCTGCTAGGCCGCGGATATTGCAGGAGATAATACCTTGGGCAACACGGAGAGAAACCCGAAATGCAAAATACTATTCCTTCATCTCTCATGATCCTATGCTTACAAAAAAAAAACAAATGCTTCCGCGAATTCCGCATGCTTCCGCCTCCTTCCGCTTAACCGTGTGCTCTCCAAGATCCAACTTATCTTATCAGTGGCAAGCGACCGTTTTCGTCGACGACGATCCGCTAAACAGCAAGTAGCCGACAAATGCGCCCACGGCCACAGCGAGCATAACCCAGCCATTGTATGTCATGAAGAGTAGCCTATACGCAAGCATCAGTCTTGCGCTTTTCAGAATCCAACGTAGACATTGCCTTACATGATGAAGAATGAGTAAAACACCTGGACCGCATACAGCAGCGCTTTTACGATTTTCATTTGCTGCTCTGCATTCTGCCCAACGTTTCTCCCTGGGCCAAGTAATGAGCTCGATTCATTCGGGTTGTCTTTTCGCGCTGTACTCAGCGATCATCCTTGAGGTATGAATATACGGTGGAGAAGAATCCCTTGGAGAGGCTGAAGCACAGCTTGCGCACTCGACTCTCACACTGCGCTGCTGAGGAGGATTCAACTAGAGGTTGCTACACCATGAAACTCCCTCAGAGCGCAGTAGTACATCCAATACCCGGTAAGAACTCACCTCTTAAATCGTCACCACCTCTCCTGCCCTCAAGCACCTTCTTCTCATACGCCTCGTACCGCCTCGAGATCTCGCGCACCGCCTCGTACCCTGCCGTGAGCAGTACGATCGCAATGAGAGCGAAGATGAGCGAGCCCGTTCCAGAGACGTGCCACCCGCGAAAGACGATGCAGAGGTCTGTTGTGTCCCACGTGAAGAGCATCTACAATGCATCATTAGCATCTTGCTCGCAGTACTGAATCGCTGAAGGAGAGACCGAGCTCTACGGCAGCTTGGAGGTATGCGTACGTTCATGTTGCACTTGTGTCCGTGGTCCATGCCAGGCATATCATGGCCCATATGACCATGATCCATGTGTGCGTGATCCATATGCGAGTGATCCATCTTGAGCTGTTGTATCTATTGTAGTGAGTGAACAAAGGTCAACGTGGACCTCGCTGTCTCGAGATTGGGGGACGCGTCGCACCATCCATCTGCACGGGCCGCGTTCGCGGTAACCGCGGGGCGAAAGCTAGCTCCCCACATGTTGGCGGACCTCCGATGACTACATCGACGACTTGATCACTTCAAGGCGCCTTTTACTGAGTTATCATACTTATTTGATTTCTTCCATAACATGCGCCTCCGGATATGACAGTCACAATGCGAGCCATGCGACCAGCTTTTAGGCTTCTCCAATCCTCAACGCCACCACTTTTGCGGACCTCCGGAGCTCTTTCGCAACGATATTTTTCATACACAACACCACGCAGATCATTAGGCCCACCTTTAAACATACCGAAATGGTAATTCAATCCTTCAAATTATCCCAAGATAGCCTTCAAACCTGTCATACTTTGCAGACCCTTTGCTAACACGTCTTGCTTAGGGTCTCAGAAAATTCCCATATGCTCAAACCCCCGATAAACAACTACTGCGTATACAACGACCATGTCACGGTGATGATTGTCGGCGGTCCAAATGAGCGGACAGACTACCACATCAACGAAACAGCGGAGTGGTTCTACCAACACAAAGGCTCAATGCTCCTGAAAGTCGTAGATCAGTCCCGGCCCGCCGACCAACAATTCCAAGACATACACATCCACGAGGGCGACATGTTCCTCCTCCCACCGAATACTCCGCATAATCCGGTGCGATTCAAGGACACGGTAGGCGTTGTGTTGGAGCAGAAGCGACCAGAAGGAAGCCTAGATCGGCTACGGTGGTATTGTCAGAATTGTAATGAAAAGGTATATGAAGCTGCCTTTCACTGCACGGATCTGGGAACCCAGATCAAGGATGCAGTGAATACTTTCAAGGCGGATACGAAGGCGAGGACTTGTAAGAACTGTGGAACCATATGCGATACAGCGCCCCAACCAAAAGCTTAAGAGGCGCCATACTAGTTTCGTGGTGATATGGTATGGCATGATATGGCCCGAAGCTACTTTAGACGTTCTAGCGATTATAGACCTTTCCACATTATCTTCGCGATGTGATCGGTCTTTTTCCTGCTTGGTTTGACGAGGCCCAAGTGCTTGAGTTCAGCCAATGCCCGCTGGAAAAGTGCCCTGTGATAGTCAGCATCTCGATAGAAGGGGAGCTCAGCCAGTGCTTACATGGTCTTCGACTCCTTCTCATCTTCCCCATCTCCAGCGATCGCATGGAAAGCAGACCACAGATCGCTCACGTTAATCAAAGAACCCGACTCCAAGTACATTTGATATACGATAGCTGTCGCAGGCTGAGTAGCAGACAACACAGCATCTTTACCATCGGCCCCACTACAGCACTCGCAGCCCAAGTAATCGTGAGGTGACGCCAGTGCTCGCTCAATCGCAAAGCGTGGTTTTGGCTGAAATACCTCGCCGTGTGGTGATTTCAAATCATAGACCAAGACCTCAGAGAGAAACAGTGTCCGTGGATCGATAAAAGCCGAAGAGAAGTATGTGTCCAGATCGTCATGAAAACGAGCAACGATGTCCGAGTATGCCTTGTCTTGCTCCGACAGGGCGGCCTTGTGTTTGCTAAGCAGTACTTTCTGTGCGACAACGGTGGTCCTGAGACTGTCGTTGCGAACATCATATTGCGTCCGAAGAGGTGCGCTAGTCTCGTTCTTTTCGAGCAGGCTATCAAGATCTTGTTTGAGAGAGTCCACATTGGTAGTGAAATAGTCGCCCTCAAGTTCGCACAAAGATGTTAAGAGCTGAGTTAGCCTGTCTGAGGGGATCTTCTTGATAGATAACATCATCTCGCGGAGAAGCGGGGAGCCAATTATATCTCCAGATGCTGCTCGAGTCCAGATTGAGGAGAGTCGTACATTCGGCGACAACTGTAGCGATTGGCGTATGCGAAAGAGGACCTGTGCAGCGTAATTGAGGGTAGACAAAGCTTGTTGACCGGCCTGAACGTGCTTTATAACTTGGCCGAACAATTTGTTGTCTGATTCAAGTACTTCGCGCACCATTTTTGCTAATCCTTTATCTAGCAGGTCTTCTGCCCATCGTCGAAAGGACGGAAGGTTGCGTATGGCGTTGAAAGCTTCTGCAGACAGGCTTTCGAAAGTAATACCGTCCTTTAGTAAGATACTTGGGTAGTTGGCATAAAAATGTGACATGTATGCATACTTCAGACCGTCGCAGAAGTCTTGTATGTTCTGAACATGGTCTTTTTGCCGATCTAGCATACGATGACACAGATTTGGACCCATGTGCAATCGAATCTCAGTGCTAGCAACAGTTGCATTGAACAGCTTTTCAATAATTTCGTCGGATTGTGTGACGTCGAACTTGTCGCCTTGAAGATCGCGAAGCGACTTCCCTGAGAGGCGGTCCTCGAAGCTTTCCGCTGAGGTAGCTATACCAAAGAGCAACACGAAAGGAAGGCGGTCGAGCCATGAACTGGAAGATTCAATACATGTACAATTGTAGTCAATCGGCAACTTACTAGAAGAGGTCTATCATATCAACGAGTAGTCCAGCATCGAAAGCTTCGCTGTCCTGGATCGCAATCACAATGCTTGAAATGCGGTTTTTTTTCTGCCACTCCTGGATATGGCCGAGATCATAATTGAGAAGTTTTGGTCCTCGCTTTGAAGATGTCGCTGGTTGGTCCTGCTCATCTTCGTCTTCGTCTTCAACTCGCGATGTTGCCTTCTTCATCAGGTTCTTGAGTAAGGTCTTGAGATTAGGGCATTCGCCAGAGGTCAGCACGACATAGGCACTATTTGCATCTTTCTTGACTTTTCGACCTAGTCGCTCAAAAAAAGGCCCATGAGACGCGATGCTAGGCCCTGCCACAATGAGTGCGGTAGGTATCGCAAACTTCTGCTCCTCTGGAGATGAACAGGAGGCGGAAATGAAGTTGACAATCTTTTCTTGCACGGCGCTGTCTGCTTCGTCTAGAGTATTCTGGCCAAGTAAGTAGATACTAGGAGGGAACTTCCAAGGAGCTTACATGTATGCGCCCTTCTTGCTGCGCCCATAGCTCGCGATACGTTTCCAGTCGTTCAGGTTGCTGGACTTCGAGATTATGTTTGCTTGTGCGTTGACGCTTTGGCGCTCGTTCATCTGTTTCAGGCGGCTCATAAATGTAGCATCTTTGATGTTCCATTTTGCTGCTTGGCAGAAATTTTGTCGTCTCGTACTATGATTTGAAGTCGATGTTTGTCCATCGAAGTGCAGTGCGCGATGATTGCTAGGCGTGAGCACGGGACTTCGTGGCAGGGTCTGAGCTTCAAATTTCCACTTCAACGACGTCAGGCAGGCCACGAGAGATCATGATGCAGTGATGGTATTCTTTGGAAGATTCAGTGAAAATCATCAATGCTCTTGACTCGAATTTAAATTGCAATTTGATATTTGAGAGCTTGTCTAGCGACAAGCATACCGTGTTTCTACATACACACTTGTGCACAATAATGCGAAGCCTAGCCCTTGCGCATTCGTCTGTAAATACTTTGGAGACTGCTCTTTGCAGAGCCTGCGCACTTTCAGACCTGTTGAAGTTCCATCATCAACACTGCTAGTTACCTGAATGGCAGTCCTCGATCAATCCTTGGGCCCACATCGCATCCAGGATGCTCAATTTCTTTGATTGGTCCTTTTTTCCAAGAGGACTGTGTTGAGACCCGGGACGTAGAAAACCAGATTATGACTGTTTTCAGCTTGAACAGAGCCAGAGTGCACGTTCGCTTGCGGCCCGGCTCAATTCTAGAGCATAGGGGAAAACGTCATGACCGTTCTCAATCATGATCCTGTTCGGAGACACCAGGGCAACCTTCCATCTCAGCATCAGGGTATTGGTAGCCACAATACAAGCAATAGTGGTGTGCATCTCGTAGATGCATAAGAAGCTTCCGGAGTCGCTCTTCGACTGGAAGCGCTTGGAATTCCGCTAGGTCTGGATCTTCGGCCTCAAGGTCATTCTCCAGAGTAGTATAGAAGGGCGCAAGATCACGTCCCTGCGCTACTTTCGAATCATCATCGTCCTCTTCAGCGGCCAGAGTAGGCAGTCTTGATGCAAGGCTGTTATTCAGTTCACGTCGCTGTTGTTTCTCCTGCTTGATTTGGGCTCGTCTTTGCGCAAGACGGCGCCAAAGAACATTGATATCCCGCAATGGCTTCTCGCCTAATTCTGGGGTACTTTTATCCTCAGCGTCCTTCTCTGACAGTCTTTCGGCTGTCCTCTGCGCATTATCCAAGTCTCTCTCAGCCTTCTTCTCTTTCTGCTCTTGGCGCCGTATTTCAAGATAGTCGCCTTCGTCCTCCTTGGAACGCTTCGCCAATCGTTCCGCTTCTTCCCACTGCTCTCTAAACTTGCGCTTCTTCTCAGACTCGAGACCGATGCCTCCTCTGTCGTCCTTGACGTTGACTCGTATGGGCTCCTTGCGTGCATCCTCGGATTTACCTAGGGCATCACCCTGCTTGAAGCCAAACTTGGCCATCATCTTGAATCCCTTGTTACTCTCGGGGAGGGCAGTAGCAAGTGATGCTTCGCGAGCTGCCTCTGTGTCGGCTTCACGCTCTGCTTTGGTCTTTTGTCGCGCTCTAGCCTCACCCTACATTAACTGTCAGCTCGAGACTTCTTGAAGGAGCGAAAAAGACGGGCCTCTTTGCGCTTGCGCGCGGCGCGCTGGAGTGAGGTTTCGTGCTTCGGGCCCTTTGGCGCATCCTCAAACACCATGCTCATGTAGTCATCTTCTTCCTCGTCAGACTGTCCCATAGTGACTGGCTAGACTCTGTGAGTTGTGGAATTCATTGCGATTATTGCGTGGTCGTAATCGCAAAAGTCGCTACTTCTGACATTCTGCAGTGGCCCACATAGCGCACCTTGGCGCTGCCAGGGCCAGCGATCTCTTTTGCTTTCCCAGACTCTTCTTTTAACGACATGCCATGCACGCTCAAAGTCTCACTGCTATTCAGAAACATGTGGTCCACACAGTCCAAACTTTGTGTGCTCCTGCATGGGCCATCCGGCTCTCGACGCCGCGATTTGATCCCCCCCTGTCGCCCGCTCCCCCGGAATGTCACCGCAGTGAGCCTCACGGGATGCAACCGGCTTTCGAGACCTAGTCTGCCCTCATCCACATCCGAGTCAATTCTGCAGGCTGTTCTGAGAATTCTTGTGACGACGTGGCTCGCATCACGCGACACACCGCGACTGCGCATTCTTCGCATTGCACTGGCAACCTCAGTCCAGCTCGACAGTCGATCATTTGTTCAGTGCCTGTCCTACAAGGCGGGGTCGCTGTTATGCGAATTCTTTGTCGGCGCAGGATGTCTCCTTCCGTGTTGGAATACCGTACACAAGTTTTGAGGCCTCCATCACGAGCATGCATGCTTTCATGTGAAAGCGCGGCTACGACGATCCCCTTTCCTCGATACACCACGTATCGAATAAGCTAGCTCACATGCCACTTCAGGGTGTTGTCTTGCCTGCAAGAAGGAGGCACAATCCTGAAAGCAGATCATCGACCGACAGGCAATTGCTGGCATTGGTCAGCGTCCCAGGGGGGGGTACCCCACAAACCAACAGAAACTAATCCCAAAAGCGCTGGTGTCCGCAATGTTCGGTGCCACCAGCAACGTTCGGCTCATCCGGACCAGAGCCTCCCTGCTTAATTTGTCGGGTATTGATGTTTCCTGCCAATGGCCTGCCCTGAATTTTGCGCCTCTCGATCCGATTGCCACCACCAAAATAAAGAGCTGAAGACGTGACAGATGGCTTAGCCTCCGCTTCCGCAGCCAGTGATGTTTCTTCGATGCCATACGTTACAGTCTCTGCAATAATTGAACAAACAACATGAAGCATGTGCCAATGGATTCCATCCTTCTGCTGGGCATCCTGCCTCGGCACCGTATTGCTCACGGCTGGGTGGCAATCATTTCGGAGTGCAACCATAACAGGCTACCCTTCTCAGAGGACGATTCGTTTCGACGACCGAACCCTGTCAATTCTCATACCCGTCTTGGGCGTCCGACCCAGTAACTACTGCTATCGGTGAATCGCCTATTACGAACTGGCGTGAGAGGATCCTCGTTTTGATGTTCATGTGCCTCTTCCCCAGACCTCTCCAGACTTCTAAGTGCCATAAAGCTGCTTTCCCCGCAAGTCTCCGCACGCTTTTGACGTCGGAGTGTCCCATTTGCTTTCTCGATTTCCTTGGCCTTTTTACTTTTTCGTTTTAGGTGAGAAACCTCGCCTTACGAACATTGTTACTGCCATCCACTTCCTGAGCTCAATTAGCGCGAAGCGCTCGGTTTTCAAACATGGATCGCAAAGTTGAGCAACCACACCAAGAGGAGGTTTATGGGGCACCACAGAAGAAGGGTGGTGTCTTTAACACACTATACCCTCCGGGACCCCGGCCAGGCGCGAAGGGGCGAGTCAGGAACCACTGTCGGAAGTTCTGGTGGTGTGGTGAGTGCTCCATTGTTCAACTTGATCATTGGGATTTTAATTAACCCACGATAGATTGCCTGGTTCTCGCCGTCGTAGTATTGGTCATTATACTGCCCATCATCTACGTTGGTATTCCGAAAAAGGCACAACGCGAGATTAACTCTTCGTCACTCGAGGTCACCTCCCAGGAGGTCACCAATCCAACAGCCGATGGTGTGCACTTGAAAATTCAGAACGTTATCAGGAGTGGTAGCAGCTTCCATCCTACCATTGATCCCTTCCGAGCTGCGCTTTCACTCAAAGGCCAGGAGCCGTTCATTTACATCGACATTCCAAAGGCCAAATCTGAAGCTGAAACGCATGTCACCGTTGAGCAAGATGTCAAGTTCGCATCCATGGATGCCTTTGCTACTTATACCAAGACCGTTTTGGGCAGCGAAACTTTTGATGTCCACCTTGATGGAAAGACGAAACTCCATCTCTCTATTCTCCCGGCTATGGATGTGAACTACAACAAGGTTGTTACCATGAAGGGTAAGTCATCCATGGATTTGTACATGTTCTGAAACTCATGATTATACAGGCTTGAATAAACTCTCCGGTCTCAACATTAGCGATGTCAAAATCCTTTCCGGCAGAAACGAAATTCTCGCCGATGGCTCCAACATGGTCGGCAATGTCTCCATCCCAAATCCCTCTGTCATGACCCTCGACCTCGGGAACGTCACCATGAATCTTGCTGTCGATGGCACAACAATCGGCTACTCACTCCTCCCCAATCTCATCCTTAAGCCTGGTCCCAACGTACTTCCGATGCAAAGCCGAATCGACCAGCTCACGATCTTGCAGATGATTAGGAACAATTATACGAACGCGGTGCTCCCCATTGACATCGTTGGAAATTCCAGTATAAGGAACGGAGAGCATTTGACATACTATGAGGAGGCGATCAAGAGCAACATGATCAGATTGAACTTGGACGTTGGTCCGGCGCTGGCGGGTATTGGAATCAATGTTACGAGCTTTGGCGGCCATTAGTTAGAAACGCAGTCGACTAGAAAGATGATTACGGCCTATAATTTGAGGCGTTTGCAGATCAGGAAGTTCGCTCTTTTTGTATGATACCTGTCAGTTACCAAGGCTATGGTTCCTTGGGTTTCCAAACTTGTAATAGAACTCTGCGAAAACCCAGATTAATCTCAATTTCTCTTCAAATTGTGAACTGGACTTGGACTGCATCTAATTATGATTTCTCATCTCCCTGGCGTTGAAGCTGGTGTAAAAGGAAATTTGAATGATCGAAGGTATTTCACAGAACCATTCTCATAATGATTATTTAGGAGATTTGGATGGCACTATGTTACTTCATTATTGCATTGGTTGTCATGGATCGACCCCCACACCCGCGACCCCCGCACACATAAAGAATTAAAGGCGTCGGGCTCAGTAAGAATGGGGCATCTGAGCCTCCTTCTCACAAGTTGATTATTGGTATGGGAGCATCTGACTTGACAAAAGGGCTTCTGCTCCTAGTCCAAGCTAGCAGCCCGCATTATCTTCCCCACGGGTCACAGATCCCTTGTTTGGACCCCAGGAATTATTCCCGATGCATTGTCACATGCCAGCGGATGTATATATTCACATGGGTTAGCCAAGATCGTCGTCTGCAAGCCTGCCGACCCGCGCGGTACAATCATTTCTGTTCCTAGCCATGCTCCGAAACTATGCTAAGAGAAAGGCGTACATGCATTTTAGTGTAAGTAGATAAGGCATTTAGCAATATTCGGTAGCGCATGCGCTTTGTCGCGAATACATCAACTATGATGGTACTTGGAATCACATGTTACTGGCTTCTGTACTTGTGCCGGCTGTCGTCAGCCTCTACAATTGCACTCAGATGGAAAGCCTGTTTCGAGATACTCATTGTTAACCCTCAATCTCCCACTCGTCTGTGAAGAATTCAACGATCGTTGAAGTCACATGGCCGCCCACGGCACTCTCAAGTCTCTTCACACATCCTGTATCGCCAGATGCAGCACCGAGTGCGAGAAGCACAAGATCCTTAAGACTACCCACTGCATCGGTCAAAGCAAAAAGCTCTTCCCCTCTCAGAGGAGGCTCAGTAGTGCAGTGGGGTAGAAGGTCGTTGACTGCATTTGCCGGGACACGGATCGGTTGGCAATGGATAGTTTGCCCAGAAATCTGACGGTTCGCCTGATGTTGATTACTACCTCCCTGATGTTGTCGCTGGGGCTGAGGCCCATGATTGTTAGGTGGACCGTCGTTGTTCGTCAAAGGTACGCCAGTCCCACGCTGTTGGTACTTGGCTCTGCAGTCACTATGTGCAAATGATGAGGTATTGCTCGCGAACTGAGTTGTGGTGCCTGAGAAGCCTACATCGGAAGCAATCCCTGTAGTGTATCGAGCGGATGAGGCGTTGCCGGTGCCGAGCAAAGTCGCCATTGTAGCGTTCTGTACCACGTGTGCAGATGGCCTGTGACGAATCCGGCCTCCGAAAGGTTCTTCCCTTATTGTCTCTGAACGGTTGATCATTGGTGATTAGAGCGACTTTAAGGGTAAAGAGTACGTACTTGCGTCAGGAAGTGACGGACCAAGGCAGCGAAGAAGTAAGGATTTGATCAGAATGAACTAAATCGATGAATTTGCTCTCACCGCTGCAGCTACTGAATCGTGTATAATAACCTGAAGTGTGCAAGACTATAGAGAGAGGACAGTAAATCAGAGAAGTCGTAGAATTAAGTGCGATTGGGGAAGGTACGTAGGAGCAGAAATGGAAGGCATTGGCAATTGCCAATCTCAAGATCGAAAATTGTAGCAAGGATCTGGAAATAGAAACCAAAAAGAAGCAACTAGCAGAACATAGAAATGAGACAATTCTATCGTCTACCGTCCTCCTCGAAGCTTTACAAGAATAGCTTGGTTGATATAGCCTGCCGTTCACTTCCTTAAGAGACTCTGCACCTTTTATGTAACTGTATTGCAAGTATAATCGCTCCACGTCTTTAGTGTGAAGAACCATAGCTTTATACAAAATTGTATACACAACTATTGTACATATTGCGTCGTGAAAAACAGGTGAAAGAGTTTTGAGCGCACACGTCTATAAGCCCTAAGGGTATCATGAGTGGAGAATCGATATAGAGGACTTTTGGCGATTGAAAAGGAGAAAGATCATAGTCAGGCGTTAAAAATCGAGCTCCATACAATTAATATGATAACGAGAATATTGGTGTGCATAAAAATGGAGTTATCGATTTGATGGATGTGTGGATGACTCTTTCCTGTTTGGCGCCTTAATCGGTTGCTGCTCAGTTACGGGCTCCATAGCCTGCGTCGCAGTCGTTAACGTCGATGGATGCACGGTAGCTCCATGGTTCTCCTCGACCATGTTCTCTTCAGTCTTTTTCCCTTCAGAAGCCTTTCCGCTGCCCTTCCAGAATCCTAGTAATTTCGACGGTGCTGGGTCTGGGTGTTTTGCCTTCCACTCCTCGAGTTCTGCCTTGACAGCTCTCAGCTCGTTCTGCATCTCCTCAAGATCTTCTCGAATGTCGTCCCGTGCGTTTTTGGCCTTTCTTCGCTGCCGCCATTGCTCGAATATGATGACGCCTATGCCCACTGCGAAGATGAAAGTCTCGGCAGCGAAGTTGGCTCCCATCTCAATGGCCTTCTGTTCTGAGAGAGGCCTTATGCGCGGCCTTGTTCTCTCCTCTGCCTTCTTTTTAATCGCCTCTCTTTCCTTTTCTGTCAAGGCTTCCTCTGCCTTCATTTCTGCTTCAGTCAAGACTGTCGGTGTCGCAGCTTTCTTCCGCGCAGCTTCTGCAAGGGCCACCTCCTTCTTGATCTGCCTGTCGATAATTGCCGGATCTTGTAAGAGGCCGAGGCGCATGCGCATGTCAATGCGATGTAGGCCCTGTGCGAACTTGACGCATATTCTCCGGAATCGCTCGTGTTCATGGGCGTTGCGTTTAATGGCGTTCTAGCGAAGATTAGTAGGGATTTAAGTAGGTTGAAAAATGCGTCTTTGCATACAGCCATTGGCTTCGCTAGTGTCCTCACGAACAGCGAGGTGACCTTGAGTGTGAGAGACATAGTGGGCTGGTTTGCAGAGGCTTCAGAAGAGTTGGTAACTGTGAAAGAGTTGCGCAATTGATGAGCGGTGCAGGGTTCATCGCAGCTGCTATGAGATCAAAGTCATCAATAGATAGCCATAGTCGCTTGAGAGAGCTTCGAAGAGGCCAGTGAGCATAGTTGAGACTTTATGATGGCTGAATCGAGGTTGCCTTGCGCTCGCTGACAGCTCGGAGATGCACGCGGCCGACGTCAAGTAGCGCCTTTCCCATTCGAGCAGAATGTCAACAACCATTATTATGATGATTATCTCTATGCTTCATCATTCCGGAAAAAACCTACAAAGAATACCTTCTTTGTCAAATTCAGCGCCTTTGTGCAAGCAGTGCACCGATTTGAGCTGCGCCGATTGGGGTAGATATGTAGACATGGGACGTGCAGGCATTGTTACCTGAGCAACAGCCCGAGCGTCAACATCCACGCCGAACTTCAACACCAGCGATCACGCATCTCGACAATCCAACCGCGAAATGTCTGCCTCTTCTATCCACGCAGATCCGCCACCGCCCGTGGTGCAAGATCCAGAACGCCTACAGTATGAAACGGGACCACAGCTGGGCAAAGGCGGCTTCGCGATCTGCCACCGCGCGAAGCTGTTGGGGCACGAGCATCTTGGAAGTAGCACTGTCGCTTTGAAGATAGTCAAGTCCAAGATGGAGCCACCCAAACTGGCACAAAAGGTGCATATTTCGCACGGGATAGCTCCAACATTTACTGACGCTCTGCAGTTTGTGACAGAATTGCAGATCCACTCGAAACTAGCCCATCCCAACATCGTCGAGTTTTACCGCGCTTTCTCTTTCGAATCGAGCACCTATGTTGTCCTAGAGCTATGCGAGAATGGATCTCTTTCCGACGCGATCAAAAAGCGAAAATACTTCACCATGCCCGAAATACGAAGGTTCATGATCCAAACATGCGGCGCCATCAAGTACCTCCATCAGCGCAACATTGTCCATCGTGACCTCAAGACTGGCAACCTATTTCTAGACCGCAATATGAATGTCAAGGTTGGCGACTTTGGACTCGCTGCACTTCTGGTATCGCAGAGCGACTATGGGGCGATCCGTCGAACGACCATGTGCGGCACACCAAACTACCTTGCGCCAGAAGTTCTAGAAAAGACTGGAAAAGGCCACGATGAGAAGGTCGATATATGGGCAATTGGTATTATGATGTAAGCGCACACAAGAAGGTCAGGTGAAGAAGTAATTATTCACGCGCACAGGTACACACTCGCTGTAGGCAGGGCGCCATTTCATGCTGCCAAGCGTGAAGATATCTATCGGAAGCTCAAGGCTCGCGAGTATACCTGGCCTGACCTTGCAAAGTTTGCAAACGAGATAACGGATGACTTACGCGATATCGTATCGCTTCTGCTGGTACACGAAGATGAACGACCTACGCCTGACCAGATCGTCGCGCACCCATTCTTTAAGTTGGGTTACATACCACTAGAACTGGATAGCGGGTGCACCTCGCGGATACCCAAGTGGTCAAAGAACCGGCCACCGACTGCTACGACCATTAAGCGTGGATACACTGAAGAGTGGTGGCAACTATGCAAAGCCTCCGCGGTTGGCGAATATGAGCCAGGAAAGTCGTTCGGTGCATACGGCAGCAGGAGAAACAAGACGGTAGCGAGGGATTGCCAAAAGGAGATTGAAGCAGGCAAACAGCCGAACATACCCTTCGCAAAGGATGTTGTCTATGTGCCTTTTCCTGTACGCGTCCAGTGGCCGCACCAGGCTCCAGGAGGTTTGAGTGAGATCTCAGAAGAGAAGGAATCATCATCTGAAGGCCAAGCACTTGTTGCAACTACTGGAAATGACCGAGCAAAGGGACAATTACCAAGAGTTACGAGGAAAGAACAGGCGATGCCTACTCTAAAGGAGAATGTGGAACCATTGCAGGAACCTGATACAGCCCGAAGGATACTGGATAAACAGCCTACACGTTTGAGGGCAGTACGAAAGATCTCAAATCCTGGCCGTGTGACCGCAGCAACAGCCACGGCTCCTGCACCACTACGTGTGCCACGGGAATTGCGGGCCTCAACACGAGCTAGAACGGCAAAGGAGGCAGTGAAAGAGGTGGTCAAAGAAGTACCAAAGGCGACCGAGACCGGACTGCCTGATCTTCCGCCGCTGAGGGTCATGAAGGCAAGCACAAAAGCGACCGAAAAGCCTGAGCCAGCGAGCCAACCACCAACAGTGCGAAGCGCTCCACGTTATCGAACCATAAGCGCTGAGATGCCTGCTACTGACCCGGTCTCAGTACTCGCACGCCTCTACACCTTCCGAGATAATCTCGCGCGAGCCCTTGATAAGAAGCCGACAAAGTCGCGAAGAGATCAGCCTCCACAGCTACCATTTGTAGCGAAGTGGGTAGATTACTCTCGCAGATACGGCGTCGGATATGTGCTTGATGATGGAAGTATCGGGACTCTTTTATCTGCGGAAGAGCAGTACCCAGTCACGATCGCCTTTGCCACCGATGGATATAGCCATCTGAGAAAGGCGGGAAATAACCGCGACCTTGCAAAAAATGTAGCTCTGAACTACTACACGACAGTGAGAAATGACAGAGGCCTGAGTCGAATCGAGGTCCTGGAGAAGAGGCGTGTTGAAGAAATTCGGACGGTCTGGCACAAGTTCGGAAAGTACATGTGCGCCACATTTGGAGACGAAGAAAAGCCCATGAGAAAAGATCCTCGCATAAACTTCGTGAAATTTTATCAACGTTTGGGTAACATTGGTATTTGGGGATTTGACGACGGCTCCTTCCAGGTAAATACTCCAGTCTATCTCTTTATCAGATCTAACAGTATTCAGTTCAACTTTCCCGATCACACCAAGTTGGTTCTATCCTCAGATGCAGGATATGGTCACTTCATGTGCCTTCCGCTAGATGCGACGTCACTCTTGGAGGAGACCGGTAACGTTCCCTGGAGGCACGTAAAAGCGCGCACAACTCTACGCGGTTCGTTGCAGCAGCTCCTGTACGGCTCTGCGGACAAGGAAGACACAAACCGGGAGCTCACCGAAAGCAACCTCCTCCGGCGGAAGATCGAGCTCATCTATACTATAGTCGATGACTGGGTCCAACAAGGTGGTCTAGGCTGCCTCGTCGACCCAAGAGTATACTCATGGACTGGCCCGCAACTCGAAGAAACTAAACGGTTGGACTGGGCGAGCGTTGGGCGTTTTGGCGGTGATGTTTTCTCATGATTGTGGATTTTCGGTTGGGCAAGCGATGGCGTTTGGGATATTCGGATATTGTTACTCGGCATTGGCATTTCCACGGCGTCTCCTTTCTACTTGACGATGTTGTTGGAGTCTGTGTTCGCTTTCTTTCGAACACTCGTTTATGACGGTTTGCATGTTTATAGTCCGGCGTCTTCAGCGGGTAGCACAAGTGTTGTGAATGAGGAAGTGATTGCGACTGCTAATTGTGGATGCCTGATGCCTGACTGAGCGCCACGTAATTGACACAAAAAAGTGTGCGGCAAGGGTTTCAAGCAAGGCTTTGTGTGTTGAACTGGCTTAACAATCGTCCGACCGGCTTGCGCGTCAAATGAGTGGCTGTGCGGTGGGGCGTTAGGTCCCTCCGAGATGCCCGACGGCTGTGACATCGTTGTTGGATCTGGGAGATCTAGGAACGCTGCCCTCCAATCTTACACACCACAAAACACCCGAGCGGCCACTCTTTTCGCACGCACTACACCTGCGTTCACTGACTCTCATTCTATCACTAGCTGCATCCTGATTCTAGCAGCACATACGACACCCCGCCTGCGCCCCATCTGCTGGACTTACGCTCTCTCGGGCATCAACCATGGTAGAATGCCCCCGAACCTCCAGTGTTCAAAACTTGCAGGCGCTGACCAAGTCTCTACACAGGCGGTAACAAAGCGCGCAGGGCGCAAGAAGGATGCCGGTGGTTCCAAGGCCGCCGGCGGGGGCCCACAGAAGTCACAATTCGCAAAGAAGGCTGTCTTCGAGACGACCAAAAAGAAGGAAGTCGGTGTCTCAGATCTCACGCTGATTAGCAAGATCTCTAACGAGGCTATCAACGACAATCTGAAAAAGCGATTCGAGAATGGCGAGATTTACGTGCGTCGACCTGTCCACCCCGCGCTTTATCGACACGAGAGGGTGCACCAGAGCAGGAACTGACGCAGGCGCAGACATATATTGGACATGTTTTGGTGTCCGTAAACCCCTTTCGCGACTGTAGGTGGCAGCAAATGCGCTTGGTAGAGAGGTGCTGACATGAGGCAGTGGGCATATACACAGACCAAGTACTGGACAGTTACAAGGGCAAGAATAGGCTGGAGGTGCGGCGCATAGCTATCTATGGGTGCTCAGAGCTAATGAGCATAGGTCCCTCCGCATGTCTTCGCAATCGCCGAGTCTTCATACTACAATATGAACGCATATAAGGAGAACCAGTGCGTCATCATTTCTGGTGAATCGGGAGCGGGAAAGACAGAGGCCGCGAAGCGGCTAATGCAATACATTGCGAATGTGTCAGGCGGTAGCAATTCGTCGATTCAGGAGATCAAGGACATGGTGCTGGCCACAAATCCATTGCTCGAATCCTTCGGAAACGCGAAAACGCTGAGAAACAATAACTCCTCGCGATTCGGAAAGTACCTCGAAATTCACTTTAATCAGCAGGGAGAGCCGGTAGGGGCAAACATCAACAACTACTTACTTGAGAAATCGCGAGTAGTGGGTCAGATTATGAACGAGCGGAATTTCCACATCTTTTACCAGTTCACGAAAGCGGCCTCATCACAATACAGAGGTATAGACAATCAAACTGAGAATTGGACTTCTCGCTAATGAGTATAGAAATGTTTGGCTTACAACAACCGCAATCCTACTTATACACGAGCCGATCGAAATGCTTCGACGTCCAAGGAATCGACGATCACGCTGAGTTCAATGACACATTGAATGCTATGAAGATCATAGGCCTGCAACAAGCAGAGCAAGATAATATTTTCCGTATGCTTGCTGCCATATTGTGGCTCGGAAACGTATCTTTCCGAGAAGACGACCAAGGAAATGCTGCAATTGTAGACCAATCGGTGGTTGATTTTGTTGCCTATCTTTTGGAGGTGGAATCTGCGCACGTGAACAAGGCCCTCACAATTCGAATCGTGGAGACAAGTCGCGGCGGACGTAGAGGCTCAGTGTACGATGTGCCCCTAAACTGCGCTCAAGCGACAGCGGTACGAGATGCGCTTTCGAAAGCAATCTATTTCAATCTCTTTGACTGGATCGTCCAGCGCGTAAACGTCTCTCTGAAAGCTCGAGGAGCAGCAGCTCACTCTATCGGCATTCTGGACATCTATGGGTTCGAGATCTTCGAACGAAATAGTTTTGAACAGCTGTGCATCAACTACGTCAACGAGAAGCTTCAACAAATTTTTATCCAATTGACGTTGAAGGCGGAGCAAGAAGAGTACGAACGAGAGCAGATTAAGTGGACGCCGATCAAGTACTTTGATAACAAAGTCGTGTGCGAGCTGATCGAAGAGAAACGACCACCAGGTGTTTTCGCTGCATTGAACGATGCCTGCGCTACAGCGCACGCTGATCCAACCGCTGCTGATCAAACCTTTGTGCAGAGACTGAACGCATTGTCATCCAATCCCAACTTCCAGCCTCGTCAAGGCCAATTCGTCATAAAGCACTACGCTGGCGATGTGTCGTACGCGATCGATGGAATGACGGACAAGAACAAAGACCAACTCCTCAAAGACTTACTAAACTTGCTCGGCCAGAGTGGCAATGAGTTCGTTCACACGCTCTTTCCGAACCAAGTTGATCAGGATAATAAACGACGGCCGCCAACTGCTGGAGATAAGATCAAGGCCTCTGCGAATGACCTCGTTACCACCCTTATGCAGGCTCGACCATCATATATCCGTACAATTAAGCCGAACGAGAATAAGTCACCGAAGGAATACAACGAGTCCAACGTCCTACATCAGGTCAAGTATCTCGGTCTGCAAGAGAACGTCCGCATTCGTAGGGCTGGTTTTGCGTCCCGTCAGACCTTCGACAAGTTTGTGGAACGATTCTTCTTACTCTCTCCGAAATGTTCGTATGCCGGAGAGTACACATGGACTGGCGACTACGAGACCGGTGCCAAACAGATCTTAAAGGACACCAACATTCCTGCCGAGGAGTTTCAGATGGGTGTAACGAAAGTATTTATCAAAACGCCAGAGACGCTTTTTGCACTCGAGACGATGCGCGACCGATACTGGCACAACATGGCTATCCGAATCCAGCGTGCTTGGAGGAACTACCTGCGGTACCGAACTGAGTGCGCGATCCGGATACAACGTTTCTGGAGACGGCTGAACGGCGGCAAAGAGTTCATCCAACTCCGTGATCAGGGTCACAAGGTCCTCCAAGGCCGGAAAGAGAGGCGGAGATACAGCTTGATCGGATACCGAAGATTCATGGGCGATTATCTCGGTATCGGAAACAAGGGTGGCCCGGGCGAGGTAATCGCCGGCGCCATTGGAATTTCAGCCAACGAAGACGTGCCCTTCTCATGCAGAGCGGAGGTGCTTGTGTCGAAACTTGGTCGTTCAAGTAAGCCTGAGCCTCGTACTCTGGTGCTCACAAAGCGAAACGTCTACCTGGTGAAACAAGTTTTGGTAAACAGACAGGTCCAGATTCAAGCCGAAAGGACGATACCTGTGGGCTCCATCAAATTCATCAGCTGCTCAACACTGAAGGATGACTGGTTTTCAATTGGCGCGGGCTCGCCGCAAGAACCTGACCCACTTGTTAACTGTGTCTTTAAGACAGAATTTTTTACGCAACTACACAACGTTCTACGAGGGTCTTTGACTCTTAGGATAGGCGACACGTAAGTCGATACTCCTGCTCATATGCTGCACATCACTGATAATGCGTAGGATCGAGTACAATAAGAAGCCTGGAAAACCGGCTCAAGTCAAGGTAGTCAAGGATCCTGCAGTACCAAGAGACGATCTCTACAAGAGCAGCACCATTCATACCGGTCCTGGGGAGCCGCCTAACTCGGTATCTAAGCCTACGCCCAAGGGCAGACAAATCGCAGCGAAGCCCATCACGAAGGGTAAGCTTTTACGGCCCGGTGGTCCAGGTGGTGGTCCCTCGAAGCTCGCAAGCCGCCCTGCCCAAGCGAGACCTGTACCCACACCTGCCGTTGCGCAGCCCAGAGCCGTCCCTCAGCCTGCAGCTTTCCCATCTGCGACATCTCAATCAAGGCCAGTCCCTCAGCCAGTGGCGGCACTGTCAAATGGCGCAGGGGCCCATGCACGAACTACATCGGCTTCGTCAGCTAGGATACCGCCTCCACCGCCTCCAGCAGCTGCGCCAGCAGCGCCTCCTGCGCCGCCAAGGGAGCCGACGTACAAGGCGCTATACGACTTTGCCGGCCAGAGCGCTGGGGAGCTGAGTTTGGCGAAGGATGAGGTAATCTTGATCACTCAGAAGGAGAACAATGGTACGTACAAGTCGATAACTGTTATGTTTGCTGCTCCCCATAGATATACAAACTTTTATGTCAAGATGATGAGATGAAAGCTGACTGAACATGTACAGGATGGTGGCTAGCCTCACGCCTTGACAAATCGGCCTCCGGCTGGGCGCCTTCGGCCTACCTTGAGGAAGTAATCCAACGCGCACCCGCGCCTCCCCCACCACCTCCTGCACCTCCTGCTCGCCCTGTCAACGGGAAGGCTAAACCTCCTGCCCCGCCTGCCAAACGCCCTGCTGCAAGGAAACCTGTAAACGGGGATTCCGGGAGGGATTCAGGGTATTCTGGGAGTGGAGGTAGCACGCTAGAAAGTGGCGCGAGGGATAGCTCTGGCAGTATTGCGGGTGGCCTCGCAGAGGCGCTGAGGCAGAGACAGGCAGCTATGCAGGGTAGGAATACGAGGCAGGATGATGACTGGTAGTGTATATGATGGTTGGAGAAAGTTGGAGATATTTGAAAGACTATAGACAAGCAGATTGAAATCTTTTGGAACTGGTGCTGGTGTGCTTCAAGTATTTGTGGTAGTGTCAAGTGAGCTCATTTATGGTGGCAGAGGCGCGAACAATTGTGTAGCCTGTAACCTAGCTGGTCAAAAGTTGGTTGTGGATTGTGCCTTGATGCACATGATCATCTGTGTTTGAGGGTCGCAAACACATCTAAAAGGCTTATGATAACGAGATGAACGCAGTCAACACATTAAGATGTCTAAATTCATCCGATATGTGAACTCTTTGATTAAGTCCCATGTCTTCCACCTGAGATGCCCCTCGCCTTTCTCTCATTGGGAACTTCAGATTTCACATATTTACTTTGACGGATCGTCAGCCAGGCTTCGCTCGCATTACAATATGTGACTAGGACGAGAAATGCCAAAAACGTCTATTTTGTCACCAAAATAACATATCTTTTGGCCAACAAACAAAGCATAGGAGGCTATTCAATATTTGTTGGCATGCGTTGTGTAATGGCCTCGTGGTTTGTTTAATTGATTATACACAATTAACTGTCCGTATGGTGCGGGGTATTGATTTAACTTCTTCACTATAGAAAATGGAAACTTTGAAGACATATTTTGCTTTCTCCAAAGTGTTCTCTTTTATGGAAAATTAATGGCCTGAGAAGATTAGAAGATTGCTGACGGAGACACGAGTCATGTTTCTTTTTGTGATGGCGTGCCGGCCCGACATTACCCTCGTTTGCAAAAGTCTCAGTTGAATGTAAGTTCCATCAGCCAGTACTTAGCACTCTCGCATCTTCGGAGAGACGGGCAACGGGCATTGTAGCGATGAGAAGGTTCATATGGAGGCAATGTTCCTAGGGTACTTTGGCAATGTCTTGGTACATGTACCTCCCCTCCTTGCAATCCCTGAGTAGTATCGAATTGATAGCCATCACGTGTTGATGTCGGAAACCCGGAGACTCTACATCATTTTCCGTCGAGGGTCGAATGTTTAAAAGGCAATAATCATCAAACCTCTAGCATCGCTGGCGGAAATATACCCCTCGAAGATTATCAAGGTGCGGTCGATGCGGGACGAAGAATGGTAGCGAACAAAGTAGTGGTGCCGTCGAAATAAGGTATCCTGGTCCACTTTCATCTGGTCCTCCTCCCGCAGTATCGTGATCAGGTCGTTCACATGTCACTGTGGGTGGTGTCGACGTGATATATCAACGACGCTCAACCGTAGCACAGACCTCTGTGTCGCAAGCTGAGAACGCTGTCCGATGTATTGTTACCCCTGTTCTACATGAACGACAATCAAGAGCCGCTTGGCGGGCCGATATGCAGAGCGGAAACTCCCAACGTGACATGCGTGACAGGTGCAAGCGGGCTGCTCGGCCCTTCTCTCCGTGATCGCTGCCGCGCCTCCGGAACGCCAATGCCGCCAACATAACCTCTCACGACATTTCTCCACCACTCGACCGCTTAATATGCATTTCGGAAGTCACTGCGCTGCCTTCCAGACTAGCTTCGGTCCATACAACCCCAGTCTCGCAGTTCAGGACCGCTATCACCGACTGCCAATACCTCCAAAGCGTCCAATCAGAGCTCGCGCTGCTTACAATAGCTGAGGATTGTATCGCTGCAAGGCATGCATTCCATGGCCTAGAGTGCCTGTCACGTATGCTTTCTTGCTGTTCTACGCGGTAATTCTGGATGTATGCCTCGTCCAGTACGCATGATCGCTAGGGAAGCATGCATTGGGCGTCGTACTCACGCATCGTACCCTTGAGTTTCGCCACAGTTAAGCCTTCACAGACATGATCTAGATTGGATGAGTACAAGAGCCTCTTTCCATAGCAAGTCGAGGCGGTTCCGCGATTACTTCGGTTCGTTGCCGTTCCGCCGGCCAATAGCACTCAGGCTGCAGATCTGAGACGAGCCTGCGTGCCGTCGCTAGGTACAAGGCTTGTTCCCAATACATCCGGATATTCGAGCGTATTCTTCTGGGTCCACGCTGCAAATGGCCCATGCGTCGATTGATAGTTGCGTCCCAACGTTGCGCGAGTACTAAAAGATGACAATCTACTTCGATTGACCATTCTCCAGCTTGTCGAGTCTTTTGTTTTGTCCTTCCTTCACTCACTTCACAGCACGTCTTCAGAACAAACGCGTCGTGACCGCTCCGGCTGTTGTGGCGTGAAGCGCGGCTGTTCGCTCAGAACTCCCGACGACCTCAAAAAGATTAATTCAGTTTGATCGACCATGGCCACCATCAATCTAGGGAATACCAGCCCCGCAGGAGACATCAAACACATTGACTTAAAGCACGCAGCTATCCACATCCAACCTGTGAATCTCGACACCCCATCCTTAACGCCTGCCACAACGCCAGAAGAGATCTCCCCATCAGAGGAAGTAATGGCGGGCAAGAAGATCTTCTCATTAGAGAGGCCAGATGACAGAGCGCGGGAGCTCGCTGCCCAGTTAACCTTGGAGGAGCAGGTACGTACTTTTTTGATAACCTACCGAAAGAGCCTGGACCCCCACGAGCATGAAGTCCGTGGTCAGATGATGTACGGTCGTGAGTAAACGGTCGTATTCGAATTGGATGCATCGGGCCATTTTCGTCCGCTAGAGTTTCGAAAAAGGCCTCATCTCGCAATCTGGCGAGCGGAAAGACGACGTTTCCGGGACCTATCATCTTCGACTATCCTTTCCAGAATGCACCTCCCGCAGCAACTCGCTTAAGGCTTCCGCCTGACTATTTTAATCTATCAAGCAGGGCAGAAGGGGAATTGTGGCTTCGTAAGCTGACCATAGGCAGATCTCATTGCTTGCAGGAGCAGACTTCTGGCGGTCTATGGCTATTCCTGAAAAGGGCATTCCCTCGATCAAGACATCAGATGGGCCCAATGGCGCTAGAGGAGAGTTCTTCACTAACGGTACACCTGTGAGTTTTCCGCCTTGGCACTGTCCTGTACGAGCTGACCATGCAAGGCTGCTTTGTTCCCTTGCGGTATTTCCATGGCATCCACGTGGAATCTAAATATGATTGAAGAGATCGGCCGGCATCTTGGAGAAGAGGCAAAGGCACGTGGTGCCAATGTTTTACTTGCCCCCACTGTGTGCATGCACCGCTCACCACTTGGTGGGCGTAACTTCGAATCGTACTCAGAGGACCCTTACCTTACTGGCAAGCTGGCAGCCTCTTATGTTCGCGGACTTCAAAGTAAAGGCGTTGCTGCCACTATCAAGCACTTCCTTGGTAATGAGCAAGAGACTGAGCGACAAGCGTATGATGCCGTCATCGCTGAGCGCCCACTCCGAGAAATATACCTCAAGCCATTTGAAATTGCTGTCCGAGAAGCATCACCATGGGCACTAATGAGCGCATATAACATGATCAATGGCGTCCATGCTGATGAGTATGAACATTCGATCAAAGAGATTCTCCGAGGTGAATGGGGCTGGGAGGGAACCATCATCTCTGACTGGACGGGTACATATGCCACTGCACCTTCGATAAAGGCTGGTGTCGATATTGAGATGCCAGGACCATCCAAGTGGCGCAAAGTTGACCAAGTCAAGGAGGCGATTGCGAAGGGCGAGATTACTCGAGAAGACATTGAGCAGGCAGCCGCCCGCGTGCTTTACCTTGTTGACCGAACCAAGGGATTGAACAACATGACACCAGAGCAGCCAGAGCAGTCCATTGATAATGTTGAAACGCGAAACCTCATCCTTCAAGCTGGCATCGAAGGTTTGACGCTGTTGAAAAATGAGAATAGCGTTCTTCCCATCAAGGGTGCAAGGAAGATTGCAATGATCGGGCCAAATGTTAAGCGCGCTATTGCTAGCGGAGGAGGCAGCGCAGGTTTGAACCCCTATTATAACGTGACCCCATGGCAAGGACTCAAAAACCGTTTTGACGGGGAGATTACCTTCGCTCAGGGTTGCGACAATGCCAAGTGGCTGCCGCTTGCTTCCCCATACTGCACATCTAATGGCGAGACCGGTGTGCGGTTGGAGTACTACAAGGGTGACAGGTTCAAGGGCGAGCCGGCAGTGGTGCAGCACAAAGTAAGCACAGATCTTTGGCTATGGGACTCTGCACCAATGGAGCTCCTCCCAGATTTCTCTTTCAAGGTTAAGACTACCCTCACTCCCAAGTCAACGGGCAAACATAGCTTCAGCTTTGCTTCGGTAGGGCCCGGACGTATGTTCATCAACGGCGAACTCTTCATCGATAACTGGGACTGGACAGAGGAGGGTGAGGCCATGTTCTCTGCATCCGAGGACGTGCTGAAGTCAATCCAACTCGAGGAGGGCAAGCCAGTTGAAATACTGATCGAGAGCACCAACGAAGTCCGCCCCGCCTCAAAGGTCTCTGTCATCGGCCGCCGGCACGACTACGGTGGTTGCCGCATTGGTTACCAAGAAGAGGACAAGGTTGATCGCTTACAGGAAGCTGCAGATGTAGCACGAGACGCTGATGTTGCCATCTTGGTAATAGGTCTTGATGCTGAGTGGGAATCAGAGGGTTATGATAGGCAGACCATGGATCTCCCAAAGAACGGGTCTCAAGATCGTCTGATCGAAGCCGTCATAGCGGCTAACCCACGCACCGTTGTCGTCAACCAGTCCGGGACACCAATCACAATGCCCTGGGTACACAAGGCCCCCGCAATTCTGCAGGCCTGGTATCAAGGCCAGGAGGCTGGTCATGCGCTTGCAGATGTGCTTCTTGGTAACAACAGCCCCAGCGGAAAGCTACCAACGACCTTCCCAGTCCGCGTCGAGGATAACCCAGCCTACCACAACTGGCCAGGTGAGAACCTGAAGACAGTTTATGGTGAGGGCATCTACGTCGGCTACAGGCACTACGAGCGCTCCAGAATCGCGCCCCTCTTTCCCTTTGGTCACGGCTTGACTTACACAACCTTTGAATACGGCACACCAAGCGCCAGCAGTACCGTCCTCTCAGAATCTCAGGGAATCACTATTACCGTTCCCGTTACCAACACAGGCTCAGTACCTGCACACGAGATTGTACAAGCATATGTTAAGGATGTCAAGTCCACGCTTCCACGGCCGGAGAAGGAGCTCCAGGCTTTTGGAAAAGTGTTCTTGCAGCCTGGTGAGACGAAGGATGTGATCCTAAAGCTCAACAAGTACTCAGTTGGTTACTTCGACACGAGCTTAGGGCAGACGGGCGCATGGATCGCGGAGGAGGGTGCCTTTGATGTTTTGATTGGCGCGAGCAGTGCAGATATCAGGTATGGTCTATCCTTTATTGCTGCGCTTTCGAATGGTAGGCTAACAAGGCATGTAGGAAAACGCTCAGCTTTGAAGTCGAAGAATCTTTCCAGTGGATTTTCTAGAAGGTCTACACATCGCCATTGGCGATTAATGTGCTACGAAATGGGCGTTTTTGGAGTGCTACAGGATGCCCACTTTGGGCTGGGATGTATTTTCATTGGTCCATGGCAGAACAAAGCCATGTCGGAGGACCCATTCAAGTGTAATACACTCCTTTCGGTATCCAATACTAGTTCCCACTGTGACTTGCAAAGTTTGTCTTGTGCAATTCTGTGAACCTTGAATGTGGAAGGATGTCGGGATGCTCTAGAGATAATGGAGGAGGGCCTGAAAGTACAGGCCGTAGATACACCTTGCTGCGCTGCAATTACATGCAGTGCCACTTTCCTTTTGCCTTAGAACAATCAGGGTAAAGGCTATCTGGATGACTATGCTTCGGCCTATGGCACGGAGAAGCCGAGTGGCTCAATACCAAGGTACGAATGACGCGCGCATTTTCTGCCACCGCCTTTCGGCAGAACCTTTCACCGGCTGCCCTGAGAAACGGATCCCCCAGCTGGGCACCTTCATACCCTCATCCTGTCCGACGACTACTTTCACTGTACAGCACTTCTGGAGTCGCATAGGATGGCCACATAGACTGGTGGCTTCGCATCTTGTCCCTTTAGCGTTCTTCTTGCGCAAAGCCGTCTCCAGTGCCAGCTTGAGCGGGTGGCATCCTCCTGATCAACAGCCATCGGACGAGCTCCATTGCCTGCCCTCTACCGCGCACGCGCAGCCCCCGAAACGACCGGTCGAGCTCTACATGAGCTCCGGAAGGATTAAGACCGTCCTAACTGCCATAACGCGCGTTGCCTTTTGTCACGCAACCCACCTTAAACCCGGCAAATCGTGCTAAAGGCCGACATGAATCCAGCGCATCGTGAGGGGTGGCCGCCATCACAGGCGGCTGCGTCTGCGCAGAGCCAAGAGCAAACACAGCAGGCCCAGGGACAGGCGCCACGACCTATCGGGCCATATGGGTGTGTACTCCCCGCTTGCCGTCTTAGCGACGACAGCAATCCTGTGTGAAGAGGCCATGGAGTTCCGGTGCACAGGACCCTTTGGCTGGCTATATGCTAATGGAAAGTGTTATGACAGATCCAGCAGCGCGAATTCCCAAGGGCCGCCACATGCCTCACCTGCTCCAGGTCCGGGGCCAGTACTTCCTCCGCCGTCAGGTATGCCGCACCTGCAAACAATGCGCCTGGTTTCGCAGCTAACCGCATCACAGGATCTGGGTACTACTCTTCAAATGCCGCAACCACGGCCCACAATCAGAACCTACCCACACTGCCCGGACTGACGGCGCAACCACCTCAGTCCTCACCACACCAGTCCTCGCAGAGACCGCCGTCGTCTGAGGCCGGAGCGCAAGGCCTCCAGGGCCCTCAAGGACCGCCTTATTCGCTACCCGGCATATCGCAGACACTTCAACAGCAACAGCAGCACATGGCGGCTTCGGAGCAGGCCAACGCGGACAGAGAGCGAGAGCTGCGCGAGCGGGAGGCGAGAGAGCGCGAGATGATGGAATCGCATCTTCTACAGCATGCCGCCCAGCAAGAAGAGATCGTAAAGCGTGAGGCAGAACAGCGCGATCGCGAATTACACGAGCGCCAACAGCGCGAACAAGCACCGCTTCAAAACCACTCAGCTCCCATCCAGATCCACCAGCCTGTAGCAGTAGCTCCATCGGCGCGCACAATACACGGTCCAAACGGACTGCTCGGACAGGCCGGCCCTCTAGGTGGACCAAATCCACTCGCGCCGCCCATGGGTGGACCGAATACTGCTGCGCCTATGTACGGAAATGCTGCTTCGCAACACGAACAGAATACGCCGAGGCTGCAACATGCCGCACAGCCTACAGCCCAAGCTCAGATGTTGATGCCTTTCACTGGCCCGCCAGGAGCAATAGGTATGGGTCAAGGCCAGCAGCCAATTCTGAATGTAAGTGACGACGATATCGCTCTTGCGATGCAATTGCTGACCACAATAGGACGCGTTGAGCTACCTCGACCAAGTGAAAGTCCAGTTTGCGGACCATCCTGATGTCTACAATCGATTTCTGGACATAATGAAAGACTTTAAGAGTGGGGCCATTGACACACCAGGAGTCATTGAGCGTGTCTCCACTCTCTTCGCAGGCAACCCAAATCTGATACAGGGTTTCAACACGTTCTTGCCACCAGGATATAAGATAGAGTGTGGTACGAACGGTGATCCGAATGCGATCAGAGTGACTACGCCAATGGGCACAATGGTGTCAACAATGCCTGCTCCCAGACCACTCTCACCACCACGCAGTGGCGCAGTTAATGGTAACGCTCCGACTCAACATGAGAGTACCTACTACGAAACAGCACAAGGTCGGGCCTGGCCTCAGCAGAGGGCACAAGGACCAGAGGGCCCAGAAACTGTATTTTCTCCCAACAATCGTAACCTCGGACAGCCGCTGTATGGGCCACAGCAAGCGCAACAGGGTCCAGGACAGCTGTCGCCCGAGGTCACCACACGCCCGTTACCTGATCCTGCAGGCTCAGCCGCGGCGCTTGCTCACCAACAGGAGCAACGAGGTGTCTCGCAGCTCCAGAATGCTGTCTCTGCTGCTACTGGGCGTTCGGTTTTGTCGCCAGGCGGTGATGCTCCCGCCCCTCTTCCTGTGCAAGCATTAAACGGCGCTGCACAGATGCCAATGGGTGGCGTGGGCGCCGAGAAACGCGGCCCCGTGGAGTTCAACCATGCTATCAGCTATGTCAACAAAATCAAGGTACTTGGGTGTCCATAACTTGACTGAAGTGTCTGCTAATTCTTGGCTAGAATCGTTTTGCGTCTCAACCTGACATTTACAAACAATTCCTTGAGATCCTACAGACCTACCAGCGCGAATCGAAGCCTATCCAAGATGTGTATGCTCAAGTCACCAGCCTATTTGGCGCCGCTCCAGATCTTCTGGAGGACTTCAAGCAGTTTCTCCCAGAGTCTGCTGCGCATCACAGGGCACAACAACAGGCGGCTAGACATGCTACTGAAGACGCAGTCATGTTGAGCAACGTGCGAGGCGAATCAGGGTACGGCCAAACGCCGAACCAGCAAACTCCGCGCACAGATACTTCTCGACTTCCTCCTATGGGTAACTTCGCGCCTACGCCTACGGCAAATCGCGACAACAAGCGCAAGCGTGAACGGCAAGGGCCTGTCACTGCGCCCATGCCTGCACCGATGATCCAAGAGCCACCGACTTCTAATGTGCGTAGTGGATATAATCAGGGAAATGTTAGCAAGGTACGTGGATGATTCATTTCGATTTATGTGTGCCGCTTGAGCTATGTCTTTTCCTTTCCTTATGATGCACGAGCCCTCAATAGCTCTGCTCTCCCCTCAATAACGCGTTCGTGCTGTCTCGTACCTTCCTTTCACACCCACCGCATCACATCTTTTACTTCCACCACAATATCCTTCACTACACTTCTGGTTGGTTCTGGGAGTTTTGGTGGTGGTAGCAATATGCGGCGCGCGTAGTCGTCGCTACACACCTTTGCCCCATCCTACTCTCACTTCTGTCCGTGACACATCCTTGCCTTCATTTTCTTCTGCCATTTACGAAATGGCAAAAGCATCTCGAGAAAGACCACTATCTTTTGCGGAGGAAACTACAGGAGCTCGTACACATACTGACTCTTCAAAGCGCGCCAAAACGGGGCATGCCGCAAAGCAAGCAATTCCAGATGGCCCACCAGTCTCACCTACCCTTACGCCGGCTCTACCTGAGCCCATGCCGCCAACCACGACCACTAGCCCTAATCAAGACGAACTTGCTTTCTTCGACCGGGTCAAGAAGTTCATTGGGAACAAGAATACAATGAACGAGTTCCTGAAGCTTTGCAACCTTTTCTCACAAGACCTGATTGACAAGCAGCTCCTCATCTACCGGGCCCAATCTTTCATTGGCGGTAACCAGGAACTATTCACTTGGTTCAAGAAGTTTATGGGTGAAGATGAAGAGCAGAAGTCGCGCCCAAAGACAGTCAACTCACGAGTCTCACTTTCGAATTGTCGTAGCCTTGGACCGAGCTATCGCCTACTCCCCAAGCGTGAGCGCGAGCGATTGTGCAGCGGACGCGATGAACTCTGTCGATCTGTCCTGAACGACGAATGGGCATCTCACCCGACCTGGGCTTCTGAAGACTCTGGTTTCGTTGCGCATCGCAAGAATACGTTCGAGGAAGGTCTGCACAGGATTGAGGAAGAGCGCCACGACTATGACTTCAACATCGAAGCCTGTAATCGCACAATCCAACAGCTAGAGCCCATAGCTAATCAACTGCTCACTATGAAGACTGAGGATCGCACAACGTTTACGCTTCCTCCTGGCCTTGGTGGTCAGAGCGAGACCATCTACAAGCGCGTTATTATGAAGATTTATGGTCGCGACAAGGGCAAAGATGTTATCAAGGAACTCTTTGCAATGCCGTGGAGCGTGGTGCCTGTTTTGCTTCACCGCCTCAAGACGAAGCTGGAGGACTGGAAGGCCGCTCAGCGGGAGTGGGAGAAGGTCTGGCGCGACCAGACTCAGAAAATCTTCTGGAAGTCTCTGGACCATCAGAGCATCACTGTCAAGCAGGCGGACAAGCGACAATTCCAGCCTAAATCACTCACAAACGAGATTCATGTCCGTTACGAGGAGCAAAAGCGACTCCAGACTGTCCAGGAGATTCCCCAACCCGATTACCAATTCTCCTTCTCGTTCAAAGACGAAGAAGTTCTCTACGACGTTGCTCGTTTGATGCTCACTTTCGCAGACAACAATAACGGTGCCGACTTTTCAAAAGTCGTCCCGTTCATCAAAGAGTTTGTTCCACTGTTCTTCGGTATAGACGCGAACAAGTTCGAGCAGCGAGTACACACGTCTGGCCGCGACACTCCGAATGATTCCGGTGAGGACACTCCAAGTCCCGATGAAGATGTTTCCCAGCGGTCGCAGAAGCCGAAGAAAGGCGATCTTCGTCGTGATGTCCTTGATCCTCGCAGCAAGTCGCGAAAGGACAAAGAGGATAGCGTTGCGTCAGCGAGTAGAGACACTACGCCTGAGATTGTTTCAGGAATCGAAGACGAGGCCGCTGGTGATAGCTCGAATTCGAACCCCCGGGACGAGCGACCTTCAGGCCATTGGGTAGAGTATGCTGCTATTCCAACAGCATTTGGCGATAAAGAGTTTGAACATGAAGAGCCTTACCGACGCATCGAGTACAACATGTACGCAAATACATCCATCTACTGCTTCTTCCGTATGTTCGTCTTGCTATACGAGAGGCTGTCAAAGCTCAAGGAGAGCGAAGACGAAGTTCGAAGGGTCATCATGCGTGCCAAGGAGCCCAAGGCAGCGCAGAGGTTAAAGATGTTGGACAAACAGCCTGAGGATTTCTTTAAAGATACTTCTGCGTCGGCAAACTACTACCAACAGGTGCTTGATATGTTTCAGGATCAGGTGACTGGTGAGGTGGACATGAATTTCATCGAGGAGACGCTACGACGTTATTATCTCCAAATTGGGTGGCAACTCTACTCATTTGACAGGCTGCTCAGCTCCCTTGTCCGATTCGCACTTGCTGTCGTAAGCCACGATAACAAGGACAAGAGCCTTGATATCTACAATCTCTTCCGTAAGGATCGAGCCAATGACACGACGACCCACAAGAGCGAGATCAGTTATCGAAAGGCGGCGGAAAAGTACGCTAAGGATACCGACACTTATCGCATTACCTATGTAAGTGCCATATGCATTTCGAATGATGTACTTGTTACTGACTCTACCTTAGGATCCTGCAAAAGGAGAAGCATTTGTGCGGCTATTTAAGAAAGACGATCCGACTTTCGAGTTCAACACACTCGACCGCGTCAAGC
Source organism: Pseudopyrenochaeta lycopersici (assembly GCA_003313425.1). Taxonomy (NCBI): domain Eukaryota; kingdom Fungi; phylum Ascomycota; class Dothideomycetes; order Pleosporales; family Pseudopyrenochaetaceae; genus Pseudopyrenochaeta; species Pseudopyrenochaeta lycopersici. Next base: position 376,639 of record NHZP01000008.1, read on the forward strand.
GCTGGCGGGCTTATGTCGCCTCCTACATGGCCGTTGAGCCTACCGAGGAGGTCGATGTCTCCCGCGTTCACTATCCGTACCTCAAGAAGCGCCTTGCAAAGACCGAAGACCTCACCGAAGATGACCGCTTTGAACACGTCAAGCACAGCGACAAAATCACCGTATCCATCAGCCCAGCCGCCTACGTCATGGCATTCATCAACAGTGAGCCGTTCGGCAATGGTGGCGTACAATACTTCCTGCAACCTGATAGCGTACGTGCCGGTCTAAGCGAAACAGTATCCAAACCTGCAGAGGAATACAAGGCTCTGAACGACTCAAGACGGGATCGTGTGCAAGAGATTTTGGTCAGGAACAACACGTGGATGAAAAATCTCAGTCGTGATGACGTAGACGCCAAAAAGGCGGCGTTCAAGAAGGATCTAGAAGAGGTCAAGAAAGAAGCTGACGATGAAGATGTCGAAATGGAAGAGGCTTAATAGGCCTGGTGTATTTTTGGATTCTATCTGAAAAAGTAGGGGGCTTTTGGCGTCGAGGTAACGCATATAAGACAAGGAGGTTTGCTGTCGGGTGGATAGGCCTTGTTCTATAATTTTGTTGCTTTTATGTGTCCGCTTAACGAGTATTTGGGAACAGCATTGAACGTGTCTGAGATATCAGCACGTTGTGGTCTGGGCTCTGGGCCTGGGGCTGGCGTTTCGGTTTGATACATTCAACTTATCTATATCCATCTTCTGTTTAGTACTATTCCAATCTGATCCTACTTTCATAACATTCTCTGTCCATGGGTTAAGAAACCTTTCAAATAGTAAAAGCCAAGATCCCTCATTTGGAAACACGACCATCTCCAACGGCTTGTGCATGTTGGACTCTTGAATAAAGTCGGATCTTACGGACGTGCATGGTCTACATGTATATATGCTGAGACCTACTCATTCAAGACACATAGTGGTATGTTTAGAGTATTCGACTATGCCAGTATATCAGGATTTATCCCTTCTTTACAATCACACACGGCTTCGTCTGCCTATGGATATCGCTCCTCAAAAGCCAGCTCTCCAATCTTTATTTATGCCCTTCCATAATGTCTATGTACAGCTTGATAGACGAATGGAAGGTGGTCATGCATGGGTTGTTCGAATACCACAAGGTCAATGTTTATGCTCTGCAGCCTCGACAGAACATCCTCATGTCGCAAATGTTGGCTCTCAATCTGTTCCAAGGAACTTGGCGCGGCTACGAGCTTGGAAACACAGGTCCCCGGTGGAAGCTTCTCGATCGGATATTTTCCGAGGTGCGTTTGCTGTTAGAGGAAGCCGTTGTTGGCGAGGTAGCAAATATGGGGTGGATGGAACGAGAGCCGAAGAGCTCTCCTAGAGAAGCGGCCAGTGTCGTCTCAAAATAGAGCGCCGCCCTTCATCTCCACTTCCTCAACCGGCACTGTCAACCCAATTTTGAACACGTCTATACCCGTGGGCTGGGGATAATTTCCTAAGCCGCAGCTTGCTGTTTTTTCTTTGCGTAAAGCACTGCCTTGTGCCTTCTTTCCTCGAATCCAGCAGATTCTCCTCTATGACCCTCCATCCAACAATTCTGACAGTACAGGTCTCCATCGCAGCCTGTACACTTCAGTGTGGCATCGTCTTGACAGATAATACACCAAGTGTCGATTTCGTCATCGACACGTTTCTGCAGATTCGATGACATGGGCGGCTTCTTCTGGGGTGCGAAAGAAGGCGCGGATGGCATACCTAGCGAGTCTGTTTGCGGCGATGGAGAGGCAAGCGCGGCTAGACGGGCTGTGAAGGCATCTTCAAGAGCTTGTGTGCGAGCGAAATCGTCTTCAGGGAGTCCGCTTGGTGCGGAGGGGAGAGTGAAACCATCGTCAGTGGTAGCTTCCTTTCCCTCTCTTGGAGTTTCTCGAGATTTGGATTTGTGGTCTCCTGCATCCGAACTGTCGTCCTCAGGTGGGGGAGAAGGAGGATCATGCTTCTTGCTTATTTCTAGCTCGGCCATGACTCTTGCAATCACGTCGTCCGCTTCGTCATCTTCAGTCTTTTTCTTGCCTTCATCGTCATCGTTGTCGTCATGGTCTGATGCGACCTCTCGGCCTGTAGTGACACGTCCACTCCCTACATTGACTTCAATGCTCTCCCAGTCTGTGAGCTCTTCCTTGTTGCCTGATATACCTTTAGAGGCTGTACTTTTCGCGTCTTGTGCTCTGGGGTTCACTACTTCCGGTAGTATCTTTTTCATGTCCCTCAACAGCTTCCCAACATCTTGTTGCTCTTGTCTCGTGATATCCCAATCCTTCCTGTCGTCTACGGCACCATTTAATTCTCCAATCAACTCCTCGAGAGTCCTCTCATCCTCTTCGTTGAACTCAACTTTCCCACCCCCAACTCCTTGCGCTATGCCCTCCAGATAGCTTGCCGCGCCGGGGGCTACGACGGGTGCACCTGCGTTATTCGTAGACGTTGTCTGTGAAGGTTGCGGAGAGTTTGACGGTGATGCAGAGCCGAGGCGTGCAAAGCGAGCAGCAAGGTCATCTGTGGGGTTCGGAGAACCGGATGGGGCTATCGAAGAGCTTGGGTTGGTGTGGAAGCTCACGGAGGACTTCTTTAGCGCGTTGAGGCGGGCGAGGAGGTCGTCGTCTGTTGAGCTTGGTGTGCCATCGGACATGATTGGGTATCGTAAGGACTGTTGTGTTGTGAGGAGTAAACTGTTCTATGAAATCAGCTCAAACGCCACCGCAGTTGTCCGTGGGGCTGTGGAGGCATAAACGCGGAGGTGTGCGGACTTGGGAGCTTGGTGGAAGCTTGGTGGGGGAGGGGCAGGCTGTCCATTCTGGATCCTCAATTTTGATACTAGGAGGAATGGCATAAAATCTGGAAATTACTTCTTCGATACGTATTGTGGAGTGATGTATTGGGTCCAAATGTGCATAATTTTTTAATGTTGGAAAGGCGCGATTGAAGCTGTAGGAGATGCTTGCCAGGACGTGCTCAAGCTACCAAGCAAACAAAGTACACCGATCAACCCGGCTCTCCCAAGCAATTTGTCAAGAGTGGCTTTCGAGGCACAGCTTCCAAATCATGACTGATCACCTAACTCTGGCTGTCTCGGCTCGTTGATTTATGCGCGAAAAGGACGCTCTGGGGAAGGCCCCCGCTGTCGTCATCCCATAGCTCTTAAGATCCGTAGCTACCCCTCGTCTCGTTGAGCGTGAGATTGCGTGCGATTGCAAGTAATTGAACAATACAAAGGAGCTCCTGTCAAACGCTTCAATCAATTAGCACCTCAACCCTCTACGCCATCTCAAGGTTACTTTTAATTTTAACGACATTAAAGGCAATGGCTCTTGCACCAAAATTCGCGGGTCAGAAGCTGGCTTCCAAGGCCATCCAGCCAAAAGCGGTTCATACTCTTGAACTCTGTATGCTCTCTCTCTCTCCTGCTGCCTATTGATATCTTCCAATACTAAAACATGTCTAGACCTCGACTATGTTTGTCCCTTCTCCCAAAAGCTGTTCAAAACTATCTACACCACCTCGCTCCGCTCCACTCTCCTGGACAAGTACGGCGACCGTGTCGTGACAATTTTTCGACAGCAAATCCAACCCTGGCACCCCAGCAGCACTCTTGTCCATGAAGCTGGTTACGCCGTCCAGAAAGTGGACCCCTCCAAATTCTATGAATTCAGTGCTGCTCTCTTCGACCAACAGAAGGACTTCTTTGATGTCAATGTGGTGAATGAGACACGGAATGCTACGTACAAACGACTAGCCAAGATTGCTGGGAGTGTGGGCGTGGATGAGAACAAGGTATATGATCTATTGCATATCAGTGACAAGCCGGGTGAAGATGGAAGTCTCAATACTGGAAACGGTGTCACCAACGAGGTGAAGATTCAGGTTAAAGCAAACCGGTTGGTGGGAGTGCATGTCACGCCTACGGTTGTGTTTGATGGGGTTGTCAACAACGATATTAGCAGTGGTTGGACACAGCAGCAGTGGGAAGAATGGCTGGAGAAGAATATTCAGTGACTCGATGATAGTTACAGAGATGCAAAGCTATGATAGTGTTGAAGACAGCATACGATACGCTTGATAGATGCAATAAATCTTAACGTGGTATCTTAACGCCGACCCATGCAGATATTGTACAGTTTCATCGGCCATCCAATCAGTCTTCATCGAAGGATATCATGACTGCCATTGCTCGCTCGTATGTCCACATCGTGACCGCACTTGCTGGGGCAGCTTTCAGCAAACTGACAGTCAAGCCTCGATATAAACCCCGACGCCCTTCATGTTTCCATATGCGCAATATGGTACTAACCACACCAGTATATGTAGGGATGTTGCGATGCACGTATCGATCTCGCGTAGGCCCCTGAACCTGCAGACGTTTTCGCGTGGTGTCAAGAGGGTAGACAGCAGTCTTCGACAAGACGCTGGCAATGACACCTGCGACAGCGTCTGAGCTCCCAAGGGGTAATGGAATGGGTGAATTGGCCATGGCAGGCTTCAAGCTCTCATAGCTGGCGAAGAAGAGGCCCATGTACGGAACAATTTGGCTAACACCCGCTCCGAGGCCGCGGAAGAAGCCCGTTGGCCCCTCATGCTGGGCAATGTGTTTGACCGAAGCTATGATGGAGGTGTATACACGATCAGTGCCTTGAGCAGCAAAGCGTGTGCGCAAGAGATCGAGGGGATATGTGACGGTTGTTGCAGTGGCGCCGGCAGTAGCGCCACTGATGAAGGACGTTGCAGAGCTGGGCAGCGCATACGGCGATGGAACAGACTCCAGCAAGTGCGACATGTACGTGTATGATGAGAACTGTACACTGCCATAGGTCAGGTACATGAGCTCAGCTGGTATGTTGCCCTTCCATAGCCCTGTAACTCCTTCTTCGCGGAGAATTTGCTTGAGGGTGCCCAGTGTTCCTTTATAGACGGGTCCATTGACGTCGCGCACGCTAAGGGGGTCAGAAAGCGAGTGGATTTGGAGTTGCAGGCGGATCTTTATAACATCGAGGGGGGCTATGACGAAGCTGTCGCGACATGAGTACTATACATGGGCTACTTGTGAGGTTTATAGCGTACCGCGACACCAAACCTGCGACCGCGCCCGCAACCACTACCTGGCGCTGTGAACCCTCATGCTTGAGCTGTGCGACGCCCTCAGACATGCGCCCAGCGCCTCAATTGCAAAGGGCAGTGTACACGTGCCACAGCGCCAGATGCGATATCAACTGCCGATGTGTGGTGGATTTAGTCAAATGGGTGGGAGATGCCGGAGAAATGGGAATGGTGGGAGATGGAACACCTCGGTCTCGGGCGAATGTTTCCAATGCTTCGGCGTTTGAAAAGGGAGCAACCCCGCCAGGTCCAGATCTGTGACAGCTGCCAACCATGTCGATCAACATCACCACCAAAATTCCCTTGCGAAATTTCAAGTCACAGGCTCCGCGGTGCTGTAGGGTAAAATCTACCGCGCAGAGACGGCAATTTTTCTTCAAGTCATTCTGGAACAGATCACCAAGTGCCGCAGAGTATGCCGGATGGGCCCCTGCCACTGGTGGCCCGAAGCGGCCGACCAAACTTGAAGAGCAGCAACAACGAGAGCACGAATTGAAACAGATGAAAGAGCAGGAGTCGTTGATCCACGATGATACAAATATTGGACAGTTGGATGGTAAACCAGCCAAATGTATCGCCGTGAACATTGATGGCGATCCCAAAATCTTTGACACGGTCTTTCTTCGCGATAGTTGCATGTGCTCGCAGTGCAGAGATCCCCACAGCAAGCAAAAGTTGTTCCAAACTTCAGACATCCCGGAAGATTTAGAGGGAAGCTGTAAGTCTGTGGTCGACGAGGAGAAGGGTCTTTCTATTGAGCTGGAGTGGAAAAGTGACGTCAAGGGATTTGGACCAGAACACCGCACGCGCCATTCAATCGACTGGCTACGAAGAGCGCTCAACACAGAGGTCGAACTACGAGGTGGTGTAAGACACGATGATCGTGTCCTATGGGACAGAGAAAAAATCACAAAAGATAATAAATGGGTCGACTATAACGACTACATGTCCCAAGATGAGACTCTCTTCGACGCACTTACCCACCTCAATAAATACGGCCTTCTCTTTCTTGAAAATGTCCCTGACTCAGAAGAGTCTGTCGTCGAGCTCGCCTCCCGCATCGGTACTCTGAAAGATACCTTCTACGGTCGCACGTGGGATGTTCGCTCCAAACCAAAAGCCGAGAACATTGCCTACACGCCGCAATTCCTCGGGCTCCACATGGACCTACTCTACACATCTAACCCACCACATCTCCAACTCCTACATTCCCTCCGCGCACGAACACCCGGTGGTGAATCATTCTTCAGCGATTCCTTCCACGCAGCACACCAATTGCAACGCAAATCGGCTGGCCAATTCCGAACTCTTTGCAATTTCCAAGTCACATATCAATACCACCACCCGACACATCATTACCACTTTAACCGCCCAACCATCGAACTCTTCCCGTATCCCAAATACAGCGAGCCCACCAATCTCGCAATAAAGCGCGTAAACTGGTCTCCACCCTTCCAGGGTCCATTTGAGGCGCGTATTGGTACCAACAACCAGACCTCGCTTCGTTCATATATCGCTGCTTCACATGCATACGAGAAGCTACTGAGCAGCGAGGAGAACCTGTATGAGTACAGGCTCAATGAGGGCGAGTGCGTAATCTTTGACAATAGGAGGGTGTTGCACGCTAGGAAAGCATTTGATGCGACTAAGGGAGAACGATGGCTCAAAGGCGCTTACGTGGACGACGATGTCTTCTTCTCGAAGCTGAGAGTGCTGGAGGAGAAGTTCAATGGCAGCTGGATTGCTGAGGGTGTGGTTAGACATTCTGTGAAATAGATGGCCTAGAGCAGGGGTTTGCATTAGCCGGCGCTGGAATCAGAGTATAGAGAGGTTTAGCATTTTCTATGTTGGATTGAGGTTGCATAGCGGGTGGTTGTATGTCAAAAGCATAAGCAATATTTTGTTGAGTTCCGACACGATGACTATTACTGACATTGCATTCTGGTGTTATGAAAGTCTGATGATAAGGGGACAGGAAAATGAATTGTGAATGCTGAATGGAACGCCCACTTCATCGCAACGGTGACGCGGAGCATGTTCATAGAGTTAGAGTTGTAATGAAGGGAAACTAGGCCAAACATTAACTACCGCATCGTCCACGCTTCACACTCCGATGCGAAACGGAGCAGTTTAAATAATGATATTCAAACAACAAGAAGCAATTTCCATTCACTGCAGCACTGTTTAGGAGCCTGTGGCATTCATTCACGGGCGCCATACAGTTGGGTGTGATTGTCAGATTATGGGGCTGAACGTTCAAGGATAGAACACTGGTAGTTTATTCAAGCATCTTGAAAGTTCTGATATTGATGTAATAATATTATTGAGAAAAGGCCTCAGAGGAGAGGTTAAAGGGAGAGCTGATGATTTCCAGAAGTAACAGCGTCGTGATGGAGGCTCTGTGACATCCAAAGCGTACAGTCGCTCTGATAAGCTGTAATCAAGTCTATCAAGTTTGACATGCCATATCCTGCTTCTCCCATATCTTACAAATCAATTTCCCAGACTCGGCACTTGTCGATTCGCATGTTTCCCCTAGACAACGCGAATGCCGTGCTGTCGGACAACTTCCAAGCCGCGCTCAATCCGAACCTCTTCAACCATCTCCAAGAACTGTTCTTGCTGTTTTTTTCCCAATTCCAGAGACGGCGTTTCAATGACCATGGTTTTGAGGTTCGGAAACGCAGCACAGGGATTTGCCCACAAACGCTTCAGCTTTGCCTTTGGACGGACATAATAAAGCATCAGCTGCATGTCTACGACCATTCTCCTAATCGAGTCCCGTTGGGCAGGCAAAAGACGCCGCCATGTCATCTCGAGAGCTTCCCAGCCACAAAAGCAGAAGAGGTTCGTGCTAAACGTCAGTGTTGCTGTCTCGTTGTAGATCTGTCGGCAGACGCGCAGTAGGGCGAGTTGCTCATCTGGACAGAATTTGAGATGATCGGGGTGGTTAGATTCTTCAGGGCGGAAGTAAGCACCCATAGTTGCTGATGAGAGGATGCGACTGCCTCCAAGTACATACTCGAAGATTTTTGCTCGTATCTCTGCCGGGAGACGGAGAAGGGGCGACAGGCTATTGTTCTGAGCACTATAGTTTTGTTAGCATCTTTACCTACCAGATTGGACTAGAGAAGTGACATACACTGATACCAGATGCTTTGGTGTTTTGTTCAAGGATACCAGTCCGTTTTTGAGTCGATACACGCGCTTTCGCCCCTGACGTGATTTTCTCAGTGCTACACCCGTTTCTCGAGCCCAAATGGCTTCTTCGTGGGGATCCGCTTCATAAAATTCAGCTCCTTGGTCTCTATATCCGCTTTCCGTTATGGGGTTGTCCAGGTCTTCATGAAGATATCGATCCATCGCGTGGTTGAGTAGCAGGAGGTTCTGGTTCGTTTTGTTCAAGTGGAGGTTGAAAGAAGGCTCGAGTAAATAAGACCCTTTCGAAAACATAATGTAGTGAAAAGACATTTTTATAGACGAGGTAAACATATGTAAACAAAGTTGATGAACATTCACTTAGGCACCAGTGTTTTGACACAATTCTCGATACCAAATACCTCATAATCGACCGAGTGAAATCTCTAGGAATGATCAAATATACTTCACAATCCTATTCATCAGCCTTGGCGTTGTCACTGATCAAGGAGGTCCCACGGTGAGTTGCCTAGGCCAGAGAGCGATAGAAGAATAGATGTGAAGGATCTTCCACGTGCAGCGCTAGCCAGATCCGACTTCGGCCGATTACACCTTTCTTCGCCAATCGTAAGCCTTTCTACGATAATTTTTAGGGTGACAACAAACTGCTTTCAACCTTGATATGTGGATCTGATATTCTCACAGGGAGCTGTGTAGAATACTGGTTAATTAATTTGAGCGTGGGAATATCTCCAAACCATGGGTGCATATGTATAAGATCCACTGGGTGTCGCAAACAGAATTCACGATGCTAGGAGTCCGCGAAGCGTCGAGCATGTCTTTAGTGTGGGCGAGTAGGTCCTAAGGTGTTCTCTCGACGATTTCGACGTGGTATGCTCGTTGTGGTTGCCAGTCTTGCCTCCAGTCTCTCCGTCACTTATACGACAACCTTCGACTTGACTGCCCCACAAAGGGCCAAATCTTTGGAGTTTTCCTTCGGCCTCTCGCGCTATCATCTATATCTCCTCTTCTCAATAAACTCCATGGGCTTCTTGCATCCCCTGAGTTGCTTTAGGCTTCATTGCTACAATAAAAATGGGCTGCAGTCCAACGGCCTTCGCCATTCATAAACTAAACATACTTGTCTTATTATCGGTTATTGGGTAAGCGAATACCCAGTTTTCATCACTGTGGAGTATCTCATCTTCTGCCGTGCTAGGTGGCAGAAATATGACTGGAAATTCTTGTCAAAGCCGGGTGTTTTTATCCATTCGAGTCGCATCAATTAATGTCTTTTTGTTTGGTTTCTTGGGCGCAGCGACGATATAAGACAAGCTGGTACACGGTAACTACCATTGAGTGTTTGAAACGTAAGTTAGTGAGGTGAGATTTGAGCGTAGCCCTTTTTGTAGTTTTGCCTTCCCGTTTTTCGGTGGAAGGATGTGGTCGCAGATATTCTGGCCCGTATAGATAGGAGTGAGAAATCTCCGTCTGTTTTGCGGCATAGACTCTATAGGTCATCGTCTATCGCCTGGGTAATTTTACCGTTGTTAGTGTCACTACACCCCTTGCCGCTAGCCTTGCTATAAGTGACCAAGCACATTGCATTTACCGTCTGCCAAGGACAACCTTCTGCATGGTTGAGTCCATGGCACACTATTTTCACAGTCCAAACTTGAAAGACCCTCAACCTAATACATTCGATCCCGAAGTCTCAATATACAGCAATTATGGCTCTTGTGTCGTTTTTTACTATCTCACTGATACTCGGTTTATCCGTCGTTGGCTGGATCGATCTTTTCGTTACCATAGGCTAGCCTATTGTCCGCAGGATTGATTCTGTTTACTGTAAACCTATGGAGACTCGAAGAACTTGGAATCATATTACAAATGCTGCGAGCAATGCCAGATATTTCGACACAGGTACATTGATCCCGAGCGTATATTCTGGGACGAGAAGAGACATGAGTGTTAGGTGTGGGCTTGTACAGGGTTGAAGGTACGCCGAACAAGTTTGGATCATGAGGGGAAGATTGCAAAAGCTAATAGAAGTCTAGGTGGATGCGGGAAAATTGTGTCAGGAATGTAGTTAAGATAAGAGAAGCCACTGCACGTTGTCTCGGAATTTTGCCTGAGCTTATAAGTCAGTACAGCCTCGAGTGAGATAGTCAATTTTCTTAAGAACAGAATAACTCAGTATGATGTTTAGGTTAGGATGGGATGAAGCTGTAATCTCAGCAAATTTTTGGATCTCTTGCTTTTCTGGAATTACCCCATCGATAGTCCTTGATACGCTAAACAATTTCAGGCTACGTAATGACAAACATGAAGTAAAGGTGCGTAAGGACTTGAAGGCTACCAACTCTATTTCGAGGAGTAAGCTCGTCTAGGAAAGAAGACATGAGCCCTTCCAGCATGTCTCGGCTTTGAAACCACGGTCCAACACTGCTTGCTGTTGGATTCAAAGCGGTAAGACTTTGTTAGCTCTTTTCAGCTCCCTTGCAGTTTGTTGGAACTGAATTGATTGATGTTCTATAGATCTACCTGGTCCTATAAATATAGGTAGGTAGAGAGACAGCTTGCTGTATGTCTTAGACAGCAAGCAAGACTGTCTAACAAATATGAGATGGAAGCTGCTGGAAACCAACACAGTTCAAAGGAGGACGTGTTGGCGTTGTGAACCTGCTCAAACAACTGTAAACTTCCAACATCACGCTTTCTTCGCGTTCGATACTAGTGGAGGATAAAATGGTGCACTAAAGACACAATAAAATGAACAAAAACCAAAATATGACGCCGAACTATAGAAGTTCGTGATTCTGGAGCGCCTAACGTGCATGATGGTGAAGTAGAACCTGGCTAAGACGAAGAGTTCAAGTGCAAAAAGATGACAAAAAAGATAATTGTGGACGGATGGATGATCGAAATCCAGACCTCTCGCAACTCATGAGCTCATGCAAAGCGAGCGCTCTACCACTGAGCTATACGCCCTCAAGAAAGTGATATCTTACGTAAGTTGGGATTATTAGAATTTATAATATTTATATACTCTTACTAAACAGTAACCCGATGACACAGTTTGTCAATTGCTAAGTTGTTCAGCCTCCAGGCGTTGCTGGAAATTATTTCAATTAGGTTTTGTGGGGTTTCGGAAGTCCGGAAGCGGTTACTAGTGTGCCATGGCTGTGTGCACCCACAGCCACTCCCTTGGCGCATCTTGGGGAAACGGTATCGTCAGCTCCCACGAACGCCGTTGCTGGCCACCTCCCAACAAACAAACTTGCCTCCTCACTCGAAGCTTACGACAATTGCGCAAGTGACACGTGAATTTGTCTTTCAAGTGAAGTTCGACGTGCCGAATTGACCGCGCGTTTTGAGTACAGCTCGGCATTAAACTTCCGCAAGCTGTCAACAGCCCGCAAACAAGCCCGACCCCAAACTATTACAATCACTTTGACCGACACCATGGGGTCGTTAGGTACATATTTTCTAGATGTGGTATATTCATTTACAAATTGCATGGTGTGCTTTCCAAGCTCTCCCCAGCTTAAGATCAACAGTCGGAGCTTCAAGATACTGCGATTGCTAGGTGAGGTATGGTTTAGCAATGAGCTACAGATGAGAACCCTGTTTACTGATTGCACCAACAGGGCGGCTTCTCATATGTCTACCTGGTTCAAGACAACTCAAATCAGCAACTCCTCGCCCTCAAGAAGATCAGATGTCCCTTCGGCCAAGAAAGTGTGAGCCTTGCGCTGAAGGAAGTTGAAGCTTACACACTCTTCTCGCCGCATCCAAATATCATACACTCAATCGACTATTCCGTCGAGACCGACAAATCGGATCCATCTGCAAAAACCGTCTACATCCTCCTTCCCTACTACCGCCGCGGTAATCTACAAGACTTGATCAATGCGAATCTGGTCAACCACACAAAGTTTCCTGAGCGGAGACTGATGGTACTTTTCTTGGGTGTATGTAAAGCGCTCAAGGCCATGCATCAGTACAAAGTCAAGGGAGGCCCTGGTGGCGCGCGGAGTGATGCCAAAGCGAAAAAAGTAAGGAGAGAAGCTGCGCGAGCAGATGCTGAGGCTGCGGAGAGCATGGAGATGCGACCAAGCCGGAGACACAGAGAGGATCAAGATGATGACGAGCAAGAAGCAGAGGGACTCCTGGAGGAATCAGAGGTTACCGCTGCACAAGACGGGATAGCGCCCGGGGGTGAGAGAGCGTACGCGCATCGCGACATCAAGCCTGGTATGTCTCCCCCTATCATCGCATTACTTAGTATCACAAATGTTAACTGGAAATTAGGCAATATCATGATAGATGATGACGGCAAGACCCCAATCCTTATGGATCTCGGCTCCCTTGCTCCCAGTCCAACACCAATAACATCCCGTTCCCTCGCACTCCAAGTCCAAGACACCGCAGCCGAACACTCTACAATGCCGTACCGCGCGCCCGAACTCTTTGATGTGAAAACAGGATCCGTAATTGACACCAAAGTCGATATCTGGTCTCTAGGCTGCACACTCTACGCGTGTCTTGTGGGCAAAAGCCCGTTCGAGGCAAGGTCAGACGAAACGGGTGGAAGTCTGAGTATTTGTGTCTTGGGTGGTGACTGGAGGTTTCCGGATGAGGGTCAGCAGAGGGGGAAGCAAAAACAAAATCCAGAGGACGTGATCACAGAGAGCGTGAAGGAGGTTGTGAGGAAATGCTTGAAACTGGAACCCAGTGAGAGGCCAGATGTCGATGAACTTATTAGCATTGTGGAAGAGGTGCTGCAGACCTTGCCAGAGGATGGGTCGGAAGACTAATACCCTTGAATGTAAAAGACGTGTGGGAAAGTTGGAAGATGCTTGTAAGACCATATGCTCTTAGTGGAGACAGATGCTTGATTCAACTTGTCGTCAATTTCGGGTACCCAGCGAGTTAGCATACCCATTTCTACGAATCTAATGTGAGCGTCCCACAGCCTCGATACTGAAGATGTGTGAGCACCCAATGGTCTAGAGTGAGGAGAAGTTGATAAGACCTGAGAATAGCTTGTTGATCACAATATTATGCTCGCGAGGTATAATTTGATCTTATTCCTAAATCCCGGCACCCTTATACAAAATGTGTAGATTCAACAGCCGCCCGTATTCGATACCTCACGGATACAAATTCTGTGGCCTGTTGTCAAATCCAAAGTCAATCATTTTATCCAACGTTGCCAAGAAGTCATTCGGCCCATACTCCTTCACCTTCGCCAACGCATCGAGTGTCTTCTTCGTCTTCTCACACTCATTATACCACCTCCTTTCAAAGTTGTAATCCTTCTGTGACGTATCGAGTAAAATAGCCCACTCAGGCAGTGCGCAAGTCTCTTTCTCACCTTTCTTGTACCACCAGAAGCGATCCTTGTCATCAGTACCACGCCAGTGTTCGCGATTCCAGCCGTCTTTGAGAGGCGAATGTGCGTCCCAGCCGTGCACAATGCTGCGATGAAGGACGATGGGATGAATGTACTCATTTGTTTGACCGAGCGTGCGGAGGGACTGCCACTTAGGCTCCTTTGTTTTCTCGTCATACGTCTCGACGTCTTCATGGCCTGGCATGCGCGTGTGCGTGCCGTTGAGGTGATACATGCCGCCGAATGAGTCTACAAGTGGACCAGTACCCCAACTGAAGTCGAATTCCAAGTGTGGATGAGGAGAATCACGTCTTGGAGGTGCCAGCTCATCAGGGCCTGGGTTGATGAATGGAATATTTGGCAGTTTTGGAACGTATTTCCAGGCCTTTTCACCCCACGTTTCGTGGTGATAAGTGCATGCGTAGCGAATACGGAAGAGCCAGCGTTTGTACTGGGCGAGGTAAAGCTCAAAGGCATCACGGTCTATAGTCAAGTGGGGAGAGATGCATTGCAGCATCCAACACAGCGTAGCCGTGGAGATATCTGAAGATTGTGTTAGCCTGCTCACCCATCTTTTGATACGGCATTACTGACTTTCTGAGTCGCCTTTCATTGTTGAAAAGCAATCATTTGAGCCACCTCCGATGTTGATATGGACTCCTGGAAACTGCGAAAGTACGATCAGTTCTCATGGTATTTTCAAGGATGATAAAGGATTGCAGCATACCCAAGCTTGCTTCAACTCAGGAGTAGGCCGATCCGGATCATCAACGAGGTCCTTTGGAATGTACCATAGAGTGGGACGGAAAGCTTTACGACGTTCATCCAAAGCTAGAGCCTGGAATGCATGCTCGATGTCTACCTTTGGTCAGCTCATATTCTACATTCGCTTTTGGAGGCGACTTACTTTCGGTCAGTTTGACGTTATGAAAGCCATACTTCGTCCTGCCCCACGCCAAATTCAGCCCGACCATGTCGGGTATCCCCAGGCTACCGACAGTGTCAAAAACCCCGACTACCTTGACCTTGGTACTGCCTAGAAGGGCAAGTTCCCCATGTGGACGAATTTCCCACGCCTCGGCTAATAATTTGAGATCGTCCAAGCCAATATTGTCAACGTTGACACCACTCTTCTTTAGCTCTTCTCCCTTCTTGCTGAGTTTACCCTTCGTGAACCAAGACCAGGCTTCGGTCTTACGAAACTCAACTCCTTCGTCATTCGTCATATACAGCCTATACAGATCTGGAAAGAATTGCATATCGGTAGGTCGAATGACTCCGATATCCGAGACCAGTCCAGCGACGGCGCGAGCGGTGTATGCGCCTCGCGAAAAACCGAAGCAGAAAATCTCATCGCCTGGTACGTAGTTCTGGACGATGAAATTGTACGCTTCGATGACATTTTCCGCTAGGCCAGCGCCCGTGCCTCCTTGTCGTCTTGCCTCAGATGAACTCAGATCACCAGTCCCTACGCCGCTATCATAGTAGACGATCTGGTGGAATTTCTTCTTGGGGTCATCTTTGGCCTCACCAATACGCGCAATAAGACGACAGAGCTTAGTGACATTAGACGGAACGTTCTCTTTGCTACTCACGCTCGATTGCCAAGTGCCATCACAGCAGATTACGAGGCGTCTTGCCCAAGCTGTGTCGCTGGACATGGTGAAAATTGGCCGTTGTATATAGTTATGAGTAGCAAGAGGGAGTTTGAAAATTTAGACACCGACACGATTGAGAAGAGGGGATATATGCAAGAAGTAAGACGCCAAACACGGACCAAGGCTGAGGTTCAGGTGGGCTTCTACCACAAACACAACGATCCACGAGACCTTCAGAGGTGATTAAGCACAACTTCCAAAAGGACGTACAATTGGCTGTCAAGGTTCAGAAGCAATCAGGCAGTAGCACCTCTTGCCTTTTATTTTGGTGGGACATTTACGCGGTGGACAGCAGAAGGAAACGTCGCAAGGCTCAGCTGTAGCCCCCGCTAATCAATGCGCCTCATCCCCCGGGACACAGCTGAGGGGGCCGCTAAGCGATATGTTCGCGAAGAGGACAAGTGCAAGTGCAGATGCAGGCTCCCGTCTTTGAATCGACGAATTGGGTGATGCAAAGTCTGGACATTGGAGGAAGTGGTGAATTGAGGCGAAGTCTGAATGGTGGCTTCGGGAAAGCCGCTAGATGGGTGTCAGGTGCATGACCCTGAACTATCCTAATTAAGGGTAGTGGTTGATCTTCATTGCGCCGAGCGTGATCAGCGACCCTCTGTGTTTCTTCAGCTGTGATGCGGCTTGCGTTAAAAACGAGCCATAGGCTGACATGGCACATCGACCGATTGGTGGTATGCGACGGTGGTGCAGAGAACTCTACTGTGGTTGCACTCGACCCGCTCGTGTTTATTGATCAACAAGACTTAAAATCTCATTCATGAAGGCCTAAAAAGGACATGACTTTTGGGGCTGCATTTGCCAAATTATGGTTTGCTTGAATTTCTGCCTGCTAGCTGACAGCTCCCGCACTCAATCAACAATTCAAAGACCAAAGTGTAGGGATCTACAGCGCGTATCTATGTCGAAACATTGCGGACAGCTCCCCAGGATCGCAGAAAGTCCATAACTTCCACATTGCCCGTTCCAGCAGCCTCGCGCAATGGTCTCCATTGATCATAAATCAATGCATTCACGTCTGCACCGGCTACCTTCAGTCTTTTCAAGATGTAAATGCCTCCGCCGCGACACGATCTATAGAACGGTGTAGAGCCCGAAGCAGACTTAGGATGCAGATCAGTACTAGATGCAAGCAATAAATCAAAGCTGTCTCGAGCAGCAGACTCGGCTGCGAGGTGTAGCGGAGAAAGTTTTCGCTGAAAACCGGGCTCAGCGGTTGCGTTATTGACGTCTGCACCCAGGCGTAGAAATTCTTGTGCTATCAAGACTCTGGTGTGCTTGGCTGCTGTTGTAAGACAGGTGCATCCGTCCAAAAAGTGGGAACCAATGCTAGGTATGAATGGAAGTAGATAGTCGACCAACTCGTTTAGACCAGCCCATATAGCGAAGCACATTGGTGAGTAAGAGCAGACGTCATTGTGGGGGAAGGCAGCAGCGCGGACCTTGGCCACCGCCTAGAAACCACCCGATGTATGGATTGCATATGTCCATGAGCCCTGGCAGTCCACTCGCGTCCTGGAGATGGATCTACCAGTTAAGCGCAGCGTAGCTTCGCAGGTTATATTTATCTAGCGTATAGGGCCTGAGCTCTGTGCGTAAAGACACATCGAAGACATCGAAGGCCAGATACTGGAGGCAGATCGATGCAAGCCAGGCATTGGCTTCTCGAACATCAACATGAAAGTATCTAGCAGGCCCTTGTCGAATCGTGTCGGATGTGAGGCATTCCTGGAGAGAGTAATGGGAGAGTTTGACCACGCCTCCAGATTCCTTCTCGCGATCGGTGAGTATAAATGGTGCGACGGTTTCCAGAGTGTCATAAGGGTCGGCCGCAACGGCATCACAATCAAGAAAACGTTCGCTAGGCTGTAACGCCATGATCTCAGAGAGCCGAATAACAGTCAGAGGGGAAGCAGCAGCTACGAGGCACTGCAGTAATGCTTTGATTTCGTGCTTTTGTGCAGGATATTGGGACGCCGCCTGGCACAACAGCGTTTCATAAATGCAGTCGAGTCCATTCGGCATGGAATGAAGAATCGCCTTGATATCTGTCTGTCTTAGCAGTAGAGACATAGTCGAGTTGAAGCCGTGCTTGAAGAAGTAACCTTGAATTGATTAGTAGAAGCGTCTATACAGGCAAATTATTGATGGAAATCGATGCTTTGTAACAGAAAACTCGAAGTCAGAAAACTCACTTGCGTTCCCGCACGTGTTCCAATCTGTTCTTGGATGGAAAGCAACAAGTCTTGATGACGGAGCTTTAAGGTCCCCTTACTCACGCGAACCTCGAGTTCCTTTCTTATAAATGGTCGAAATTTTCACGCATATTCTCCGCAAGTGGGATGCGAGTCGATGTGATAGCTGGAAAACGCCGTTCCATTTGAACATCAAAGCGGCTAGTCAGAAGCACCTTCGTTACGACCGCGGTGCTTTGAACATGTGAATGCAAATGGGTAAGCATGTTCGCTGTTTTGTCTGTTTCGGAGGCCTCATCAAGCGCATCAATTAAGAAAAGGGCCTCCTGGAAGCAAGTCATTAGTTTCTCGATCAGTGGTGCGTATTTTGTCCGATTGAATGGGTAGGGAGATTCCTCGTCGACGACTTCTTTCGCGTGCTCTAGACAAGCTGGGGATAAATCCAACATCTGCTTGGTGATTGTCATAACGAAGTTCTGGTGTGTGATCTTGGAGTGGTCGCGATGATCGCAAAAGTTAAAAAGGACGGCGGTTGTATGTGGTGTAGCAGCCCGTAGTTGCTCTACAATGGAAGAAAATAGTAGTGTTTTCCCAGAGCCTGGTAGACCTGTGATCCAGATTTTCCCATTCTTCGATTCCATCCAATCCAAAGTGTTTGACTCAAGCAACCATGTCCCAGTGCTATGCACACGGCGAGAGAGGACGTGTTTCAGACTAGAGTATGCTCCATCGCACATTATAGGGCGCAACCACGATACAACTCTTTGCACTTCTTCGCGATTCATATGTGAGTTAAAATGATTAGACAAAGGCCGCATATCGCTCATCATAAGCCCTTGACTTGTTTCAATGCGGCGTAAGTCGAGCTACCACCTTATCAGTAATGTTTCCCCAGACGTTAAATGAAAACTAACGCAGAATTAGCCTCCACGGCATTCGCAAGTAGGCCTCCAAGGTGATGTAGTCGTTGGAACGACTCTTTGGTTTCCTTTTCTTTGAAAGACCAAATCAGCCTCCTACTGAGGTTTTTGGCGTTTGTGTCGTGTATTTGCTCACAGCTACTGATTGTTTTATACACTGACGTGAGTATGGCCTGGCGCTCTTTAATGCTCCAAGACGCTCGAGCGCTTTTATCGCATCGTTTGGCGCAGGCTTTGGTGGAGATTCTGCGATGATTCCCAACTGCGCAAGAAGGCTATCAACAGCAGCAGCCTCGGTCAGTAGACTTCTGATCTCGGAGGGTGCCCGTGCGACTTTTGATAGGAAGCCATAGCCACCTGCTAGAAGCGTGCCACTGAGTTGGACAAGATGATTGACAGATACGACGATTCCTAAGACTTCAGCCATTACTTTAAGTGCCTGGAAGTTAGATATCTGTTGTCATTGGATTCTAGAGAATGCAGCTTCGGGGTGGAAGGAAACTTTTGGAATTTCCTTTAGCTGCCTTGGAAGATGCTACGCCAAATTCTCAACCCGATGTAAATCTCGTTGCTATTTGGCGGGCAAGCAAGACGCTTGTGCTAAGGCCTTTGCTACATAAAGGCCTTCTTTTCTCATAGAGTAATATTAGCATATTGTCATGAAGCGGTTGGTAAGAGTCGCATCCACTTTGCACACGTGAAGACAGAACGACATCTTTGCCGCAGTTTCTCATGATATTCAGCGTGATGAAATGATCTCATCTTTTGTCACGATCTTCTGCTCCCTATGTTTTGCAATCGCTCTCTCTCGAGAGTATTTATTCCAAGCAATCGGCCAAATCATATAGCATTATGCAAAACGAAGAAATATGTGCCGAAGCTTGGTGGGTATATTACGGTAATTGGCATGCGTACGTGGTGACACAACCCACTTTTGTGTTCTCTTGGAGCATTGTTCTGGAATCCTTCCGTAAGCAAAACGCGGCATGCAATGAAACTTGGAACGAGGTGAGCAATTGACAGTGCAAAGACTTCGACTTCTTCTTTCTGAGCTCAAAAACATCGATGTGATAGAGAGCATTGGGTCAGCTTTAGCAAGTTCATAGCCCCTGTTTGTGCCAGCTGTAGAGATGGGGATGCATTCGCGAAAAAATTGCAGGCGTGGCAGGATCACTGGGTCCCATAAAGTTGTAAGAAGGTCTTCAGCTTGTTCTAAGCCCTTGAATACTTTGAAGGACGCGCGTTGTTGCTCGATGGCGCTGGTGATAGTCGAACACAGGGAATCAACGTTGCAATTAGTCAGGGACCAATGAGTGGGTCCTTCACGTGCAAGAGCGACTCGAGTTTTTTGGAGCCAAGCAATGACGACTCCTGCTCCAACCCCAGCATCCCAGCAGGGCTCAACCGAGCCGACGGAGCCGTCCCTTTCGAGGTTTGATGCCATCGATCCCACATTAAGTACACGGCACCTGTAGCGCATTTCCCCGCCTGCACGCCTTCTTTCCACCATATGGCCTCGAACCAACAACTATAAATTACACCGCCCCGCTCGAATCCATGTCTTTACCTCTCCCCGTCACCACCCCCACGATGCCGCCGAGCAGAGGTACGAAGCCTTCATTGCGCGCGTTTTCTGCACAGGAGAGCTTGTGTGCTAACGTTCAATTCACCACTGTAGAAACCGCGAAACACGAGTGCGTCTCCGAGGATGCGCTACAGCATCTCAAAACATACAAATATTCGAGCGTCGATAAATCCTTCATCTCCCGCTATATCCTCAAACATTACGTACGATTTCTCCGCTCGACGACCACATCGTAGTCTAACATGGATGTAGTGGAATGGCTTTGTGGAGCTGCTGCCGCTATGGATTGCGCCGAATCTCGTAACATTATTAGGCTTCTTCTTCATACTGGGGAATGTTGTGTTACTAGAACTATATGTGCCGGATCTGGTCGGACCGGTGAGTTGGACACACCTCGAAGAGCGTTGCGGACAACATGAGTCTTATATCAAGCTAGGCACCCTCTTGGGTCTATTATAGCTTCGCTTTTGGCATGTGGATGTAAGGAGAAGCCGACATATACGCGACGCCCAAGGGATGACGCTAACGCAAAACTGCAGGTACTCCACAATGGACAATGTCGACGGAAAGCAAGCGCGTCGCACGGGAACATCGAGCCCATTGGGAGAGCTCTTCGAGTACGTGATGTAGCCCAATGCGCCAACCCGCGAGACTGACATAGACGCAGTCATGGCATAGACTCCCTCAACTGCACTTTAGCCAGTCTTCTTGAAACTGCAGCTGTAGGATATGGCTCGACCAAAATTGGCGCGTTTACGGCGCTGATTCCAGTGCTCCCGATGTTTTTCTCGACCTGGGAGACGTACCATACGCATACGTTATACCTTGGTTATTTCAATGGGCCTACGGGTAAGATCAGGCCTTGCCCTAGCTGAGTAATGGGTTGCTAACCACGTACAGAGGGACTGATCTTGGCATGCCTGTTCATCTGCATGTCTGGATACTTTGGTCCGGAGATCTGGTCGACACCGCTCGCACGGTATTTCCCATCTTACAAAGCAGAGATTGGTGAAGTCACCTTGAAAGAGCTCTGGATCCCGATTATCCTATTCACTTTCTTCGTCGCACATCTCCCAGCATGTATCGTCAATGTTGCGCGTGCCCGAAGAGCGAGGAACCAGCCGCTGCTACCGACGATCTACGAGTGGACTCCGTTGGTCATCTTTGTTGTCTGCACTATGGCCTGGTTGGGATCACCGTACTCAAAGTTGCTGGAGGACAATCACCTTGTTCTGTACTGCCTGACCATGTCCCTTGTGTTTGGGCGCATGACGACCAAGATCATCTTGGCGCATCTCACTCACCAACCCTTCCCATACTGGACCGTTATGCTTGCACCCATGATCGGAGGTGCTTTGATTGTCAATCACCCCTATTTTACCATTCCGGGTACAACCTTTGGGCCCGTCTCCGCAAAATTCGAGCTGTGGTACCTTCGTGCGTATTTCGTCTTTGCTGCGGTTGTGTACGGAAGATGGGCGCATCTTGTAATCACGAGCATATGCAACTATCTTGGCATCAATTGCTTGACGATTCCCAAGAGCACGGCGGAGAAGAACACGAGATCGAATGGCACTGCCAACGGAGGCCACCACGAGAAAGGTCGCAAAGACTAAGCAAGCAAACAACAAACAATACAGCAACGATACCTATACCTCTATCCACGTAGATGTTCCAGCGCAAGCCACGGATTCTTGCATACTTGCTTGCGCGCGCACTGACCTTTTAATGACCTAGACTTCCGCGGCATGCATGCTATCTTATTTCGCATTCTGGTGGTCTTTTGTGGAAACGCTACATTGATAATTTTTATTGTCTGAGAGCAGACGGTCTGGGCTCGAGGGTGTCGCGGCAGACCTCTGTTTTCTCTTTTACTTCCATTTATTGTTCTTGCATAGCGATCGATTAATATTTTGGGCAGCCTGAAACTGTCAACAGATAGCGGCGTTGGGTGTGAGGCCAGATCTGAAGCACGGCTCGCAGAAGGATGTGTGACAGACTGGGCAGCTGCAGAACATCGCCCTTGCCGGCAGCCAATAGAAGCGAAGATGTGCATGCACTTGTGCATCTGATCGATTTAAATCCTGCGTATTTTCTAGTATCTTCTGAAATTTGACGAACCGTTCGCGCATGTCTTGCTGCATGTCTGACAGTCCCTCCTGCTGTTCGCATTTGCAGGGATGTTATTTGCGATTGAAATGCCGATGAAGTTGTGAGGCTCTTACCACATTGTCTCAAACAGGCCCGCATGGGATCTTTCTAGCGATGGCGCATAAGCTGAGGGCTGAAAGAGCGACGGCTTCCTGCAGCTAAAAAGCCTGGACCTAGCACCGATTCAGCTCCTCAGCTCTCCACCTTCAAACACCGTGAGATATAATGTCTGTTCGCCCTGTTTTGCTGAAGATATTTCTTGTATAAGCCGCGATGGGTTGGAAAGTGTTCGATTGTGCGGAATCGCATCCGAACTGCGCAGCGAGGAATCAGATTGTCGAAGCGAATCCAGATATCGCTGGCATAGGAGTAGGTATGCTATGTGCTGCATTATAGAGGTTTACTGACAAGTGTGAGGTTGTGCTCGGATTTTTGGCGACCACTTGCCTCGCTTTCTTGATTGCGTTTACGGTCATTTTCCTAGATCGATACGAACACATCATCAACCTATGCAGACGATGGTTTACCAAGGAGAAAAGAGAATTCAAACTTGATTACAATGGCCCCTACTGGCGATCGCCAGCCTTTTGGTCACGAGTACTCAGCAAGAATCTTCTCGCGTTCGCCGATACGCAGCTCCTCACAGGCCTGGCGATCCAATTCACGGCTATGATTAAGCACTGCCAATTGTCCGTTTACCACTTTCAGATAGTTACGGAGCTGGCATTTCTCACCACGGTGACACATCTCCTCACCGTCGTAGCGCTACGCAACTATTTCGTCAAGAACAGGTGGATCAATCTGCCCCGTATCTTCTTCATGCTGGGCAATCTGGGCCTACTTGGATACACATCTTTCGTTGCGTATTCGTACGACTTGGCTGGGCTCGATCTCTCGACTTCGTTGGCCTGCTTCTTCAAAGGGGAACGACCACCTCTGAAGTCCGCGTTTGGAGGAAAGTGGGCCTCGCTCATCATTGGTGCTATCGGCGGACACATCACGGTCATTCTCGCCATGTACCTGTTTAAAGATCCAGCAGATACTAGCGAGCGCAGGCAGTGGTGGTGGTATGTCGGCGCCGCCTTTCGAACTTGGATTGTGGCACCGATCTACTCAATATACGGCATATGGATGGCTGGAAGTGGTCTGAAGTATACACAAGCTCTCGGTACACCCAACGTCAACATACAGGGCAGTGAAAGCGAATGGGGTTTCGGACAATTCTTGCCAGTGCTCTTACTCGCTCTGCCGATCTTTGCTGGCTGGGAGAGCTTCTGGGAGGAGAAAGATGAGGATCGCGAGAATCGGTTCGGCCGACATTCGGTCAGGATTTCGAGAGCTGTAGTGGACGGTCAGCTGCAAATGATCGATGTGCAGGCTTCAAAGCAGTCGCCTGACCGAAACGGATTATCCTCGCACGATGGGTCAATGGAAGAGAGAACGATTGAGGGAAATGGGATAAGCCAAGCTCATGCTCGATAATATGAGCCGCAGACTGCTTGTTGAAGAGGCACCACATTTCGACCAACCCACAATCATTTATTGACTGTCGCCAACCCGGACTCCTTCGATTCACTCTCCTTCGACTTATTCCGGTCTGCTACCAACCCAAGTCCTTTGTGAAGTATCTCCATTGGCTCTGATTTCCCAGTCTCTCCATGCGGCATGTAGCAATACCACGAAGACTTGACCTTCGGGACTTATACCGTCCATTGGCGTTCTCTGGCCCTCATTGAGCGGGTTGACAACTGGTTTAACGATACCCACTTCATGATCAATACAAGACCTTATAATGTTCCGCTTCTGCAAGGCCCAGTCAGTATAAGCCTTCCCAAAGGTCCCAACTTCGAGATTTGCCATCCTGAAAACGGTTGCAGCCAGCAATGCAGTTCCAGCAACCTCACCAAACCACGTCTTATCGTCGATGTAATTGCGCAGAAGACCCGACTCGTCAGTATCATATGCTATGGCACCATCGAGGATTGGCATGATCATGCGCACTAGCGAAGCCTGTTTGTCCTTCGTTTCATCTGAAAACCTTGATTTTCGCATCGTAGCCAATACTCGCGCCATACCCGCAGCAGCCCACCCATTCGAGGTGCTCCATAGCCCTGGATCTGGCTTTGCGTTCGGATCGCAAATATTCGCGTTGACGATATGCTTCCAAGGCCCCTTCTCTGTGCGGAGTACTTCACCATACAATTCACACTGTCGCACCGCTTCTTGTATTAGATTCATATCGCCCATAATGACACCGTAATAGGCGAGGAAAGGAGGGACCATATATACATAGTCAGCCCACAGAGAAGGGTTGGCCTCACGGTGTGAAATCGCGCCATTCGAGTAACGTGGAACATGGTGGAGGAGGTGATGGAGTTGGCGTGTCGCTGCGTCGAAGTATAATAGGTCAACATTGCTAAGTATCAGTGCAGGTATACCGAGGGATACAGGGTCTGCTGAAGAGCCTGGTCATTCTGTCAATGCATTTGTACCTTTCGTCATTACGAGCTAATATGAGATGATGTACCGTTCCCGTCACATAATGTGGTACTATCTGTGCGAATAAACGGCTTCACATATTGTAATGCTGGTATGTCTTCAATATTCAATGTCGGTATTTGGTCTCCTAGGAGTGGATCGTGGAAAACGCTAAGTTCAGGATTGTGATATTCGATGAGTGCTTCGAAAACAGCGCCGTATTCCCAACTATGCGCTGCGGAAGCTTGCGCCTGCTCTAAAACTTTGTCGATCAGGTCTGCTGGCATTATGGCCGGCCGTCTTACGCGTGCAATAATCTTTCCTGGTCACGTCGTACTGTTATAGGTGGGCGTGTGAGTGTGAGCGCAAGCGTGAGCATGACGAGGATATGATGACATGTCCTCTGCATGTTTGCACCATACCGCAAAAGTCGACGAAGATCTTTGACTATGTAGAATTATCCAAACCGAGATAATAGCCAAAACCATCCTTCACGCTGTGGCTTTTAATTGCATATAAGTGTATAGAAGGAATCCGTTGGGTCTGGGTGGAGCTGGTGCAGGATTTGAAGTCAACCTCCAATATCTAACGCCGATGTATCCACCAAAGACCCACCGTGAGCTTCTTTCGTCCACGTTCCTGGAACCTTATGTCCGTGTTGATCTTACGTGTTATCTCGCCGCTGTTAAAGACCCCGAGATAACACTCTCTGCTGTGGGTGAAGCTTGATAAGAAAGTAAGCATATGAACCAGAAGCTTGCGATGATGAAAATTTGACCTCGTCATCCGGCGGGTAACCACACCTTCAATTCAGCCTCTGGAAACAAATTTTCAACACTATGTTCTTGCTGCGTAATGATGGCGTCCATTCAAAGATGTGTCGGGCTTTCCCCACGACCCCAGATTAGGTAGCAGAGTCCCGCAATCCCTCGTCCCGCATCATGAACCCCATTGCTACCCATATCCATCTCGCAAACCAACGGCGGGTACTTCCCAGCCCTAGCACTTCTAGTGCCCCTTTCTAGAAGGATTCCGCTGCACTCGACTCGCCTAAGCTTGAGCCTCATCCCCACAGGTCGCGGCTGCCCTCGGCTCAAGAAATAAACACCTCAATTCCGCACATCGGCGCTTCGACAAAGCAGGCATCGCCAACCGCTCTTTGGCCAGTGCCCATGGCGCGACTTGCAAGAGCCGTAACAATGCGAACATGCGAGTACAACATCGTCACAGCAAATATGCAGTTGGTGCAACGTCCACTTGCTTACGAGGCGATTTTCCCCGCAGCTTTCACCAGGGCTCCAGTCATTACGTGATGGTAATTGGTTCCCCAGAACTGCCAGTAGCATGATCTACTCACAAGGGCCAACTTGGCCACCCCAAACTGGGTTAACCGTGAGACGCGCCGGTGCCATCAGATGGTGAAAATTCTGCTATCATAGTAAGCCTCTAATCTGGCTTGCCCGTTGCGAGATGAGCTTGCTATATAACACGCGACTGTGCCCGGGTTGTGGGTAGGACTTGGTGTGGCGAACCAAACTTTTCTGCACTTGAACCATCAGGATCAACATCATGCCAAACCATCGTATCGTCGACGGAAGCGACCCTGAGAAGGGTCATGATGCCGTGCCCTATGGATATGAGAAGGAGAGCGGTGTCTATGAAGAGCCATTTGTTCATGGTGCTGCTACCGTGGGCGAGGCCACAGGAAGAGGAGGAGATACACATCGTGGTTTGAAGAGTCGACATATTCAGTTCTTGTATGTCCGCAAAAATCTTCTCCCAGTCGAACCAATAATACTAATAGACATATAGGGCTCTTGGAGGTGCTATCGGAACTGGACTCTTCATCGGATCTGGATCAATTCTTGCTCTGGTTGGCCCTGCGCCGTTATTCATGGCATATCTTTCCATGATGGTTGTGGTCTGGAATGTCATGAACAATCTTGCAGAGATTGTCACATATCTCCCGATGAAGGGTATCACGATTCCATACTTCGTTAAGCGATTCGTGGACCCAAGTCTTGCTTTTGCTGCTGGGTGGAATTATTGGTGAGTTCGAGTAATTCCAATTTCTAGTAACTACGTGTTGACGTGGTTTAGGTATGCGTACGCCATTTTAGTCGCTGCCGAAGCAACAGCTGGAGCTATTCTTCTGGATTACTGGGAGACTCCTGTTCACAATGCTGTCTGGATTACCATATTCCTCGTCGTCGTCCTCTTCCTTAACATCGTGGCCGTTGAAGTCTTCGGAGAAGCAGAGTTTTGGTTCGCTTCCATCAAGTTCATCACAATTATGGGCCTCATCATCCTCGGATTCGTCATCATGCTTGGGGGAAGTCCAAACGACCAAGGACGCCTTGGGTTCCGATACTGGAATGATCCAGGAGCGTTCAAACCCTATATAGTAGAGGGGAACTCCGGACGGTTTTTGGCCTACTGGACAGCTTTTGTTCGGGCTGGTTTTGCTTTCATCACCTCGCCTGAGCTGATCGCTCTTGCTGCGGGAGAAACCATTGCACCTCGCCGAAACATTCCCAAGGCTGCCGGACGCTTCGTTTGGCGTCTTGCTATTTTCTACGGCTTTGGATCCTTCATCATCGGAGTTGTCGTTCCCTCGGATGATCCTAGGTTACTGAGTGGTAGCTCCAACGCCTCTGCATCTCCTTTCGTTATCGGTATTCAACGAGCTGGAATCTCTGGTTTGAACCATGTCGTCAACGCTGCAGTCCTGACATCAGCCTGGTCTGCTGGAAACGCCTTCCTTTTCTCCGGCTCTCGCGTCCTCTACGGTATGGCTTTGAACGGCGAAGCCCCTAAGATCTTCGGCAGGACAAGCAAGAAGGGTGTTCCATACATGGCGGTTTTGGCAACTTGGGTTATCGGTCTGCTCGCGTACCTCAACGTCTCCAACACTGGTGCGCAAGTGTTCCTATGGTTCAGCAACATCTCTACGATCTCCGGCTTCATTGCCTGGATTGTAGTCATGATCACCTACCTTCGTTTCCGCAAAGCCATGGCCTTCAACCATATGCTCTCCGCGCTTCCCTACCGCACGCCGCTCCAGCCCTACTTTACCTACTTCGTCCTCGGCATCGTGTCGCTCCTCACTCTCACCAATGGCTTCCAGGTTTTCGTCCCAAGAAACTGGGCCGTTTCCGACTTTTTGGCAGCGTATATTACTATTCCCATCTTCCTTGCCCTGTACATTGGACACAAGATCTGGTACAGGACGCCGTTTGCGATTAAAATTCAGAATATTGATGTTATGACGGGCAAGAAAGAGATGGATTTCTTGTGCAAGGATGATCTTCCCGGTCCGCAGCCAAAGAACTTCGCCCAGAAAGTGTGGTTCTGGATTGCTTAAGGGCACAGAATCAGAAGGCCATGCCATTTTTCATATATATTGTAGAAATTATGGTAGATAACGGGTATTTATGAATATAAAGATAGCACATCGCTATATTTCCTCATTTAACATCCGTTCATACCAGGTAAATATCTCTGTGTCGCGGAAACCGTTATTGATTTCTGATATGATAAAGTCAAATCAAACTAAAATTATAGGCTCTCTCGGTATCAAGATTGAAGTATCTAAGGTTGATTGGGTATAAGGTAGTGTACATATTGCTTCCTGTTACTATAGAATATAGTATCAAAGTGGAACCTAATGAAGTCAGGACCTTACGCTTTATCAGGTAGACTATTACAACAGACCGTATTTATTTCTTGTTCCGAACAATAACTTCAGGCTCGCTCGTTTGCTCGCCCAAATCGGCCTCGCATCGCAACAATAACAGTCACGCTCATATGGCTATCGCATGCTATAGAAGTGGCTTCAGCTGCCCTGTGTAAATGTCGGCCACCAGGTCAGCATACTCCTTTTCTTCCGCAGGCACTTGAAGACGCAATTTTCTGTTCTTACGAGGCCCATACAAGAACCCGCGTTGGGATACTTCATCCCAAATTACGCGAGCTAAGTACCCTTCTATTGCCACTTTGTGGTCCAATATTCCGCGTAGTGATTTTGTGGGTGGCTTAGGGAAAACAACATCAAGCATCTCATTCGCCATAATGCAGCAAAGGTCGCAGGTAACCTCAAAGATGGGCAAGGCTAGCGTATCATAAAACAACCGAGCCTGTTCGAGAGCAATCGAACGGACTGCGTCGTAGAACACGTCTTCAACAGGCTTACGGTAGTCCACGGTGACAGGAGAGATTGGTTGGGCAATTGCTAAAAGTCCATAAACTTTGTCTCGAGGGTTCGAGCACTGATTTCGGCAAAATATCCTCAGCGGCCGGGAGAATCTGCCAGTGATAAGGCGATCGGTACCAGGTTGCGTGTCCATGTGATCCTCAACACTGAACCGCCATGACCTCTGTCTTACCGGTTGTTTTGCTGAAACTGAGTCCTCTTGGGAAATGTGTTCTGTTGGTTCTTTTGCAGAGCATACAGCGTTCTCGTAAAGGTACCGTATCTGATAACCGGCGCGTTGCTGAAGATCCGTCCTCGGTATCACAGCCTCCATTCTCGAGATCAAAGCCAAGGAAGACTCCCAGAGTACTCTGTGTCGGCCGTGATGAATGATGATATTGGATGCGAGCATCACCTCCTGCACAATCCAGAGACGACTCCAGTAAGTATTCTTCCAAACCAGTTCGGCGAGCTCAATCGCGGCACCTTCGGGCATAGCCCTGCATCTTAGATAAGTTAATGATTTCCTTATTGAGATTGCAAAGCTCATACGCTATATCTTGCGGGCAGAGTCTTTTAGTTTGAGAGACGCGGTCTAGCACATCTGTAAGGTTGTATGCCATGGGGCCTAAGGGATCGAGCCAAATGACGACCATAGCGGCTTTTCTATAGATATCGGCCATCATGGGCACTTGGTTGCTTTTCTCTTCCAAGTTCTTCTGGTCAATACATATTTGATCAATCCAGATTAAGCCTTCTCCAGCCTCCACTGATGACAGTCTGAGGAAGAAGAGATAAAGGTTTTTGCTGATAGAGAATGAATGTCCGTTGACCCATATTTGATGAAGGGGTGACGCCGCACCCCATGTATATGACAGCGCACGGTATGACGGAGTAGTGCCGTCGAAGTCGAATGTGGAAAGTTCACATTCGATCCATGCCTCGTTGGACACGACTCGCAGAAGTCGTATCTGTTTTGGACATTCAGATAATGGGATATATGTCAATGGCTCTGCTGTTTGCGATCGATTCAAATCCATTGAAAGTTTCAGCCTAGGTATGAAGGATTCTGTTCAATTGAGAGTAAGTTTAAGCCTGCTGCAGTCGATCACGTTGTGGCGGCAGCCCCGCTCCTAGCGAGGGGTTGTGCACCTATTGACAATTCTTTCTCCGTAAGCCTGCAGTCTGAGAAGATCCTAATTCTTACGCCAAACGCTGATTTCCAATACAAGAGTTATATATATTCAAAAGAATTGTTACCTCGAATCTGTTGTTCCTTTTCTGAGACGCATGCGGTGGGTACAGTGCCGTCTTTGGGAACGACCAACCCACCCTCCACGACAGCCATAATATATCTATATATATTTACATATTAAGAAATATTTCAAGGGTTGCATAAACTTTTTAACAGATTTCAGGTCGTCTAAAGCGTTATTATTTTATTATCCCGGGGACAAATTGTGGAATTGCAGAGCGAGCAAGAACTCTACACAGAACAGATAAAGCACAGCTTAAGCTTGGGATATTCCGAAACCACTCATGCATTTATCTTCTTACTGGTGACTTTTTCGAAAGGCTTATCCAGTTGTGATTTGATGGGCCGAAGACCGAGGAATCAATATGGAATCCATGAAGTAGAGAGCCCGAGGAAGAGGAAACCACAGTGATTACGGATAATAGCTGAAAGCCTATGAGCAGTAAATTATAAAGGTCATAATAATGTGAAGGTCTCCGGCATCTCCACCCCTCCACAGTAAAGCTAGTCATCTAGTCTTCCTTCAGGGCAGTGCTGAAGTCCCAGTTGTTAAGATAACCAGATCCGGCCTGTTTTTAGCAATTAGCCTCGCGGATCCGAAACATAAGATGGTGGTTGCTTACACAGAGATAGGTAGCGAAGCTGAGCCAAGCCAGATATGGGGTGAGCAGCCACCCGCAAGTAGGGTCAACTTGTCCCCAGATGTTAGCCAGGTAAGCAACCGTACCGCCAAGGGCGAGAATGTCGACTGTCGCGGCAATCGGACGACTCATGCCAAAGTAGAGAGGTGTCCATAAGAGATTTAAGGCGAGCTGAATGGTGTAGAGGGTGGCTCCATGCTACGTCATATTTAGATCAAGTGATAATGCGTGTTGAGAGCTCCTACCTTTGCAAGGGCGACCGTCTCAGGATTGATAGAGGATATGCCAGTTGTATAGGCACGATAGGCAGTGTAGCCCATGGTGGTATACAGTGCTGTCCATACTGGCCCAAAGACGTAGCCAGGGGGGTGTAGAGGTGGCTGCTTGATTTTCCGGTATGCAGTCTGGGAGACGCTCGCTACCTGGTGTCAGTCTTCTCTGTGTAATCTACTTGGGTAGCAAACTCACGACTGATGGCAAATCCAGTAGCTGTTCCGCAAACAACAGGTAGGAGAATGGCTACTGCTGGATTCTCGAAAGCAAAGCTCGGCAAGGTCAGGGAGGGGATGTAGCTCGTCATATTTTGGGATGTGCGATCTCAATGGGGTTCAGACGATGGAATAGTGCGTGAGATTTGCAAAGACTGCCCAGTTGAAGCTGCTGAAGGCGTGATATATATATCTGCAGCTCTGCACCTCGCGATGCGCTTCGTTAGTCTACGGGAAGACACATCCGCCAATCAAGCCTCGGTCCTGTACGATTGCACGCGTCGAACCATGACCCACATGCCGCGAGCCATTGGTGCCGTTCCAGGGATGCTAGCCCCGTTTCACCCGTTCCCGGGGCTCTCCAGCCGCCGCGATCAACCTCACCCTTCCTCCTCCATCTCCACCTCCACTGGCATCGTTCTGCCCGGGAGACACTTTAGCACATCGTGAGTGCACCAGCTGCTCGTCCTTCCTGCTGCCCATTGTTCGTACCCCTTCCTTCTTGTACAGCTATTTCCATAGCTCCCACAGCTTTGTTCGCGTGGCCATGCGCTCCGCCATACTTGAGCTATACCTCTGAGCTTCTCTTCTTGCGGCGCGGCTCGTGTGCGGTCATTCGCATCGGGCGCCGGCATCTTCTTGTTCAATTCTTCTATACCCGCTTCCTCCTCATTACTAACCGCGCCCTGTCATCGTCTTCTTGTCCCTTTATTTGTCCTCTCTCTAACCGGAGCCATCATGGCAAACAGCTGCCCGTCCCGTTTGCATCTCACGCGCCCACTCCCACACACCGCATCCTGCAGGCGAGATTGCGTGTCCCAGCAAGCAGCCTGCCCGTGTGTTGCGCCTATGATCGCCTCGTCGCCCATCCCTCGACCACACTGAACACCGCCAGCCCCCGGCCCCACGATCCGCCCATCATCATTACACACCATATACAACTTGTACAATTCTCTAATTTGTAACAATGGACTCTTACACGTATGCGCGCCTCGACAGGCCCTTGCTTGTAAGCGATGCTGACAATGCCAAGTAGCACCCGAGAGGAATCTAGGCCGCCCGTTGACTCGTACAGACGGCGCTCACCAGGTAAGCTCCCGTGTACTTCGCTCGATGCATAGCGCATTTCTGTGTCATGTCTGAGCGGAGTGCAACTTCTGAGCTTCAGATCGACTGACCATGGCCTTCACAGCCGCCGGAGATCGACGGACGGCCAGGCGGCGCTCGCGCTCGCCTCAGAACATCGACCGCTATCAGCCAGATAGGGCCCGCGACTACGACCAGCCGCGCCGCGATGGCAACCGACGGCGCTCCTCCCCTCCGCCCGTACAAGCTGGCATCGACCGCTACGTGCCCGGCCAGGACAACTTCGCACCAACCTTCACAAACAATCCGATCCCGAACCCCATGAATCTCGAATACCAGGTCGGTTTCAACTACTTCGCTGAATGGTGGCGTGTTGAACAAGTCATGAAGGAGGAGAAGGAGCGCGCAAAGAATGGGGGTCGCAAGCCCGTCCTCAAGGGTGAGCGCGAGGCTCGTGAGGAACGTGGTAAGGAGCGCGAACAAATTCAAGCTGCTTACGACGAGTACAAGGAAAAGCTTCAAGTGCAGATGGCAAAGACTTTCGTCGACAAGCACAAGGGCGAGGAATGGTTCAAGGAGCGATACGACCCCGAATACGACCTGGCATTCAAAGAGAAGTTGCGCGGCTACCGACACGCTATCTATGCCGACTGGGAGCGACAGCTGGAGGAGGGCTATTTTGACGAGTTCACGTTAGAAGGTATCTACAAGAACGACTCAAATGGAGCCGGTGGCATCGTCGAGAAGGAAGAGGGTGAAACAACAGCTGCTAACGAAGTTCTGGGCGTAGGCGACCTCTTGCCCTGCAAAGGGGGCGAGATTCGCGATGAATCTGCATTCCAGCCCACTCTACTTATCAAGACGATTGCGCCCACTGTTAATCGCGAGAAAGTTGAAGAGTTTTGCAAGGAACATCTGGGTGAAGGCCCTGGTGGCTTCAAGTGGCTCAGCATGAGCGACCCCAATCCTTTGAAAAAGTGTCATCGTATCGGCTGGGTCATTCTCCACCCGAGCGATGAACAACCTATGCTTATTGATGATCGTGGTGATGCACGCGACGATGATGCCGAAGACGGTGCTTTGGATGACACCAAACCCGAAGCCGTGCAAGGGCCCCAGAGCACAGCACAAAAAGCCCTAGAAGCTCTGAATGGCAAGACTGTCCAGGATGACGTTCGCGGAAACTTTACATGCCATGTTGGTATTCACGAACCACCTGCGGCCCCACGTAAGAAGGCTCTTTGGGACCTGTTCTCTGCTCCTGAGCGAATCGAACGCGATTTGGAACTAGCTGAGCGACTTGTCCGGAAGCTGGACTCTGAGCTAAAGGAGCACCAGGAAGAACACCTAGGAGAGCTGGATGGTGCCAGCAAGATTGAGCAGCGAGTCGAGGATCTTCGGTCAAAAGGCTGGCTCCAGCCTCCAGCAAATGCCCCAGCTCCTCCGAAGAAGGAGCGAGATCCAGAAGAATTGGAAGAAGGCGAAGATGAAACAATGGAAGACGACGAAGGTGCATATGATGACGAGGTCGATGACGAAGAGCTGCTGGTCAAGAAAAAGAAGCTCGACCTTCTCATTGAGTACCTTCGACGAGTGCACAATTTTTGCTTCTTCTGCGTATTTGAGAGCGACTCAGTCCACGAGTTGATTCGCAAATGCGCAGGTGGGCATCTTCGACGTCCTCGGGCCAGTTTGACCACTGCCGCAAAGGCCACTGCCAGGGCTACCGCTTCTGGCAACCCTTTTCCTTATAGGAAGCAAGAGTCTTCAGGAGATGGTGAGAACGGTGAGAGTAGCCCTGTGGAAGAGAGGAAGCCCCTCAAATTGAGCGGCAAGAACCAACAGCAGCTTCAGCGAGCTTTCAACTGGGTCAAGACTTACGAAGAGAAGCTCCTTCAGCTCCTCGAGCCTGAGAATGTTGACATCAGGAAGCTTGGTGGCAAGCCGCTAGAAGAGGCCATCGAAGATGAAATGGCCAGATACGTCAAGCAGGAAGATGAGTCCAAGTGGCGGTGCAAAGTCCCAGAGTGCACAAAGCTGTTTAAGGGACAGCATTTCTGGCGCAAGCACGTTGAGAAGCGCCACCCTGAGTGGCTTGAAAAACTACAGAAAGATGTGAGTGTTTCAAGGATTTGATCAAAGTATCCATGGGCTAATCATAGCGAAGCTCCGACTTGTCAACAGTTATGTCGTCGATCCTGCGCACATCGCCCCGTCACGCAGTGATGCTAACAGCAATGGTCACTTCCCCATGGGCAATCACGTTCAAGCCACCGGTACACCACGGGGCTTCAACCTCGCCAACATGAGCTTGGCCATGGCGGGCAACAACGGGATGCAGAATGGCCTCAACCTAGGAGCCCTTTTCAATCCTGCTATGGGCGGGAACTGGGACCCTAATGCTGTCCACGATGACCGTGGCGGGCCGATGCGACGAGGCGGTCATCGCTTTAACAACCGAACAGGGCCCTATGATAGGCAGCCCCGCGACGGCCGCAACCGACCTAACGGTACTGCTGGTGGCCGTTTGACACCTCCGCCACGTGGTGGGAGGCCAGGTCCTCAGCGATACGGCGAGGGTGGGCCTGGCCCTGTCCAGTCTGTCCAAGGTCGCTCTATCAAGAGCTATGAAGATTTGGATGCTGTGGGCGGTGGGGGCAGTGGAGAGCTCAATTATTGAGTACTGTCATCTGATCACACACCATTCACCAGAATGTCGTTTTGTATTCAAGTGCTTCTGCGAGGCGGTGTGTGGCCGGGTCATTTCGGCTGGCGTCAGGGATAGGTCTCAATTTGCTTCATGTAAGAATGTGAAATGCTTGCGTTGGCAGGCACTGGAAGGTATGCAAGGCTGGCGTTCATTAGGACAATTTATAACAGATATTCGACACATTAGTCTGTGTATTCACACACTGTATATCTCTTTCAAATTTAGGTAGCGCAAAGGACAGAGTCAAAGGAAACAAGGCATATCTCTGTTGTGTCAATGCTCATCATCATGCACGTGCACCCATGCAATCTTTGCAAAAATACAGAAAGGGGAAGTAACGCGAAGGCGAGGAGGCAGTTAAGCAAGGGCTGAAGGCATATACAAGACAAATCTCAGCCTGATTCACTTTTCGTAGCGGTCGGCCTCACTTGCTTCAGATTTACGCTTCTGCGATGGTGACGTACCGATATGTCGGCTGTGGGAAATGTGAAAAGAAGGCGGTTATGGTGAAGAGCACAAGTGCAGTAGTAATGGGATTGGAGCGTCTTGGCTTATGGCCAGAACATGGGCAGTACTAATTGTCAACACCATGGTTCCTTGCCAGACACGAGCCATGTCGATTGCCAAGCTGGAGTGTTTGGCCGAACAAGCGGGTGTTGGGCGCAGACAAGACGGTTGCGGTGGCATGAAAGCGTTTCCGATGACAGTTCCGATGGTGGAGGGGCACAAGATTTTAGTGGGGAGCGTTTCACAGCTAGTTGTGGGATGCTCAGAGCGTCTATTGATCAAGGAACAAGACAGGTAAATAAGACAGATGCACAGCCAAGCGCTCAAGATGCCGTGCCTTCCTTCGCCGTCTGTGCTAGTCGTCGTCGAGCCCTTGTGGAGCCCGCGGTCAGGCTTACCATTGCTCGGTCTAAGGCTGCGCCATTGCGAAGTGACGCAACTCGGCAATCAGCCACAAATTCTCCACGCGCCTGCACTTGCTTCAGTGCTGACAAGCATTGGGTCATGCCGCTTTGAGTAGTAAACTGGCGGTGCAGCCCCTCCGCAAGACCTACTCGAGTAACCTTCTCCTTGTCCTTGTGGGGTGGTGCGCGCTTCGACTTCCGTTGAGCCACAGCTGCAGCTACGGGGTACGAGCTTCAGCGTCATACACCACGCGTCGACTCTTGTTCTGCAGCGCCCTAGACGGAACTTTTTTATATCTAATTCTTATACCCAATCTCCGTCTTGCCGGGTCCCGCCGTCTAGCTTGTGCCCAACCTCCTGTTGTTCCAGAATGACCACCACCACCCCACCTGCCATCAAGCTCAACGGCGCTGTAGAGCCCACCACCATGGAGCCCAAACCCTCTGTTCGAAACGCCAGCGACCCTCCAGACCGACCCTCTATTCCGCGCAATGACACGACCTACTCCAAGTTCTCCACCATGTCGGTGCCGCCAGAGGGTTCCATTTTGACTGGAAAACAAGAGCATTGTACGAGGCAGAGCAGCATAGAGAGAACCAGACGACACTGACCAACATGCAGACCTCAAGCGTGAACTCATATCACAGCAGACCAAGTTTGAAATCGCCGAGCTTTCATCACCCACAGCCTTGAGGCGCTTTGGCGCACCCTTCCGCTCAGATGCAGGTGAGGTTGCGCCAGAAGACTCGGAGCTCCCCCTCCTTCGCTATATATTCGTGCACCATGTTCGAAACTTCCCTTTCCTGGATAAGGCCAGGGAAAAGGAATTTTGGCAGGATAAGCTCCAAATAGTACGTCCACAGGACCAGCCTAGGCAAGAAATGCGCTGACTGGAGATGCTGTAATAGTTCCTTGAATCCTTCGCAAGCAAAGATATTTCCTCTTCAGAAGACCGACTCGAGGAGACGAAGCGGAGAAAGCTGGCACTGAAAGCAGAGAAGCTGGTCGAGCTTATGATGGTGTCAGGTATCCCCACAGCGTCTGGATACGAGGAGAGGATACGCTTCGCAGAAATGGAAATCGTAGATCGACAAGCAAACGAAAATGGTCTGACAATGAATGAGCCTAGCGGACATTTCATAAATGGCTGGGATGTTAATGTTGCAGGCGTGAGGACCACATCGGTGAAGAAGCACGTTCGGTACCACACACACGCAGTAAGTACAGCTAGGGGCCTTGGACGAGAAGCGCCTAATCCATGATTGTAGGAGTACCTTATTCGAGTCAAACAAGGCGAAGATAAAGATTTCTATGTGGGCCGTCGGTACGCAGACTTTGTTCAGCTGCACAAGCGAATACGCCTAGAGCTTCCGGGCAAAGTCCTCACACCACTTCCTCGGAAGAACAATAAAGACGGGCTTCTACAATCAAGTGTAGATGACGATGAGGTCAGCTCCATCTCATCAGGATCTACTCAAGGACCTCCGCCAGAGCCATACGAAAGTAGCGGTGGTGGAGGTCTGCGAGGCTATCTTTGGGGTGGTGGGAGCAAAAAGAATAGCTCGCAAACATCATTGAGCAAGTCGAATTCCCCAAGGGCTTCAGGAGAGCATTTGGCGTTCAAACAGCCAAGAAAGCTGTATCGCGAGGAGCAACGTGTATCCCTTCGAGCGTTCCTTCGATCGTTCTTGAACAACGAACGGATTGCCCAATCAAATGCAATGGCCGACTTCCTTACACACGATCCAATAGAAGTGAATGAAGAGGAAATGGAAGATATTGAAAGACGAGAAGAAATGGACAAGAAGCGCATAGAAGAGCAGAAGCAGTTTTATGAAGTCGCGCGGCAACGAGCAGCAGAACTCGATATCCATATGGAGAAATTCAGGAGAGAGATCGTCGAGAGTAATGGCTTATCGCACCTCTTCCAGGAGATTAGGGTGAAGAACACTATAAAAGAGCTCAAGCCTGAGTACCAAAAGTTCGCGGAGTGGTTACGAATAGAAGTCGCAGCTACTATCTACCACCTGTTCCTTGCCGAGGACAACTCACCGGAGTTGTTCGCGCAAGCTAAACGGATACATTCCCTCGTCCCGTACGGTGTACTCAAGAATGTCATCAGAATCGCCAACCCGGCCGCTGTCATGAGTGGCGTACTAGACTTGTTCCTTGCACAGCCTTTTGGTGCCCGATCGCTACTGCAGCGGATATTCGGTATGGCCATCAACGATGGTGTCAACTCTGTACAAAAGACAATCGACACTCTTGGATCAACCAAGATCAAGGATGATGTCCTTTGCGCTAAGATCAAGGCATACGTCCAGGCAGATGAGAACGTAAAAGACATAATCCGACAGGAAGCCGCGAGCGAAAACGTCGATGTCGTAGTAACCATTCTACGATCAGAATTTTTCCAGCCGGAGTTGAGTTCTCAACAAGTGGAGAAGGTGTTCAATGCCTACGTTGCTTGGACCAACGCGGTTGAAAATGTGAGATCGAGCCGTTTGAGCAGAAAGAATAGCAGCCGCAGCAACCTCAGTGTGGGTACTAACGGAGGTGCTCAGATCGAAAAAGAATTACGATCAGGTGCTGAACTCTTCGCGCACTTGAAGCAATACCTTAAGCTATGTCTGAGACAGAGAGACAAACTCATGATGCTACAGATTATTGAAGAGGTAAGTACATATTCCCTGACACTACCGACCTAGTAAAGTCCATTAACAACGCGATAGCCCACAACTCTTCAACTTTTCAGAGATCTCTTCACTATTTTCTACGAACCCCTCGTCCGCGTTTACAAGTCTGCAAATGTATACAACAGCATCACTGACTTCGCGCTCTTTGTGGACGACACCATTAAGACAATCGAAGCTTGCCAACGTCAAGAAGTCTCAGCAGACCCTAACCAGACAGTGCAAGCATTTATCGATCTCTGCGCTCGCCATGAGGACAATTTCTACAAATTCGTTCATGAAGTGCATAAGCATGACAACGGCCTCTTCGACCAGCTCATGGGCTGGCTCGAAGGCATTCTTGATTTCTTGCGCCACGGGCCTGGTAGCGGCAATAAGTTGGACATGAATGCACTGTTCCAAGGTGCCATGGACTCGAATCTCATCGATAAGAACAAGGCAATCAGGGAAATCAACACATTGATCAAATGGCAGACGGCAAGGAAGAAATGGCATTCAGATAAGACGAGGCAGAAGATGGCGAGTGGCGGTGACGAGCCGGATCAGCTAATGGGGGGTGGCATTGCCGGCTTCAAGTCGAGCGACTTTGGATTGAATGAAGTATGTCCCTCCAGCCCTCATAGCTTGAGACTCACCTGTTGACATTTCTCCAGCTCGACCTTCAAGACCTCGAATTGGACGATGATGCCAGCGACTCTGAAAACTCTGAAGACGTGGACGACACCGACGTTGCAGATCCCATCGAAGCCGAGCGCAAGAGTAGAGCCCGTGCTGCGGAGAAGCTAAGGAGAAAGGCAGGAGAGCCGAAGAAACCACCTATTGTGGAGCTGTATAAACTGAGTGATGGGTTCAATAGCATGTTGAGGAATGTGCTTGCTCAATAAGGGAGTGAGGTTCCAATATAGAAGAGGAGTCTGTATATGGTGGTTTTGAGTAAGGGGTTGGGGTTTGCATGGGGTGCGATAGGGTGTGCTGAATGTCTTCAGCGGACCTAGCGATATATCTCCAATTTATTCTTATAAAGACTTTGCTTGATTATGGTGATAATGTCTTATCGGAGTGGCAGTTGGATTACTTCACTTCGGTGCGTGCGAGTACGGTCTGTGAACAAATAACTTAGTGCGGTGTGCTGAACCTCCTTGGCAACATGGTTGTAGCATTAAATCTCGAATAGACAGGAATTTGCAATGCAGGTAATTGTGTAGCCGCTGTGTCCCCATGGGCTTGGTGTTTGTGCAGGAGTCTGCCACGTGCTCGGTATGCATGCCTCCTTATTTGGCGCTAGCGCGATGCAGGCCAGCCCCGGTATTCGAAGCTAAAGATCGCATAGCTGTCCTTTACAGCCGAATTGTCGCAACGT
This sequence comes from Pseudopyrenochaeta lycopersici, assembly GCA_003313425.1. Taxonomy (NCBI): domain Eukaryota; kingdom Fungi; phylum Ascomycota; class Dothideomycetes; order Pleosporales; family Pseudopyrenochaetaceae; genus Pseudopyrenochaeta; species Pseudopyrenochaeta lycopersici. The sequence continues at coordinate 416,652 of NHZP01000008.1, forward strand.
CCACGCGGTCGCCCCGGTCTCACGTTTTCACTTCTCTTGTACAATGATATTACGGCTTTGGCACTGATTGTGCAGATCCATTCCTTTTCACCCACCCTACAGCCATAGAAGGAATTCTGTGTGCAATTGGAGCGATTCGACGTTCGGGGTCCACAGCTCCCCAGACAGCGGGACATTTTCCTGTAGCACGCTTCACCTCGGCGGTCTCACCCTTCAAATCACCTCGACCGCGCGTATCTTGCAAAACTCTACCCTTCACTCGACCCAAACTAATTCTCCGCGCCATTAGCTACCCTGCAGCGGTAGTCCGCCATTATGCCTGCGAAGTCTCGATTCACGAGGCTCGATGCCTTCACCAAGACCGTCGAAGATGCGCGCGTTCGCACAACCTCGGGCGGAATTGTCACAATTGTGAGCTTGTTGGTCATCTTCTGGCTGACGTGGGGCGAGTGGGCAGACTACAGGAGAGTAATAGTGCGCCCTGAATTGGTCGTTGATAAGGGGAGAGGCGAGCGTATGGAGATCAGCTTAAACATTTCGTTCCCCCGGGTTCCTTGCGAGTTGCTCACCCTCGATGTAATGGATGTGTCTGGAGAGCTGCAGATGGGTGTCACGCATGGAATTAATAAGCTGCGGTTGAGCCCAGAGAATCAGGGCAGCCAGGTCATTGAAATCAAGGCTTTGGATTTGTGAGTATTCTCGAATCCCCTTATACGCGGGAGGGGAGCCAAAGGCAAAGGAAGAATGCGACTAACAGTGCATGAAAGACACAAAGACGAAGCTTCACATCTCGCCCCAGATTACTGCGGTGAATGCTATGGCGCACCCGTCCCAGCGAACGCTATCAAGCCCGGTTGCTGCAATACTTGCGACGAAGTTCGCGATGCCTACGCCTCGATATCATGGTCCTTCGGTCGTGGCGAGGGCGTCGAGCAGTGCGAGCGCGAACACTATGCCGAACACCTCGACGCACAGCGCCAGGAAGGTTGCCGACTTGAAGGCAGCATTAAGGTCAATAAAGTCGTTGGAAACTTCCACATTGCCCCCGGAAAGTCCTTTTCGAACGGCAACCTCCATGTACACGACTTGGAAAACTACTTCAGGGACGAGTACGCACACACTTTCACCCACAAGATCCACCACCTTCGTTTCGGGCCTCAGCTAAGCGATGTGGTCGTTGCTGAAATGCAGCGAAAGCACCTCGCAACTGGCCCTGGAGGATGGACAAACCACCACATCAACCCCCTAGACGAGACAGACCAGCACACCGATGAGAAGGCCTTCAACTTCATGTACTTTGTTAAGGTGGTCTCAACATCGTACCTGCCGCTCGGCTGGGAGAGCCAGGGAGTGCACCCTGCCAAACACGACGAGTCTATCGGTGCTACGATTGATGCTTCGTACAAGGGCAGCATTGAGACCCATCAGTACTCTGTGACGAGCCACAAGAGGAGTCTGCAGGGTGGTACAGATGAACAGGAGGGTCATAAGGAGAGGATTCACGCGAGGGGCGGTATTCCAGGAGTCTTCTTCTCCTATGTAAGTCTCCGATCTTGAATGAGTCTGCTGTTACAATTACATGGCTAACGCAAGCAAAAGGATATCTCACCCATGAAGGTCATCAACCGCGAAGTTCGCGACAAGTCCTTCTCCGGCTTCCTCGTCGGTCTCTGCGCTGTCATTGGCGGTACGCTTACCGTTGCTGCAGCCGTCGACCGCGCCCTGTACGAAGGCGTCAACAAGATTAAGAAGATCCATTCGCAGTAGGAGTGCCCATCGGTCCACCACTTGATCAACCTATCTTGCTGCATTTACGTGCGTTCGTGTCTGGAGTTTTGGCGTTTCAATGGATTTCCAAAGTAGCTAGGGCTAGATCTATAAGTTAACGCAAGAGGAAATCGTGGTGAAAGGGTCAGGGCCGGGGGCGTTGCGGCTGTGTACGAGGTACTAGTTTTTGTGTCATCTACATCAGGTCGATGGTGGAGCGAAAATGACTGCACATAGGCCACTTTCAACTCGGGAAGATAAGAGTACAATTATCGATACTTCATGGCCTTTGAATTATCCAATTGATCGTTTTAAATACATTGTGAACTACTTGGCTTGCATAATGGAAGATCTAAGAATTATCCTAATGGCATACCGGTAGTGCTCTCGCTGCCCGCCGGCTGGACAGACGTACCGAGTTCTTAGTGTACAGTCCCTTCGTGATGGAGAGGGCTGTTTTACCTGCTTCAGATGCCCGTTGCTGGAAGAGTGGTACTGTCAAAGCGTTCTCGCGATCAAGTTCGTCCAACACTGTGATATATGGCTTTCATCCTCTTTGAAACCCTGGCTACCTGCATTCGGCTACCTGCATTCAGCGACCTGTTCGAAACTTCAACTCGCGTTTAACCCTGTACTATTTGAACATGCAATACAACATATATCAAACAACCCACAAAACTTTATTCAGTTTCGAGTACGCACACAATTAGCAACACACTTGTTTCGCAAGGCATCCATGGGCACTGCTGCCTGAGCGCCTAAGCTGCCTGAGCCACAGCCTCATCAAGCTGAGTAAGGTTTTCATCTTGAACGAAGCAATCATCCAAGGATGAACAGACGCACTTTAATGAGTCATATTAAAGATCATCCGGTCAACAGAGCTAGTCCGTCGAACAACGGAGGAGAAGGACTTTGGTCGACGTCGAAATCTCGACGATACCAGCCAATCACCGACATTACGGCACGAGCAAGCCGCGGCGCTTGGCAACGCACAGGCTCAAACCTTTAAAGAGGGCCTGGTTTCCTTGCTCGTGCTCGACAAACCCCAAACCCGTTACACACCACACACATTCACCTCATATCCTCTTCACAGCATCATACGCGACCCGAGAAACATTGATAATCATAATCGACCACATTCAGCTCTCGTTAAAACCAAAGTTCAGCATCAAACGGCTCGGCCACCCGCAAAACTTTTTACATACTCTTACGACATTCTGCAAGCGTCTACAGAGACCGATATATTATGTCGTTTCCGCCGCGAGGACGAGGGCGTGGTCGAGGACGGGGTCGAGGTGGCCAGAACTTCCAACAGTACTCCAACGATGGCGACATGTACATGGCTGAGGAAAGACCTCCCTTCAATCCACGCGGGCGTGGGGGTGGACGAGGATTCCAAGGCGGCCAGTTTCAGCAGCAACGTCCCTTTGACAGCGAAGGTGACCAAGCAATGTACGACGCAAACTCGTCACGTGGACGTGGTCGCGGACGGGGTCGAGGCCCACGAGGTGGCCATTACCAGCCGCCTCCCCACCGTGACCAACAATCTGGGGGTGACGACCGATTAGACTCAGATAATCCCGCTGTTCAATTAATGAAAGACTTCCTGGGGCGACGCTACGATGCAAGCAACAAATTACTAAACCTCTCTGCTATCGCCACAGATGAGCCTATTCGACAAGCCGGAATGTTTGCTACCGAATCGACACAGAAAAAGTTCTTTCCCGCGCTCATGGTCGTTTGTGACGAGATGCTGGGATCTCAGGAAGCAAAAGAGGAGGCTATTCATAGTGTCACTCTTAGCGCAAACAATCTTCAAAATACGCATGCAGTCTATAAACTCTGCTGGCAGCTCAACCATATCAAGAACCTGGATTTAAGCAACAACGCATTCGCCACCATAGACTCAATAAGACCATGGAAAGGACGGTTCAAGAACCTTGAACACTTGATCGTCGATCCGTTTCCGGGTCAAGGGTGGGAAGAGGAACTCACATCCTGGTATCCAAGACTGAAGATTCTAAACGACAAACAAGTTCGCGGCGGCAACAATACTCCTGCAGCAATCAACAACACACAACAACCGACACCAAACAACATCCCATTATCAACAACACCGGTACCGCCAATCGTGGACCCGGAACAGCAGAGGAAAGAAGAAATGATCCTCTACGTGCAACAACAAACGAATCTAAAGCGCGATTACGCAATCCAATGCTTAGAGGCAGCACAGTGGAATATTGAACAAGCCGGCGTGTTGTTCACGCAAAGTCAGGCAACTCTACCTCCCGAGGCATATAATTAGGCGTCGCGTGCTTCTGAGTTGATGGAAGAGTGTAGGCCATGAGCTAAATAGAAGACCAGATAGATGGCGGGTTGAAGGATGCAATCAGGAATTGTGTGCTTCTAAACTGCGAAGCAAAAAGTTAGGATCGAACACAATAAAACATGGCATGGCGTTTGCACAGGCATAGCGTGGAGTGCACGGGGGGTTTATTTGGGCGCTTCAAAGAAGAGTCAAAATGGTCGTGGATTTAGCTTGTTTTTATTTGCTTCTCAGCGCACTGGATGCGATGCGTACAGATACCCACGCATGAGCATGTTAGCTACCTCAAAATGAAAGAAACCTTCACATCAGCAAAATTTCGCCGTCTATCATACCTTGTTTCGTGACACAAAGGTGACAAAATGAACTCGCTACAACTTCACAGCTAATTTCAATGATCATGTGGACGAATATTGAATAGTAAACACCTGTTATAGGTTCATAGTTCACATTAACAATGATGCATGATGTGATGTATCTGAAATGTGATCAACGTCGAAGACTTCCTAGTCTCCTATACACAAGAATATGTGACTCCGATGTAGTAATGCAAAAAGAAAATAATAAAAAACTCCGTAGACTTTTTCAGTCATATGCACACACTAATGGCTCTTCCGTTGGGCATTGGCAAGCGCACTATTTAGCGCCGCCGTAACATCGACATGGAAAAGCGGCCTGTTCAACCCTTGAACAACGGCGATCCTGCCACCGCTCCTCGCCTCCTGATCTACACTACCATACGCCTTGCTGTTCTCTAGCTCTTTCCTAAGGCTACCTGTATCCGATGAACTCTCCAGTTCAGGCGCGGCCTCGATATCCCGGCTCCGAACCTGAGATAAAGTGCGCCGCGCACGACGGTTTTCACGAGCCTCTGCTTCGGCGGCGGCAGAGTGGCTGCCGCCAATTTCGGCCACGCTGAAAATGGGTTTCCAGCGATGTGTAACGCCGTTGTCTGGCGTTTCGGGGGTGTAGTATCCGAATCCAGCGGCTGCGAGGGCGCGTTTGGTCCAGCGGTTATTGATATTGCAGAAGTGCCAGTCAACGGTATCGGGCGCAGCATATTTGTCTAATTGGTTGCGGACGTCGATCAAGTTCTGCACCGAGGTAAGATCCACATTGTTGACAGAAGACATATCCAGGACAATGGCTTTGAGTGTAGGGCGTTCGTCTGCTTCGGCGGTTGCCTTGCCACGGCGTGGGCCAGGGTCATTCCATGGACGGTCACCTAATCTGCTGTAACTAGCAGGATTCGTGCGACGAGTTTTTCTGAAAATGGTATCCGTGAGTTGATCCAGGTAGTGGTTCGCGTTCGGGTAGTTGAAGCCTTCGCTAAATCTATAAATAAAGATTCCAGGATAGGGATCCATGAGTTGGATTGAAGGATTTGAGCCGTCTCGGTGATCAATGGGTAAGAAGATCTCCCGAACCGAGTCTTCATTCTCAGCGAGTTTCTTTCGGATGCCAGGCTCTCTCTTTGTTTCATGCGAGGGGTCGAGGAGATGGTCACCGACGACGGAGTGAATCTTGGCCCTGCCCATGAATCTTCCTTGAGCTTTGAATGCACGGAAAGCGAACAGAGCTGCAGACACAGAGACCGTGACGTAAATTCCGTTCTCAATGGTAGAGAAAACAGTAACGAGTACACCGGCGAAAAAGATGAACACTTCCAGAGGGGAGATTCTCCAGAACTGGTAAACGGTATTAGGTGGAGTGATCAAATCACCGACCGCGTGAATGATCACAGCGGAGAGAGTCGCGTTCGGGATATACCAAAACATGGCCGGAAGGGCGTAGATGGCAAGGAGCACTACAACGGCCGTGATGACACCCGCGAAGGGAGTGCGCACACCAGCCTTAGACTTGATGGCTGTACGGGAGAAAGAGCCTGTTGCAGGATAAGCTCCAAGGAAAGGACCAAGGCAATTGGTCACGCCAATGGCGACTAGTTCCTGGGAAGGGTTGATGACGTAGTTGTTTACTCGGCCGAAAGACTTCGCAATAGAGATATGCTCAATCAAGAGGACGATGACAGTTGACGGCAGCTCAGTCGAGAATGATTTAATAATATCGGTTGTGATGTGAGGAATTCGGGCATGTTGAAATCCTGCTATATGTAAGCGACGTTCTTCTTCGTTCTCAAAGGATACATACCTCGCGGAACGTCTCCTAGAGTGGTGACGATTGGCTTTGTGCCGTTGGCTCTGTGGTGTCGGTTTGCCAAGTAGCTAAATAAAACGTACAACAAGATGACAAAGGCGGTTCGTAGCGTGTTGAGAAAGAAGAAAAGCTTTGCCTTCGCCGGAAAGCGCTTCGCGCAGAAATTGCAAGCAAAGCGAATGGAGTATAACAGAAATAGAGATGTCAAGCCGAAGGAAGCATTCAGGTTTGTTCGGCCAAGATGCGATAGAATGTTAATCGCCACCTTATACGTGGAGTCTCGTGTTGAGAAGCCCGTGATACCCATCATAGCTGGAACTTGTCCAACACCAATGCTGATAGCGGAGCCAGTCATGAAGGCTGAGATGGCGGGTAAAGAGATGAGATCCACGATCCATCCAAGGCGTATCAAACCCAAGAAAAGGACGATTGCGCCAGCAATGATGGCTAACGAGGATGCGATGATGTCCTTTGGTATACCCTGGCCCCTCAGCTTCTCTTCCGCTGACAGAACCACGTTACCAGTTACAGTTGACAGAACAGCAACTGGTCCGATAGTAATGTCCTTAGAGGTGGCAAAAAACCAGTAGATGAGGACACCCATGAAAGAAGAGTAGAGACCAAATTCAACAGGAAGTTCGGCCAACTTAGCGTATGCCATGCTTTGAGGTACGACGACAGCGCCGACAGTTATGCCTGAACAAATCAGCGAATGTTAGAAAACTGGGTAGGCGAACAAACCGGCAACCAAATCCCCGATGAGCCATTGGAGATTGTACCGCGTTATCCAGTGAACAAATGGGAAAAGGCTGTAGAAGTACTCAGCCAATTCTTCGCCGTTGGGAATGACGTCGTGGAGCCATTCTCGAGCAGTAGGTTCATGCTCAACATAAGAATCAGCTGAATCGATAGAGAAAACACTTTCTCCTCGAGTTATACGTTCCGAGCCGGTCTCGTTTCGGTAATGGAGGTCAATACCTAAGACCTTTGCGAGACCGTGGCCAACCTTGGTGGCTGTTGACGCCATGATAGGGCCAAGGTGATGTTCAGAGGATGAAAAGATACAACACCTAAGAGCACCACGTGCTAGTTTCCCAATATAAGGTCACGACCGAACAAGCCTTGAGAAGCTACGACACAAGGTTGCCAGGCGCCCGGAAATTAATTCTTTTAAAGGAAGATCGGACGGGAGGGCGCCCATAAGCACTGTGAAGTGGATCAATAGCCTTAGCCTACGTACTATCCGTGGGTCAAAGACTAATGGAGAATATGTTCGAAGCCAGGATGAGGATCGGCCAGCAAATTTGAAATGGACGTTACGTGTGAATGTCTGGTTGAGGGAAAGTAAGCAGTTTCGGCAACGCCTCAAGATTACTTGAGTTGATATTGCGCGTCGATTACTGCCAGAGCAAAGTGGAAAAGAATGACGAAGCGTAGAAAAGTGATTTATCGCCGACGTAGCGAACGATCGCGCAATATGTCTAACCTTAAGGCCAAAAGCCAAACTGCACAACTGTAAGTCTCATTGTAATGGCTGTTTCCAAGCAACGCCCACGCGGGTAAGAAATTGACGGATGACACAATAATTTGCCATGCCGGCCAAAACTCCCCCAAGCGTGGCAGCAAAGGTGACGCTGTTCGCCGCGTTACCGGCCTCCATCTAATGGGACTTTGGTTGAACTTGCAGGGATGCTCGGATGAGGCGACAGGGATGGTGCGCGAAGGAATGGGACGGTTGCTGATGGTTTATACTAGCATCCAATGGGGGCAACGGAGCGTGCTATTGCGTGCTCGGAGAGAGAGATGTCGTCTTGACCCGGTGCGTATGCCAGTCGATTTCTCGGCGATGGCACTGCGACATTTTTAGCGAATATGGCATTCAGGCACATTTCGTAATTGCGCTCCTAACTGACGTATTCGCGACCGCCCGCACAACCACCTCGGATCCTCGCAGATGCAATAGTAGATCTCCACATTTTGCACGTATCAAGTCGTTCGTTTGCTGCCTATTTGTTGAAGAAGCAAAGTTGCGGCGCATCCTATGTCGTATATTGCTCACAAGGGCAATATTGGGCAGCTGACGTACTGCCGGTTGAGACATGGTGTTGCAGTTGCCCTGAGACTTTGGCGGCATCGCGCCTTTCTGGTCTGGCCGGAGTGCTCGAGAGATCTCGGGAGCTACTCGCGGAAACATGGGAATCCCGTGCACTACCAGCAGTGGAGCGAGAAGTTCGTGGGTTGAATTAAGCTTTTTCGCTGGAGGAGTGCAGGTGCACGTGGAGAGGTTGAATCCATGGATATTATCAAACGATAGCTTCCGATTGGATGTCTGCAATGCGATAGGCAACGTCCAATGGCTTCATGCTCAACCTGGAGGTTAATCTCATAGATCTGGCTACGAGAAATCAAGAGGGCACTTGTGGAGGCTGCTAAATTCGATATCCGTGGATAGGCAGCGTTGAGAGGTAGAAGACCTTCTTGAGAGACAATTATTGCTTGACAGCAGACAAACACGCTCTGATATGCAGAAAGATCGCGATAAGAGCTCCACTCAAACATAAAAGTGTAATTGTTCCTGCAGCCTCAAAATAAATCAACCAACAAACCGACCTTCGAATCCATGAGGGCTCCAGCAGTCAGGATCAACGGCAAGCAAAGCACAATTTAGAAAGCACATTGGAACAATATTTGAACAATCAAAAGTATTCCTTCTTTAGTCTCAACACGGGTATATACAAGAGAAGACCGTGATGCACCAATCCAACCGATCAGAAAGTCGAAGGAAGTCCAAAAGCGCCGCGCTATATCAAGGACGCTTAAACGCAGCAAATGCGTATCGCGAATGGGGTAATAAGAAGCAGCCAATGACATAAATGAACACCAATAAGTCCAAAATCCCCAAGCGCCTGTCATAAACATCAGAACATTTTCCACTACTGCCATAATCCAGAGGACCCGGAGCATGAGTATCCATAAAGCGTGTCGCCAGTAATTTCAATCGCTCTCCAGCAGCTGCCTTATCTTTTCATAAAAACTAGCAGGGTACTGTCGTATTTCGTCGTCCGTTGGCGCGGACTTGTTGGGATCCCTAAATCGATCTGCGACCCTCTGAATGATTTGGCCAAGCAGCTCCTGTGGTATCCTTAGATCATCTCCTCCATCAGGATACAAAAATGGATCTCGTTCATCCAGAAGTTGACTGATGTTGGGTCGTCTGGATGGATCTCGGTAGAGGCAGTGACGAAGCGTTGCTTTCAAGCCCGGTGGTACACGCACATCACCGACACCAAAATCTGGAAACTCGATGTGGTATTCACGATTCACAATCGCGAGGACGCGGGCCATTTGATTGGCAATGTGGGCGAAGGGTGGCCGGCCGTAGACCATTTGGTACAGAATACATCCCAAACTCCACACATCTGATGGCTTCCCGAGCGCCATATCTTTGGACCCATGGCCATTAGAAAGCTGTCCTCGCGCACCACCAGCAGAGTCCTCGAGTGACTCTGGGGACATGTAGTTAGGGGTACCAATGTGCGAGTCGCGGTGAACGTTGACGGTGTGGTCAACCTCAATGGCATTAGCGATGCCGAAGTCGATGAGTTTTAGGCGACCTGAGACTAGCAGAAAGTTTGCGGGTTTAAGATCCGAATGCACGATGTCGTGGTCATGGACTGCGCCAACGCATTCGAGCATTTCCTTCCAGTAATAGCGTGTGAAGCTGAGGTCGAGCTTGCCGTCGCCATCTGCGGGGTCAAGCTTCATTCGTATTATGCGGGCGAGATCTGATTCTCCAATCTCCATGAGCTGTAAGATGTCAGTCGCGTTCTTAGTGCAGAATGCGTAGATTTACTGCTGGGTCGAGTGCAATTTACCCAGAGACGTTTATGGGATAGAAAAAGACAGAGACATACCACACTGAGAACTTGTCGCTGCTCATCAACCTCCCAATCATATAGCCTGACCACTCTGTCTACATTTTTAAGCTTCTGCAGCAGATCGATCTCGCCCTTGTAGCCCCGAACCGCAGCCTCATCCGCATCCTCGAGCTTGACTCTCTTTAGCGCCAGCAGTTTGAAATTTTCGGCCATGACGCGATATACAGCTGAGCTACCTCCTCTTCCTATTCTGTCCATCTGCGAATAATGCTTGCCATTTACTGATAGCGTACTCCTCTTCTTCCTTTCTCTCGTCTTCGTAGTGGCAGCTCCAGCAGCAACGGTAGCAGTTTCTAGAACAGACATCTTCGGTGGTGGTGGCGGTGCTGGTCGCCGAGGTGTATTCGCGCTGATTGCTTGCAGCGGCATTGGCCTTTCCTGTTGTTGCTGTGACGGCCTCTGAATAGGCGATTCGTGCTGTGATGGTGGCTGTTGAATGTTGCGGTCCTCTGCGACCTTCATGACGGAGCCGGTGACCTTCAGTACGGAATCTGGGACGTTTTCGGGCTGTACCTTGACCACCGAGATAGGCAGATTCTCCTGGTCTTGCGACGGTGGATGTTCCTCTTCGCTCTGAGGCGTCCTCCGTAGCCGCCTCATTGGTGCACCCCGCAGCGGTACTCGTTTTATCCGTAAGCTTGGTGCAGGTGTGACAGTGTCTTGCACCGGCGTATTTGAACCAGAGCCATTTCGCGATATCCGTAGCTTCGGCTTCCTCTTCTCAGGCGAGTTGACATCATTTTGTGCGAGCAGGGCGGTCGTTAAGGCGCTGAGCTTCATGGGTTGCGGTATTTCGTCGTCAGAGCTGTCGCCAATGTCTATGTTCTGCATCATGGGCGCGTCTGCCGAAAAGCCCTGCGACTGACTGAGTACCGAGAGCGGAGAGTCTCTCCTGGGGCGGATCATCGAATGAGAGCGCATGCGTCCATAGGAGGAGCCGCCCATAGGTGTGGGAGAGGCGGTAGCCATTGCGACAAGATGGAAGTTCGTTGCGCAATGGGTTGGGCGCGTCGCTATATATGGGATGGGTGAACTATATGGCTAGCGATTGTCGACTGAAGTGTTAGTTGCGCATACATAAGGCCAGTAGGGTAGACGGCTGCTCGTAGTAGGGATGTTGGCGGTGGGGAGGTTCTGAAGTTGAGGTGGAGAGCGCGCAGCAGCCAATCCTGGACTTCGCGTGGTTATCGCGTTGCCGGGCAACTGGGCAACAAGGATAAACAAACACCGGAAAGGAGCATAATGTGCCCAATTCGTCTCGTCGTAAACTTTAAATTGTAACAAATGAGAGATGTTCATTCTTTTGCAAGCAATTCGGAATATTTGTAATGGCTTTTGGTCTTATAGGGAAGGAAACGTGGACATGTTCAGAACGCTATTAAACCAATAAGACATGACTATATAATCTTCTAGACATTCAGGTACAAGTGGACATAGTCATGCATTCAATTACATTGTTGCAAGTCCACTGCTTCCAATCGTATACTGTGATGTACAAGAGAACTGTGACGAGCAAGATGAAATGATTATGTATGTGAGCAATTGGCAGAACAAGACGCCGCAAGCAATCTAGAATTGATGCACGACTCATCAGATTGATATACATGAGCACCGAGACCTTGCCAGCCAGTCAAGCAAAAACTGTTTTCGATCGCTCAAGCACTCACTTTACATATCTCTCTCACACACCTCAATGAATCTTCAAATGGAGGCTGTACTCTGCAGAACAAGCTGTATAAGCTGATTAAAAACAAAACATGCTGTCTGCGGTAATGTGGCAACACTATAACGCCATAGCTTAGCACAATTTACAATCAAATCCAACCAACCAAACAATTTGTCTTCGATTGTTGAGTCGAATCTGAGCCTCCTTAACCACCCACGGCTCTTGATATACTCTTTTCATTGCCGTGCAATATTACTGGCAAGGCAACAGAACCAGCCATGGATTATGTTTGCTCTAGATATCGTGTGGATAATCTGCTCTTATTTGTCTACAGACTTGGGTTAAGCCAAGATCTTCAGATTCATCCTGTTCGAATCACCTAGCTCGTTTTTGTGACCGTGATATGGAAGTAGAGGTTGCAGTAATGGGATAGTTGAATAACAAGTGCGAGGTAGAGCTCAGAAGCTTCATATGGAAGACAGATACGCCACCCTAATCTAGATCGTGGAGCCTTCTTAAACGCCTATTCATGCAGCTCGGAACAACAAGATGTTGATACAAAAAGAAAATCATAGTTTGGCGCGCGGAGGTGCATCCTCAAGCACAACAGCAACCACAGCAGCGATGTCGTCCGGTTTACCGCCATGCCAGTTCTCTCCTGGGTACCACTTCTGAACCTCCTTGGCGAAGGGTCCGTCTCGACGAGTATTCAAACCCGTTTCCTTGGCTTCCTTTGCGATTGCGACCGCGACCTTCGCTTGGAGCGAGGAGCTGTTTGCTCTACGAGCTGGGTCAGCTTGAACTAATTGTGCTAGGTTCTGTCCGACTTCGAGCGTGCCGTCCTTCTCCACCCAAGCACCAAGATCCACCATGTGACGGCTGACAATGCCGAGCGCATCCTGAGGGCTCAGATTATCCCACACGCCATCGGTGGCGAAAACCAGAACGTCTCCATGACGGACTTTATGATGTGATACACTTGATTCCTTCGGCAGATCCGAAAGAGTGGCGGGGCCTCCAAATACGGCCATCTGCACGAGCATGCGTTGCGGCGTTTTGGACAGTTGGTACGGAGTATTGAAGGCGTGCGTTTGGGGCTGCGTGAAATGTCGTACTGCATTCAACCCGAGATGCATGAATCCCGAATCGCCCAGATTGGCTACTTCGACGTTGCCGTCTGGCTCTGCAACGGCCAGGCATGCAGTGCTGCCACCACCCTCAATGCTGTCATCTTCGGTGACCTCGTCGTATGCTAGCTGCAGCAGATCTCTGGGGTGCAATGATGTTGTGTTGAATCCATGCGGCCATGAGCGCGCTGCGCAAGCCATGTACTCGCACAAGCCGTGAGAGAAATCGGCAGGGTCCAGTCCAGACTCAACCCATCCTCCTACTCCATCTGCCACGCCAAATGCAGTTGTAGCCGTGTCCCCGACCTGGCTGAAGAAGAAAGCGTCTTGCCCGCTTTTTGCGCGATGTCGCTTGTTTATGGCCTCCTTGCATTCCCTTATATCTGCAATGATGCTTTTGGTGGGGTCGTGGACGGGCCGTGTGAACAGATTCTGCTCTGCATTGAAGCGGTCCTGCTTGGCTGAGTATGACGCGGCAACATGATAGGTGAACTGTGGTGTACTTCGTCCGCTGTGGGAGGTTGAGTGCAGTGAGCGAAGGCCGATGGGGGCTGGACATGTGTCTCTATTTAGGGGACATGTTGGCTGGGCGTGTGGCGGTGGAGGCCGTTGCGAATGGAGGCTGGCTGTTCGCATTGAATGCGCTGGCGCTATTATGGAGGATGCAGAGAGAGCGAAAAGGAAGAGGCCGGTGGAACTTCGTCGCGCCACAGGTGGAAGCCGAGCCAGTCCCGCTGCGCTGCAAATGGCAAATGACATGGCCGCAGCCCAGGTCTGCGGATCAAGAGTCAGTGCGTGAAGGAAGCGACAATAGGAAATTGTAGTAGTGAAGGAGGCGCATAGTGGCGGCGCAGTACCTTTGCGACAAGAAATGTTGAAGTGAAAAGAGACTTTTGGACTAGGGATTCACGCATTGGCCGTCGTCATGCCGATCTGGCTAGTCCCTGAATGTACTTACAATCAGTGAAAGCATTGCTGCAGAACAGAGTCAGACAAAGAACGAGGAGGCTAGAGACATGAGAAGAAGCTGTACCCAGCCCGCTGGCTTGCAATTGATGATCTGTTCCTTTGTCTCCGTACACACGGCGTGGCCAAACAGCGCAAGGAGCAATCGTGTTTCAAACGTGCAGTATGACATAACCGCCGCTAGTCAAGCCCTACCGCCTAAACTCCGGGTTTGCTGGGGAACGTCTTTTGGAGATCTACGGTCGCAAGCAACATCAGTCCTCCCCGCCGTGGGACCAAATAGTCAAGATGAGCATGCATCCGTCGCGGCAGGCTTACGTTGAGGAGGAGAATGGCGCAGTAAGTCTATCTCATTTCGTGGGTTCCCGAAGGCTACACAATGCTGTGCAGGGGAGCTTCACGTGCTTCAACAGCTGCCGGTAACAACTTCTGCATGGCCTCCAGAAGCTGACCAAAATATACAGGATGATGTTATGGAGGGCATCGATCTTGCGAGTGTCCGTATGTACCACTTCTCAGCGCATTGACTGTTCTCTGAGACACTAACATGCTCAGCTCTGGATCGCGACCATGCCATGCCCGGTGCAGGAAACGAAATGGCTTCAACCCTTCTCGGAGAATTTGATCGAAAGCGACGAGCTGCCCAGCTGATTGTACCAACTGCCGACCGCGATGTCAAGGCCAAGCTTCGCTCCCGTGGAGAGCCCATTACACTTTTTGGCGAAGGACCTGCAGATCGGCGCGACCGACTGCGTGCTTTGCTTGCCGAGGCCGCTGAGGCACAAGGCGAGGACGCGGCAGATGTTGAGATGCAAGAAGCGGATGATGCGCCCGGAGACGAGCAAGAGGAGTTCTACACACAAGGCACACAGTCGCTGCTCGATGCACGGCGGGATATGGCGAAATACTCCCTACCGCGAGCTAAGGAAAGAGTGACATATCAGCGTCTCGAATCTACTATTCCGCTAAAAACCCATATTGACTTTCGCAATGAGATCAAAGACCGGCTAAAGGGATTCGAATTATACGGTTCGCAAACCGCGGATCGTCCCGTGAGCATTGTTCGAGTCTCGCCAAATGGCCAATACGTCGCATACGGGACATGGGGCGGGAAAGTTGCGTTATTGGAGATTCCCAGTCTGCAGCAGAAGAAGGCGTATCGAGGTGGCCATACAGAGCGCGCAACTGGCATAGATTGGATGCCAGGCGCAACCCTTCAAGGCAGCAGCGTGTCAACTTCCAGTGTGAACTTCGCCTCTGGTGGAGCAGGCGGGAAAGTTCAGTTATGGTCACTGGACGATGATAAACCTCTACGGACCTTGGAAGGCCACACCGATCGTGTCTGTCGACTGGCATTCCACCCGTCTGGGCAATATCTAGCCTCAGCCTCTGACGATACAACTTGGCGACTTTGGGATGTCAATACTGGGCAAGAGCTTCTCATGCAGGAGGGTCACTCAAAGGAGGTTTATGCCGTCAGCTTCAACGGAGACGGTTCCTTGGTTGCAAGTGCCGGCTTGGACAGCATTGGTCGTGTTTGGGATGTACGCACAGGTCGCGTAATCTATATGCTGGAGAGTCACATCAAACCCATCTACGGACTCGATTGGGCTGCGGACGGCCACCGGCTCCTCTCCGGTTCAGGAGACGGCTTCATGAAATGCTGGGACGTCCGAGCAATGAGAGAAACGAATTCAATTGCATCAAATACCGGAGGTGTTACCGACCTGCGATGGTTTAAAGGTACCGACGGACCAAACAGCGGTATTCCGTTACAAGCAAATGGTGAAGGCGAGCTCATTCCGAAAAAAGCCTCGACCTTTGTCATTTCCTCTGGCTTTGACAAGAGCATACAGATCTTCTCTGCGGATGACTGGGCTCATTGCAAGACCTTGCAAGGCCATTCAGGAGCTGTACTCAGTACGGATGTGACAAACGACGCAGCTTGGATAGTTAGTGGTGGAAAGGATCGGACTGTCAAGCTGTGGGCTAGGGATGACAACGAAGGGATATGAGTCGAAACCGTCAGAGACTAAACAGGCAGGATTCAGCGCAAGACAATGAGGTACAAATTCTTTTCCCCTAAGAGAGAAGACAATGAGCATGAATTGGAGCATGCAAGGTCAGTGCCCTTCTAAAGTTCCACTATATTGCGGATGATGAACACGAAATGACTATAGCTTCAAACGAGATACCCATCAATATCACGCGCATGGCCATGCGAATACACAAAGACGTAGGCAAGCCGAGGCTGAGTGACATTCTTTTCCGACCCATCTTTTATCTTTCGTCATGACAATTGCCTTTCTCTCTACCATCGCAGCTTCTTACAGCCCCACCAGTCGCGTACCTGAGGCTATCTTCCGGTCACTGCTACCACGAATGAGCCCACCAAATGGTGGGCGGCTTCGACACTGCAATTGCAATGTATGCGTCACAGTATGCCTCATCCCCACAATGCGAACACGTGTACTTCAGAAAGGTCACGCCGGTAGCCGTTACACAGGACAAGAGCACGCTGCTGCCCTTCCGCCTGCAGCATGGCACCGGCTCAATTTCCTCATCCACAATTCCAAAACACACCTCCATTCCAGCAAGGGGCGAATGCCGTTTCTCGATTACATTTACTTGCATGTCTAGAACAATTCAACAGCATGTCTTCCTCACCGCAACATGGATCGACAGTATCAGAGGAGATGTGTCGGATTGTGCTTGGACTTGAGTCCGCGGCCTAGCTTCCCTCAAGCACTAGAACCATCAATTGGAACGTTCACCGCTGCCGCACCAACTTTTAGGGGGTATCCCATTTTGACCGAGGAGACAGGTGACAGTATCTAATTAGAGATGTTTGTCGCTATTCGACGAGCACTTGCCGTAATCGCTCTGTGCTTGTCTGAGCATTTTTGGTAAAGAAGTCTCAAGCGCGATGGTGGTGAGTCACAGTCGTGAAGTCAAACGTGGCCCACTTTGCCAAGCAGTCATGGACTGCGGCAGCTTCCCATGGACCAGAATAAGCGTGATGATGGAGTGCTAGTGGTTGGGTCCCAATCGCGGATACGGAAAGTGGAACATTAAGCGGACCATTCACCGCTACAGCCTCACATTTCTGGCAGCCACAAATAGGGGGCTCGATTGCAGTTTGGGGGGAGGAGAGAGCATTGTGTTATGCGCCCTACAAGTTGGGCTCCAACATGGCTCTGGTGGGCATGATGGTGTTTGCATGGAGGTGAGCATCGGTGAAGCTTTCCGGTCAACAAAGGCCCGCGCCTCAAGGCAGTGACGTTTGGAAGCAATTGAATGCACCCAGTGGAGCATGGCATTTACTTGTCGCAATTCAACTTCTAACCATGGCTCCGGCTTACGCGTGTCACATTACGCGCCATGGTAGAGAAGATCAACAGCAACGATCAGTCCAGATCCAGAGCAAGCAATATTTGGCCCATTGGCTCTGACAGTGGCTGTGATCGGGCCGCCCTGGCTTGTGGAGAGTAACCATAGGGCTTTGCCATGACCAAACGACGGCAGATGTAGTTGGTGTGACGCGATTAGTAGTTTTTTTGGTCATGGATGGATTGTCTTATTTTGGATTACCAGTTACACTATTTACAGCAGTGACCATAAACAGTCGAAGCTACACGCTGTTACGGCGGTGAAAAATGGCGAATGGGGAGCAGAAGCGACTTCCGTTGCTAGTCAGTCACTCGTTTTCCGCCCATTGCTGCGGCTGGTCCGGCGAGACATTGGCAGCCAAAGTCGTCCGATGTTGCTCAGGGCAAGAAATTGACAAAGAAAAGGAAAATTCGTTGAGAAATGACCAATGACGCACAGAGCAATACTGGTGATAGGATCCCAGGCATACGGTAAAGGGAATATCGGATGTTGACTTGTGTGGGACAGAACGGCAGCATCATGGATGCCGTGTTTGCCTCGGATGGCTCAAGCAGGGCATGCTCCAGCCAGATGGAGAAGAGACTGCTTGGTACCTTACACCAGGCCCCTCGTCACGAAAACGCGAGTGGACACAGTACAAGAATGGATGTTGAAGGGCCAAGACAGACAGGGAAGCAGGGTGCGGGCAGAGAGCGGTGAAATGACTCGCGCTCGCCAAAGGGAGCCGAAAGTTGGACAGATGACACAATCATCGAGAAGGCTCAGGTTGGGAATCGAGACCAAAGAGGGCTTGCGAAACTGGGCGGTCGGATCACAGTCGGCTGACGGGCCCTTTGGCCAACTGCCGGGCTGCAAATGGTGCAAGGCAGAGAGTCGGATGGATACGGGGGGGAGGGAGAGGCAGTGATTACACGAGCCATGGATGCACCGAAGTTGCAGCAAAACAACAACAATTTCACTACGACCAGGCCTACGACTACGACTACTACCGCTACAACAACGATGCGGGTGTGGCAGAGTGGGCGTCGTAGACAAATGCAGAGATCATCTTGACTCTTTCGAGCAGAGTTTTCATCGCGGCGGGCTAAGCGTTGTGGCTAGGCGAATCAGCGATAGATGCCGGCGGAATTTCGCTGTTAAGGCCCGGCCCGCGCAGAGCTAGAGCCAGTCATGGTGTAGGTATCGATAGCAGCGCCAGTGGTACGGGAGCGCCGGCCGAAAAGAGCGCAGCTGTGGTACCAGAGCGACTTGCAGTGACATGCGCAGTGAATTCAGCACAAACCCACCGCGCGCGAACCGCAACAGCGGGCTGGGCGACAAACGGCAGAGCATCACTCTGGCAGACGGCTGCCGTCCAGCGAAGACGCCGCTCTGGCACGCGTGAGGGACAGGGCAAACACTGGGTCCTAAGTGTGGAGGAGCGAATAGCCCATGGCTGGCTTGACTGAGCACCGCCAGCCAGTCGCTGGCCGGCAGCGTGCGACGGTGATGCAGGCAAGCCCGACGAAACACGGGCGCGCCCTGCGATTCGGCGCCCCAAGACCCGCGTGCATCCCACGGGAGAGCGACCCCCCAGCACCCTCCAAGCCTGCTTTACCTGCCCCGCCCATATTTACTACCGTTAGCCCGCACTCCCCTCTCAGTACTCACTACCACCCTGCTCTCACTACGCCCGCCAACGCGTAGCATCTACGACCGCTCACTTACGACGCGCACCGCCTCGGCTGCCCGTCTTCTGGTCATACTTCGTCCACCCTTGATCTCTGCTTTCCATCGCTCGGCGCCGTCCAGCGATCGAGATTTCCGAAAAGAGCAATCCACACCGCCAGTCCCGCGGCTACACCGGTACTTTGTACAAGAGCGCCCGCCATGGACTTTTCCTCCTCCACCAACCCAAATCACATGGATTTTCACAGGCCTTCGTCCACCCTCAGCTCAATCGACCGGAAACCCTCCACTTTCTCCTTTGACGACAATTCCACCCTGGACTCTGCCATCCTGGACACTCCCGTCCTCATGTCGCCCACCACCAGCACCCAGGGCATCTTCTCCCCAGACACATCCATCTGGGAGGATTTTTCTGCTGGCCAGTTTGTCGACCGCACGGCAACCAGCTCCGTTGTCAACACAAACGGCAACAATCCCTTCTTCACTGAGCAAAGCAACAACCCCTTCTCTCGGCTACCCCCCAACCAAGCTGCAACATACGGCCAGCAGTCATGGGCCGTTACCGACAATTCAGGATCCAGGACGCCCACAGCCTCCAAGCCTCTGAATCCCTTCGGTCCTGGCGACTTTGGAGCTGCCCCGTTCGTTGACCAGCACAACATGTCTTTCCATGGACTCCCCGCCCACGCCAACGTCAGGCCGAGCGCTGTCTTTCCTCAGACTGCACCCGAACAGCCCTTGTCGCCCCACAACCACTCCGACTGGATGGCCTTCAACCAACAGGAGATGGAATCGCGGCCCGGACCCAAGCGAATGAGGCCCAACACACCGCCTCGCTCCTTCTCTCCTCGTCGTGACGGCGGTATCAGGAAGAAGAACGCCCGCTTCGACATCCCCGTCGAGCGTAACCTGTTCAACATCGACAACCTCATCTCGAACTGCACCAACGAAGAAGACCTCAAGGAGCTCAAGCAACAGAAACGACTTCTCCGCAACAGGCAGGCCGCGTATGTACTCCCCTTTTGGTTCATGGATCGGCGTTCCTCGTTTGGTCCCGTCTACCGCTTGGTCCATGCTTCCCTCAATCATTTGCTAACTTGACTACAGACTCGATTCCCGGCAACGTAAGAAGAAGCACACAGAAGAGCTGGAAGAGGAGAAGAAGGTCTGGATCGAGAAGATGTGCAACATGCAGGATGAGTTCGCCGCAATGCGTGTTGAGTATGAAGCCCTTGTCGCGGAGAAGGAGAACTGGCATCGCGAGTCCATGGAGTTGCACCACATGGTCGGCCAGCTGCAGTTCGACAAGGAGGAGCTCGTACGCACCCACACTCAGGAGTCTGGCGAGCTTCGCAAGAAGGTTGCCGTCTTGACCGAGCGCCTCGAAGCTGCCACTGGCAACGGCATGGCTGTTGCACCCAGCACCACCTTCACCGACTTCGCTTCCGAGATGGATAACCTCAACATGGGCAGCAGCGACTGGGACAACTACATCTTTGTCAACGACTTCACCTCTGATGAGCAGACCCCACCTCAGGAACAAGCTCTCACCCTTGTCTCGCGCTCAAAGGACGAGGACAAGCCTGTCGCTTCTGGCCTCCTTCTCATGCTTCTGCTCTGCGGCGCCTTTGTTGCAAGCAAGTCTGGCAACGCTGCACCGCCCATTCCTCGCATGCCTGATGAGGTTCGCGCTGCTTCAGCTACTGTCCTCGACAGCATCTTCAAGGATGCTGGCGTTTCGACCACACTGAGCGAGCACGGTCTCATCGCCAACCAGGTTACTGGTCTCGAGCCTACGCCTTCTGGCGTTGCTTGGCCCAAGACAACCTTGTCTGGCTCCGAACTCGCTGGCATCTCTGGCTCCTCTCTCGATCAACTGCACTCTCATCTCACTGGACCAACAAAGGATCAAGAGCACGAGCAACTGTTCTCCATCACTCCTGCGCAGTACAACAGCATGACATCTCTAGACTTCACTCGCCAACGCTATAGCATCGCAAGCGATGATCTCAGCGATCCTCTGTCTCCTGGCTCTCAACCGTCGCACCGCCGCAATCTTGCGGAATCTCTAGCTGCCATGCGTGAGCAGAACAAGGGCGAATCCGCTGCCGAGATCTACACTCGAAGTCTCCTCTGGGATAAGATCGCACCCGAGGTTGTTCACGAGTTCAAGCGCATCGTCGAGGAGTCAGCTGCCATGTCACGACCCAGCACGTCCGACGGCACCAAGGTGGAGGCCTGAACAGCCCCATCAAGCCACCTTTCCTATGTAGAAGCTCCTTCATCCCTTGCGTTGCATCATCTGTTTCTTTTCCCAGCATAGCGCTTCACTTCTACCCCGTCTCGGGGCACCTTTAGGGACAATCTGCATCATGGGTTGGAACTCGTTCTTCACGCGTCTCCTTGCACGCTCACGACGAGCATCGCGCCCACCAACTGTTTCCTTCTCATTTGCTCTGGCTTCCACTTGCCTAGCCATTTTTTACACATCTGGGACGGCAACGTCGATTTACACATCGCTTGAGCGTACATGGCGGTTGGATTCTACCCGTCGTGATTGGATTCACGATCGCCTTTTGTCAAAAGGTCATTCTTACCTGGTTTACCTTGTTTCTTTACCATGGTTTCTTTAGCAAGCGAGCACATTTGGGATTGGTCTTCTTGTATTTACTGCGGAGCGTATAGCGAGCGATGGATTTCCTTTGTCTTCATTTACATAACGAGCTCAAACGAGAAGGACTTTGTTGAAAGAGGGCATGTACCTGCTACGACACTGTATATGACGGCACGAGATTGACATTATTCTTATGGCACTTGGAGGAAGGGATGAACGAAAGATTGGACATGTTTTTTATTGAAGAGACGAACTCTCCCCCCCCCCCCCCCTTCTTCACACACCCTAACTACGACCTTTTACGCTTCCTAACGACCGCGACTCTTGCTTCAATAATACCCCATCTGGACCCGACGTCCGAGTTTTCCTTTTGAGATACCAGACCTTGTCTGCGACCTTATGTCCAGGCCTCTTTTCCGACCTCTTGTTATTTCACTGTTTTGGTAGGACCTTCCTTCTGCTCAACAGGAGGTCCTTTTTTTTGTCTTGTCTCGGCTTGGGCGGAAAGACTGTAACTTTTGGTTTATTTTCGCCGTCATTGGCGGGGCTCCAATTAATGCAATCAGAAATTCATCAGCGCTTAGGTCGCTCTTTCCATCTACTGGCCGAAACTCTGTTCCCTTTTCTACCACCCCTCCCCCCTCCCGCAATATCTTCCTCTGCTGACATTGTACCGACTGGCTGACGGCACTTGTTCGTCACTTTGGCATTCGAGACCCTCTTCCCGTGCTCCCATTCAAACAGCCCACTTTTTTGCTTGCCCACCCGTCAATATGCACTGTCCATCCTCCGACCCACCCAGCCGCGTACCTCGCATCTGTGAAGCCGTTGCTGCATTCCATACAAGCGCTGTACTTGGCCTTGCCTGGCTCTCCCCAGCCCACACGCGGCGCCCTGCATTGCAGGAATTCCCCCCCGGCGCGCCAGGACGTTTCCCCCATTCACGTACCCCCGGAATCAGCAGAGCTGGATTGGCGAAGCTATGGGGTACAAGACGCATTCACACATCACATCACATCGCATCGCATCACTTGAGCAGGTTGGTAGACCTGTCCCACAATTAAAGGCCGATCACTGCGAGTATTCCCCCCACGCTTTGTTACAACGCTGTACCCCGTCTTTGCACCACATCGTCCCGTCCATGCCGTGACGATGAGCGGACAAGGTCCAGGGCTAGTGAGCGGAGGGGGCGTGTGGTGGCTCACTGGGAATTCCCACAACCTGGAGTAGGCGTCGTCATCTGGGGCGTTCAGGCCCTTCCCTCTCAGCCTTAACTCATGGCAAAAACTGGGAAAACAAAACCTGACTGAACCACCTGAACCGGGGGCGATGGTGAAACAAGACATGGACGGTGCTAATGCAGGAAAAGGGTCATTCTTTTTAATCGGATATGGAAACTAGTGAAGAGAGAAAAGCTGTGATAGGCCAAGTTTGTGAAAAAAAATATTCTAGGCAATAAATATATGCAGAAAAGGGTGGTGTGAATGACACTTAGGTGTTGGGTTTCTATTCTTGACATGGGTTACGAGCCGAGTGCTGGAATGCTCCGAAGTCTGGTGGTGGCGGTTTGTCTTTTGATAGTGACACAGAGATCAGATGCATACAGTATCGGTAAGGCACTCCGCATTCTGATCTCCCCGGGTCCAGTTATTGCGGCACTTCGTTCTTGTGCTACACACCCTCACCCACCTCCACCTCCATATGGCGTGGAGCAGTCTCAATCAGGGACAGTACCGGCAGCCTATCGCAACAAGTAGCTTATCGCGTAAGAAGGCGTAGACGGAACTATTGAACCGTAAATGGCTTTCCACCTGAACGTCCCGTCTGACAAACGCCACGCTTCACTCGAAAACACATGGACGAAACGATAGTCTCGGAGGAAGCAGATAGGCATCGGTCATGGATACGTATTGGAATTATTGATATCAGACTCGCAGATCGAGCATGGATCCAATCCAAGTAGGAGAACATGCAAAAACAGTCCGCAAAAAGCAACGAGAATCCAGCCGCAAACCTGCATGGATGGGCACGCAATAACCCCATGACATCTCCAGATTAGGCTGCGCATATGTCGGACCGAAGCGGCACGTCATCCCGTTCAGGATGCATCGCGCTATTTGGGATTGTATTTGTCTTTCCAGATCCTATTGAGCAGTTGATGTTAGCACGTGCTCTCATCACGTATGTAACTTGACCGGGAAAGCAAGGTCCAGGTTCCAAAGAGCAAGTAGGATGCCGACCATGATCCGCGTCGCCTGTGGTCCAGTCCAGATGACGAAGAACGTTTTCCCGCGGATGCCGTTGTTATCGCGGTAGCCGTGGACGTCTAGTCCCCCTCCTTCTCATGGGCAACAACAACAACAACACTTCGCGCCATCATGCATCCAATCTACCTGATCAGAGAACAACAATGGCACCATCTGACGACTTCCACACACACACACACGCTCAGCTCCGTCATCGGCTACCTACACACCATCCTGCTTACTTCGCTCCGGAACCGAGTCCAGCGACGACGCGCCACGTGTATGTCCATTCGTAGCAGGGTTGTAGACTAGTAGCTGGACCCGGCTTGTTGGGTCGGCATGACAGTACCATATCTAGATGGTAGATGGCGTCTAGACCGCATTCGAGATAGACATGCCGTCTTGCGAATAGGATGAAGTGACGCAGTAAATGGGCAGCGGGGAACGGGCAGAAAGTGTGACAGGTCCTGCTGCGGGTTGGGGCGAGGGCCGTTCAGCGTCCGCACCGGCTAAGCGAGGAGTGCGTGAAATGGTGCGCTGGTGGCCAATCGATGATGCTTGGCATCTGCGCGTTGAAACTGAGTGCCTACATGTGCGATAGCGCAGTGCGTTGGATTGTTGGATGATGTCTTGTGGCTTGGTGTTGATGTTGTTGATTGAATATATTCCGGCTGGAACGGGATGGCGCGGGTTCAACGTGATGGCAGCTCGTGCTCTGTGGAACATGTGCGCTCCCCATACGGCAGGAGCAAATCAGTGTCCGGAAAATCTCGATGGCCAGCCAGATCCTCGATGTCAAAATAGAGCAGTCGACTTACCATGTGTTGCCTAATGTCTTGTTTCCCTTGGACTCGGCGAGGCGCAAGAACTGAGCCGCTTTGAACTACGAATGCAATCATCAGCACACATCCGCATCAGCCGAACATCAGATTGCTGCCCAAACAATGAGGCTGAAGAGCGGGGAAACTGTCTCAGAAAATATCTCGCGTGATGGTTGGGACTGAGGCTATACAATACCCAAGCTGACCGTTCGCGTCCGACGTTGCATAAACTTTTAAACAAGCGCAAATTTGACCGGTGAAGCCGAAGTCTGTTCTCCCAAAATGGGAGAACAACAACACACATACCATGACGCGAAGGGAAAAGGAAAAAAGAGCTGACATACCTTGTCTTTCTTGGTGCCGAAGCCTTCAAGGTAGCACCAAGCAACCTCATTCATGGCATCCGTATCACCCAGGTTAGCAGCAGTCTCGTAATATTGCTTCGCAGCTGCGGGATCTTTCTTGATACCCCAGCCATTGCGGAAGCAGTTCGCCAGCTCATACATGGCCAGCACAAGCTCGCCTTTGGCCGCGCCACCTTTCTTCATGCCGGCTCCAAGGGCCAGCTTCTCGACCTCGGCGCTGTTAGATGCCGCCATGGACAAGTATTGCACGGCTTGTTCCTGGTTCGCCTCGATTCCCCATGCGTGGCTGGTCCTAGTCAGCGATATATTGGGTTACGAGGTCAGGGCAACATTTGGGTATGGCTGCGATGATATCAGGCTGGTTTTGAGAAAAAGGTCAGCTCACCGTAGTGCGAGGCCGTAGAGAACTTGCGCTAGGGCATTGTTTGCGCCATTCGGATCTGCTAGTCTTCCAAAAAGCCCTGTTGATGCCTCAAGATCTTTTCATGTTGTCAGCTTCATTATGGAAGTCACTTCATGTACCGACTTACTGCCCTTCTCGTGCAACCGAATAGCCTCCTGAATGTTCTCCTATTCAGAGCTTTAGCCCCGTTTTTGCCCTTTGACCACGCTGTGAGCATACCTCGTCCGCTGGAGCGCTGACATTTCCGCTCCTGTTGCTCCTGCTACTCGCCGGTCGCCCGATCGTCATCGGAGTCGAATTCTCATAACTCGGTGTCGAAGGCGCACTTGTGCCGTGATTCAAACCTTGTGTGACCAGAACCGTAGCCCTCTTCTCCCACTTTGCCTCATCCTCCTCTGTCCTCGCTACTCCATCTCCTCCAACATCTGGAAGGTTGTCGGGAACATTCACAGAGCTGGTTGACCTGCTTCGCCCAAAATGCAAACGCTCGGCTAGTTTGTCATGCTGCTTAGGCCTGCCATCCTCCCCGCCAGAGGATGCGCCTTGAGAGGACGCATTGCTACGACTTCTGAACCTGCCAAACTTGCCTCGCGGTTCGGGTGACAGGAGGGGCCCGTCGCGCGTAGGGTCGCCGGGAAAGCTTGGGGGTTCGATGGTTTCTTGCGTAGAGGTGGTGGTTCGAAGGAATTGGAACTCTGGGACGTTGGGAGACAGTGTAGGTCCTGTCGAAGCTGCTGGCACAGCGCCTTCATCTTTGATCCTGTCCTTCTTTTTCAAAAGGTCTTTGAGCGTCATGGTGGTGCGCAATGGAGCTCCACTTTGCTTTCGCGTTCAAGGAATACGCGGCAGACGGCAACACCTAAAACCACTTCGCATAGGGTGTACTTATTGAGAGCCGTGTCGCTTGCACTATTCAATTCTGAGGGTGGCCTTATATTTCCGAATATTCGCAGCAAAAGTGGCAGCGCACATCGCAATGGTCCTGATGGCGCACACTGTCAAATCGCAAGGCACCATCGATTGTAGGACAAGGGCCAAGAGGCTGGCTGCGGCCAGCCTCAGCCTCAGCTGCCGTCGCGCACCGCCCCTGTCAGGATCAGTTCGCAACTGCTGCCGCGAATTGTCACTAGTTTTCCCTTTCGAGAGCTTCAAAACAGTCTCCCGGTCAATTGCATAGAAGTTTAATCTTAAAATATAATTCATTTCTGTCCTTTATACATGCTTTTTCTGTTCTTTCTCATAGTAATGCCAGAGGAGTGACCTAGCTGGGATAGAGTCCAGAGTACAGCAAGCTATGGTAGATTCGCTGAAGAATGGTACTGAAGAATATGAAGTTTGACACGGAATCGTCAAACGGGGTATCATCGAAAGAATCCAAATACGCACCACGTCCATCAGCCGCAAACTCCAGGCCCTTCAACGGTCAAAGACAGGCAAGGAAGGAGCAAAAATGAAAGGACCTACCAGTTCAACAACGCACAATAGCTGAACTTGAATGCCAAGGAAGAATTAGGAAAGTCCTATTTTGATCAAGAAAGGTCTGGGGCACCTACAGTGTTCCGGGATCACATAGCGTGCCTGTAGGGCTCCGCTCAATCATCCGCATCGAGTGGAACAAAATCGGCCTGTTGGGTGAACTGGTGGGGGTTATGTACTGAAGCAGTCGTGGATTGCATAATCCCTTTCTGGCTGTCCTTAGCAACCTCCACATCCTCCTCAGCTGTGTCCGACGGAGAAGAGCCATCAACTGAAGAGGAGCGGGCTGCTTTTCGCATTCGAGAGGCACGATGAACGTGCCCCAAACGACACTTCTCGCCGAAAGAACAGACACCTGTGTTGGAGAATGAAGGGCACTCGTGTGCATGGAGCTCAGTACACTCATTGCCCTTTTCGCAGTACCCCAAGCGTCCGAATGTATCACAATTCGGTGCCGCTGGATTGATGCGAACATGAGCAAAGCGACAGTCTTCGTTCTTGCACCGGCCATCTTGGAAATGAAGACATGTCGGCGCATTATGGGGTGAAGTTTTGTGGGACAACGGGCAAAAATCTCCTTTTGGGCAATCATTCTTATACAGCCAGCGCTTGCAGAGGGCTTGCTTGGTTGGGTCGTGGAGGTAACGACATCCGTGGCGTGAACATACACCTATCCACATGTTAGATGTGAGCGAGGGTAGGGTTGGAATCATAGTTGTCGTCTCTTCGAGAATACCTGTGGAAGTGAGTGCCGGGCAGAGAGTTGTTGGCGCAATCTGCTGTTGGCTGCTCGGTCTTTGGAGCGCGTCGTTTACGCCTTTTAGCGAAGGTGCTGCTGCCTCATTTGCCTCTGGAGATTCGGTACCAGAATCTGGCTTGCCAAAGGTAACGGATCGGTTCTTAAATTTCTGTGCAACGTAGGGAGGTTGCGGGCGCTGATACGGATGATAAGAGCCGTAGCCACTACCACCGTACGTGTAACCGCCACGCTTCGAGCCAGGCAATGGGGACCCTCCCGAGTGAATGCGGCCAGAGTAACCATTAGACCGGTAAGTTTCGTATGCTAGCCGTTCCTCCTTTTCTTTCTTCATCCGTGCAATGTAGCCTAGTTTCACGTCGTCAACATCTTCTCGGTTTCTTGCCTCCTCTTCCACATACTCTTGAGCTCTGCGCGGGCCCGTAGTCGTTCCTCGGGCGAGGTCATCGCGTTAATCTGTTCCAAAGTGTATGGGGGCGGACCAGGTGGCGCCATAGTTGCGATGTGCGTGGCACAAGATCTGTACGTCAGTTCCTAGCGAGCAAGCGTTAGTTCTGTTTGAGCGCGCCGCAGTCCTTATGGGCGAAAAAGGCGTTTGTTTGGGCATGAAAGAGAAGGGCGTGGGGCAACAAAAGATAGATTGAGCGGTAATCAGCCTTGGCGCGCCTAACCAGCACGTGCTTTCACATTCAGTGTGTCAGATTAAGGTGGGTATTTTTAAATGAACACTCGTCGCAACTCTGCCTCAAGATTATAGGGGGTTGGTGGGAGTCACGATCAGCAGATCTAGCATAAATTAAAATCTCATTGAATCATATAAAAGTTACTAAGGATGCTGGCAACAAACCAAGTAAGAGAACGCAGGAACTTGGTGATGATATTTGAGTGTTGTGAGACCCAACACAGAATGACGGGTCTTTGTCAGTCCCAGCAACGCCATAGAAATGCTTCTTTCCCATACGCCATAGCAATGCAAAGAATCCAGACGCAGTCGAACGCTACACGAAGCGACCGAGGAAATAGTTAGAAATACTTATTGTAACTACTCGTCTGCCTCCTCGTTCAACTGCTTCTGTTTGATCGCCAAATCTGCCTTTTGTTTATCGATCGTATTCTGCATACGCTTCTTGAAGATGCCATTGGTCTGCCTGTCGCGCTGCTCGACACTTTGTGCAATAGCTTTCTCCAACTCTGCGATCTCTGTGCGCAACTGCTCTTGACGCTGCTCTTCAGCTGCCGCAGCTTCATCGACCTCGTCGGCATCTTCATCAGAGTCCCCATCATCGTCGTCATCGTCATCGTCCGCCGATGTAGCTGCTGCTGGTGTGGAAGCTGCAGTCTCAGTTTCAAGGGTTATATTACCGTTCTGGCTGAGAGCGTGCATGGCGACGTCGTGGGCGGTGGTGGGGGTCTCAACTTGTAGAGTATTGTCAGAGCTGCCAAAGAGCGCACTGATATCCTCGCCGTTGCCGGTCAGTTCAAGTTCTTCGTCCTCCATGAAGCCTGCATGCAGCATTTGCTCAAGATCGCCAGCATCGACCTCCTCAACTGCATCCATCTGTGGAGCATTTGCCATATCGTCATCCTGGTCAAGCTCTTCTTCCGAGGTAGACTCATCCTCTGAGCTCTCGGCGTCGCTGTCTACCATTTCATACTTTGTCGAATGTGCCTTTTCATCTTCTGCTAGTAGTCGGTTCATTTGCGCTTCGGCCCGCTCAACGTCGATGTAGGACTTGCGAGGCCTAAAGCGCCGCTTGCGAACCCATCGCATGGGCGGAGTCAGACCATGAGGGTAGCGATGGGAGTCTGGGTCGACGTAAGAGGGACGAGGATACTTCTTTGCTTCGTCTTCATTCTGGACTCTACCCAAAACCAGAAGCATCTGACAGACATCTGCGGTCTTCACCCAATCCTTTTTGTTCCAGCTCTTCAGGGACTCAATGACTGCTGGCAACTCGACCATAGAAGCTGCGTAGAAGCGGCCTTGTATAGTGATCATAGCTCGGCGGCCTTCACGGTCGAAGAACCGGAAATAAACGCCTGGCCCTCCCTGTGATACGCTTTTGCCGATTGTCTTTTCTTCAATAGACTTTCGCAGTAGGTCGCAGTCTGGTCCTGGCAGCATCCGCAATACGAATTGTGACTCTATTGCTGGGTCTACCTCTGCCTCTTCCGCTTCACTGTCGTAGCCAGCGCCATACGGTCTGACCGGCGGTTTTCCAGCGCCCTTCACCTTCAGAATGGCAGTGCCGGTTCTCTGCGGCGCACTCATGCCCTTAGGTTTGATTGAAAGCTTGATGGACTGCGTGCGAGCAACTACCGGTCGCGGAGGTGGCGGTGCGGGTGCGGTGAATTCGTCGTCATCTTCGCTCTCATCCACCATGGCAAGACTCTTTGCTGTCGGTTTCGGTTTTCGCTTGGGAGCCGGGGAATCGAAATCATCGTTGTCATCACGAGCTCTTTTCTTGGGGGCTGCTTTCGCCGAGGGAATGACATTGCCGCTTTCATCGACCTTGGGCTTCTTATTGTATTTGCGCTTTGCTTTGGGGGGGTCGCCATTCTGCTCTTCGGCCCCTTCCGCTGGCGCCGGCGCAGCAGACTTGAACTTGATCTTCAGTCCTCCCCCGGGCTTCGCGGAGACGGGTGTTGGAGCCTCCGCCGACGGTGGTTCTGAAGGCGCGTCGCTGGGAGCGTTGGGGGTTTTAAGCTTGAGCTTCATCTTCGGCGGCGAAGATGATGCTTTATCGAGGCGTGGGCTCGAGCTATGTCTATGTGCGCCTGCAGGCGCCGCATTTGCGAGATTGCGCGGTTGTGTGAGAGCTGGGCTACGCGAAGTCGCGATGATTGACAATGGACGGAGGTCGGCCTTGGCAGCCGCGAATAGTGAATGGCCAAAGCTTCCCAACCGCTCTCACCTTGTCCACTCCAGCACTTGGTCTTGAATGCGCACAAACATGCGCTGGCTGCTCCCACGATAATCGAGAGACACCAGCTGGACCTCTGCACTCACCCCATCCCTACAGCGCGCAAGCATGTCCCAAAACGATCTATTCCTCAGTCTCCTCCGACCCGCGGTTCTTCATATTCTACGCGCAACCGGTTTCCACCATGGCAAGCCTTCAGCCGTTGATACTATCGTGGACCTTACTGCGCGTTATATAACGCTCCTTGCAGAGCGCACAGCCTACAATGCTTACTCTAATCACAACGACCTCACGCCCGACATCACCGATGTGCGCATGGCAATGCAGGACTGTGGACTGCTCGTGCCAACAATGACGGCGGGCGAAGAGTTATGGAAGGAAATATTGCGTAAACCACTCGAAGAATACAATGCAGACACTACGGCTCGCGAAAATGAGGAAGCTCGACGCGATGCCGAGGATACAGCAGATGTGAACGAGTTTATTGAATGGGTTAAGGGCGAGCAGAATAAGGAGATCAGAAGGATAGCAGGAACATACAAGCCCGTAGCAACGAATCCAACAGAGCAGCTGGATCAACTGGAGATGGAGGACTACTTGAATAGTAGGTTATACGGCACACTCAATAATCGTGAATATACTAATGCAGTATCCAGCCCTCATGAAGAAGCATAGTAAAACTGGTGTCGAATCGCGTTTTCAGGGCACCGTCTTGGGTGTGCCTGCAGAGCCCAGGGCTATCAAGATTGAAGGAGGAGGGGCGGACTCGATAGAAGAATGGTGTCGAAAGACTCGTGAGAGAGCAATCAACGCAGCAGAGACGAAGCGAGAGAGTCGCGAAACTACAAACCACGTGGAAACACGAGAGCCCTCGGTGGATATTCTCATGGAATCGGAGTGATACCCATCTTTCGATATTCAGCATAGCGATGGCGTTTTGGTTCTGGAATAATCATTTTTAGGCGTCGTGATCAAGCCGAGAGGCTTTTCGAAGAAAGAAAAGCGGTGGAAAGTTACGGGTGATGAGAGTTATCACATATAATGCGACCGTTCGTATTGAAGCAGGCACTTAGGGAAAGCTTGGACCCTTGCGAGTGTGTCATTTGAAGCTTCTTCGACCTTCTACATGTATAAGATCAAGAGTATCTCAACCCCTCCCACTCTATGCTTAAATTACTCAAAAGCAACACTAAAACACCTTTGAATTGTTTCTTGCGCACTCACATGACAAAGACAATGTGGTGGGGCAGAAATGAATGACGGTTGCGCCCCCCGCCTACGTCATAAAGATCGAAGAATCCCATGGTAGATAACAATGCCATTTCTGCAACTTTTGCAGATTTACAGAACCTCAACTCAACCTCTTCAAATATCCCCTTCCCACTGTCATATTAATTGAACCGATTTTAAGTATCAACCTCCGAACACGACGATCTCGTTTCTGCCAGAAGATATCTTTAGGAAACTTTGCCAGCTCCGTCAACAGCACAATATGTCGGCACTCGACCCCAAAGGCCCCTCTCAGCCAACCCAATCCCAGGCATATACCACTCCTGGCAACCCCTCTTCCAAGAATCCCGCTGAAAAATCACAAACCTCCTTCAATGCCGCCGACAACGCCGCGTCCGTGGATCAGCGTATCCCCACGAAGCAAGCCACAGACGCGCAAGGCCTCGCTAACGCGAAATTTGAAGAGGGAAAAGGCGTCCATGGCGCGCCAGCAGGTGAAGAAGCGAAAGGGTTGTCACAGGAAGATGTAGGCAGACATAACGAACTGGATGGCGAGCAAATGGCTATGCCAGGGGAGGGCAAGGTTGCTGATGCAGTTTCGAAGGGAGGAAAGGGACTAGGTGGAGGTGGGGAACAGCCAGATTTGGCTTCTGATTTGGATAGGTATTTAACACCTTGTGATCGGAATGAGAAAGAGGGATATCATGGGAATGAGTGCTGATATATGAACAGGAAAAAAGCTGAGCAAGCTGAAGCACGAGAAGCTGTAAAACATTCGAAGAGCGAAAACACAGCTGTAGGGGGCGCATTAGGACAGTCAGGTGGCCCTGCAAATCCAGTGGACAACCAGAGTAAGGGTAACTACCCAAATTCTGGAACGCAAGATTAGCTGTACGGGTCGAGTGTTTGATGAGGAGACTTTGGGCAAATGAGTCGAGTACCTAGAGAAAGGTATCAGATGTACCACGAGAAACTTACTACTAGGTTATGCAAGATATTAGCGGAAATAAATCAATGGAGAACTTCATTTTCTCTAAGATTTGT
The DNA here is from genome assembly GCA_003313425.1 of Pseudopyrenochaeta lycopersici. Lineage (NCBI taxonomy): Eukaryota > Fungi > Ascomycota > Dothideomycetes > Pleosporales > Pseudopyrenochaetaceae > Pseudopyrenochaeta > Pseudopyrenochaeta lycopersici. The sequence continues at coordinate 449,537 of NHZP01000008.1, forward strand.
ATCAATATTTTGGGGACTTTATACAAACCAAACTCTACAAGTCCATGCTAGCTTTCTGTGAACAGCGCCATTCACCATTTCTGAAACTTGTGAACGCTTCTCGCCAAACATTTATTTTTGTTGGCGGACCCTACTACGACAAAATTCTCTATGGAGGACATAACCTGCAAAATATTGTTGCCAAAAAGTAAGACCTCTCAGTGGCCACGTAACTGAGCTGCAAAGAACCTAATAAGGCTGAGCCTCGCCAAAAGCGATTCCTTCCACTTCACCCACTTTCAGTCTCAGACGACCATCAACCACGCCAACACACTCGATTGGTAACTGCTTATAAAGGGCAATTTGAATCTGTATCCTATGCCGACTCATTCTTCGCGCTTTTGACATGGCTGGAGAAAGTTCGATAGCACAGCCTCGCATCCTCTGCTTGGATGGAGGAGGCATCCGGGGTCTTTCAGAAATCCTGATACTGAAGGAACTAATGTTACAAGTTCGGCTGTGCAACGGTTTAGATTTTACGCCTGAGCCGAAGCAGTGTTTCGACCTTATTTGTGGAACAAGCACCGGCGGTCTCATAGCTGTCCTCCTCGGCCGCCTTGGTAAGACTCTGGACGAATGCGAGACTCTATTCAGAGATTTTGGCTCCAAAATCTTCTCTGGAGGCTCTACCTCAAAAGCTACTAGGCTTGCCTTCACTGGATCGAGACATGCGAGCGAGAGGCTGGCTGAAGTCATTCGTGAGCAGGCAGGCGATGAAGTCATGCACGAGAACAAAATCAAAACTCACATTCCGGTATGTTATTATTTATTCTCCTAACAATTTTAGCAAGAGAAGAAACTAATATCGAATTTTCCGCTACCTAGGTCGCAGTAGTCGCAGTATCCAAAACAACTAGGGACGAGACTCTATTCCGGACCTACGGTATTCGAGCCAGTGTTGAAAACTGCTCAATCGTCAATGCCTGCCTGGCGACGTCCGCTGCCACAACGTTCTTTCCTCCCATCACAATCAATGGCGTGGAGTATATTGACGGGGGAGTTGGGAACAACAACCCCAGCGGGGCTACTCTAAAGGAACTAGAGTCTAATAACTGGCTCTCCCCTTTAGGAGATGCTGTAAAGGGGATTGGCTGTTTCGTGTCGGTTGGGACCGGTCGTCCTACTTTCCGTCTCGAGAAGAGCACACTGAGGTCAAAAGTGATCCCCAAAGGAATCGCTTCCCTGAAGGACGCAGCGAGTATCTGTATTAAGATCGCGACCGATTGCCACCAGGAGCACTTGAGAATTGAAAAAAGGTATATCACCTATCACTTATAATGACCATTTTCTCGTTATATTGAGTTCCGAGCTGACAGAGTGTCTAGTTTCAAGAGGGTTGGTAGAGCCAATGTATACCACCGCTATGATGTCGACACGGGATTGGACTTGATCTCTCTCAACGAAAGTGACCAAGAATGCCTACAGCATATTTCCGCAGTCACAAAGTCCTACCTCAAGAATCATTTAGAAGATCTCGAAAAGTGTGCCTTGCTGATTACTCCAAAAGCCAGTATGCAAACCTGAATTTTTAATGTTTGTGCTTCGCTACATTGCCGTTACCAATACCTGACTGTCCGAAGACTCGACCATGAATCAATCTCACGGATTAGTACTCTCAGCGCTGCCTATAATTACTGATACTTTTTATGGCCGAGAGAATGAGCTTTGCGAGATACGAGAAGCGCTGGACCCTTCCCAGCCTGGGCGGAAGAGCCTCCTACTCCTTGGCCTGGGGGGTTCTGGGAAAACACAACTTGCACTCAGACATATTCAACAAGATGGCCAGCAATATTCGGCAATCTTATGGGTTAATGCTTCCACCACAGAGCATGCTAGATGGTCTTTTAGCGAGGCTGCAGCCATGATCTCATCAAGTTGGCCACGCGAACTCCCCCTTGCATACGTGGGGCCAGACACTGACAACGTACTGAAGGTGATTGCGCGGCTACGCTCAACTCGCTACACCAATTGGCTCATAGTTATCGATAGCATTGATGATCCTGAGAAGGTTCAGCTATCCAGGTATGTACCAGCTGGGGAATATGGTTCTGTCCTCGTCACAAGCACAAAACATCTAGCCTTTAATCAGTTTAGGCACAAGCGACTTGTGCTAGATGGCCTCGATTTTCAGAGCTCCTGCTCCCTACTAGTTGCTATAGCTGAGTGTGCAGACTCAGACTCAGACTCAGACAGTAAGTAGCAAGGTATTCCGCATAAGCGCTGGTCTAATGACCCTTACAGATACAAGAGCCATCAAAACTATTGTAAAAGAGCTGAGTGGCATTCCTTTGGCTTTAGAACAAGCTGGCGCTCTGATCCGCGACGGAGAGTTCTCTTTTTCGCATTTCGACTCTGTTTACAAGAGTGAATATAGACGGCTAATGGAAAACAACCCTCAAAAAGGGTTCTGGTCGTACGAGAAGAACCGTGTGATCATGACTATTCTTGACATGACGTATAATTCCGTTATGAGTAACCCAGAACACGCTGCACTTCTTGATTTCATTGGGGTGCTTGGGTCATGGCAAATCCCAATATGTCTCATTGAAGGACTCCAGCTTACCGAAGTTGATGATAACAGCCCAATAGGGAGAGATCTGATAATGTTGAAACGCCTTTTCGACAATCCTAGCTTCCTTCGCCTAGCCCTTCGCCGCCTCGCCCGTCTATGTCTGATCAAGCTCAGGGAAGAAGGGGGCCATATCAAGAGCTTCATGGTACATAGGGTCATGTGCCAGTGGTGTGTTAATAATGTGATAACTGTACGCAAACCAAGTTATATCATCCAGGCGGCGTACGGACTAGCCAAAGACATCCGCGTCCCTGTGGCAACACTCCACCCTGCCTTGGATCTAAGAGAATGGAATATCAGGCGTAATTATCTAGCACCGCTGGAAAATTGCGTCTCACTTGTCAGAAAACACATACTCCCGGGCCATCAAGACCTTCGGCAGTGGCGATTCCTCGAGAGCTACACGACCATCGCCAGTCATGCAGCTCAGGCTTACCTCAGCGTAGGCCTGACCCAAGAGGCGTTGAATTACTTTCATGAGTCGATCGAGCTTGAAACCATCAGAGCTGGTGAAGAGAGTATCCAATGGCCGAACAGTGATACATCGTTAAGTCTTCTTTCTGGTCTCGCAAGGGCATACCAGAAAGCAAGGGATTTGGAAAAAGCGCAGGAAACTCTCAACACTGCGCTTTTGCTCTCAGAAAGATTATATGGCTCGATCGATGAGACCACCGTAGCTATCGTTTCTCGACTTAAAGAAGTCTCGGAGAGGCAGGAAGTTACGCAAAGACATCATAAGTCTGCAGTCGTTGCTTCAACAGATATTGGAACGCGTTGTAAAGCTATCGACGGTTCCGAACAATCCTCAGGATCACGGAATCGTTTTCCTCAGCAAAACCCATCTTCAGTACCCATTGAACAAAATACCGAAGCTGAAGGGTCCGAAGAATCAGACCTAAACTTCGAAGGAGAATCACCCGCTGAAGCGTTGCTCGTTGCAGCCTACGATGGTGACGAGGCCATGATGACATTGTTACTGGGTCTGCCAAACATAAACGCTGACTTAAAAGACAAGCATGGTCGAACACCCCTATGGATTGCCTCGTGGAAAGGGCACGCGAGAGTGGTAAGATTGCTGTTGAAAAGAGGTACAGTGGATATAAATGTGAGAGCAACTGAGCAGTGTACACCATTGTTGATGGCAGCAGAAGAAGGTTACGCTGAGATAGTAAAGTTGCTGTTAGAAACGTGCAGAGTTGATGTAAATGCGAGAAATCGTGAGGAGTCTACATCACTTACGACTGCTTGTCTTAAAGGCTTCGAGCAGGTAGTGAAGCTGCTGCTAGACAACGACGCCGATGTCAACGCGCAAGGTGGAGAATATGGCAGCGCACTTCAAGCAGCTTCAGCTGAAGGCTATGAGAAAGTAGTGAAGCTGCTGTTAGACAACGGCGCCGACGTCAACGCGCAGGGTGGAGGATATGGCAACGCACTTCAAGCAGCTTCAGCTGGAGGCCACGAGCAGGTAGTGAAGCTGCTGTTAGACAACGGCGCCGACGTCAACGCGCAGGGTGGGGAATATGGCAGCGCACTTCAAGCAGCTTCAGCTGTAGGTCACGAGCAGGTAGTGAAGCTGCTGTTAGACAACGGCGCCGACGTTAATAGGCAAGATGGAGAATATAGCAGCGCACTTCAAGCAGCTTCAGCTGGAGGCCACGAGCAGGTAGTGAAGCTGCTGTTAGACAACGGCGCCGATGTCAACGCGCAAGGTGGAGAATATGGCAGCGCACTTCAAGCAGCTTCAGCTGTAGGTCACGAGCAGGTAGTGAAGCTGCTGTTAGACAACGACGCCGATGTCAACGCGCAAGGTGGAGAATATGGCAGCGCACTTCACCAAGCTTCAGCTGAAGGCCACGAGCAGGTAGTGAAGCTGCTGTTAGACAACGACGCCGATGTCAACGCGCAAGGTGGAGAATATGGCAGCGCACTTCAAGCAGCTTCAGCTGAAGGCTATGAGAAAGTAGTGAAGCTGCTGTTAGACAACGACGCCGATGTCAACGCGCAAGGTGGAGAATATGGCAGCGCACTTCAAGCAGCTTCAGCTGGAGGCCACGAGCAGGTAGTGAAGCTGCTGTTAGACAACGACGCCGATGTCAACGCGCAAGGTGGAGAATATGGCAGCGCACTTCAAGCAGCTTCAGCTGAAGGCTATGAGAAAGTAGTGAAGCTGCTGTTAGACAACGACGCCGATGTCAACGCGCAAGGTGGAGAATATGGCAGCGCACTTCAAGCAGCTTCAGCTGGAGGCCACGAGCAGGTAGTGAAGCTGCTGTTAGACAACGACGCCGATGTCAACGCGCAAGGTGGAGAATATGGCAGCGCACTTCACCAAGCTTCAGCTGAAGGCCACGAGCAGGTAGTGAAGCTGCTGTTAGACAACGACGCCGATGTCAACGCGCAAGGTGGAGAATATGGCAGCGCACTTCAAGCAGCTTCAGCTGAAGGCTATGAGAAAGTAGTGAAGCTACTGCTAGACAAAGGCGTTGATGTTGACAAGCAATCCGGACCGTACAGAAACGCACTTCATTTGGCTATGAGTAGAAGCCACGAAGAGGTGATAGAGCTGCTAGCCGACCACAATTCGACGCAGGCTTTGGAATACAGCAATGAAGGGCGGTGGGTGGAGGCCGAAGAGCTGAATGTGCAAGTGATGGAAGCAAGACTGAAAGTGCTTGGGAGCAGCCATCCTTCCACGCTTGTCAGTATGATCAACCTCGCGCTCACTTGGAGATCTCTAGGTCGAGAAACTGAGGCTTTCAAGTTAATGAAGAATTGCTCTATACGACAGCAAGAAGTATTAGGTCTCAATCATCCTGACACTTTGTTATCACTGGAGACCATAGACAAGTGGCAGATAAAGGAGCCCAAAGGGAAAGAGAAGCAACGCCTCAAATCATGGAAAGACGCGCTTAAAAGGTTTAAGAGATAGCATGTAGTGGAATTCGCAGAAGCAGTAGCAGCAATGCATTGGAGTAAGTTATTGTGCAATATTAGTAAGCCTGTCCAACTTATGGCCTTTCCAACTTGTTCAGAAATACTAATAGTAGACACAATAGCCATATCTCTAGAGTGATCTCATATCCTACGCTAGAAAGGCGGATAATCGCTCTTGCTCTGTTGAATATTGCATTACTAAAGTCTTGCGTGCAATGCATGAACACAATAGTACCTTTCACTGACGGCAGGGTCTATACATTCAAGGATGTCTATACTTTACAACAGACACCAACATCTTACAGGAAAGGAGCGTGCACGGAGGTTCGAGTAGTTCAAGTTTGAGGTACCTCGATACATTCTGTTAGCGAAGAGTATTTTATTGGGCTGCATAAACGTCAGACATTACAACTCTATTTCATTTGTTACACCAACAACCAAACCAAAAAAGCCACAGCAGTCCTCGCTCAATGTGTCATAGACTTCTGTACCATTTGAATGCATGCGGATGGATTCAGCTCAAATCCATGCCAAGCTCAGGATTTCTAGTAAGGGTACTTCTCTGTGATTTCGGGCCATTTCTGCATTATCGTCTCCGCACACATTGAGATTTGTGCTCTTTTGAGTCGTTAACCCACCGAATTTATCAAGACCCGCTGTAAGGGGGATCAAAAGTGTATGTAGCTAAGGAGTGATAGAGCCCTTATTGTCTTAAGATCACCGAAGCTGTACAAGTTCGTAGAGGTTCATCGCTCAGTACAAGATTTCCTAAACTAGTATAGATTTCTCAAGTTATTTTTGTATGAAGAGGTACCAGAGCTATGAGATGTAATACCGGCCTGTCCTAAAAGCACGCGAAACAAATATATGGTATAAAGATTAGGAAAATTTCATGGTCGAGCAGGATGACACCAAAAGAACAGTAGTGAAAAGCCCCTCAGCTTGTGAGATATGTATGCGATATAGTTACAAACCAATGTGTTACATTGATTCAAAGAAGATAAATACTAAAGGAATCTATCGAAGCCATCATGATCGAGTTGGAAAGAGCACAGAGCTCTTTGTAGAGACCAAGGCAGGACGATGCAACAACACAAGGCCTCTCACTATTCGCATGATGCAAAGATCAAGCTTGAATATTCAAATTCATGACATCAATAGCTTTAGCTAAGGATGAGGACATTATAACGTTATACGGTACAGGAGCGACACGTGGTATGAAGAAAAAGCCTCGCTCCAAGAATAATGCACCATCACCAAGTAAATCCTACTCGATAGGAAAAGAAAGAAACAAGGAAAAACATCTCATGGCGTACGCATACAGAGCGCCGCCCGCCCAAATATTCATGCTGCGATCCCTAATCCAAAACGCCATACTGTAGGCCTACCGCAACCGCTCCATAGGAGGGGCAAGTGGTCAATACAGGGGAAAAGTCAATACTAAAGCGAAACGTTATGTACATGCCAAAAGAGAAAAGAGGTGAGAGAAAGGACAGGTATATGCTCCTATTGGACCATATACGCGTCGAATTGAAAATTGTTGGCATCGTAGGTGGTAAAGGCGGCATTGTCGTACATCACCATAGGCTCACCCGCATGCATACTCGACCCAAAGCCCATGTATTGGCTGACATCAAGGAGAGTTTGGGTGTTCAACGACAAGGGCACTGGCTGTTGGGGGTATGAGGCAGTGTCGTCGATTTCAAATGTGGCGTCATAGGATTTGTCGAGAGACTCGGGGGAATCTTCGGGAAAGCTTTCAGGCGATTTAGGCAGTGGCTTGTTGTCAACGTCCACCTCTTTGATCCAATGCAGCTTAAGAAAGTCCATTGGGGGGTCATCACCGCCACCAATACCACCACGCTTCTCATCGTTCTTGCCCTTCCTGCCCCGCTTGCGGGGATGGAAGTGTGCACGTCGCAAGTGCGCGGCAGCATTATAGTATGCGCCATAGATTTTCTTGTTACGGCAGTGCTTACAATTGGCAAGAAACTTCCTGTCAGACGAGTTGTCGATGCAGATATACCCCTTACGCGTGACAGAGTGAGCCCGAGCAATATGGCGATCGAGTTCATGCGTGCCCCGAAAACCGTCGGGGCGCTCGTTGCAGAATTGACACATGATCTTTGGGTGCTGAGGTCGCACATATGGCGCTTTAGTGAGAAGACCAACAGTTTTGGACGATCCGTCCTCAGACCTTATCCTTGCCATCTGAGCATTTGATGGCGCAGACTCGGTCTCATCATTGTTTTCGACTGCCTTTGGGGCAATCTTTCGAGAGGCTGCTTGCGCATTGATCTCTCGTTCGCGTCGTGATTGGCGAGAGCCAGTTGACGAGGACGCCGAGACGTCGCTCGCGCTGCTCCCGCTTGAATACGTTGATGCCGACCTCTGCATATCCTCCACCAGGTCCGACTGCTCGTGTTGTGAAGAAGCAAGAGCATGCGCACTTGCAGGAACAGACTGTGAGACAGGGGAAAAGAAAGCTTCACTGGTAAGACCAGTGAAATTAAGGAAATGAGCACCATCAACATGGCTGCTGATGGGCTTTGATTCAACATCATAAGAAAATAAAAGAACCCCATCCTCTGGGAGGATCGGAAGCATGCAAGAAGAATCAGATGAAGCGCTTAACATAGAAACATTATCAAAGAAATGCGGGTTGCAACTGCTCTGACGACTCATATCGTTCGATTGAGGGATAGGAGTCATCAGTGCGGTCGACGGCGTGCTGGGCGATGTAGAGCCATCCGAAGATGGGCTCCACTGCAAGTTTGGTGTCAGTTGAGTGTGTAGTTGTTGTGAGTGTTGGGGAAGAGAGAGGGAGTGAGCGGAGCTATCTGGCTCGATGCAGTTGTTGATGTACTCGACAGGACTGTACTCAATCATGCTTTTATTGACAAGGGGCGCGCCCTCGGCAATGAGTTGGCTTGGCTGGTTGCGGATCGAATTGTCCGAATAGAGTGTGTAGCTGTTGACTGCGTCTTGAGACATAGACTGCCAATCAGTAAAAGTGGTCACTGATCGTTGCAGACTGCTATCAAATGCAGTGGTCGGTATTGAGCGACTTAGTGTAGGAGCCGACTGAGTGCGGTCCATTGCTCCGAGATCAGACATCTAGAGCGTGTTAGTCGAGGGAAGCGTTAGTCAAAGACGTAAAACATACTTGGAGCTGTGTGGTGTCTGATGTGCTTGGCATCGACCGTGGTACTTGATGTGCCATTGACTTTTGTGCTGAGTTGAAAGCATTGCTAGGAGATATTGAGGCGGTGCGCGACCAAAGGTCCAGCCGCTCGACCTCTGAGAGGTGTGCATGGCTGTTCCAAAAGTCTTGCTTGGCCTGCTCCAGTATATGGAGGTAGGAATTACTACTACTTCTACTAAACATAGTCGAAGCCATGATGGGTATGATAGCAGTATAAGAATGGTGGTGCTGGAAGAAGCAATCTGCAGGATAGCGGTGATCAGCGACAACACTCGAGCGAACAGCTTCCGCGTACGAGTGTCTTACAGAAAACGTTGATCTGAGTTTATCAGAAGTGTTAAGATTGTCAAGAAGAACACGAATGGGGTGCTATCAGAATGTCAAGGCGATCAATAAGTGTAGGAGCGGGTCGAGATGGGGGGGATGGGCTTTTAGCACGACCTGGGCACATGGGGGACGTGGGCGCTGCGGGCGATGCGCTGGCTCGTGTAGGAGGACGTCTGACGACTGCGGCCCACGTTGAGCGGTAGACGAAGGGCCAAGCCAAGCTCAGAAGGGCAACCCAAGCTGACGATCGACGAGACTCTGCTGATGTATGATTGGGTGAGAAGATGCGAGAGTGAATGCCATTCGCTGCTTCACTTTGGAGCCGGAAGGCAGAGGGCCGATCCTGGTCTGCTTGGCGCAAGGATCTACCCTAACGCGAGCCACCACCCGGTGAGAGGGCAACAAGTTTTGTGCGCCTTCTCGCACTTAGTCTCGCCTGTAGTCCGCGGAAGTGCGCTCTCCTCCAGTCGCTTTTTCCTTTCGGATACGCGAGCGTCCTGCTCGCACGCGATGTGACTCAGCCATGCCGAAAGCTATCAAACAGTCGTCATCCGACCAGGGCTCTTGTACCGCCCACGCCATAGATCGCCCTCATTGCCCTTCTTGCAGTTAGAACATCCCCAGAACTGGCGAGTCCAGACACAATGATCGGCTTTCTTTATAGCAAAACACTAGTTTTGTATCGTGGACTGTATGTTTGGAGCATCACCCAGCGATCAGTTCATTATGTCTCCACAAAAATCTTCATTCCTTTCAAAGTTTGATTCGATGCAGTCTATCAATTTGTTCTCCTGGCTTGTCACGAGCATTCCTGTTGCTTCCCCAAAGTCGCAGGGGTCTTGAGGAAGGCTGAACCGGGGAGAGCCGGCGACAAAAATTTCCTCAGCCTGATCCGCTGGCGCTTTTGTGTCCCAGATGTTGGCAGAGATGCGGTAGATGACGCCGAGGAAAAATAGAATTTCGATCGGTGAGGACTTGGAGCTTGTGAGTGGCTCTTTGATACTCTGTCTTCGATGCTCGATGAACTCAGCCTCCTGGCGCTTAAGGCGTCACGATCTTCCTTCCTTTCACCAAGCCAATACTTGTCCAAGGTCTCCTCTTTCACCTGTTCGACGACACCGAACTCTTCGAAGAACATCACTATACTATCTAAGCATACCATGTCAGAGAAACGACCTGCCTTGGTCTCACGTGCATCGTCGAACAGATCCATGCTAGCGCAGGAGTCTTTGCGAGGCTTCATTGGGCGTTCCTCAAGGCAGATTGGGCCCGGCAAATAGATATGCCTTGTTTCGTCTACACGGACATCTCCGCTTGCTCCATTGACAAGCTCATTTGGGCTCCGCGTTTCTGACTGCACGGAAAGGGAGCGGGACACTGGCGAGATAGACATGATTGACTTCCGATTTTGTGTGCGAAGGCCAAGAACTGAATCGTGTTTGGACCGTTGCTCCTGAACCGCGTACATCTCTTTTGGTGTGCTTAACATTGAACTTGGTGAGGCCGACGGTTTCTTTGATCCTAAGTCTGAATTTTCCGTGTCCAACATCCTTATCTGCTTCTTCTTTAACGTCTGCCTCACGCGCGCTTTCCGCGAGAATGAGTTCGGCGGCTCCTCTTGGTCGTCTGTAGTGCCGGCAGCGTCCGCTCACTGAACCAGTGGCGCTACGTCTGGTAACTTCCTTTGTGGTCCCACAGTCTTGATACTTAGAGTCGGCCTGGCAATCGATGAGCTCCCAGTATCTGCGTCTGTTTGCGGATTCCTTCTCTTGAAGGTGTTCGAATGGCCAATTCTTGTGCTGACTGCTCGTCTGGGCTGTGGTGGGACATAGTTTGATGGACAGAGTGCGCCTGGTGGCGCCGTCTGTGCCTTCTTTCTCAATCGTGGTCGATCCAGTGTCTTTCCTTCATCGCTTAGGCTTCTCGGCCGTGATTGAGGAGGGTCTGCAGATGGAGCTGTTATTGTGATTTGTGGCTGTGCTGGTACTTCCGGACGTGACAGCGTCCATTCGAGATGCTTGGTCGGACTAGGAGGTCTTGAAGTCGAACCGTCCGAGTCATCGCCAGAGGAGGAAGAGGAGAAACTCATGAAAGTCATCCCGTCAAGCATGCTGATATCGCTGGACGGCCGATATGCGAAGTTTGACATCGGCAACAGCTCGTTGGGGATATCATAGTAATCTTTAGTCTTGTGATCCATGCTGTGGGTGCGCTATCGTGAAGACGTGACCGGGAGGAGATTAAGTCGAGCTGTTCGCAGCGGAACCCGAGAGTTGTGGGTACCATCTTTCTTTGTTTGCTCCTGACCAGGAGACTTCTTCGGCCACACAGGATCGCGAGGCGAACTCGACCAGTTGGGGGGAACAAAGAATTGGTACTGAACGGGGGCTGAGCACGTGCATCTGCTCAAAGAGGATCATTGAAGATTCCCGGATCTGGGGTTATGGCCCCTACATTGATGAAATCTGCTTACTCGTCGACAGATGTAGTAAGTCACCCTGGTAGGTACAGAGCCGCATAGCCTCACTTCTCATCTCGGCTACGCGGGAGGATCACGATCCAACGAACACCTCAATCTACTCGGCGCTTATATCTAAGTAGGTCTCAAATATAGGCCCGAATCCTTCGCTTTGGGGTCTACTTGACTTTCCAAATCGCTTTTTTGTAATTTCCGCAATAGTGTCACCTCATGTTATGGTGTGACCCTGCCCACCAATACTCAGTCCACCGTCTGCGCCATGCACATAGCTAGTACGTTTGCGTCGAGAACTCAAGGTCAGTGTGTTCATCTTGTCTCAGAAATTTGCGCAACGGCATATCTGATGATCTGTCTCGGATTAATCTTCAACGATTCCTCTCATGGTTACTAGTCCAGCCTCGAGCACACAAATTGTATTATCGATTCCTAGCCCCTTAGTTGTGTTATGCCATCTTGGACATGACCAACTACATTATCCTAATACCTTATACCTTGGCCTTTATCACACTGTCCCATATTCGCACTACTCATAAGACCTCGGCGCAAATTCGAGCCCCAATTCCTTCACCGTGTCCCAACAATGCCCCAGTAGCACCTTCGCCCTCGTGCGATTGACCAACCCTTGGATCAACTGGTGGCTCTTAAACCAACTCTCATGATCCCGCATCAGCCAGCCCTGTGGCTTAGCATTCTGATAATTCTCCTTGACATGATACATATCGCTCGTAAACAGCCAGGTCCCACTCTTTTTTAGGTTGAGCTGCAGGATAGCAAGGCCCGGCGTATGTCCCGGCGCATGGTGCAAATTGAGACCCGGTGCAATCTCAAAGTACGAACCGTAGAACGGGACCCAGTTCATGTCAAAGTTAAGGTAATGCGGGAGGTACACTTTGTGGTCTATCTTGGTGGCCACACTGTAGAACGCGTACTTGAGTTCGAGTTCATGAACGTAGATTGGCACATTTGTGCCTTTGAAGTACTCCAGACCTCCCGCATGATCTAGATGCAGATGTCCCATGATTACCATTTTCACATCGGTAATCTTATGTCCCGTCAAGGCGATCTGCGCATCGAGGTTCATGCTCGGTTCGTACTCGACGCGGGTGAACACATCGTTGACTTGGGGGCCAACGATCTCCGGGTAATCTGTTCCTGCCCCAGTCTCAAACAAAATGAGTCCGTGTGTAGGATGCTCGATGAGAAAGGCAGCGATGATGAGTTTACGGCGTTTATTCACGGGATTGGGCTCACTGAGGGATGAAGCGTTGGCCTGACCTCAACAGCCGGTTAGCGAACGTTGTCTTGTCTTCCGTAGAATACTTGTACAAATAGGAGACGCACGCCTTGTAGGAGCCAACCCTCATCTACTTCGAGGTTACCGAGATGGAGAATCTGGAATTGATGTCAAAGTTGTTGCACAGTATTTGACAGCTTAGTTTGTTCGAACCCATAGTTTCGTTCCCTAATCCTAGTCAATTTCCGTATATACGGTGCAAGGGAGTGCGTGTCTGTTCACCTCGGGCGCCTGATTGATTAGATCGAGTGAGGTTGCCATGCCGTTGCCTTGCGCAATAATGTATTCCCTTTGGCAATTGCCTCTAGAATGTAAAGGCGCTTTTATATGTTTGCAATATTGCTTTCTCTAATTATTCAGCGCTTCAAATGACCTGATCATATTCTACACCAGTCCGAGTGCCCGATTTAACAATTATGTCATTTCTGAGCGGGTTCAAGTAATTCTGTACCACCATCCGGCATCGTCCATGTGGGGCGTTCGGAAAGCGTGTTCCCCGCAGTTTGGAGGTGAGGTACACTAGCATGTTCCATTCTGGCCAATGAATACCGGTTGGCGTTGGAGAACTGCATTCCCCAACAAGGGCTATATTGAAGGGTGTCCGGTTGAAGAGAATCTGTGGGGTAAGTAGGGGCCGATGCAGATACAGATGCAAGCTCAAGATTACTGAGATTAAGATGGCCTACAAGAGGCAACTAGTCTCACGAATACGCCTGTACGACTTAAAATCCGAGCCGACATAATCTTAGTAGTAATCTGATGGAGGTCAAGAAATGCGAGAGTACATTCCGAAGCCGCTCAATCATCAATGTCAACCCGCGACTTCCTATATGCTAAGCATTCATATCTGTACTGTTCTTCATTTCCATTCTATCATTTTCATTACCTCTTTTCGTTATTTACAGCTTGGGCGTCTCCTCTTTCTCGCCGATGATATTCAAAAACGCCGTGTGCACATGCTCTGTCAAATCACTGGCCTGCAAACTCCTTCCTTTCTCCTTGAACGCCAACCTGGAGCACTCTCTAGTAATGCAGCTCCCGCCGTAAGCCGCAAGCGCCAGGGTCTCACTCCTGCCCATGTCCGTGCCATGGTCCCAGATCTTGTCATGGTACGCCTTCCTATACGCCAGAAGAGTTGCCAAACTACCTGTCAAGGTGTCGCCCTGGCCGCCGGAGCGCTTCAAGCCGCCCTCGCCCTCAGACACGAGCGTGTGTGTGCCGTTGGATATGTAATCCTTTGCTCCTTTTTGGATAATGGTGACGCCGCCAAACGCTTTGGCGAGTTTGGAGCACAATTCTGTGGGTTCACCATCATCGACGTTGACGCCTTTGGCTTTGGCTAATCGCCCAAATTCGACCACATTTGGTGTGAGAATGCATTCTTTGCAGCCATCAACTAGCTCTGGCCGAGTTTGGGCGAGGTACAGTCCATCCGCATCTAGTACAAATGGTATACCCTGCTTTCTTGCCTCTTCAATGACCTTTGCACAGGTGTCTTGCATGAGTTGATCGCGACCGAGACCAGGGCCAATGACGATGACATGAAGGCGTGAAAGCATGCCGACGACTTCTGAAGAGACGCTCTCGGCGCTCTCGGATTGCGCGAGGTTCTTTGATTGGCGCATATAAGGATGCACCATCAGATTGGGAGAATATGTTTTGATTACTGCGCCAGCACCGGGTTCACAGATTACGTGCGACTGTATTGTATATGAGCTGGTGATTCAACATAGACTGTGAAGAATGATACACACCATATCACAACCCAGCTTTGCCGAAGCCATAGCGGAGAAGTACGGTGCGCCGGTATAGTCCTCACTGCCGCCAATGACTGCTACGCGCCCCAATTGACCTATGTACCGCCATGAGAAACCGTGCCTTTCAGGTTGATACTTTTATCTTACCTTTGTGAAAGCTCTCAAGCATTGGCGGCACCATAGTGTATACCTTCTTGAGAAGGTCTTTTCTTGTTGCACTTGCCATTGTGGGGTTATGCGCAGCTGTGAGTAGGAATTTATTTTCAAGCTATAATCACCACGAGGAGAGTTGATGATGGTCGAAAGGTTATGCTGAGCTATGAAGCCTCGCGATTTTGCCGTGGAGCTCAAGACTGAGGGGACGTCATTACGAATCATTATGGCGGGGCTACGCGACGCGCCACTGATGAAACAGACAACAACCGCGGAGAATGACGAACTTGGAAATTGAATCCAATGAAGATGCAAACGAGGGAACACTGGGATTGAGGTGACCTCATGAGACATTTGAGTTTGATCAATTTCATTCATCTCGGTAGCTAAGACACCATTTTTACTCCGCTTGGAGGGCTCGTCCATCTCGACAAACCCGTGAAACTCAAACGCATGTTGGAGGAATAGGCTCGTTTCCTCTTTCCGAGTCTTGCAAACCATGCTCCTTGAGCAATATATGTACAGAGATGGGACAGCAGACAGCGCCCTCGAAAACGTGGAAGCTAAAAGACAGGTCGTCAGAAAAATCAGTCGTGCGTGCACCCATGGATATCTGATCCTGCCAGCGAAGGCGCGTCAACCTTTAAGAATTAATTCAAGCTGTCGCCTGATAACGGCGGACGAAAGCGGAAAGATCCGCTCTCAAAGCAGGCCCGTGAAGAGTCGCATATGTCTAAGCAGTTGCAACATTGGCGGCGTTGGTAGTTGTCTCGGTACCAGTAACTGCTTTAGCATCGCCATCTGGGCTCGATTCAGCACCAGCCTTCGCTGCAGGAGCGTCCTTGATGATCTCCTTGTCGGCTTCAGGCATGGGAATATCGCCGTCTTCATCGGCGGCCTTCATGACAACAGACTCAGAAGGCGCATCACTCTTCTTCTCGTCCTCGGCCTTCTCTAGTGAAGCCTCCGCAGACTCGGCCTTTTGCTCCTCGTCGTGCTTGACGCCATTGGTAGGCGGCTCCGCTGGAGTGGTTGCAGTAGCGGACTCATTTTCTGCAGCCAGTGCACCATTCCACTTGCCTAGAAGGTCGTTCGAACGCTTCTTAAAGCCATATTCTTCTTCCTTCGGAATGGAGTCTAGCTTGATAATCGCTTTTAGCACCTTGTGAACTTTAGTCTTTTTAATGACTTCAGCCTCGAGATCATCGTGTAATTCAAGCTGCTTCAGATAGTCCGACATGTTCAGCATGTCTTCATCCTTGGGAGCTTGATCTCGTGAAAGAAAGCCCTTTTGCAAACGATGTCGAAGATAGAGAACTATTGATGGTCAGTCCAGAGTCACACGGTGCCACAACATATTGCCCTTCTTACCTTGCTTCTCCCGTTTCTGTAGCCGCTCCTCCTCTGTCATTGGTGGCTCTTCTGGTGCTGCTGCCTCTACCTCCTCACTCGACTTCTTCTTGGACTTAGACTCCTTCTTTGGCTTAGCTGCAGATGCTTCCTTCGGCGTCTTGGTAGTTAATTTGAGTTTAGTCTTGGGAGTCTTTGCAGGCTGTTAGCGGATTAGTATTGGTGGCATTGTTAGGTAAAATCGAGTCATACCTTCTCGTTTTCGCCGTCGGTCTCGTCCTCCTTCTTGCGCTTCTTTGATCCTTTCGCCTTCTTCGCAGACGGAGCTGCTGCATCACCAGCGTCTTCCATGTCGACGTCCTCAGATTCATCAGCTACACCGCTCTTCCGCTTTGCTGCCTTCTCTGCCTTCTCCTTCTTTTGGTGCTCTTTCTGTTCCCGTTGCTCGAGGTCGTCTTGCATAGCCTGCTCGTGAGCCTGTAGCATCTGCTTGAAATGTGATAGGTCGTGCCCCTCAGCTGCAATTTGGTACGCTTCCCAGAGCGCTTTGTTCTTCTTGCCTTGGTTGCCAGACTCAACGTCCTTCTTCACTTCGTCCAGGTCGAAGTTTAGTAGCTCAGTGTTGACTTGCCAGGCACTATGACTTGTGTGTTAGTAATTTTCGGAAGATGCTGCGATGTGGAGTCACTACTCACAACTCATTGGTGCCTAAGAACATAATGGGGTACCGCCGATCTTTAGCATTCTTTCCACCTTCGAGGAAATCTTCGCGATATGTGCCGTCGATACGCTTTGCACTGACCGGTCGCTTGCTAAGAAGTGACTCTGGCAACATCTCCTCATCGCAGACAATGACTGGCCATGGCTGGTAGCCACGCATAGCAACCATGAACATGTCACCAGCCGAGGCATTTAGACGAAGCTCAGGTGCCTTCTTCTTTCCCTTTGCTGGAGTCTTCTTTTTAGACTCTGGCGCTGTGGCTCCCGATTTGCGCTTGCCATTTGTTGCCTTCTTGCCTGCTGGAGTACCATTCGTAGCTGAAGTGTCAGCAGCAGGTGTAGCGCCTGACGAGCTGAGTTAGCATATGCACAGCATAGGCTTGGGCTGCTGATACAGCACATTGGCCTCGTTTGTGCTTGGCTGCCTCACCTGCGTCATCACTTGCTGTGATAGTATCTGGCTGCGCGTCGGCAGTGCTATCTTGCGTCATGGTGGCGTCTTTTTGAGAAGTTTCGGTCTCGGGAACTGGATTGTAGTCGCGTCAGCCATCTTCGTGCAAGTTTGCACGCGATGAGCACTTACCCTCAGCGACACCCGAGGTGGCCACCACTCCGCCCTCAGCCGGCTTGGCCGCAGCGACGGCAGGCTCCGTGACAGCGGCCGCAGGACGCGTCGGCTCCTCCACAGTGCTCGTAGCGTTCGCAGCTGCCGGTGCAGTGGCCTCGTCCGCCATTGTGTGAGTCGTGCTTACGGTCGGGCGATGTGGTGTTGACGCGTAAGGGATGCGACAGGTCGCGAAATACCTCCTTGAACTGTCGAGCGCGATGGGATTAACGCGCGGTTGATGGGCAAGCGGATGTGTTGATGGTGCGCGGAGGTTGAGGTGGTTGGCGGTGGGTGTGGGGAGGGCGAGAGAAAAGAGATCGGAGAGCCTCCTCTTGAACTTTCCAGCAACGCCAGGCTCCGCACGTGACGCACTCGGGCTTGCACGCAGCGAACGCGCTACGATCGTCTAATGAATTCGAGGTGGTTCACCGGTGCTGGTCGAGGCGCCGACTAAGCCCTGGTGGCGTTGCAGCGACTGAATGTCGTGTTTGTAATGTTGTGGGGTTTGCTGTTCGTGCTATCGCTGCCTTCCAAGGTTTGGCGCGATGCGATGACTTTCTGGCCCGTGCCTCGAGGTACAGAAAAGCCGCCCCCTCGCCAGATAGCCCCAGTCTTGTGTGATCGAACAAAGCCCTGGAAATTATGCGAGCACTTTGAGCCTTCTTCGTCGTCGTCGTCGATACTTCTTTGGGTACGTCTCTATTGCTTCGGCTTCACGATAGGGCTTCTCGGGGCAGTACGTTGGCTTCAGGGATAAGCCTCTACGCTGCGAACTATTTGCGATTACGAGGTAAACGCGCCATCTATTCAGGAAGGCGATTTCTGTCGGAAGCCACTCTTTCCAGCTCTTACTGATGGCGCCTACCATTTCGCAGCCTGCATAGACGGATTAGCCAGGTGATACACTGATGTTCACGGTGAGCGAGAGAGGCTGAGCAAGCCAGTCGCATGGCGGTAAGTAAGACCACTGCATTGCAAGTGTCGGACTTCCTTGTGAAGAGGAGTTTGCCGGAAACTTCATGTATTTCCGCTACTATACTTGTCGTCAGATTTGGACACGCTGCTTCTTCAAAAAAAAAAAGATTTCACAAAAACTTACTGTACTCTACTCTACTACCCTCTAACAACCCCACTTCAATCTGGGCGAAATACCCAAATGTTCCAGGTTTATCATCTTATCTCTCGTTCCTTCTCCAACCAAGGTTCCTGATCAGGCACAAGATCCTGCTGTCAGTGTGTACCACCATTTGCTACTTCACTGTTTCTAATGCGATTATGATACTCAACCCCGATTTGCTGCCGCGGAATGCGCCACACCTTCAATATAGATGTGTCGCCTGCGCATAATGTTACTAACAGACGCATCCGCAACGAGCAAGATGCCTAGGAAGCGCCGATCGGATCAGTTAAGGAGAACTACTCGAACAGGATGAGCAACGGTGTTGTGGGAGCTTTAAAGCCTTTTTGGAATCCAGTGATGAGACCGCAGGTGATTCCATCCAACCCGACCCTTATCGGCCTCAATTTAGTGGAAGCCGTTTACTGTTCATCGCTTTGTGTCCAGCTCTTCCGAAACCTCATGGTCAAGGGTTAGAGTCTGAAAACGATACGCATAATGCCATGAAATCAGCATCATTTCCAACAAGACGGTAGACAAGCCGATAGTCCAGCAAAAACTTGTAGTCTGGATTTGTCTCGCGAACGCGACCTGATTAATATGTAATGGCATAGCGAATAGACCTACAGACATTCGGAAACTCATAAACGAAGGAAAGATACTTCTTAAAGCTTCAAACCAAAGTAACGCAGTGTATGCGTACTTGAAGGCAGTGGTTGCCGTCGGAAGGATGTGACCAAAAGAGAATCGAAGATAGCAGGTTCTCGCAGATGAGGTGGGGACAAAATGTGCATGTCGAATACCGATCATGGTCTCGTCAACAGGCGCCTTGGTCCAAAACAGCTATGAACCATGCTCGGCGAACTGGTACGAAGGCGGGAACTCTCCGGTCTCTTGGTTATCGATAAGCATACTCAACCCAACTTCTTGTTATCTTTTGTGGATACATGCTCTTCGACATGAATTTCTTCGGCATGCTCCAATAGGTCTCGCGAAACATCGTGCGGGCCCACGAAGATCGTGTTGTGCTGAACCGTACCGCTGCTCGAAGCTTGTTATGGGCATCAAACCCAGCCCGCACTGGAGCACGCAACGCAGGTCTGCCTGTAACTGCACACTGACAAAGCGACAGTGCACTGACAATGGACATGATGCTCGTTGCGGTTCTCGGCCGTAACACAGATCGAAGACTTATTGAAATTGTCGATACAGACCACCCCTTCCATGGTCGCTTCACCCCTAGGTCTCCACTTCTGGGAGCCCAGAATATAGGAATATTGTTTCATCGGTTCTCTCATCCATATAGTAGTGAATCCAGCGCACGCGATCGTTGGCTGTCAGGGCGGTTTGGTCGGGCAGCAGAGGGGCACCGGTGCGGCGCGCGAGTCATCGTGTTCTTTGTAGTACGTCCATTGTGAATTCGTGCACGAAATAGAGCAGGAAACACTACGTGTGAGCCTTCCTTAGTATGTTGGTGCTGGCGATGTGCGGTCGAAGATGTGGGTTTGAAGTGGGCAAGTTCCCACGAGCGAGCGACCTTTGGTGGTTGTCGCTAGGCGGTTTTGGCTCCCAAACTAACGGCCCATCACGTGGAACTCATACGACTTTGAACTTTGACCAGATCTTGACTCGATCTGAGATAATGTCTTGCGAGGAGCATTTGTTTCCATATATGAAAAATCTCCGGCATGTCCCTGCTTGAGATCGTGACAGTGGCAAGATAGAAGCCGTAAATGCTAATAGAGCTTGGTTTAATGCACCTTCACAAGCCAAACTAGTTCCTCACCCTTTGGCCACGACCGGGCAAGATTTCTGTCATACACTGTGATACACCAACTCACGACAAGCGACGCCCACCACTACCGTTCACTGCTGGCTCGTGCATACTTAGCGCATGGGGTTCACGACTTGTAGATCCGCAGCCTGATTTTCTCAAAAGTTACCCAACTCGTTCCCCACCATATCTCTCTTCCTGACATCATGGCAACTGAAGCGCCCACCACCAATGGCGATTTCCAATCACTATGGGCGAACAAATACAGAGGCGTATGATATTCCTATAGCTTTCACATGCAACCCTAACAATGTCAGGCAACGGTTGAGGACCTCGACCCACCTCCAGCGCTCTCCGTCAAGCCTACCGACCCTATATCTTGGGCCCTGATGTCCGGCCTCGAGCGCGACTACACCCATCTCACAGTCATCTCAGAGCAGAACCGCGCCTTACTCGGCTACATCAGCATTCCACATCTCCAACAGCTCCTGAAAGACAGCAAGGTCAAAGACAGCGATCCAGTACAGGAAGCTATGCACAAGTTTCAGCGGAGGGGTAGGAGATATAAAGTCATTACTACAGAAACGCCGCTGGAGGAGTTGGAGGAATTCTTCGCAGGCGGGGTTGACGGCAGTGGCAAGCAGGAGTTTGCAGTAGTGACAGATGCTAGCAGGAAATTTGTCTTGGGCGTGGCTACGAGAGGCGATCTGGAGAACTTTGCTAAAAGGAGGGCATAGCTTTGTTGATGGCGGAAGGACGTGGGAAATTGCATTGCTCGGCGTTTATTTGAGATACCACATGGGGGTTGTTCATGGAGGCTCGATTCAACATATCCTCCTGCAATAATGTACCTCCAAAAGCCAATGATTGGAAGACGTATGGTAGCTGCGGATGGAAATACAGCAGATAGGTTTTCCTTTCCTCTGTAGATCAATCGAATCTTATACGCGGACCGCAACAAAGCCGTGCATACACAGGGCCGCTCATACTCTACACCTATGCTCCACCCCTCACACATACCTAGTCTTTTGACACAGGCGAACCTGGCTAACCTTTTCTGATGCTCCCCACCACCCCACTTATACTCTGCTTTGAAAGGAATATTTTTGAAGACACCAAAAAGCGCTAAAACGTCATCACGAAAGGCTTAGTCATGTTCAGCCCGACCCTCAACCAATTCCGATGCCATGCGAAAGTTGCATCCTTAGGCTCCCCGCATGCCGACTTCGAGGCGACGCCTCCCCATGCGCTTCTAACCTAGCAATCCTGGACGCTCCGTTCCAGAAACCTCAAACCCAGCCGCTGGCATGATTGCACCTTCACTTCGATTGCGCAGTCCCCTTTCCGTCCTTCTCTCACCTACCTGGAGAACCAATCAAGCCCTCCGACCAAGCATATCTGTTCCGCAGCAGTTGAGATGCTTTGCCCAAAAAGTGTCCGAAGCACAAACCGGTGCTGGCACTACGACTCCAGTCCCTGATGATGCCGAGCCACCAAAGTTCAAGTCCCCGTTCTACTTCGAAGCTGGATATGCGCTCTTCGCGAAGAGACCCTCGCGGCCCTTTCCTCCGCCTTTCCTTTCTCTACCTTCAACCAGCTTTTCCGAGCCCTTGAGTACGCACAACAGGAGCCGGGACCGAAGACCGACCGTCAATGGGCAAATGATTCGAGGCGTCACAAACGGGGACGATGCCGTGCTAGTCAGCGACATCTTCATCGGGGCGAATGATGGCGTGGGAGCTTGGGCAACACGGGAGAAGGGCCATGCAGCGTAAGTATTTCATGAAATATACACAGTTCGCAGCAAGCGCTGATGGTGCCAATAGTCTATGGTCCCGCCTGATCCTCCACTTCTGGGCCCTCGAAGTCGACAAGGCGCCGTTCTCTCCTACCAACCCCCCGGAACCAGTCGCCTACCTTCAAAACGCATACGAACTCACCAAACAAGCTACCACCGAGCCCAGCGAATGGCACGGAACAACAACCGCATGCGGTGCCGTACTGTGCTCCGACGACAGCAAACCGGAACACCCAATCCTGTACGTCACCCAAGTTGGCGATAGCCAAATCCTCGTTATCCGCCCGAGCAGCAAAGAGGTCATCTTCAAAACACAAGAGCAATGGCATTGGTTCGATTGTCCGCGGCAACTCGGGACAAACAGTCCAGACACACCCGACGGCAATGCCATCATGGATCGTGTTGAGCTCGAGGAAGAGGATCTTGTAATCGCGATGACCGATGGTGTAGTCGACAACCTATGGGAGCACGAAGTAGTTACGAATGTGCTGGAGAGCATGGAGAAATGGCGGGGTGATAAAGATAAGCAAACAGAAGATCAAACATATGCGGACGGGATGCAGTTTGTAGCGCAGCAGCTCGTCAATGCGGCGAGGGCCATTGCTCAGGATCCGTTTGCTGAGAGTCCTTATATGGAGAAGGCGATTGATGAGGGCTTGTCGATTGAAGGAGGTGCGTGTTTTCAATTTCTTTTTGTCATCCTGTATTAACCTCAACCCAGGCAAGCTTGACGACATCAGCGTAGTAGCCGCCCAGTGCAAGCGCCGCAATGGATGAGAGAACGAGATCCCGCACTCCCATTCGGGCTTTACACGCCAAAGTCGAATTCGAGTTGGAGTATTGACCTGGACATGTCACTGCACAGCACTGCGCCTTCAACGCGGCTCGACCACAATATGGACGACATGGTCGTCAGTACTCAGGCCAAAAGGCCAAAAGGCCAGACGATGCCACCCACAGTTCACGTATGAACTCAACAACCTTCGTGCCGATATGTCCATCAAATAATGACATTAAGACAAAGATTCACCATATGACGCTGGGAGTCCAGACAACATATACGATAACTTATAATTTTCGTCGTAGCTATTGGTACGACGCTCAACCTTTTTGGATTGGAAAGAATATCTATCGTGTGGAGGATTATTCGGGCTCTAAAACTTTGGATGCATAAAGTCAACATCCATCATAGGTACTACCACCTTCATTCAGGGCTACAAAGCCGAGACTTGAAGATTGTCAAATAGTGTTGCTTGGGCGTAGCTGGCATATGTCCGGAGATGAAAAGGCTTCCAAGCAGAGCGAGCCACTGGGTAGTAACACCGAGTCAGGATCGTACTGTCGAGCCTCTGTGGCTCGGTTTTGATGCAATTGACGCACATGAGAGCAGATTTAGGTCCTGCTCGTCATTCAAAGTTGAATAAATCGCATATACCAACCTAATCCTCTGAACTCCGCTCTCTCCGAGCCGGTGACTTTGTCAGTGAGCGCGTGATGCGTCTCCTTGCGCGACCGGATTTGCTCGGAGACCTCGATCTGCTAGAACTGGGCGAGCGTTTACGCCGTTTGACATCAGCTCGAGAACCGTGTGAATCGGCTTCGGATGAAGGAGAACGCCTGCGTCGGCGATGCCTTGCCGGGCTTCTCGATCGCGAACTACTTATAGATCTAAGGCGGCGACGAGGCGGGGTTCGTGATCGTGACCTTGACATCCTGGGCGCTGGTGAGCTTGATCTATCTTTTGGGGTAACAGATCGCAAAGTATGCCTGGGTAACCTTCTGCTGTCGTGACTTGGGGACCACGACTTCTCTCTCCGTCCTCCATCTCGCCTTGCTCGTGGCGAAGGAGAGCGTCGTGTGCGACGAGGCGGGGACTTTGAGCGGTCCGTCGAAGGTGATCGTCGCACTCGGCGTCGCGGAGGGGTTCGTGAACGATCTGACGAGGGTGAGCGGCGTGCGCGACGAGGTGGCGGAGAAGCGGAACGACTGCCTGGTGGAGAGCGATCACGCTCGCGAGATCTATCACGACGACCCCCTCGTCCACGGCCCCGACCTCCTCCCCCAGGGACATAGACATCCCGCTCCCGGCGAGGTGGTGGTGACCTTCGTCTCCTGTCACATGTCAGCAGAAGTTCTTTCTTCACTGAGAACAAACGTACGGCGGTGACCTCGAATCACGTCGCGGCGGTCCTCGATCAAAGTCTCTTCCTCTGCCTCGACCTCTGCCTCCACGGTCACCTCCTCGGAATCGTCCATCGCCACGCCCACGCTCCGGCCGGTCTGGTCGATCTGCACGGTCACTCCGACGAAACGAATCAATCATATCGTCCTGTTCTTTTTGTTCGCGGAGACGCGCCTCGGCGGCAGCTTTGGAAAGCTACGTATACTGTTAGCACAGTCAGTAATGTGCCTTTATAATGTCTCTTACTTGTTCCTCTTGTAGCTCTCGCTTTTTGGCCTCCAGCAGCTCTTTTGGGACACCCATCGGACTGTCTTGTGCACTCAGCATCAAGTCCCATAACTCCTTACAGAAGGCAGCTGTTTCCTTGTTCAAGAAGCCTGTGAGTTGTATCTGAATCTCCTTGATTTTCGGCTACAACGGGTCAGTCTAGCTCCCGTAGAGCACCGAAGGATTTACTGACGAACTGATTCTGCTCGACCAGATTGTAACATGTCTCCACTACAATGTCGTCCTCATCGCCGAGAATGGTGGTGATCTTGTTGGCAATCCATTTCTTCATTAAGTCGATGTTGACCTTCTCAATATCCACCTTCTTATCGAATTCGGGCGGGAACTTTGTAGCCTTGAGGCGTTTCTGGTCAATGCTGAGCGCCATGTTTGCTGTGCGAGGAGATGATGCAATTGCACGGGAAAGATTGAGGTGAGGCGGTGACAAATGGGGATGGAAGAAGCTTGAGAGGTTGGAGCTTCAGGTTGATCCATCGGCTGTACGGCGGATATTCTCCGGGATTACGTCAGTGCGTCAGGTACGACCACTCCACCACGAGCATCATCAACAGCGACTTCTAATATAATTTCACAGAAAAGCGAAGCTCGCACGTTAAATACGCTTCAAATTTTATGGCAGCTCCATATGTTCATGATGGTTTGGGATCTAATATGGTATATCACAGCACTAACCAATGTAATGCATGGCAGCCCCCCAGAGCTAGGGACCATAACAAAATTGAGTTCACTTACATAGCACTTGCATGCCTTATCCGTCGCTTCCTACCTTTGGTGTAAGGTTGAGACTTCTCCGTTAGTTCACCAGACATGTAAGAAAACAAACTTGAAAATATCAAGCACTCCTACAACATTACTCCTCGAGCACCACTATAGCGAAGAATACACATCTGTATCGATTCAACTATTTCTGTCGCCTTTATATACTAGATACCCTCAGCCCTGCTCTCGACCTCAGTTCACCATGTCGGACACTGCTGAGTCTCAAAACACGCCACCACCTGCGATTGAGGAGCCTGATGCAACTCAGCAGAATTCCGAATCTGCACCCAATCCCGCAAATAATTCCGAATCTGAGGCCCAACTTAATGCCGCACCTGACACTGCATCTAATCCTACACCTGATCACGAATTTGAGCCCGAACCTGAGGCCCAAGTGGCTGCAGCAGAGCCGGAAGCCGAACCGGAAGCCGAAACTGAAGTCGAACCTGAGCCTCCAGCGACTGCAGCGGAGCCTGAAGCAGCCTTAGCACCTTGGAAAGCGAACGAAGACTTGGACGTACCTCCAGTGCTCGATGCTGAGCCGGAACTTGCATACGAGGAGCCGGCAGTATCTCGCGCATTCGAGTCGATACCTGAGCCTGCGACCGACCAGCCTGAAGTAGCACTTTCACCAGAGCCAGAATCTGAACTAGCAATTGAGCTACCAGAGGCACCACAGGGTCCTGACTCCTTACCTTCTGTCGAGCCAACGATCAGAACGATAGAAGTGCCCTCACTGCCCGAGGTTCCAAGTAGCATAATTTCCACGTATGAGAAGCTATTCTCTCTAAAATTACATCTAACTAATATGCACTAGCATCACCAGTACGCCTCGGAAACGCGACAGGGTCAAAGCAAAAATACTACGCTGTCCCAAGGAGGCAGTCCCCATCATCAGCTTGCTACGAAGGAAGCAAAAGGAAGGTGCCGACATCAAGCCAATTGTTCAGAGTATGCTGTTGGCCGCCGGAGCGTGACGATGGTTGGTGAAGTGGATTTGGATTGCTACACAAGCCTCCACACCCGTACCAGAACATTACCTTCTCCTCATGTACCACTCCAGATTACTTTCTATTCATAGCTAGTGCTTCCCTCCAACACAAGCATACGAATTGAATTCATTGTCTGCGCTCCACCCCTCTTCCTGAACCCTCTTCGGATCCTCCAGGTCGACATCGCCGGGAAATCCGACTTTCCAGCGCGGACCATTGCAGTTTCGGAGTCTGTCAATGCTGTCAGTTCACATACCACTGCGCGAGCAACCAGGGAGAAACCCTCAGACGTACTGAAACATATAACACGTAGCAATAGGGGTACCATTTTCTTTCTCTGCCCGCACCGACGAGATAGTATCCTGGTATGTGTAGATAATATTGTCTAACAACCACAACTGTCAGCCACCCAGTAAAGCAAAGGAACGTAGGTTAAATGCCGTCTGGACACGGCCCCGTATCCCATTTGTTTGCCCAGAAACCGAATATACACATGTATCCAGGGGAAAACTTACGGCATTTATTAATCTGGGCAAACCATATCATACACTCGTGGCCGCGGACCTGCTTCGGAGGGCTGTAGAAGTACTTGTCTTGGCACACCATGATGCGGGAGTAGGGCTTGCCATCTTTTCACGCTATCATGTTAGTGTGCAACGCTCTCCTAGAGTGGGAAGGGACTGAGTTATGGAGGGAGACGTGCTGGCGCCCATGTACGTTGGAGTGGATGAAACCATGCTGGTAAGCAGGGCAGTGGATGCAGCGAGGATTGCTGTGAAATACATTGTAGTTAGGATTTGGAAATGCGGTGTTGTTTGACGTGGTGTGGTGTTGGGCTCAGCTGTAATATATCCAGGTACTTTGAGAAGTGACGGAGAAAAGAAGACTGTGAAATATTCGTTCGAAGCCATACCGTTGAGAGACTCGTACGACTTGAACCACGGGTGTTGATGTCATTTAGTTCGGATGTTGAAAGTTGTGGTGAAATCTAATCTCGAACCACGGTTGAAAACCAAAGAGACTTTCATGCCCTGTGTATCAGACCTTGAAGGCCTCCCCAGTAAATCAGCATCTACACAGCTTCGCAAACACACGACACCACGATAGAAAATCACACTTGAAAGCAACGCGGCAAACGTCCTCCTCCATTAACACCAAGATGTATTTCTCCATCATCCTCGCTGCCGCCACAGCTATGGCCATGACCATTTCTGCGGCACCAGTAGACTCCGTAGAGCCCGCCGCGACCATCACTGCCGTCGAACTAAACCAGCCGGATTCGCCCATTCCATCCAATACGGAGTGGCCCTTCTGGATGCCTAGCCCAACCCCTCCCGCGGACCCCCTTGACAGGCTCCCCGCCAATCTCCGCCCCATCGTCGACGCAATCATGGCGGCTGATAACGCTGGAGCTGCTGAGGCCGTCACAGAGGCCAGCAGCCGCCTTGTCCGTAGGAAGAAGCACTTCTGCCACTACGCATGCTGGGAACCTAAAGCCGAGGGGATGGAGACCATTTGCGAATTTTGCCGACATGAGTGGGAAAACGTAGACTGGTGAGAGGTGTTTGTGCAGTTTGACTTGATCCCGAGAGCGATGTCTCGTATTTCGATTACGATTCTTCTCTAGGCGCATGTTCTACTTGTTCTGGCGAGTCTCGAAAGGTGGATCCAGGTCTGAATGGGCTATGATGGACTGTGTATCGGTCCCGTTGGTCTCGTGCTTTTATACAACGTTGGTTCCGTAGGTGGACAAGTCTTGTCTTTTTCAAATCCAGATTCTTTTCAATGTGGTCGTGCTCTTTGTACGCTCCTCATAATGCGCAGGTCATTCGCTCACCGACCCGAAGCCCTTTCCGCGCCCATTATTCGAATCTTCCAATCCTCTCATCTTCTTGAACTGCAGGCATCATTCTCTAACAGCATTCTGCACCGCTCTCCTCGCCTCATCCAATCCTCTACCCAACTCGCCCCTCTTATGCGCCTCCTTCACCCCGTAGTGCAACTTCAGTAAATCCTTCGCCCTCTTCAAGTCCGCATCGTCTTCGTCGGCACTTGTAGAACTAGCAATCTCTTGAGACGACGCAGAGGAACGCACGGATACAAGGGCGAGTGCTGCGTTCGGATCCTGATATCGGGTTAGCTGAAATCCGAAACCAAGGAGAAGGAGAATGCTGTAGGAATAAGAAAATGGGTGGCATACGCAGACTCGCAGCGATACGAGGTCGGAGAGGACTTCTGCTAGCTGCATTGTGTTTTCTTTGGGAGTTGCTTGCGTCGCCATATTGTTAAGCTTCTCTACAGCTCTCTCGTACGTATGTAGTTTCGTAAGTACTTTTAAAAGCTCAAGCCTCAAATGACGTTGAATGGTTGAAGTGGGATGAAGCTCTGACCTTCACGGCTCGCCAGCCGTAGCGTTGGACAAGGGTCTAATTCAACCTCCGTTGATTGCCGGATACTTTGCCGAACCGGAGCTCAAGCTCCAATATTATCGCGAGCTTGTCGCGTTCTCTGTATTTCGACGTCCTCTTAAGATTCTCATTATAGGTATCGAGAGAGGGAAAAGATGGCTAGTATACAGTCTATCAGGGCGAATTGCCGAAAGGTACGTATGCAATTGAATCGACCGTCGTCTTTGTTCAGTTCAGATGAGGCGCATATGTGAGAGAGAATGCAATTGAAAGAGCTGTGATCAGAAAAGGAATCGCAATACTTGTTGGCGTTGTAACACTGTCATAACTGCGTGGGAAAAGGTGGATAATGAGGACACCAAAGGCTTGATTTACCATAATTCAATTACCCATCTACAAGGTTCTTCTATCGCGACGCCTAACATTCTCTCAGGTCATGTGCATAGGCCGAAACTATGCCGACCACATCAAAGAGCTCTCCAGCGCAACTCCTAAGCAGCCCTTCTTCTTTCTCAAGCCGCCGTCCTCTATCCTTCTCCCAGGTGCTGGACCGGTGCTGCGGCCCCGCGGGGTAAACATGCACTATGAAGTCGAACTGGGACTTATCATGGGAAAGACCCTACGAGATTTGCATCCAGACGATACAAAGGGCGCAATGGATGCTATTGAAGGTAAATATGATTCTGCTTTTGAATAACGGATGCCGACTACGTCTAATTGTCAATTTCCTCTCAGCTTTCGTATATACACCAATATAGCATCTGACTAACATGCACCCATAGGCTATGTTCTCGCCATTGATATGACGGCACGAAATGTGCAAGACGAAGCGAAGAAAAAAGGACTTCCTTGGTCGATTGCGAAGGGTTTCGACACATTTCTGCCCATTAGTAATTTCATCGCCAAAAACCGGATCCCAGATCCTCAGAAAGCCCATCTCTGGCTTTCCGTGAATAACGAGATAAAACAGTCCGACAACACCGAACTCATGCTTTTCCGAATTCCAAGACAGCTCAGCGATATCAGCAGAGTAATGACGCTCGAAAAGGGCGATATTATACTGACTGGTACGCCGAAGGGTGTTGGTCCAGTAAAGACCGGGGATATCATGAGGGCCGGTTTGAAGGTCGATGGAAAAGATATCGAAGAGGCAAATCTTGAAGTTCCAGTGGCAGATCGTGAGGGATTATACGAGTTCCAGGAGACCTAAACGTGCCTGAAACTTCTCGCGGCATTAAAAATATAAATCTCTAAAGTCCATCGCCATTTGCTTTCCACTTTATGTAGGTATCATAATCTGTGATGTCTGGTATCATACGCCGTGTTGATTTCTTTGTTTCAGTGATGTCGGCGATGGGAGGTAGCGGGCCTCTGCTGCTTGGGCGCTTAGCATCGATATGTCTCTCAGCGCAGATAGTCCGCGAAGGTGTACAATGGCCTTGATCAGCCCCAGTATGCGGGCCTGGCCTGTTAGGATTTACAAGTTTCTTTGACTGCTTAGTCTTCTTTTGAGGATTCTCTGGGTGAGATGCAAGGATTTGAGTATTGTTAGCTGCCGTCGCTGAGTATTGACAATCGTGATGCTGTGAGCGTTTTGCACACTGACCACAAACAGGCTGCGCTCGATCGCACGCCCTATGTCGTTGCCGACATGGTAAACATGTATGTTGCTTGGACGCTACTTTTCGAGGCAAGGCCTTGGCTGCATCCGACTGCAAGTCGTCATTGATGCCCGCTTTTTCGGCTAGAAAGTTCGCTGCTCCTTTAGTTGGTTCAAGACTGGGGTTCTTCTTCCTCGGAATCATAGTGACTGGTTGAACCCACCTAAGGGCTGTCATTTTATTTGGTGCTTGAGCAACATTATGTGTTTGTATACTAGAGTTTTGATTAATGATCTGAATTGTACCAACGGGTGCTACTTCGTTCTGTGCTGGAGCAACGTTGGGGTTTTGCCTTGAGGGGGCTCGGGGGATGACCTGAGTCGGTTCCACGGTTGTGATTTCACCTGGCCCTAGGGCAACGTTGCCCTTCCTCCGCTTTGGCAGAACTCTGCTTGCTGGTTGAGTCGGCTCTGTGGTTGTGTTTTTGGATGTTGCTGGGATGATGACCTGCTCAAAATTCTTTTCTTTGGTTCTCGGCTGAGGTGTAATCCGCCCAATTTGAACATCATCCTCGGGTTGCTTTCGTTTTCTCGCGCTTCTTCTGAGAACTGATATTGCAGTAGGGCTCTGGCCGCGAATTTTGCCAGTTCGCGGCTGGGAAGCTTGCGCTTTTGGCTGTTCCTCAACTGCTTTGGAGATCCTTGAATTATGAATAGATGGCCTTTTGAGCAATCTTTGTCTGGCAGAAATAGCTGGTAGAACATTGCTCGAAGATGACACACATGTATTCGTTGGTATACTATGTCTGTTAGTTGGTAGATGAGCAACATAAGGTTCGTGATAACTACTTCTGCTTAACCTCGGGGCTTCGTGGCACCTGAATTTGCTTTGTTGACGGGTTGCGAGGGGGAATTGTATCTTCGTCTTCAGTTTCCGTGGTCCCATCTGAGTCGTTTATCTCGTGTACAGGCAGTGGCGTCTTCGGTTTGCTGGGGCTCTGCTTGCAATTGATGACTGTCCCTGAGTTGGCTTTACTGATAATAGAGCTCTGGAACATAGACTTGAGATTGAAGATCTCCCTTTCCAAGCCTTTGATCTGATTAGCATCATGCTTTCGACCAGCGTCAAGGAGGTCAATCCGTCGTATGAGGCTTCTAAGATTCGTAGAGATATCTTTGAGATTGCCAAGGTCATCAGTGATGTCCGAAACTTCCTTATCAAGCTCGATCTGCTTCTGGCGAACTGTCTTATTCTTATCCACAAACATCTTCAACTCATTGAGTTCCCCCGACACCCACTTCTCGAACGACTTCTCGCTGTCAACAGCCTCCATGGCAGCAATCTGCTGTTCAATGTGTCGGATCCTAGATGTAGCAGCCTCTGCAGCTTCTACAACTCCCTCCGCTTTCCGAATGCGGGAATCGTAAGCTTCATGCTCTGCTTTGAGGGACCGCATCTCGCCGAGAAGCCACCCATGTTGCTTCCTCAACTCAGGGCCCCATAACAATGCCTCGGCCGCAGCAAAAGGCATGCGCGGTGACTCGGGTTCATTAAAGGCGCTGTTAGGTCTGCGCGGTGTCATGACTGCGACGAGACTGAGAAGTGATGAACTAAGGAGTGAATTAACGATTAGGGTGAGCGATAGTGGCAAGCAGGCTGAAAAATGCTTGAAATGACTTGAGTGGAGAAAATAAAAGCGAGATAGGAGAGTTGAAGAAAAATGTTGGTAAAGTGTGATGAAGTAGGTATGGGATGCGAGGAGTCGGTTAAAAGTGAAAGTGAGGGCTTAAGTGACGGCTGCCAGATAAGGGAGGCATGAACAGGACGTGCCTTCCCCTGCTGCGCGTCATCAATCAAACATAGCGCATCAGTAACAAGGCATCAAATTTGCTGAATCACCGCAAGTGGTGAACAAAATAGTGTAGTAAAATCTTTCTTATTTCGTGCTGCCTACTAAGTCCCCCCGCTTTCCACTCAATTACTATCAAGCAGCGCGCTTCGGTCCTTTCGGCGCATCTAAAACCTCGTCTCTCTTCATAATCCTAATCTTAGTATCTTTCTTCACGCCGTCAACCTCAGGTTCTGGCTCCTTCGGCCGCTCGGCGACACTCTTGTCATAGCTGCTTGGGTCAATACCAAGGATACCGCCAACGTTGTTGCGGTCACCTGGGACGGAGAATTCACGGAAGGCATATCTCCACTCATTGAGGAAGCCGCGAATTGCTTTGCCAACTTTGTCTTTACCATTCTTGGAGTGGTGGCCGGTCCCTGTGATGGCGTAAACAGGGCGAGAGGATGTGTTGTGTTTTAGAAGGATGCCTTCAAGATACGATACTGATTCGTCTGGGTGGAGCCCTGAACAGAATGTTAGTAGTGCAACAGAACACATGACAGACTTGGCATACCATGGAGATCCACATATAGCTCGTTCGAGTCGTCGTTGTCCTGGTTCCTATGTTCGTAGAGGATGCGAGCCGCTTCTCGATGTGCTTCGCGCATCAGATTATTCTCGCTCTGCCCCCTAAGACTAAGAGCTTTCGCTGCGCGCGAATCACTGCGATTCCAAGCTTGAGCAGCACTAAAGAGAGTCAGCATGAACTTTGAAACGACAGGAGGATCTAGTCATACCTTTGCAGGAACTTATTTCGCAGGCTGCCGTGCTTGAAAGCTTCGGCACGAGCCTTGAGATATGCCTGGTTGCCTTTCTCACCAGTCTCCAGCCAGGGTATGTGTTGAGGTGCAGGGATGGCTTGAGCAGCTGTACTATTCTCACGAGTCCCGTTAAAGCTCTTAGCAGTCCTCAGTCCTTTCCGAGCCGGAGTTGCAGGCGCCGGCGATGGCGACATGCGCACAACATCTGCTAGATTATTTGGGCTGGTGACGTCTTTGTTGTGGCCGTGGCCGCCGCGCTTGCCGTGGTGTCGCTTTCCAGGCTTCGCAGCAGCCGCAGATCCCAAGCTTGGGAAAGCCTCATTGTCATCGACTGCGAGTACAGACGGCGTGGTGGCTCGGGAGTGCTGGCGGCTACCAGTCCTTGATTGCGGACGACTGCCGCCTCCAGGAGTGAAATTGGCAAAAGGACTCAGACCAGGCGGAGGACGTGTCGGGCCTCCCGTCAGACCATAGAGTTGCTCAAGGGTAGTCACATCTGTCGATGAGAGTTGTGACGATGTGAAGGGAGAGCCATTGGATTGGAGATTAGGGAATACATCATAGTCGGACATCTGGAAATTGGGTACAGCTGCCTGCAGGGGTGGAGTGGAGACATCTGAGATAGCCATGCGAGCCATTAGAGCCGAAGGGTCATGTGAGAACAAACACGTGTCACCAGCCAGGCAGTTACCATTCAGAAAGTACCTAGGTGTCGTGTGTCAGTAATGCATAAAGTACCAGGAAATGAAGAGACGCACTTGCACAGCGTCTTGCTGGTGTCATGGCTGAACCTGCAATCTGCTCTGGCGCAATGGCCTGTTGACAAAAAGTATTTGCACACGATATTGCTCTTTTGCTGGTTGGATGGCGTGGAAGGCCTGAAAGCAGGGCTCATGGACTTTCCGATAATGTATCCAGCCTGCTCCTGGGTGGTGGTGGGGAGCTGTTGCCCTTCCAGCTGCTGGCCCATCAACGCAAGCAAGGCAGCACTAAGATCAAAGCCGTTGGCCTCGAGCACCTTCTCAATCTCCTCGTCTGATCGATCGTCCCTCAATATTGACCGCAGCATGTCATACGGGCCCATGTCCATGGTCTGTGGCTGGACCCATTCTGCAGCTGCGCCGTTGAGAGTGCCTTCGCCCAAAAGGGACGACTCGGAGCCCCTGAAGTCATCGTTCACCAGCCAGTCTACGGATTGGCTGTCAAGGTCACCGTACAACTCGGTGTTGGAACTCGCACTCTCGCTAAACTGGTAGGCGCTCAAGCTTGGGCTGTGAGGGATATGGGGGCTTGAGAAAGCAAGGCGCGGGGACGGTCGTGGAGAGGTAAAAGGCGATGCAGTTGAGGATTTGGTGCGCGCGAACCCGGGCGGAACAATGCCGAACCCTGGTGGAGGATGGATCAGGCGTGGGGAGTGGTTTACGGGGGTAGGGGCACGGTTGGCCTGCCACGGAGCTGGCGACGGTCTGCGGATGATAGTATGGCGGCTTGGTGGTGGGGAGCTTGAAGAACTGCCAGCGTCGCGATAGCGCCAGAGACAGTCCAGGACGATGTTCTCGAGAGACTTTCCCGTGAGGCCAGTTTCCTTTCGCAAGAGCTCCTCCAGCTTGTCTGTCTTGTCCTCCTCGTCCAGCGCATCGTCCTGCAGCACCGGCAGTGCCTTCTCGTACAGGCTGTCAGCGACCATGGTCGATCCAAAAACTCAAAAAGATATGGGGGGATTCGTGGTGGAGGGAAGTTGGCGCGTGGGCAGGGGAGTGGTCGTGGTGCACGCCTGGGGGTTGTCGGGGCTGATTAGGGACTGCGGGAAATCGCAGAGGAGCGGCCGGCGCGTGTCAGGGAATGAAGCTGCAATGAGGGACAAGTAGTCCCGCAGACCGCTGCGAGACACAACAAGTGCGCCAGAAGGCAAACGGGCAGAATGAGTGAATGCCTAGGCCGATCGTGAGCGCGAATGAAGCTCGAGAGACTAGTCTTCCGTGTGGGGGATGCTGCGGGACATTAGCTTGCAAGGGCCGCCCGTCGACCAGGAAGCGCGGTACCGAAGTCTACGACCTTCACCCAGTGGCGCTACATTGCTTTATAGCCAAATCATCGCTCAAAGCTGCTCGGGGTGAGATGTGCTGGGCAATGATGACGGCGCACGCAGCTTTGTATAAAGTGCATGTTGTCATCATTGGCCGACGAGCAGCACAATGCATACAAACATGTGCTTCAATCACCGATCAGAAGCAAACATTGGATGCCCCAAATCTGAGGCTGAATCACGTGCAGAGCGCCTGGAGGATGCTTGCAGATTGATGCATATTGTGTAACAAGTCGGAACGCAGCTGTTCCTGGACAGACTCGCAACCATGTCCTGACCGTCTTTGATGAATTTGCAGAGCTCTGCTGGACCTTAACTATAGTAAACATCAAGACGCACTCCTCTGGAACTCGGTTTTTATTTTGGATGGGTTCTGATTCCATATGCAGGGTAGTGAGGCGGTGCATCGTTCGTCCGTCCGAATGATGATGAAACCAGCTGCTCTCCAACACTAGTCAGCACCAACACTTGCCTTGCTCCTCACCCTCCACCTTACAACCCCCGAAATGGCCCCTCCCAGCAGTTGCATATAACAACCTATCCGCAACCACCCCAACGCTCTCCTTGTCATCTCAGGATTCCGCCACTCGTCTCGGACACCCGCGCCATTCCGCATCGCGACGTCAGCACCGTCTGAGCTGGGGACGAACCTTCATATACACCATGCCAGCGTCCGACTACGACGCCCGCGCTCTCGCGCTCCCGCTCGAAGACGAAGAGACGGGCGAAACACCAGTATGGAGTCGTCGATCGACTTCTTCCTTCCGGCGCAATTCCTCCAACCACTCCCAACCTACATGGCGACAGCGCGCAATGGAGTCCTACGACAAAGTGAACCGCCGAGTCATGAATCAGTATAACAAGCTGTCACCCCTACAAAAAGTCATCTTTGTCGTTGGCAGCATAGTAGTGGGCGTCCTCGGGCTTCTCTTCCTGATATACAATGAGAAGATATTCGGGGCCATGTTGCCATATGCGAGGAAGTGGAGGGACGTCACAGCAGGCTGGCTGATACTCTGGGTCCTGATCTTCATCGTCTCCTTCCCTCCATTAATAGGATACTCCACGCTCCTTACAATATCCGGTTTTGTATATGGATTTCCGAATGGGTACGTCTTTCATCTTTCCAACAGAGCAAAGTCTGACAGCGGTATAGATGGTTCATAGCCGCCAGCGCAACAGTCGCCGGCAGCACTGCATCCTTCCTCCTCTCCCGCTCCATATTGAAGAACATGGTCCACCGCCTCATTGCAAACGACACCCGCTTCGCCGCTCTCGCACTAACACTCAAACATGACGGCTTAAAACTCCTCGTCATGATCCGCATGTGCCCGCTTCCCTACAGTCTCTCCAATGGCGCCGTCGCAACATTCCCAACCGTACACTGGGCCTCGTTTGCCCTCGCAACCGCAATCGTGAGTCCCAAACTCATGCTGCACATCTTCATCGGCGCGCAGCTTGAAAAGATCGCAGAGAGCGGTGGGAAGATGGATGCCCGCACAAAAGCAGTGTCCTATATCAGCATCGCTATCGGCGCCATAGCAGGCGTCGCCACGGGCTGGTTCATGTACCGCAAAACGAAGCAACGCGCTGCCCAGCTGGAAGCTGAGGAACGTGCAGGCATCCGCCGAACAAGCATTGAGGATCTGGAGCACGAGTACGCGGATGATCCGGGTGCGCTGGAGGCGGCAGAGCGGTTACGGTCCGATAGCCTCAGGGAGGAAGATGATGACATCAGCCTACGCACAGCGTGGGATGATGAGTACGCGGATAATGAAGGCGGCTACAGGGATGATCCGCCCGAGACAGCCGATGCAGTCGAAATTGGGGACGATCCGTTTAGGGATGGGGATGCGAGTGATGACGAGGGCAGGGGCAAGAAGTAACCATGTGAGACCATGGTATCTAGATTAGATGTAGATGGCGCATCTTATATAGACTCAAGAACTGAATAGCGCACTTCCGGCGTTGTGGAACACTTCATCTCACGCTAGAATTGAATGGGAGACTTGCCCGCTTTCTTGTACAGAACAATTAATGCAAACGTATGAGATTCCTTTGACATTGCGAACCACCACTTGTGCCTGCACTATTGAAGGATTCGTCTCGGATACCCAATAGCGGCTACACATTTCGAGACAGGGGTCCAAGAGGTTATCAGTATAATCAGGTCGCTATTAGTCCGCCGACAGACGCCAGACATTCGTTCAAGAATCCTGGCAAGACATCACAGCTTTGTCAATGAGCAGGAATGTAACAGACGAAAGCTCAATTGCAATATACAGATCCACTCTCCACCAGACACGTACCACTAACAAACAGGGAATCACAGGATAGTTGGTGTTGTCCGCTGGGGTAGGTGTATGGGACACAGCACACCGCGCATCAGGCTACGTCAATCAGAAAAAGAACAAATCTTCCATATTGAGACAAGCTGATGGCGAGGACGCATCTACTATTATACATCTGCTCCCAAAGACCAATCAGCGCTTTTGATCTCCCGAGCACATTGGAATAGACAGGACCCACTCTTCAACCCTTCTGCATCTACGAGAAGCTCTTGATGAAGCTGGTGGCAACCTCCTTCAACCTAGACTCGAGATCCTTGCTGAGCGCACCTTCCCGCTCAATGGTGTTGAGCAGATCTTGCTCGTTCGATCGGAGATGGGCAAGGAAGTCAGACTCCCACTGGAGGATCTTGTCGACGGGGATGCTGTCAAGGAGACCGTTGACACCGGCGTAGATCAAAGGAACCATCTCGTTGACGGCCATGGGGGAGTACTGCTTCTGCTTGAGGAGCTCGGTAAGACGCTCACCACGGGAGAGAGTCTGCTTGGTGGCAGCATCCAAATCGGAACCGAACTGGGCGAACGCGGCGACCTCACGGTACTGGGCCAAGAAGAGCTTCAGGGAACCAGCGACCTGCTTCATTGCCTTGACCTGAGCGGCGGAACCGACACGGGACACGGAAAGACCGACGTTGATGGCAGGGCGGATACCCTTGTAGAACAACTCAGCCTCCAAGAAGATCTGTCCGTCAGTGATGGAAATGACGTTGGTGGGAATGTACGCAGACACGTCACCACCCTGGGTCTCAATGATGGGCAGAGCGGTGAGCGAACCACCACCAAGCTTGTCGTTCATCTTGGCCGCACGCTCCAGGAGACGAGAGTGAAGGTAGAAGACGTCACCGGGGTAAGCCTCACGCCCAGGAGGACGGCGCAGAAGCAGAGACATCTGGCGGTAAGCAACCGCCTGCTTCGTCAGATCATCATAGATGATCAGAGCATGCTTTCCATTGTCTCTAAAGCTTTCTCCGATTGAACAACCAGTGAAGGGAGCAATATACTGAAGAGGAGCGGCCTCGGAGGCGGTGGCGGCGACGATGATGGTGTACTTCATGGCGTCGTTTTCCTCAAGGGTCTTGACAAGCTGGGCGACAGTGGATCGCTTCTGGCCGACGGCGACGTAGATGCAGTAAAGCTTCTTCTTCTCGTCGGTACCCTTGTTCCAACGGTTCTGGTTCAGCATGGCATCGAGAGCGACGGCAGTCTTTCCGGTCTGACGATCACCAATGATCAACTCACGCTGGCCACGACCAATGGGAACCATGGCGTCGACAGACTTGAGACCAGTCTGGACGGGCTCCTTGACGGACTGACGGGGCAGAATACCGGGGGCCTTGAGCTGGGCACGGCGCCTCTCGGTGGTCTTGAGGGGACCCTTTCCATCGATGGGGTTGCCGAGAGCGTCAACAACACGTCCGAGAAGAGCCTCGCCGACGGGCACGTCGACCTGCACTCGTTAGCATCCAATTCGATCGAAATGTCATGGGCGAACCTACAATCTGTCCGGTACGCTTGACAGTCTCGCCTTCCTTGACCAATCGATCAGAACCGAAAAGCACAACACCGACCTGGCCGGCCTCCAAGTTCATGCACATGCCCTTGACACCGGAGGCGAACCTGTCGTCTTGTTAGCTTCCTTGGTGGTACGTTGGTAGCTGGGGCTTTGGCGTACTCGACGAGCTCCTCGGCCTGGACATTGTTCATGCCGTGAACGCGGGCAATACCGTCACTGTTCCCTCGTCAGCTCCATGTCTCTTTCGCAATGCATGCGATGGCATTTGACTGTGGCGTACCCGACGGAGAGCACGCGGCCAGTCTCAGCGAGGCTGTTCTCCTCCTGCACACCACGGATCCTCTGCTCCAGGATGGAGGAGACCTCGGTCGGGGTGGCCTTCGCCTCGGCGGCGTAGCTTCGGACGCTGTTGGTGAACGCGGGAGCGCGGGTCTGGTGGAGGGAAAAACCGTCAGTACTCGGTCTCGGCAGAGGGGAGCTCCCCTTCCAGCCAGCGCAGCAGCCGAATTCCATCAACGAAGCTCCATTGGGGCGCCAATGGCATCGAAAATCGCTTCTGGGAGCTGCAGGCGATGGCCACAAGGTTTGCAGGCGCAATTGCGGGCGGTTGCGATGGACTTACCGAAGCAATCCTGCCGGAGGCAGAGATTGCAGCGACCCGGCGGCTCGACTGGCGGATGGCTCTTGAGAACATTGCTGCGGTGCTCAAGAGGCTATTGAGATAGCTCTGCAACCAATTGAGATTGATGCAGGAAGGAAAGAGGGGAGATGGTGATGGAGTGGAAGATGGGAGCTCTGCTGGGAGGAAGAAAGTCCTGCGGGTTCGGGAGGAAAGCGCACCTTGGCGGCATCTAACCCAAAAAAGCCTCAGCCAACACCCGTGTTTACCTCGCTGCTGACCGAGCTCCCACCACGACTTGAACCACAGAAGTCTTGATGAGGGCGAGAAGACGCAGGAGGGAGACAAAAGTTTTATGCCAGCGTGATTGTTGGGTTACAAAGGCCCCAGTGGGTTCGAGCTTGTATTGCTACTCCCACGGCACAGCTATCACCATTGCCGCTAGGAAGAACCTCAGACCTACGCATCAGATTCAACACATAGCACCACTTTCTACTGGACAAACGCCCATTAAACTCCCCAACGAAGTTTCTTGTGCCGTCCGCGTGACCCGGAAATTGCACATTTGTACTGTTTAAATCTGCTCGCTTTGCCATCCTTGTCCACAGAGCGACGTAGTAAATATGTGTATTAATTTTCACTGATGCGCTCTTGTATGCACAACTTTTTCGAAGCGGAACAATCCATCAAGTATGTTTCTATTCAAAGAAGTAGTTGCTTCAGCGCAGAAGTTGAAGCTCGATGCAGTCGAGAAAGGTTTCATATGCCAGCCTACGTACTGGGTCACGCTTCCTCTGGGTCACGGCCATGGCGTCCAAAGACATCATTTTGTTCATCTGGAAACGTGCCGATTGATTCTAGAATGTTTGATATGGCACCTGAATCACTATGGCTCTTGAATCACTATGGCTCTGACTCGATCGCCCCTCATGCTCATAGAGGCTGATAGGCACTACGATCAGCTGTGGCTATCCAATATACCCATCTTTTGGTGCGGTTGACTTGGCGACGTGGAAATTTTGAAGCATCAAAAGTTTTTTCCTTCAGGGCGACTTCAACAGAACGGATAGTCCGATATTTATTGTTAAATCTGTCTCAGCCATGCGCCTTGTATTACCTTACGTCCAATGACGCGGTTGGTGAAATACACGCATGCACCCAAATTCTCCATCGCTAGCACAAGCCACCCTTCCATTAATAAACGTACTCGCAGGGAAACATCGACATTCTTACTCATGAGATGAACATGCTACAAAGTCAACACATAAACACAACACTCTGCTTATTTGCTGGAGTACTGAACATTCTACAAAGGTATCCTGCGCAACGATGCTTGATTTCAAATAAATACTGGCCTTCCGAATCCAAAGAACCACCACAGAGACAAATGACCCCAAGACGCCACGTACACCATGCTCCGGTGCAATGCTATGCTCTCCCGCAATATCCGTACACGATACTCGCAAACCTCACTGTTGCCGGCCTCGATCAGCGAATTATTTTGCAGAGCCGTTCTGGCCCTTCTCTTTACTCTTCTTAAACTTCTGGATTTCCTGCTCGACAGCCTGGTCTACCCGACGCTTTAATTCCGGTCGGTAGCCGAGGGAGAAGAGAATCTCGAACCAGACAAAGAAGGGTGCGAGAAAAATGGCCTGCACAAGATTGTCGAGTAGGGCAGGGGCTCTACCCTCGAACTTGCCATGTCCAATGAACTGCGCTATCCAGCATGTGATATTGATTGCGCCGGCCCAGGAGTTCGCTGTGGCGCCATAAGTTGACGTGAGGTGGTTTGCGTACGCCGTGCTACCGATGAGGATAGGCGCAAGAAGGGCCCCTGCGACAGGTTCCATAAGGACGTAGAGTGTCGAATACAGGACTGCTCCGACGGTGCCGACATTCACGGGGAGGTTGGGCACTGAGAGCCATGTCGGGAGCGGTACGGCAGGAGTGTTGGTGAGCTATACGATGGTTAGAGAGGCTCCGACATAGTGTACAGTGACTTACAAGTAGAAACGACGTCAGCAAGATTGGAGGCACACAGAGTATGTGTATCCCAACATTGACCTAAACTCCGTGTTAGTTGACATGTGAAGATCGGCTCAAAAAGGAGAGCCTACTTTATTGTGGTGGTATGCGCCATACTGTATTCCAGTCAGTCAGGTATAACCAGTTCTTCGATCGTAACGTACGAAGACAAGCTGCTTCTCCAAGTTGAGAGACATGGTTGCTGGATGCGGAACTCTCGCGCGTAAAGGGTTGAGCTGATCAAAGGGCTAACACATGTCTTGGGAGTGAGGTGTGACGGTCAAGCTCGCAGCGTAAGAGATCCAAGGCCCTCGGCGGTGGATTCGAAATGGTGAGCGATAGTGCAGAGTGACAGTCTCACAACATGGATGGGTGGGGCGCGTGCTGGCAGTTGGAAGTCGTGCTACGGCTTAGGCGAACGATTTTCCGCGCC
The DNA here is from genome assembly GCA_003313425.1 of Pseudopyrenochaeta lycopersici. Taxonomy (NCBI): domain Eukaryota; kingdom Fungi; phylum Ascomycota; class Dothideomycetes; order Pleosporales; family Pseudopyrenochaetaceae; genus Pseudopyrenochaeta; species Pseudopyrenochaeta lycopersici. The sequence goes on from NHZP01000008.1 coordinate 491,569, forward strand.
GAGAGTCTTTGGAGCTCCAACGCGCAGTTGATGTGCCTTCACGCTTCGACCATCTCCGCCCACAACTGCGATCGCTGTGTCAACGGATTTGTATAGACGGCCCCAACACACTGGAAACTGTGCGCATGGACTGCTGCATATAAAAACTGAGGGTCGGGTCGGTCGCAGGTGGCAGGCGCCTCTCATTAAGCCGCGCGCAATCATAACATTCCCCGCTGCTGTCTCTTCACTGGACACAATAAAGGCAATAGAGTCGCATAATACGAAGGAGGCCACTTCCTGTTCATTCAACTTTTACCGTACCAACCGTTCAATTCGTGCAATTCGTCTGCTCCATAGAAAGTCGCATATATCTCCTCCACTCTTCCGTCAAAGCGTACGCACCGGCAACCATGTTTTTCCTCAAAGAACTCGAGAAGACAATCCAGCTGCACCCCTCGTACTTCGGGCCCCTCATTCGCCAGCATATACACCGAGAGCTGCTACAGAAAGAGGAGGGTTCGAGCACAGGAAAGTACACCATTGTGTGCATCCTGGACGCCTTCGACATATCCGATGGAAAGGTGATGCCTGGGTCTGGTTCTGCCGAATACGTTGTGCATTACAAAGCCATCGTATGGCGGCCATATAAGGGAGAGGTGGTATGTGGATGCTTCGGAGCTTCAGAAGCGCACATAAGCTAACAGTTGTCAAGATGGACGGTGTTGTCACCTCAGTCCTCCGTACAGGCTTTTTCGTAGAGTGTGGCTCTTTGCAGGCCTTTGTGGGTCGTAATGTAAAGCTCGCTGGATGCCTCATGCACATACCGTCACTGACATGAGACAGATGATTCCAGGAGACATCACATTCGACGCAAACGCTACGCCCCCACAATGGACCGACAACGGGGAGCAGGTCATTGAGAAGGGCACCAATATTCGCATTAAGATTAAGGGTCTACGATCCGAGGTCGACAAGATGTTTGCTGTGGGAACGATGAAAGAGGTAATTAACCTTCTTCCCGAACTATGAGGTCGCTTTATTCTAACAACACGTTAGGATTATCTTGGCCCATTACCGTCGTAGTCTTGCGGTTATAGAACTTCGCTCGGCACGGACACGTCGAGATGCGATGGCTTGCAGCATACAGAATGCGTTTGAATTGGGGAAGAAGGGGTACTGCGACATTGAAGCAGCCCAGTACCAAAGAATCTATTAACGCTACATTTTCGGCTCTCTTACTTGGGCGTGAATATCTCAAATTGGTGAGCAGCCAATTATTACGAGAATACCACCTTATCAGACCGGATGGGGCCCTGCTTGATGGCACGGAGGTGGTGACCATACCCAGAATCTGGATCTAGAATAGTCGTCATCTGAATAGTTCGGCAAGGGGCTGCCTACCATATATCGTCCACAAATTTGTCCCAAAAAAGACTTGAATAGAAACCTTATGCTCTAGGTCTTTGTTTCATGCCATACTTGTGAAGCTCTCACTTTGTGTGTCAAAGAGTGGCTTAGGCTGTTTCAACCAACACGAGCTCCCACACCTCCGCTCTAACTCCGCAACTGTGGACACCTTGAGCACCTACACCCGCGCGCAACCTTGCTTGTTCACTGCACCACTTTTTACTCTCGCACTCTAGTGGTGACTTTTGAGCTTTTTAGGATCGAAAATGATATGACATCCTCAGCCACACTTTTATTTAAACCGCTACCATGCCACGCGAGCGCGCAATGAACGAAGAGGAGACGGAGCTTCTGACCAAAGATGAGAGATCAGGACGCAACTCAGACGACGGCTCGGAAGCCTCCATATCCTCTATATCGACCACTTCTCTAGTACTCGAACATATCAACGACCCATCACTCAACGGCGCATCGCGTTCCATGCGCGGGGAGAAGTACAAGGATATTGATGATGACGACGACGAACTTAGTCAGGACCGTGAGCGATTTGACGTAGAAGAAGGGCGGTTCCAAGGCTCCACCACCGTAGATAAGAAGGCAAGACGGCTGCTATGGATTATTGGATCAATATGCATACTCGGATGGGCCCTCGCGCTGGTGTCATTCTTGATGAATGGCAGCTACAAGCATGCATCTAGCCGCCCCCACGATCCCTTGGCAAGCTTCACCAAAGGCTCTGGGAGAAAGATCACTCTGGACCAAGTGCTAGGTGGCCAATTCTGGCCCAGACGCGAGAGTGTTTCGTGGATTGCGGGTCCTAATGGCGAAGATGGCCTGTTGCTTGAGAAGGGTGTTGGGAATGCCGAATATCTGGTTGTGGAGGATGTGAGAGGAAAGATTGATGCTGGGGCGGCCGGCAGCAAGACTACGTTGATGCGAACGAACAGCTTTGAGGTCGCTGGAACCTACGTTTATCCCAGCAATGTCTGGCCAAGCAAGAATTTTAAGAAAGTGCTGGTCATGTCGGATCGAGAGAAGAACTGGAGACACTCCTACACGGGCCTATATTGGATATTCGATGTTGATACACAGACGGCCGAACCACTGGATCCAGAAAATCCTCGCAGCAGAGTGCAGCTGGCCTCATTGTCGCCACAGTCGGATGCAGTCGTCTTCACCAGAGATAACAATATGTTCTTGCGCAAGCTGGATTCGAAGCGGGTGATACAAATCACGAAAGACGGTGGATCCGAGCTATTCTATGGCATACCAGATTGGGTCTATGAGGAGGAAGTCTTCCAAGGTAACAGCGCGACATGGTGGTCAGAAGACGGCAAGTACATTGCCTTCTTGCGAACTGACGAATCTACGGTGCCTACATTCCCAGTGCAGTACTTTGTTTCGAGGCCAAGCGGGGAAAAGGCCAAGCCTGGAGAGGAGAACTACCCAGAAGTCCGAGACATCAAATACCCTAAAGCTGGTGCACCGAATCCGATCGTGTCGTTACAATTTTATGATGTGGCAAAGAATGACGTGTTCAGTGTCAAGATCGAGGATGACTTTGCAGACGACAACCGCCTTATCACCGAGATTGTCTGGGCAGGCAAGACTCAACAAGTACTCGTTAGGGAGACTAACCGGGAAAGCGACATTTTGAAGCTTGTCCTTATGGATGTGGAGAAGCGCTCTGGGAAGACTGTCAGGACTGAAAACGTAGCAGAGCTCGACGGAGGCTGGTTCGAGGTCTCACAAAAGACAACATTTGTGCATGCTGATCCTGAGAATGGTCGGCCATATGACGGATACATTGACACCATCATTAAAGACGGCTTTGACCACATTGGCTACTTCACACCTCTGGACAGCGACAAACCGGTTGTGCTCACTCAGGGAGAGTGGGAAGTGGTTGATGCGCCGTCTCGCGTGGATTTGAAGAATAACCTTGTCTACTACGTATCTACCGAGAAGAGCTCGATGGAGCGGCACGCCTACTCCGTCTTCCTAAATGGGACTGGCAAGAGAGAGGTCATTGCTGATAGTGGTTCTGGCTATTATGAAGCATCCTTTTCCGCCGGCGGCTCATACGCGCTGATGAGTTACAACGGCCCTGGAATTCCGTGGCAAAAGATCATTAGCACGCCATCAAACAAAGAGAAATACGAAAAGGTACTCGAAGAGAATAAGGTTCTCGAGCAGTTCGTACGTCAGCACGAACTTCCCATCCTCAAATATGATACCATAGATGTCGATGGCTTCCAGTTGAATGTCCTTGAACGTCGGCCGCCTCACTTCAACGAGAAGAAAAAGTATCCAGTCTTGTTCTTCCAGTACAGTGGGCCAGGTTCGCAACAGGTATCCAGGCAGTTCAAAGTCGACTTCCAATCCTACATTGCTGCTAGTCTTGGCTACATCGTAGTCACGGTTGACGGGCGAGGAACAGGCTTTTTAGGTCGCAAGTTGCGTTGCATCACCCGAGGTAACATTGGCTACTATGAGGCACACGACCAGATCGCTGCAGCCAAAATCTGGGCCGCGAAGAAGTATGTCGATGAAGAGAGGTTGGCGATATGGGGTTGGAGTTACGGTGGTTTCAACGCGTTGAAGACGCTTGAGCAAGACGGCGGACAAACATTTAAGTATGGTATGGCTGTTGCACCTGTGACTGACTGGAGATACTACGGTGAGATTTCCCACAGTCCTTCGCTCTGTTCTTTACGCTGATTGTCTTTCGTTAGACTCCATCTACACTGAGCGCTATATGCATACACCCCAAAACAACCCCGAAGGCTACGACAACTCATCGATTTCTGATGTCCAATCCCTCGCCAAGAACGTCCGCTTCCTCGTCATGCACGGTGTCGCCGACGACAACGTACACATGCAAAACACGCTCACCTTGCTTGACCGACTAGACCTGGCAGGCATCGAGAATTACGACGTGCATGTCTTCCCGGATTCGGATCACAGCATTTACTTCCACAATGCGAATAAGATTGTCTACGACAGTAAGTGGAATTCCCAAATCATTATGATTGATAAAGAGCGATGTGTGCTAATGCTGCTGGCAGAGTTGAAAAACTGGCTTATCAATGCATTCAATGGCGAGTGGTTAAGGATCGAGAACGCGGTGCCGAAAGCGCAAGTCGAAGGCAAGTCGGTAGCGCGGTAGTCTTGGCTACTTCGATATCGTTGGCGTTACGGGTTCATAGCCCTATCCAGGGCTTTTCATATACATACCTTATTAGATACTACGTCAAGTCAAAGTTCTCTTTGTGCATTAGTATGGTTTGAGTTGACTACAATATTACGTATTATTTATCCTAAACATCCAGACATTAACTTCTAACTTCTAACGAGAGTAGCAGGAAACACAGGGCTGGTTTATCAAATTATGCCTGCCAGCTTTGGTCTTTCTGACATGACTTTAAGATGACGGAATTACAGTTACAGTGTCTCGTTGAAAATCTCCGCATTCTCATGTCCACCCCTTCTCAAGAAGATCTTCATACTCTCCAACACCTGCGCCTTCAAATCCGGTCTTGAGACGTTCTGGCCGGCGAACCCGCCGTAAGTGCTGTCGAAGTCGAAGGGCTTGAGAGACTTCCATATGCCATGAATTTTAGACGGTGGAAGGGGTATCACTGGGTACATCAGCATGCAGAAGAAGGCGAAGAAAGGAAGGAAGAAGTGATAAGGATAGTAGATATTTGAAGTACAGGGAGGAGGTGGGGAGTTTGACTTACTATTCGGATACGCCCACATGAAGGAATATGTGGTGATATTAGGGAGCCGTTTGGCGTTGTTGAATCCAGACTTGCACAATAATTAGCAAAACGCTGGACCAAAGGGTGGTCGGGTTGTGATGGAGGAACCTACAGGTACACTCATCATCGTATCAGCAATGAACAATTTCTTGTCCCAAAGCAAGAATGAACTGCCATCGAAATGTCCACCAGCCTGGATTGCAGTCACGCCCGGCACTATTTCATTCACGCCGCTGATCAGCTTCCTATATCCCTCCTTGTCTTCGCGGTTCAACCACTCCTCGTCATCCTTGTTGGTATATACCGGGCAGTTGAAGATTTTAGCCCATTCCAAGTGCGTTGTGTAGAAGTGCGGATGGCTAATTACAATGGCCTTTATCCCGCCTTTCTGGTTGATGAAGTCGATGGTGGGCTGGTCGAGGAAGGCAACCAAATCCCAGAGCACATTACCAGATTCAGTCTGCAGGAGGATTGCGCGCTGTCCGATGCCGAGCTGCTTGCGGGTTGTCGAGGAATCAGAGAGGCCGGGGGAGAGTTCGGCGGGAGTCAACGGCTTGGTGGTGATGTAGTGAATTCGCGAGTCATGCTCGTCAGTTTCAAAGGTATTCTTATGGAGGTCCTTTTCTTTCTTGAGAGATGTCCAGGATTGGCCTGAGGCGGGGACGTACTGGCGGGGATCCTGAAGCGTGTTAACTGTAATGTTGCTACAAAGGGCTTCAAATACGACACAAAGGGTGACGTACATCGCAGATGCGACAAGTCTCCGGATGGTTTGCTAGCGGTACGTCGAATTGTGTCCCGCAGGTCTCACAGACTGCGAGGTCACTGGGTTCGAATGGCATCTTGTAAGATTTTTGTTTGACTTAAGTTGTGCTGAGATATGTAATGTTGCTATCTATGTAGCTTGCCATTGCAATAACCCCGTGTTCTGTTTATGTAGCCGGTAAAGTGGGGTTGAAGAGTGGAGCTATGGAGCTCTCTCGAAGAGGATAGCTCAGGTGTCGGAATCTAGCCGCTTCACAGCTTACGAACCGGAATGCGAAGTAAGCGAAAGGTGCAATGCGCGAGGCCGAGGGTCTGGATTGTATGGATTACATGCAAACTCTAAATGCTTCTATGCTACCAAACTTGCGTAAGAGTAAGTCTGTACATCGAAAAGAACGAATAGAAAATAATCCCTAGGAGGCATGTTCATCATGTTGATCTGCGTTCTACGCTTCCACCTTCCAAATTGGTGAGTAGTAACACTCCCAGCGCCGTAATGATTATCGTAAAACTTAACGAAGAACCTGAGGAGCATGATAAATCAATTCCATTACTGTTTTACGCCAAAGAGCCTCCAAGGATCCAGACTTCGCCATTGGATACCTTGTCAGCTATGCTCGTCACTTCGACATCACCAGGTTGGATCTAAAGGATTTGGTCAGCTCATTATGTGAAGAAGCAAAAAGGCAGCGTAGAGATAGTTTTAAAGACTGGAATAAAAGATAACTCGACGCTTCGCACGCAATGTTATTGCCCTTCGAGACAAAGAGAAGGGGTGGAGTTGTATGAAGCTCTGAGGTTGACTGGTCAATCCCACACGTGACCCTGGCTTTCATCATCAACAAAAAAAGAACCTGGGGTATCTGTCTAAGACAGACGAATGCTGATGAGAGTGGGACTCGAACCCACGCCACTTTCGTGACCAGGAAACTACAACGGAGGATATCCGTGTTGTATTGCTAAGGGGAGACCTTAACCTGGCGCCATAACCAACTCGGCCATCTCACCGGATTTGATTGGATGCTTGATGAACAAGTTCGACGATAAAAAAGAACATGTGTGCAAAGTTGGATTGTGGGAAATGAAAGAATTTTGCTTGCTGTGGGCGATGGGTGGGTCCCCACGGCAAGCAAAAGACTACCGAAATGAATTGAAGTGACTTACCCTCTTCTGGCCGTCTTTGCTCTCCCACCAGATTTCATTACCAGCAAGTGTCTTGACTTTCTTGCCTTCTGCCCATGGACTCTGTGGCACGATGTGTCTTTGGACGAAGCGCTCGAGGTTCTTCCGCGCACGGTCTTCCCCACTACTCCCATCGTATGCATCTGCACCAAAAGACTCATAGTCCTCTGGATCTTCCCATGGTTTTCTCTTCAAGCTGCGCATGACGCTGTTGTCCGGCGCCAGCACCGTTGCATTTTGCGCGGCATCATCTAGCCGTCCTGAAACAGCGTCAATGTCTCTTGTGAGCCCGCTGAAGATTGCGATATTCTGAGTCTTCCCTATGACATCGGATATAATAACACCAGTGGATACTTGGCCCTCTGGCTTGCCCATGATGTACTCTCGGAGCGGTACCTGCTCGCTGAGGGCGTTGAAGGACTTGATGATGCTATCGAAGGGTCGTGATTCTGCGGAGCAGGCGAGGATCAAGCAGATGGTAGCGAGCGGGTATGCGGCAAGGCATCCGGGCTTCATGGTCGCTCAGGAGGCACGGATAGGGCGTTGTGGTAGGTGTAAGATGGCTGCGCAGTTTGGAAGTGGGATGCGGAGACGTCATTCCTCGGTGAAGCCAAGACTCGTGATCGCGTGAATGATCGACAGGCGCGGCTTGAACGTCGTAAACTTTTAGACAGCAACACCACTCATGTCTCCACAAAGGTGATACACCGCGCCCGTGAGCGCTTCTTCGCAATTTTTCTCTGCAGCTCAAGGCGTGACCATGACGCTGCAAATTCCAATCGTGACTATTGTAAGTTATTGTTATTCAAGATTGCGACCATGCACTAACCGGCCAGGACGACCTTCGCGCCTTTCATAAAAAGCACTTCCCCCATGCGCCTGCACCGGAACACTTCATGCATGGTGTCGAGGCTGAAGCTGACGAGGAGTTCTACGAGGAAGAAGACGATGGGCTAGGCTACTATCCAGACGGCGTAAAGCGTACCCTCACCGATGAGCAAATTGCCATGTTTCGACACTCTGAGATTCAGAGTATCCTCCGCCAACGGACATTGCGACGAGAAGACGGCGAGATCTCTGAAGATGGAGTTACGGCAGCGGGTCCGTCCATCTACGCCGGCGGTCCGGCTTCACCTAGCATTATTTCAACAACGCCTGACGGTACTACTCCACGAGTGCAACCTGCAGTGGCCACGTCCGAGAATGCAGACAAGATCCAGGCGGGTCGCGTGGAGAAGCCGCAGGCGCAGCAGTGGGCGACTAGCAGCGCGAGGACGAAGGCGAAGAACAAGAAGAACAGAGACAAATATAAGGCAAAGAAGAGGGATATGAGAATACAAAAGGACCTCGCAAAGAAAAATGCACGTTACGGTGGAGATGATGACGACGAGAGCGATGAGTGGGACCCCTGGCACCAGGCAAACGGTCCAGACGTGCAAAAGGATGATACACTAGACTTGGACTATTGAAACTTCCCGGGCACAACACCATACTCATCGTCTTCATGAACGACCTGCCTCGATACCAAGCCACATCTGGTGAACTCGGTTCGCACTGCGGATCAGTTGATGCGTCGCTCGTAGTCTACGCGTATTTAACATATCCCGCCGGTAGGTTGACCCCCGCTTCGACTTCCTTCATTACATGCAATGATGAAAACTTCGTTATCGTCATCCTTAGGCGGAGATGGTGTCGGACTTGAGTTGAGGGTGAATGACCGCTTGCGGCCTGATCCTTCAAATCGTCTGGGACTGTCGCTGACGAGTAAAAATCTTCTCTCTGACTGCATGCACTATCGCCTACTAGATTTACACGTCAAGTTAGCGAATTAATGCTGACATCTTGGACAGAGCAGTCATCGTAAAAATGACGATTCGTTTTACATACTGCAGTATGTTGGTGGACGCCAATTCCGCTCACCAAGGTCACGTATCGTTGCGGAGCGAAGAGAGACACAAGCACATACTTGGAATGAACTTACGAGCACTGATTGCGGAGAGATTGAGGGACTTTGGGCTATCCACTGTTCTCTAGCATACCAAATCAGACTTAAATGTATTATTATTGTATTAACCTCCCTCTCTTGATATGGGGAGATCTCCAAACTATCTCAACGAATGCAAGGTGATTTTGATATTGATTCTACGTTACCACTGAGCCCTTTCGCTCAACCCCCATCACCCCACTGCCTAATACTTCGACATGAGCCAATTTTCTTTTAGCACCAGTTCTTCTCCTCTATGTCTGCGGTGCTCTTGAGTGAGACGATGAGCATACCTTGGAACTCATAATCGATTGTAGGTGAAGTCCGCCAATGAGTTGTACAGTCATTGTTCATCTCACCTTGTGTTTCTTCACATCGCCTTTACCTGCTCCTGAGACGGCTTCATCGCAGTGGCCACTCATCCGTCTATTTAAAAGGCTCTGTTGCCTTCCATTCTCTCCACACCACATGACCATGGCATACGGAAACTCAATCGCAAGGCAATCCACGAACGATACTAAAAGTCCAATGGCTACCACCGGAGCTGGAATTGCGAAACACCAGTATAAGAAGAAGCGTGCGCTTGGAATCGGTGTGCTCGCCGCTGCGAAGAAGAGCAACGGATACTTCAACATGTAAGAAATTAGTTTCGCTGCATGATGAGTAATTCTTGATGTGTTACAGCATGGTACAAAATCAGCGGGAGTCGCCATTGCTTTGTCTGCCGCCCGAGATCCGCTGCGAGATCTTTAAGAATGCCCTTGGTGGGGAAATCTTCGAAATAGAGCCTGCATATGAACATAGGAAGTACGAAAACATTGTGAAACCACAACATGTCCTGGCATTGCTCGCAGTATGTCGCCAGATCCATGCAGAGACTGCTTTGTTACCATTCACGCTCAACACATTTGCGGCTCGAAACATCACGGCACTACTTCGCTGGGTTAAGGGAATAAAGCCGGCTTATGCCGAATCCATTACTTCTATACAGTTCAAGTTGTTCATCTTAAGATACCGAACGTCGATTACTCGGTTAAATGCACCTCAGGCGCTGCTTCGAATGCCATCGGCATGGCGGGCGGAAAGACAACCGTCACTCAGGCGGCTCAAGTCTCTTCGATATATCCACATAGGCGTGGATTTTATAGATTTAACAAATGACAGTACTGTATTTTCACCGGAAGAGCTTGAAGAGACCGAGAAGGTGGTGAAGGAGCGAATTCAGTCCACGAATCAAGGCGTCGAAATCACCTTGACACGGACAATAGGAGGGAAATTAGATCATAGTACGTCCAATTGAGCCGGGCAGGCTTTGATCTTTGCGATTTAGGTCTCGAACTGACGCAGTGAAGTGACCAGAGCCTGGAAATCGGATTATGAAGATTTAGGGCATTTTTTCAGATGGTGGTAGTCAGTATCCTCGACAGCTAGTATCCTTCATCGCAGTCGTGCGTAATGTCTCCTATAAAGAGGGAGTTTCTGAGGCATTTTTCAGATGCTTGGATATGCTTTCAGCTACACGAGAAAACTTTGGTACTCCTTCAATACAAGTCTTAAACAGCGTTTTGATCCTGGTTTGCGGGCTTGAATTGCCCATTCTCCACTGGAGCATCTGTTCTATCTATCTTAAGTTCATAACTTTCAGACATAGCGTTTTGTGAGTAGATATCACTTACTCTCAATTTCACTAAAATAAATCTATTGCATGACTGTTCTGTTTCCTTCAACTTCGCTATTTGCAGTTGCTATACAAAATCGCAGAAGCTCAAGTGCTTCGACAACATTAGCGCCTACTTTCAAAGGTCCTCCACGCGTGAGTGAGTCATAGTCAAGACCAGGTACTTGAAGGAAATGCAATGAGATTGCCATCTGTGAGCGGCGTACTATTTCTCACTGAAACGAAATTGGCACTTGATCGAATGTTGAATATTTACGACGTTCCAGCGCTTTCTAAAGCGAGATTTTTGTGTATATGAAGATTCAAATTGCCTGGAAAAGGCTTCTATATCGACCGTGCCACCATTATATCGTCTTTTATAACTTTGTTGATCTACTTACAACATTTTCTTTCCGGTTAATATTGTTACAAAAACCCTTGACTTCCACATACGACCATAGGATCTTGTGAACAGCGCTTCCCGTTCGCTCAGCGGTACTTAAGCAGGATACCGGCGGATTAGTAGTCAGGTGGGTGACCACTGGCGAATCCCCGCTGTTGTATGTTTTTTTTCTGTTTTTCCACAACAGAAGATGTTTTAAGATACCTTGGACTAGTTTACTTCTACTTCTCCAGGCATCTATGTAGTCTAGACCCTAACATTGCTCTCAAGGTCCTTGCTCTTTCTTCCTTCGCTGCTATTGTCACTTTCAGTGTCACTCAATAGCCCATTCCAAGCCTCATCGCCTACGCTATCAGCATCATCTGCCCTCCCTACGTCTTTATCGACCTTGACGTTGACAAACAGTACCCACAGACCAAGATCATAGATGATTCTACAGGTACCTGTCGCAAGGAAGGCTATCCAGAAGACGCCGTTTCCAGATAGTAGTCCAGTGATAGAAGGGCCAACACTCATTGCAAGCGTTCGCACCATGCTCGTAATGCCCATAACCCCTGTTCGCTCCTCGGGCTTCACGACTGCGGCGATGAATGCAGTACGCGGAGCTTGATCCATGCTGTTAAGGGCTGCGCGAAATAGTAGAAGCCCAATTGTTGGGCCCACTGATTTTGGAAGCGGGATGAAGGCGCTGGCTATTGACGAAGGCAAATGAGTGAAAACCATGGTATTTATGAGGCCAATACGCTTTGCAAGAGGACCGGCAAACACAGAACTGACCGCACATAAGAACTGCGATGCTGAAGTGATGTCGCCGAGAGTGGATTTTGATAGGTGAAACTTTTGGTCGACATAATAGTTCATCAAGGAGTATGGTGTCATTCCATCCGCTAACGAGTCGATCGCTAGCAAAATCCAGAGTTTGAACATAATTGATCGTGTCGGCTTCGAGATTTGGCTGAAGTAACTCTGCTTATTTTGTGGCTTAACGCGGATGTCCGCTCGCCTCTCTTCGCGCTCGCGGTCGTGATCAAATCCATCTGTGGTACTCGGAGTCATTGCTTCCAATAATACCTCTTCCTCTTCTCCATCTCCACCACCTCGTCCCCGTTCTTTCATCTCTGCATGTTTCTCGCCGGCAGCTTCGCATCTTGCACTTAATCCCAAACAAAGAATGCATCCAAGAACGCCAAAAGCAGCATATGCCCAGAACAAGGCATGATAGGCTTTTGTAACATTCCCACTGCTCTTCTCCAGTGCGTGTACTGTTCTTCCCGCAACTTCGGCACCCACCGCACCAGCCATTGTCGTTGCTGTCACGTACCATGAGAGAACGTCACTTCTCGTCTTTTCATCTGTCAGTCCGCTCAAGATACTCTCCTCAACTGCCCTGAAAGGACCACAATCCGCTCCAGTAACACTAATGATCCCAAAAACCGCGGCGATTAGAAGGATCCAAAAGTTTTCGGATAACGCAAACACGACTCCGGAGGAAGCCATCATAACACTCCCCATGAATAAGATACGTCTCCTTCCGAGCTTGTCTGCCACAAGCGTAAGCAATACTGATAAGAGCACATCGCCGAGCAATGTCAATGTCATGAATACTCCAATTCGCGAATCCGGAAATTTGAGCGAGGAGAAGAAGAGGGCGAGAATCAAAGATGGGATACCAGCGGTGAACATGCGCAGAGAGCGCAGCGAAATAATAATATACGCATCTCGTCCTGTTGCATTCAACGATGTGATCCCAAGGAAGCCTCTGATGCGTGATAAGGCCGTGGGGGCCATGGTGGCAACGTCCAAACACTCGGAGAAAGATCGACGAGACTGAGGTCAAGAACTTGCCGCTGAACGGCAGGTTTCAAGATAACTCAATTGACGATGTAAGGAAAGAGGTGAAGAAGAATCAGACAAAAAAGAGAAGAAAGGTCCAGACTAAGAGGCTAAACATCACCTGCAAACTTGCATCGCTAGTTAAATCCGCGGTGCGCCTTGTCGGGATTAAGCACCAACAGCGTGCAACGTTCTGACTCACCCACGTGTATTTAGCGCTTGTGGTAAGTTCTGGGTTATGGTTGGACAATTGAAGTGGTATCGTAGCCGACGTTACGTCGTAGCCGTGCTGTCTTGTGCAGCGTCGGACATTTCTGCGCGGCCGAGATGCGGAGGGCCCCGCAGTGAACGTTGAGGCGCTAGGTCATTTTCAGGCAATTCGCTTGCTCCAGGATGGGCAATTGCAATCGCCTATCGGCGTATGGTACATTGCTGAACAGGTTTCAGATGCCGATTTGCTTATACTGAGACTCAAAGTATCTGAATAGACTGAACTATCTCCACCATGCGCGCCTCACATGGGTCCGGCACTAAGTGATGTTATATTTCTCAATTCCTATGATTTACTTTAGTCGATAAAGCCGCCCTAGAAAGCTGGAAGAATTATCCATATATTATCTCAGTATCAGTATCAGTATCAGTATCAGTATCAGTATCAGTATCAGTATCAGTATCAGTATCAGTATCAGTGTCAGTATCAGTATCAGAGGCAAATCCTTCAGCTGAGAGAATATGGCGAATTCAAGGGCTCATACAAGGCCTCAACTTTGTGCACACGAACAAGCTCCAGTGCTTACCAAACTTCCAGTTATTGCTGGGAGTTGGCACCTTTAGTAGCGCCAAAAGGTGAGTGACTCTCGCACTTCTCAGTCTTGCACGGATGGCTTTTACTGAAGAAACTGTCACCTCTTCACCCTATCCAGAACCATGCTTCACCTCAGCTTAGGAGTTTGGGCACCGTCGACTGAGGTCCCTGAACTGACTCTGTGATTCTCTCCCGCCCAGGCGCACGTTGTGTATCTGAACCGCATCGATCCGAAACGCTGAAGAAACAAACACGATATAGCTCTGACTTCGATATCGGGACTTTGTCTTTGATCTAACATGTTACCATTAGCCATTTTCAAACCAAAATAGATGCATATCAGGCTCTCTTGATGTCGTGATTTGCACGTCGGGTATAGATCGTTTAAGGGGATCTGCCTTACAAAGAGTGGAAAAAAACCCCGTTGCCTAGATATGGGACGCGGTGAAAACTAGTGAGCATCTTTGAAATGCCCACAAGATAAACAAAGCAGTCAACAACTTTGGTGATGTTGGCTCCCGGATCTTCCGGATCAACGATTAATCAGCGAGAGCCCACAACCAAGCAATTATTTCTAGTGAAGGGGGCAGTCCATGTTTGTGAATGCAGCTGGAACGCAGTGAAACATCATAATAGCCCACCCCAGTGTGAAATCTGAGGTACAAAATTCGGTTCTTCAACGTAACTTGAGCAGTTCCCTCTCGACGTGTCTCTGTTCAATCACTGGTTTTTATCCAAACCTACACACGAATACCCAAGTACTCAGCTTAGACCACGAAAAGCTGGTGCGATTAATTTGTCATCAAACGGTCAGAAACAGCCAAGTTCATCGACTTCAATCGGCCCACATCAACTCACACCTGCCTGGAACTTTCCTGATTAGGAACAGGCTCAGACTGTGTAATTTGGCCGGATGCTGGAAAGATCCAGTCCAACGGTAGTTTTGCGATGAGTCGGAGCTTGAAACCAATTGTTTGGACGTAAACGGGACTTGGAGTGTATCTGAGTGGAGTGTGTCCGGAGTATTGACGAACTTGTGGGTTTTTGCTACATATTCTCTCTACCAGGCTCGTTTCGGCTTCTACGATCCTGTGAGTCTTTGCCTGCTCACACGTTCTGGTCGAGTACACAGATGTTTCATGTTTCAGAAGCTGGATTTGAACCAGGTATACTTCATTTTTGCTCAGTGCTTTTTGCGGTCTTGCGGGTGCTACCGCCCATCCTCGTTTCAGCCAAAGCCTCTAAACCCTCCAACGTCCCTTCTGAAAAACTTGCCAATATTCTTCAAATTGCTTTCAAGGTTTGCCTTGGCGGCATCTCCAATTCCTCCATCCGTTGCGCCTTCCTGCTGCTGTCCTGGTGCGGGGCTACCAAACCGATCCACACCGTCTCTCGCTGCATTGACAAGCATATTGCCCAAGCCAGCGGGATCAAAGCGTCCACCACTTAGACTTGGTGTTCCCATTCCACCCATCGTGCCCATCACACTCCCTGCACTGCCCAAACTTCCAATCCCACTACCTCCATGTGCGCTCTGAATCTGCAGCGGAGTAAGTAGCGGGCTATTCTGCACCAGATTCTCATGATTCGGCGAAGCGCGGAAAGCAGCGAAGAGGTCTAGCAGCTGTGTTTGCTCTGCTTTGCGGATCCCCTTGAGTTCAAGAATTTTGCGAAAGTTGGTGTCTGATTTATCGGCAATGTGAATAAGGTAGGCTTGTACGAGGGCTTCGGGCGGAGCGGGGCGGACTTGAAGGGTCTTCAAAAGTGGGTCAATTTTTGACATGCTCTGTGTTACGCGTTTGACGAAGCTGTATTATTCGTTAACATGGTAGAAAGGCAGTGAAGTGCGGGGTTACCAACCTTGCTGGTGGTGCAGTCCCAGGCTCCTCATTGAGTGTGGGCAGCTCCGTGAAGCCCTTTTTCAGGACGTAGGAATCCAGTAGCATCTGCTCAGCGCCAACTTCGGAGATGGGTTTACACTGCACGATATTCGTAATGTATGTGGTGGCCATGAGATCCACCAAATTGTCGCTGAATGCACGCGCGTATTGCTGCTTGTGTAGACACTTCAGAATTTCAGCGGCCTTTTCCTTGAAGTGTCGTAGGAGTTCTGAAACGTATGTACTTTGATCCCCCACACTCTCAAGTTTACTCCACGGCGTATTTCGCATTTCTCTCCAACTAGGTTCACATGCTATTTCGACTCTTCTGACCAGCATGCGAACAGTGGAGCTGGCGATGCCCATAAAGGCGTCAGCCTGGCTTTGCAGGTCGACCTTTGTCTTGAGCTCTTCATCGATGCGACCTTTGATCTTCTCTTCCAATTGGTTGCAAGTCATGTAGCAATAGTCCGCGGTGTTGAGGATGAGGATTGCATCTTCTAAAGACGGTCCTTGTGCCCCTGACTTCTCGCTGAGGAAGTAGTACAACACCTGCTGGCCATACTGATCCAGATACTTGGCAAAGGTCGTGGACAATTCTAGTAACCTGGTTCCAGTCGAGAGTTTCGCACACTGTCCTAAAGTTAGACGGTAGAAGTGGAACAGCTCTGTTGAGGAAGGTATGACAGCCTGATGTGAGAAATCTTCTTCGCTATTTCTCAGCGGTTGCTGTCGATACTTTGGTATCAAGGTCCCGAGTTGCCTGAATGGTTAGTGCAGTGTTCAAGAATTACGGCTGCGTTACGTACTTGTCTTGAGACTCCACCCAAAGACTCATGTAAGGCTCGAAGGCTTCTGAGATGGCTTGACTAAAGCCATGCAACCTATCGTCCTTGGACGCCATGGTGTCGATTGAAGAGCGAGACTGCGCCGTGTGAGTGAGTGAATGTGATATCAGTGCATATCAGGATCAATATACCTCATTGGAGAATCGCCTCTCTAGACTGTGTTCGAAATTGAGAGTTTCTTGCAAACAGGACAGAAGTAGATCAACGTCCAGTGTCTGGCCGTCCCCTCTCCGCATAGAACGCTGCAGGATGGCCTTGAAGTCTTCCCGAGTGCCTTCACAGAAGGAGTTGGCCAGCATCTCGTTGACTTTCCAGTAAGGCGGGAAAATGGACGCGTGCTCGACATCATATGTCTTCATCATGCGATTGAACCAAGAGTACCTTCTCGAGATATTATCAAGTGAGCCGGCCTGGACATGGTTAGCGCTGGTAGAATAGCATCACACCAAGCGGGGCACCAACTTCATCGTTTCCACGGAACACCTGGCGGTATTCGCGGAGCTGCGTATTGCAGTACCAATTAATGAGCCGTGTTCGTGCATGCTCTCCAAGCGCGTCGATGACATTGCAGGCCTCTGCAAGCATAGCCTTGCGCTGTCCCACCTCTCCCTTCGCAAATGTGACCTCGAAGTCTTCGCAAACCTGCTCGAGCAGTTCACCCTGCACATCGGCCACGTTGCGACTTAGCGTGGCGATCTGATCTATAGAGCGGTAGCTCTTGAAGTGTGCCACAAGCTGAATCACAGCCTGCAGCAGTTGTGCACATTCTCTATACTGGCGCGACTTGCTCAGGCTCCGCAGTTGCTC
This sequence comes from Pseudopyrenochaeta lycopersici, assembly GCA_003313425.1. Taxonomy (NCBI): domain Eukaryota; kingdom Fungi; phylum Ascomycota; class Dothideomycetes; order Pleosporales; family Pseudopyrenochaetaceae; genus Pseudopyrenochaeta; species Pseudopyrenochaeta lycopersici. The sequence goes on from NHZP01000008.1 coordinate 508,886, forward strand.
GTATGCGGTTGTCAGCATTTGCAGCCGCTTCAAGGCCGTCATGGAGAGTGTCAGGTTCCGCTTCGTACTGTCCAAGCGCTTGATATCCGCTGTCATTTCGGTAATGGTCTGCTCCGTCTGCATGGCTCGCTCGCGCACACTCTCGATCTTCCTGAACAAGTCGGCCAGTTCTGCCTTGGCGGCTTGTATGCGCTGCACGCTGTCGGCATCTGAGGCAGACTGTGAGGCGACGACCCCGGCAATATCCTCGTCCAGGTCATCTTGGTAGTTGCGGAGCGCCTCGGACGTGGCAGAGACGGAGGAGAGCGCGGCGGGGTGGGAAAAGATGGCATTCAGGTGGCCGATGGGATCGTATTCAGCTGCATTGAGCGTCAGCGCCGAATCCATGCCCATGATTGTCCCCTGGACGGCGTACTAGATTCCAGGAAGCTGGAAGTAGCAGGCATAGAGTCCAGCGGAGGTCCGCATGAACCCGCGCGCGCTCGCGGTACGCGGCCAGGGTTGTCGCAGAAGGCAGTAGCGCGTTGGTACAAGGTATCGGGGCACTATTTCCGGCTGCTGGCACACTGAGGCGTAGTATTTGCGATACTGGTAACTATTGGCAATATCGTGAGGTTATGCGCAACACACCGCGTATCCTCAGGGTCTCGAGCCTCAACCCTGGCCCATGCTTTCACGCTAAATTACGCTCCGCACTGGGGGAGCCATTTGGGGACTTCACGCGAGTCACAGCAACCACCAGGTCCAAGAGAGGAAATTGATTGACCAGTTGGCTTGATACTGCGCTAATGCCATTGCTATTCCATGATGCTTTTATATGCTGATAATCCCAATCTATCGCTACCAACGATGCCAAGAGGAACAGGCCCCTCACAAGCCTCTCTAAGCAGAGACTACTGCGGGAACAGACCCAGGAAACCATTATACACGAGACTGCGGTCCTTCTGAGTGAGAGAGCTTGCATCGCCTGTGCCGGTCCAGTAGAAGAGCCCACCCAGCTGGTTCTGTCGCACATAATTGGCTTTCATCCTGACCGTATATGGCACGTCGTAGGTGACAAATCCTCCATCCCCTCCGATGCAGTAAGCTGCGCCAAGCTGTTCGTCAACATGCTCCTCTGCACCAGGACGTGGCAGGTCGCGGTACTCGAACGTCCCCTCTTCCCCTGCTTGCCCGTCGAATGAGTGGCCCACACCTTCCGTGTTCGTGAACGATCGGCCGTAAGCAGGCACACCCATTACAATCTTTTGCGGTGGTACTCCCTGTCTAACCATGTACGAGACAGCCGAGTGGCAAGAGATGGCAGCCTCAGGACTGTGCGGAATGTGCGGGGTGAAGAGCTGAGCTTGGTGACCACACTTGCTGACCCAAGGGCCGGAGTAGTCGTAAGCCATAAGGTTGATCATGTCAAGGTAGTGCGAAGCATGTGCTAGATTAATGTGTTGGAGGGCCCATTCGCCTGCAGGAAGAGCCGTAGACAAGGTGTACTGCGGGGCTGGCAAATATTGACGTAGTCTGGCTAGTAACGCGATGTAATCATCACCCTGACTTCTGTCCGAGGGATGTTCCCAGTCGACTGACGTTACAATAAGCAAAGCAGAAAAGCTAGAGCAGAAATCATGAGCTTACTATCAATCCCATCGATACCGAATTGCTGCACAAGGCCCAAAGCTGTTTGGGCAAATCTTTCACGGCACGCGGGATCTCTAGCAACTCCCGCGAATGGCTCACTGCCCTTGCCGCCACCACCCACAGACAAGACTACTCGAAGCCTCGTGTACCTCCGTTTCAGTAGAGCGAAAGAATTCAAGCAACCTTTTGTTGCAGGAACGTCGTCGACGCCGGGAACGTCAATTTGCGCATCCGCCCATTCATCACTGAGCTGTAGGGCCAATTAGATAGAGAACAACCCCGAGTAGATACTCAACGTACATATACAGTACCATCTTCCTTCACCCTAAATAGATCAGCGAAGAATGAAAGCTTGCAAGAGAAAGAACGTACCAAGCAAATGCATAAAACACATGCGAAATAACATCGTAGTTCAAAGATACCGGTGGCTGATCGCGATAGATCCGCCAATTGGGATAATAAACTCCGTTCCAATACATTGCTTGTAGTGGTGTCGAAAAGTTGGTGTTGTGACAAAGTGGGGGATTCAAGTAGGCTCGGCTCATTATCGGACGTCGTCAGCTAGCTACCTAGCTGCGTCTTCGGTCCTGCACGTCAGAGCACGAGGTAGGTGGAGTCCGGTAGTTTATGGAAGGATTGAGATGTGAAGAAAATCAGAAGCACTTATTACTGAAAAGTTATATAGATGGTGTATCCCTCATATATATCTACATAAAGGTAGGTGTCGGATCAGTATGAGCCTGGTGGCACTGCAGCCGTTTGTTGTATATTCTGGTTGTTGTGTAACTCGGATGAAGCCGAATGGGGACGAAGAATGGCGCACAATTCGTTATTGGATCGGAAGGTTATCCAAAATGTGCTCTGCCTGCGCTCATATATAAATGAGTATTTCTAAGCAGTTGACGGCGCCAGCGAAGCCACGAGGTGATGTAATGCCTAATGATCGCCTTGTAGGACGGGCGGATTGCGTTCCTATCTCAGAACAGGCAGAGCGACTAGTGCGGGAACTGCCGTGACTGCCCCAATGTTTATCGTAGATTTGAAGATGAGACACAGGCCAAAAAGCCCTGAGATAATGATCAAAGCAATCATTGTGACGCTTGCCTCCATCGGAAGCATTGAACGCATTGAGCGCACTCTGTTCGCGTGAGCTGATGCTGGCAGCTCCTCATGATCACCACTGCTGCTCGGCTGTGGAGACTAGCTGGAAAGATCACGAGAAAAGTATCGCATTAGGTTGATGCTTTTACAATGTGGCTGAGCTTTCCTGTTTTCAGACAACCAGGTCAGGGACATGGTAAGTAATACTCCTCGGCCTGGAAACCATTCACGTCGAGTGCAGACGTACTCCTCAATGCGTGCGCATTGAAGAAACAGGAGCCAAATCGGGCTCTGTGGCATTGGTCGAAGTCGTCCGGATGAACGATCCGTAGCCAAGGACCTTGTTGAGCGATTGCGGAGACTGGCGGAGTAACAAAGAGCGACTCCACACAAAAAATCTCACCGGAAGTGCGTGTGCCGCTAGACGACCTCTAAAAACTGAGGCGTCAAGACGGCCCGTAGAAAGCGAGGCCTGAGTTGTGAAGCGTCATATAGACATGTGCCGCCACACACCAATATCGGCTGGGCGGCGCGTAGAACTCAAATGTCGTCGGCAGGTCCGGGGATAGTGTGGTCGTAGCCCACAGGGGTTCGATGATGTGCATGAGAAGCGCAGGAAAATCATGGGCGCGGGAGAGGAGAGATGATCAACGCCTGCAGCGATGGAGGCGTCTCTTGGCAATCACGTGGACGCGTCATTTCAACGTGCCCCAATTATGCGCGCTATCAAAACATCGTTGACCGGTAGCAACCCGACATCATCTGTCTGCCACGTCCCACTCGTCACAGTGTCTCAAAATTTGGCATTAGCACCACAGACTGTGCTTCACCCGCGCCGGTATGACTGAGGTTTTGACCCCAGCGACCGTGACGGTACCTGACCAGAAGTCGGAGGAGTCTGGACCGCCTGCCTATACTTTCAATTTCAGCGAATTTCTGCGACGAGAATACCGCTTTGGCCTTAACCCTGAGCGGCCGGCATGCAAAGCTTACGTGCAGGGGCATTGTCCAGATGGCAACCGGTGTTTGAACAAGCACCATGTCTCATCATCCTACAACAAGTACGTGGCATAGCTGATCAGACACTTATAGTGCTAGAGTCAGCTAATCAGTCTCCACCAGCCTCGTCTGCAAGCACTGGCTACGGGGGCTATGTAAAAAGGGCGAAACATGCGAGTTCCTTCATGAGTACAATCTACGACGCATGCCCGAATGCTCATATTACGCGCGTACCCAGACGTGCTCGAATGGTGACGACTGCCTTTACCTACACATCGACCCGGAAGCGAAGCGCCCATCATGTCCTCATTTTGATCGTGGCTTCTGCCCTCTTGGCCCACACTGCGCTCTAAAACATAACAAGAAGGAGAAATTGTGCCATTTTTATCTGGCTGGCTTCTGCCCTGAGGGAAAGGGCTGCAAGTATGGAGCACACCCTAGGTTTCCTATGGATCTGAAAAAGCCCGAAGTACGCGTAGAGAAGAGCCCCGAGGAATTGGAGGCTGAGCGTGCAGAGCGTGAACGCGAGATGCTGAAAAGGGAAGAGGAGGAGCGTGAACGAGACGAGAGGAATGGACACCAAGGTGGTGGTCGTGGCTTCAGAGGCAACTGGGGCGATCGCAAGAAGCGAGGAGGTAGAGGAAGAGGTAGGGGGCGAGGGTACTGATTGGACACAACTTGATCACACCAGTGCGTTGCATCCCACTGGTTTACTATATACCCTCGCGAAAATCTGGAGACGTAAAGAAGGCGGGAATGGCTTCTGTTGCCAGGGTAGGTGGGGGACCGCCCAAATGCACGATCATGATATCAAGACCTCGAATGGAAGCATGCTACTGGGCTAGCAAGATACCCGTAGCGATCTTCGTGGTCCACTGCCTCGCAAGGTCCTACACAATACGACATAACCTGCGTCTGGTAGTCTGGACCCTTGATACTGCATTTCGACGGTCTTATAAAACCGGCAGCTAGGGCTTTGAGATATGCCTACGCTGTGTGGTTCGTTTGAGGATTGCCTCAGTAGTGAAAGTAGAAACAGGTTTCAGAACATAATAGTGTCAGTGTAAGGCGATAAAGATGACAAATCAAGCTCGTAGATTTGGTCCGAGTAAGTTGTACCGATGAACCTTGCTTGCTTTTGGTGTCTCCACATATTTATTGAAATCAGACGTATACTTTCAATAAACTTTCATCACGGCCAATCTCTACCCCATCCCTTCCACCACCATTACCTGCACCATTTGTGAACCATCTCCCTTTCGTCGGGCATGTGATCATCATCTCATGCGCATCATCACCTCCTGCGGGGTCAGCACACCCTATTACTGTTCACAATATCGGAGCATTACCAGTTAGTGTCCCCTTAGACAACACCATCTATGCACAAAACTTGATCGGATTACTTGTTTGGCTGATGGCACACGACTGCTGCGCCATTGCTCGACGCGCTCAGCTTGCAGTGAGCGGTGAAGGTTATGCATGACACCATTGCGTTGCAGTGCGAGGGATCCTGGGTGATGGATCGCGTGTGCGTGTAACTAACAGATTTAGTATAGTATGCGAGCCGCGCTAGACGCGCAGGGAGGAAAGTGTCCTCGTGAGAAGGTTAAGAGGACAGAGGAGCTTCGTAGTGTGCCGAAGTTGATCTTCCATGAGCCTTTGTACACCCACATGATTTTTGTGCAACGTTGGTTGGATTCCCGTGCCTTTTTGGCTACAAATCGTGCTCTAGAGATACTTAAACTTGAGCAATACATTCGCATGGTACGAGCTATGCTGTCGTTGGAAGTAGCACGAAGCATCGGTTGCATCAAGAGTCTCATCTCTCTATACTCAGCGGTCGACCCGGAAGCGGGCACAATCATCCTGAAGTCGCCTAAAACGCCCTATTTGACCAATCAGTTCATGTGTATTTTGCTCTTGTAGTACTGAAGGTGGTCCCCCACGAAAGACGAAAACAGAGGTTCTTCGAAATGACAAAACAAAACCTACGCCTCAGCCAGGCCACCCCTTATTGGTTCACAAGATCTTATGAATCAGTTCAGTGGACCCCTGAAGGGCATTCCTTTGCGCTTGGATGCAGTGAACATGACTAGATCATGCCACGGCGCACTGCTATACGCCAGTTATGAGCGCATCACAATACCCTAGCTGCGTTCGGTGTAGTGATAGTGCGACGGAGGAATTGAGCACAATAGACCCACCTTTCTAAACTTAAATTCAACCTCACCTCTTCTGCTGTGCCTATATCACTATGTTATTGTCTCTTTCATCTTCCTGAGACCGTCAAACAATCCCTTCGAGTGGTTGAATTATATGCAGCGACTTCGAGGCATTGCCTGACTTTGTTTTTGTTGGCTAGGGTGGGAAACAACAACGCTCGGGAACCGATACGGAGGGGCTACTGCATGATGAATACTGTGACATGTTTCGACGACTTCGCACATCCTGGAGCAGTAGCTCTTGGGCGTATCAAAGCGCTGGTATCATCTTAAACCGGCCATCGCAAGCAGTGCTTCCTTCAATCAATTCTCAGCCTCATGCTTCGTGGTAGATTGAAGCGCCGTTCCATTGTCACACAGCCAAAGGGCTTGCTTTTATCTTTGGAAACGTTGGAAGGATCTCGGTCCGCCTATCGCAACCACACATCAGCCTTGTGGATCGCAACACATTCGAGGCTGCGAACTGGAGATGTTCCACATGTCGCACTTCCTGGCGCTTCCCTTCTCGGCATATGCTGACGTGCATGCTTTGCCACATGTTTCGGTTATCATTCGATTGAGGTTGTTCTCTTATTGCCTCTTCTGCTGCAAGGTTGCTGGTTCTGTCCACTGAACTTGCGCGGCAACCACCCTTGGAGCTCCACTGCAGCAACATTGGCGTCTACCCCCGCACTTGAAAACTTCGAAGCCCGACCAGCAAACATGGAAATAATTGAGCGTCCAGAGAAAACTTCGCAATAAGCGCGAGTCAGACACACACCCTTTCCAGCGGCCAACCAAGTACGGGATATTTACGATTGCAGAGTTTCGACCTTCTACAAAATTAGCCCCCTCGAAGTCCTGAGAGCTACGTGAGCGTACTGATACAGGATTAAATGGCCCCAATCTGAGAGAAGGACTTACGATTTAAATGTGCATATAAACCTCCGGAATCCGTCATAATGCCACCAGAACGATCGCATCACTCATCTTTGCTCTTTCAAACCACTACTCTCGATACCCCTGAACACTTGTGGCCTATCTTCTTATTATTGTGCACCCTCGGCCTACCCGAACCAAGGCGGCCTCAACGTCAACTGCCCCGTTCTATCAGCTTAATCATTCCGGCACAGGACGACCGATTTGAGCTGTTGTCTCTTTCTTCTTATCCGACCCCTGATATCATTTTCAACCTCTTCACTCCTCACTTCATTCACAATGCAAAGCTCTAACCCAGTAGCGATACCGCTATCCAACCAACCCTCCTTACAGGCATCCTCGGCACATGAAGCTCCGAGCTTTGTAGACGACTACCAACTGCATCCTGCCGGATACCCTAGACTGGCTTTGTTTTTCTCGAAGTGTTCCAGATATCTTCATCTTCGAAGGTTCTCTGCCCTCGCGATTCGCCTGTTACTTTATCGCCAGCATCACCTTATAGAATTGGAGAGTGAACTCCTTCGGCTGGAAGCAAGAGATGCCAGCAGTATCGAGCCAGGCCGGCGACGCTTCTGCAGCGACTTTGCTCATCTCAAAGCTCCGCCTCCAACGCAGCATGGCTCTGACCAACCAATCCAGCATGACTCTGAGCAAAAGGACTTGTACGAAGCTTTGAAGCGCGAGGTGAAGGAGTACGGTAAGCTTGAATGTGAGCAGTTAGATGGTCGCATGTAGACTGATTATACTTAGAGAAAGCTTTGCTTCGGTTTGATCGCCTTGGAACCAAAGGTTACGACGTAACAGAGCTCCGCACTATCCAGTGGTTCATAAATCGGCCAGATGAATCCGTTCTTCCGTTGACTGGAGTCGATGCTTTAGCCTGGGGTTCCGTACTCAACCCCGAAGGCCATGCATTCGATATGATTCAGGTTGTAGGCCGACCAGATCCAAGTGCCGTAGGAAGATTCTTCAGGAAGAAGGTTTTATTATGGGCGCCTCGTCTGCCAAGGTGGCTCTGGCCGTACTTATTTTGGTCTAAGAAAGGCCCAGAAGCACTTCGCCCATATTACTTCAGTAGTCGAGTGTTCGACGTGGTATCGCTGATACTGGGAAACTTGGTAGTTTCCCTTCTCATTTATGCAGCGGTAACTTCGTTGTACTTCACTGCCGATCGAGCGGCCAGTGTCGCGGGGGTCGTGGCCATCGCTAGCATTGTTAGTGTCTGCAGCATCCTATTCCGCAATGCACATTTCGTGTCAATGTTCGCCGCGTGGGTCGAGTCAGCTAAATCTTCTCTGGAAACTTTGCTAATGAGACAGGGTATGTGCTGTGTTGGTCACACTGCTCCTGAACGATGGCAGACAATGCTCTCAGCCAACTCAAACGTCATCAGTATCCAAACGCTGTTAAAAATCGTTACGTAGCGTGTTTGGCACGGAGCTTCTGTGCGTTGATGCGAGAATGAGTTTGGCAATGCCGGTGAGAGTAACACTTACATTCTATGAGAGGCTCGAGGTAAGCACGGTATCTACACAACACGCTCTTGCATACTTCCCTCACTAACAATTTTCACGGAAGGCAGAAAGGCATCCGAGAATGGCGCCAGTGCACCTTGGGGCTCAGTAAATCGCTAACCGTGATCGACAATATGCCGTCGCATCGTGACCGCCCCCGCTATCCCCGAGATATAGCGCACACAGACCCTATGCAAGATGATCCCAGAAAGGCGCCATGTGCCTTGATCGGTCTCATCACTCATGTGCTTGGTTGCTAGTTAGACAATTACGATATTGTTGACACTTCTATCTCGAGGTAAACAAGCAGTCAGATAATGCACAGATTCATACGATAAATATACAACTTTGGCTCTGCTGTCACGCGGTCTTCATCGAAAATATTGGCACAGGACTCTGATCTTGGCCACGCTCTATTCCAGGAGAGCAGACGTACGGTCTGATTAGTGCACAAGGCTCATTTTGACCAAAACCAAACCCGCAGAATGCGACTGTAAACGGCCAATGAACACGTTAAAGGACTTTAGCTTGCATGCATCCTTTAAAAAAGCGCTCCGCATCTCCTCAAGAGTACTCCAGTCTTCGATATTTGAGAGACACCGCTCTTCCATAACTCAGCCTGTGCACCAAGCCACGTCCCCATGCTTGTGGGTGATCGGTACGGTGTGGAAGCGACAGCTCATGTCGTTTCTTCCTAGTAGAATACAGCTAGTTGTGGGCATAAAACCGCCTCTTCAGCGTCTTTTGGATCGAATAGCCCACAATCCAGTTTTCACACCTTCGGTGCCCGCTATTCAAGAATTGGAGGTATCTCTCAAGAAGTCATTCAACATGGGCGCCAAGATACAACCGCACGATTGCCTAGTAGCTTACAACCCTCGGGAGGTTAAAGGTGTGACTTTCAATCCATTATTCATGCTCCAAGGAGTACAGCTGGCTGACCTGATTGTTTAGCTTGGCTCAAAGATCCCTTGTACATAGCTAGGTTCGCTCAGCAAGCAGCTTCGATACAGGAAGCGAAGAGCCGCATTGATGTTGTATCGCCACCCGTCGACGCAAGCAGAGCAGCCTGGACATCCCACCCCTTCTTAATCAATGCCGCATTCCCAATGCCGCATCCCCGGATGATTCAAGGCGCCTCGTCCTCTGCACCCTAAACTTTATCAACGTTTCATGCAGCTAGAATCCGCCACCTGGATGCCATGCTATCCGGTCAAAGGGTCACCGGTCAAAGGGTCGCTAAGAGGGAAGAGACCCATGTTGAAGGACGTTCGGGGAGTCTGCACTAGTAGGGGTGTAATGACTCTTCGTCGGTCGATGCTTCACTTCGCTGTCTCGGTTAACTATGTGCACGGAGCTGTAGGAGTCTTTATACTGCCTATGAAAATCAATTGATTACAATATGTTTGAGAATTGGCATTGACTACGCTTATTTTCTTATCGCTATTATTTGGTTTAGCAACCCTGTCAGCTAATTTCCCTCAGTGTGCCGTCCCAAGCCTCCTCGCTTGTACTATCGTAGGTCCCATGGCCCTGTGCGTTGTTTTCACAAATTTATGCACAGAAATAATGCCTATCATCGAACTAGGTCATGCAGAAAGACAGACTGGAAACGCGACTTCTCGACGAGAAGACCCGGCCTGCATGGGGTGACCTCCCCACCCACGGACCTTGTACGTACTGTCAACGGGCATCACATCAAGCAACCACAAAGCTGCACCTCAGCCACTTTCGTTTCATTCATTGGAAGTTGAGTGGCGATCAAGCCGCGGACAACGGACGGACAACGGACTTACGGTCGGGCGAGCGCAGACGATGTCCGATACGTAGGCAGCAGCGGCTTGGTTAGCTCTTGGGGGCCTTTTATTTAGTTTGACAACAACAGCGCGTTGCGATGTTGATGGCGGCTTTTTTTCTGCACGCGTCACACCACCCGCTTGCTCCAGTTTCTCCCTCAGATTCTAGTAGTCTACAAACGTCAGTCGTGCTGGATAGGACTCGAGGGCAGCTGGGGACACTGTCCCAAGAGCCGCGCACTGGAACGCTTGTAGCCAAGCGTGTCGCTCAAGATCTCGAGGTTAAGATTGAACATGGTCTACGAGCCTACTAACATAAAATCAGGATTAGTCCAATTAGACACAGGAGGTCTAGGTACCATCTCGTTTCTCTGCCTCCAAGTCGAGCTCGGAGATATAGCTCCGCCAGCCAGCTACGCCGTTTCGATCCTTCCAGCTGTCCGAGTTACCTCGGGTTTCCGAGGTCTGCCAACTAGGGGAGGGGCTTACCGAGCGCAGCGACGCGGGATCCTGGCGACCATGTACATTCGTACGAGCGCATGGAGCCGTATTGCCCGCCGTTGGTTCGATCCCTTGGGCACATCTCCCGGCCATTCTCAGGCGTAAAAAGGCTTGTTTCAACAACCCACGGGAGAGCCTTCCCGATGGTGCATTAGGGGACCGTGAAAGGCTACAAGTACTCGCGCGGGCGTGTGAAAACAAAATACGCGGCTCAAAGAAAGATTGGGCATGTTCAAATTATGGATCGCACAACGGCTGCTGGTACTGGCCTGGACAGAGGTAGCTATACATGAGGTTGAAGCCCGGGGTCCGGGTAGTAGTTTGCACCGAGGAGGCACACGACGGCGCGCCCACTCATTTCAGGGTACATATAGGGTCGAGATGCTTGGAGTTTCTCCAAACACCTCCAAAGCCAGCAAGGTGGTCCTGGTTTTGGTGGAAGAGACCACACATGGCTACATTAGACTAACTGGCACGATCGCGAACGTCCGTGGCAGCACATTGACTAAAGTTGCCGTCGTCAGTCATCCCAACCGTTTGCGACTATGGCTCTAACAGGCACATGGATAAAAGCTCAATCTTCGGCCACGAAATATTTTTGAAATGATAGCCAGCATTAGGAAGTGCAGCGCGATTGGGCCGCGAAGTGGAAGGCAGTTTATATGCGCAGTCGCAAGTCAAGCATGCTCATCCGTGACACAAGAGCTCGAAAGTAGGTATTGTTGCTACCCTGAGCTGTTGGTTGACAGGCAACGGTACGGCTCCCAAGGGGAGCTCACCCGCCTCGCATTCGGGCACGTGCGTTTCAGTCATCATCACTTCCATTGCATCAACCAGCCAACCTTTAATTCTTATCATAGCTGGTATACTTTTAATATGCAAGTTGCTAGGGAAAGGGATGCAATTGATTTTCTGAAGATCATGTGATGTTGCTGCTACGATCAGCCTCGTTTCAGCTGTACACATCAGTCTTGATAAAGGATAGTTGAAGCTTCTAGGGTCAACACAGTCCGTATGACCTTTTAGTGGCCTTTGAAACCCTATCGATCGTTCAGGGTGGGTTTGTTGGAGTGTAAGACATCATAATCGTCGTGGAAAAGCTCTAGAACATCTGCCATTTCAGCAGATGCATTGGTCCTTGACTATCATAGCACTCTGCTGTGATGAGCTATACAGCCTTTACAGTTCAAAGAGTAGTACTCAAGCTTTCTTGCTGATGTTCCTGCTGCAATCTCGGATAGCTTTCCGCTTCGGCGGCTCTTGTACCGTGATACTCTAAATTAAAGCTGAATCCATTCAATTCCGCAATTGATTAGAGGGAATGGCCAACCACTTCATGCACCGTGCCTGGTAAAAGGGGTAAGCCGCTGTACCGGTGAATACACGTGCCAAGCATGTGGTTTGGCCGATCTAAGAGTGTTGGGGCGTATATCCTTGCGAGAAGCTTTGATATTCGTGAGTGACGACACAAAAGATGTCCGCCTGACCACGACCAGCGAGGTTCCAAGGGGCCCGTACCCTCTGTAGACCTCCGCCGTCTCGCCATCTCGTGAATCAGGGTCTTCCCAAAAATCGAACCTAATCAAGCGATGCAAGCATGAAATGAGTGGCTTGCAGGCCCCAATATACCCCATATAATTCTTTAGAGAGCCGACTTCCTCGACCCATGTTGAAGGACGTCCTAACTCTCAGAACGGAACTTTACTGTGGCCGGTGAGCGCAAAATGGATTAGTACAACTGTGGATTATTAGGGCTCTTTAGCGATACTGGTGATCTATCCCTTGTCTAGATGATATTCAGCCCGCCCCGTCCGTTGTTTTACTGACCCAGCAACGCGAGTGAAACAAGCGAGCTTTGGTGGGCGTGCCTTCAAGCCCAATCATGCTCTGTTTTGGATAACACGGCTGACACCGCTATTTACGCGTCCCAGGATGTTTTTCTGGCAGACGTCGGCAGTAATGTCCGCTTCCGCGCGGGTGAGCTTCCAGGCGAGCTCACACTTACATCTGCAAAGCCGCCGACCTAGCATATGGTGCTCCACTTGGATAGGAATCACTACGCCACGCCAAGGACGGTTTCGTCGTTTGAAAATTGACTGCCTTGATCCCCGTGGCACCGATGGCGCTCGGCGCCAGTCATTGTTGAAGTAAAATTCAGGGACGTGGATGCCGGGTGCCGTACCCAAGGACTGAGGCTGAATCGGTGATTGTGTGTTGACGCAAGGCTCATCTGATCCCCTATGATCCCGAGCTCTTCGTTGTTTCCAATTTTTTCTCATTCCTTGTTGATTTTCTCACATGGCTCCCCCCAAGCACCCCAACGCGCACCCATCGAGGTCCTCAAGTCTTCCAAACAGCTATCGCTAGTTGAAGAGATGGTGAATGCGACTATCAACTTATCAGAAAATGTGTCTCGGTGATGGAGTGCGTACAAGATTTGTCGGTGGCTAACAGGACTGATAGAGTTCCAGCTCAAGCCGTTCCTAGATGTGCTTTATATGTTCAGGTCCACGTAGCTCCTATCTGCAGGAATGCCCCATCTCCGGCGCCGCCGCTTGTCGCTCAAGCACCCGCCGTACGCGCGCGATGCATCCCCCCTCCGAGATGACCCGGCACCCCCTCCCTATATCCACACCCGCGCACAGTATGATAACACCAACTATCTGCTGAATCGTTTACGCAATTCTTTGATACAGCGTGGGGGAGCTTAGACACATATTTGCATGGCCAGACAGCAAGCTTTCGGCGCGTGACGCGAGACTGCGTGGTTCATAGACATGATGCAAGCTTGAGAAAGTTACCGGCTGCACAGCTCCTCTATTGGCAAGGGGCATTCGATTGCCGCTTGTGGTGATGCATGCTTCGCTCAACTACTTGGCTCTTTCAGAGTCACGAGGATGATGCTGTCTGCCTTGACAACTGAGCCAACATGGCCGAGGGAGAATTGAAACCAACAGGCAATACATTATTCATACACACAAGATACTAGCAATTGAGCAACCTCAGTATATCATTGTTGGAGAACATCTGAGCTTTGGGGCATGTAGAATTAGTGTAGAAAGGTGCAGTCATGTACGCGCCCTCGCTTGTGTTATATAGTGTATAAAATAAACTTCACGCTTCCAATTCATCAAGAACAGCAACTCATAGTAGAGACATGACAGACCAAATGCTTGCTTATTCTGTGACGGTGCGGAGAGTATCTACACGCTATAGCCTTGATCCGTTTACATAGGAAGACACTTTGTGGAAGGAGAACTCAAAAAGCAAGGACTTTTGTAAAACTCTAAGAGAAACCAGACTGGCCGAACATGGCAGCGCCCTGAATCTTCATACGTGACATTGCACGTTTTGTCTTTCGCACACACGCGTCTTCGTCTACTTCAAGGTTGTTTGACCAGCTAGAGATAGCGGAAGCGCGGCTGTCTGTGATCAGGAAGAATGTTTTGGGAGCAACCTGTTTGGCGCTCTTGAGCTGGCTGGATGTTCTGTAGCTATTGCGTTTAGTTAGCTAGAAGTTATGCCAATGAATGCTTAGCCGAACGGCATACCTCAGTAGAGCTCAAGGCGTAGTTCCTCCGTTGCTATCTTCTTCCGTTGGATCAGTTTAGGACGTCGCCTGTGGAGGCTTACTAGCCGGCGGGGAATCCGGCGGGGAGGGAGCAGGAAGAGGAGGAAGAGGTCTGATAGTCTTTGGGTCTGGAATACCTTCGTACTTGAAAGGCACTGGGAAAAGTGAGCTGATATCAAATGGATATGTGGGCCAGGATATATACGCTTCCTGGATGGCCGAGAGATTGGAATGTAGAAGTCCGGTGGAGACATGTTGGTGCCAGAACTGTTCAAGAGGGTTCAGTGTATCAAGAGATCCTCTAAGCGTGGATTATCTTGATGTCTTTCTTGGGGATGGGGGCAAGATATATATTGTACCCCGGCTGTGGGAGTCGTTGTGGGCGCCGCTGGGGCGTTTTCCCTACACCGAATGCAGTAGGCGGCATTTGCTCTCGTCAACGGGGAACAACGGATGCCATGGAAACAAATGGATCCATGGATGCCTGTGCATGCGAGGCAGCACTAGTGTCCTGGGTAAGAGGCCTGCTTTGGTGGGTATAGGGCTTTGGTAGGGTATCGCAAACCGTATCGTTTCCAATGTAGGTGGTAAAGAAACTGGAAGGTATGCATGGTGGCTGGGCTATCTCCCTCCAGAACACATTAGGATCAATGCACAGCTCGCCCCTGGCAAGGTTTCACGCCGCTCACTCGGACGATTGTGGACACTATTGCGCGCTTTGTGGGCGTCTTAAAAGACAGTAAGAAGTTGCTGTCGTGCATGTGATTGCAAGAACTCTTGTGTGCGAAAATTATGCGCACACCTATCATGCCTTTGTGCTCGCTTGGACTGGACGACCGTAGCTTTTGATGCTAATGCTAGGCCCAAACGCAGAGGGTGCACGAAAAGGTACGTAGCACCACAAGAGAGAGCATCGATCGGCGAAGAATTCTTGCCTCCTGGGCAATCGAGTCATTCCTAACTAAACTAACATGAAGACAACTTCTCATCAAACGCAACCCCCGGAAAATACTCGAGGAGGGCGATGTCCATAACTCCCACCAGATGTGGTAAGGGCCCAAAGCTAATCGACGCACGTACCTCTAGGCAGTCTCCATCTTGTCTGCCTTGCTACCAACCACCTCCCTGAGAAACGCTCACCTACTGATACAATCTTTAGTCGTGGGTCCGACAAACACGGCTGCAACCGCATAAAACCCCACCGTGGCTGCAAACAGCTCACCGCGTGTTACTCTACCAGACACAAACTTTAGTAGAAGAGGGCAGACGGTCCCAAAGACCCCGACTATTGCGAGACGAACTCCCATGGATCGAGCCCCTGCCAGAGAAACGACGGTTGCTTCCAACAACATAGAGACAACCAAGCACGAGAAAATGTCCACAGCCGATATGATCCAGCTATTTTTCACGTCAGTCTGGACGTCTGGCTCCTCGGATTTCTTCCCTTTGGAGCGTCTCCGCAGGCGAGCAAGAATGTGATTGTCGAACCATTTCCCGAAATATAAGGAACCTGTTGTGATAGAATCGCGTTGGGGGATGTCCCTCCACGCGCAGGTGTCATTCTTTTCTGACGGGCCCTGGTACGCCTCTGCACCCTCTCCTGTTGGCACAAACTTGCCATCGTCAAACACCGCTTTGAAATTTGGTGGGCCAAATTCAGCCAAATACTTCGTATGATAAGGGTTCTGACATGGTAGGTTCATGATCTGCTGGCTCATACAGAGCGATTCACCTGGAACCTTTGTCAGAACTAGTCATGTTCGTGCTTGATGTCGCCATACCGTATTTCATCAAGCTCTCGTCGTACTTTTTCCACGCATCGTACAAGTTCTTATAGCGGTCTTTTCCTTCGGGACATTTCTGTCTGACAAGCCGCAAAGGCCAATCTAGGATGCTCCCGTCGCCAAGCTCTGGGATGTTTGCCAGCTCTCGATTCACAACTTCCAGACACGCAAGGAACTCGCTGGTATCGTCATGTTGCTTCTTGGCCCAGTATGATGCAAATCTTCGAAAGAGGCCGAGCTCTGGGTATCTCGCAATGTTCAAGTACAGAGCGCCGTAATTGCGAGGTAGAGTATCGGTCGGCATCTTGGTGCAAGGATCGCTTGTATGGAGAAAGGCTAATCCCTTTTAGGTATAAGAAAATGTACAAGGAGTCAGAAAAACGCAGGAAGACTCGACGATGTATTCGACTTGATATGGCATAAAAGTGTTTTGGAAGGCCCATTAAATATACAACGACCGCAGTACACCCTCTCAGAGGCGCTGGCGCTGGCGCTGCTTGAGTAACCCAACCTTAGGCTCTTGGAGCATCGAGAACAGCTCATTAAGTGGATGTTCGGATTATACTATCTTTGGCTACCAAATCGGAAGACCCTGACATTATAACACCGTCTGGGGTGGTCTTGAAGCCTGAGCTATTGGTGGCTCAGAAGTGTACCCCATGCGCCTGACATGGGGGCAAAAAATGGGCATCTTGGTACCATATTGCACCTAGAGGTAAGGCTAAAGACGCTCCATTCAATACTTGATTCATAGATATACTCATTCTCAAGGCCGAACGTATCTGATCAGATTCATCCTAAATTTTGGCGATGGAAAACGTCTTCTATCCTAGATGTTGGACTATACAAAAGAATCTGGCAAGCTGACTGCAGCAAAGGCAGTGCCGTTTCAACAGTCTGCAGAGCCTCCAGAGCGCTTGCAAGATTAAATCGACACCTCTGGTTCGGAACTAAGGTGCTGGCATCCAATGGCCACCGTCTTAGCCCTGCAATTTCGTTGCGGTCCGCGCCAGCTACCGTACGGCCCGTTGCTGATGACGGAGGGGGGTGTCAGCAGCTACCTCAGCCTTGCTGCGAGTCAACGTTGTGTTGCTGATGGAGTGCTGCATCGTAGTACGATTAGTTGGTGGAGCCGATCGACCGTCAAACCCCAGGCCTCGAAGCGAGGGATCTTAAGCCCCCAAACCCCATCATCCTGCGAACTACCACCAAGCGCGCGTCTCCACGTATGTCCAATATGACTCGCATGGAGACATTTAGAAGGACGGTGAGACGTGTAAAGGATCGACTGAGGCGGGCATGAGGCACCGGTGAGAGAGAACAGCGCAGCACACCCTCTTCGTTGAATTCAGCTGTTTCCCACGTTCTAAGAGCCGCAAGAGGGCCCCTCATAGCCTTGTCAGACTGTCTTCGGGGCACTAAGCCCTCGTGCGTCTCGTTTCGGCCCTCACGCTTGTTGGCGCTTATCCAGCTTATTTTGATTTTCATATCTTCCATTAGCCGAGATCAAGGTAACTACGGTCATGGCCTTGAAAAGAGATGCTAACAGTAGATTTTTTGGGCTGCCTTCCACTCTCTCACATGGAGTGCTTATCACCTCAGTTAGGGAGCTTTTTCTGTGCACATTTTGCTCTCTTAAGGTGATTTCCTGAGGATAAGTATTTAACAAGTTCGTGCTATATTTATGTTCGCGTATGAAGACCCCAGAAAGCAACTCCATCAAATGAAATCGATTGACAGCGCTGCCCTTTCACCTGCTACCCTTTTCCTGCATTTGACGGGCATTACTGTATAGCTCAAACATCAGGTTGTAATCGTGAACTAACTTGAACGACTTCTCGCATGCAAGTTTGCTGACTTTGAAAGTGTCATGAACAGCTCTAATTCATGGGAGGCTCCTCTAATTTCCTTAGTAAGCTATAAGGAGACTTCAGGGGCTCTATATCCTCCCTCAACTCGGATAAGGCTGACTGCCACCAATCAGCTGAGGTGTATTAGCGAGTTTTTTCAAATCCCTTTGGTAAGCATCTCCTGCGATGCTTCATGTCATGGCCTGTGTGCCTTGCTCATGCTTTGAGCTACACAATTTAGGTTTTGGCGTTTAATCGGTCAACTGAATACGTACTGTGTGCGTTTTGCGTAAAATGCGACAGGTCGCGAGGCGAGCTGCCAGGCCTCGATCTGATACCTGGTTTTTGGATCGAGGCACTCACGTTTCCGTAAACCTTGCACAACCGGGACGAGATCAACGGTCCCGCATAGGGCTGTGGCTGATTCCAGATTCTCAGATGTGCCAGACTCATTTAGCTTTTACATGCACAGAACGAGCGACATGATTCAAATGTAGAACGGTAAAAATTGACCCAAAGATACAAGTTTCTGCGTCGGACAACGCCTTCATGCAAAGCAGGCTAGTCTGCCTCTTGTCGAACACTGATGAAGTCTGCACGAGGTCATGCGAGCGCCGTTGCACCTACTTGTGGCTGAGTCTCATCGAATGGGGATCAAGCCATCATAACGTGGAAGAGTAGCTCAAATCGGACACCCGCAGCTTGAAGCGGGCTGCTGCAAGGAACCTGCAGAAAGCTCACCGATATTTGACGTTGAAGGCTCACACCTAAAACCCATTCGGCTTCGAGAATGACCATCCCGAGAGGAAGCGGACAGTGGAACTGTTCTCGGAAATTGACATGACAAAAGAAAGCATGCATACGCCACAGCACGTGGAGCACAATGTCCGGGGGCCTGCACGCTGTAATTGTTTCAACTGCAAAAAGGATTCTGAAACAATAGAATAGCCGGCCTTGGTATTTCGCTTCTTTCCCCGGACGATGCAAGGTTCTGGTCTAGATGGTGGTCCGTGGAAGGGCGTTGTCCTTGGCATAGGGCGAGCAAAGGAGTGCAAGTACGAGGTGGCTTTTCGTTTGAGCCGCAAGATGATGCACGAGGGCGTGGGAGTGCGCCTGCAGTTGATTTGCGACAATCTCCAAAATGTCTCCACACACACCCAAGATTCATCCCGGCTTGCACATCTAGGGTCTGTACCTCAACCAACTATCCGTCCTTTTCGAACGTCAGAGTTCTCATTCTGAATACTACAGTAGAAAATCAATGCAGCGAATTATGAGAAATGAATCAATGTCTAGTTTTATGAGGTTATGTGGCGGTAGCACTAGGTCTACGAAAGTTGGCCGTATGGGTTTGTCAATCCTCATCACTGCGTTACACAGAAAATTTTAGGGGCCCTAAACTATAATATTAAATCACGCAATACGAGCTGTCACTTTAAGACCGCTCACACTCAACGCGTACGGTGATTTGAGGACGGTTTTTCATTGAGCGTGTTGAGAGGCTCATCACTTGCACTGCCCCGGGTCTCTGGACTACTGATTGATGGCTATGCAAGAAAATAGGCATGGAATTTAAGTCTTAAAACCTGGTGCTCAAACCACTAGTAGACCTTGACAAATAAGATCCCATACATTATAAATTGTCGAGGTACTTGCAGCGAGCCATCTGCTTGTTCGCCAACAGCAGAATGTGCCAAGCGGTGAAATCCACCTTGAATGCTTACTTGCGTCAACCAAGGAGGGCAGTGTTCGCGAAGGGTGCGTTTCGGTCCTTCTGGCTCGTTCTCAGGCCCATGTCCCGAAATATCAGGTTAAGATAGGGCGAGAGAAACGAGAAAGTGACAAGGAGACATTCAATCGAAGCGATAGTGCGAGTGGCAAGCGATCTTTACCGTCTCTAGGGTGACTAAAAGGAAGCAGCATGGCTAAATCATGAGTTGCTGCAGGCTGTCATGTAACTAGTGGCTCCACCCGACATCCCGCCACGCATATGTTTGTCGTGCGATTGCTGGTCATTTGATAAAATATACACCGTCATCGCCCCTTAATTGAGTGCTATTCTCTTTCCGTCAGGCGGCTCTGCAAATCAATCTTACAATACTTACCAATCCGTGTTTTCAATGTCTCTGACGATCGCGCCCGGCTGGGCTATGCGTGCATACGGCTCATTCTTGTATTGCGTGCAATGCAACTAAAATCTCATCGGCACGCCGGTTTGATTCCGGTGCTCCTACACGTCACAATTGTTTTGATGGCATCTAGCCCAGCACTTCTACACGATGTGGCACCTCAGGACAGCTTGGACTTTGTAATTTCACAGGAGTCTTCTTCTAAGGGCAGATGTTGCTTTGCTCGCTTTGGTTCAAGGTGTTTGAGGCATGAGTTTTGGTAACACGAGTTGTACAAGAGGAGCGAAAACCTGGGATTAAGACGGACAGGCTTGTACGGATGCCAGATCGTCTGACGGCTATGCCGCGACGCCCTAGGTCCAATGCCCTAGCGTGTGTAATGGGACTGAAATCCTGCGCACGTCGTGATAACGACTCGCAACATGGGTCACGCCCTGAATACAAGCTCCCTGCAGTTCTCCGTACCGATCGACGCACTTCCGGACAATCCGTCGGCCAACATCCGACCATAATTTGTGCCGCGAGACCGGTCAAGAAGTGACTTTGCTGACCCTGTCTAGCTGATGCTCTTGACGCAGGTAACCTTTTTAGCACAGCCCTAGCGTCGAATTTGGACGACTGAATCGGAGGACGGCGCAGCTATTGTTGGCCAGTTCGAAAAAGAAGAAGATGCACCTGCCGAAGAATTTATGAACAGCTCACATCTCAACACCATTTTGAGACCACAGACCTGTATATTTGGATGAAATAGTTTCTTCCTCCACTTGGTGCCACACTAGGCTTACTTCTAGCACAACATCTGTGATTGACCGTATCGCTCTTGAGCGCCTCTTAGCCAAGCCGAAGAATCCATAATGCCCCGACAGCAAGGGAATGCGAGTTTAGCTCCTGCTCGGCTCCATGCCCATCTTCCCCGTCGGATGTTTCGCTCGCCTTGCACAACGCCCCCAGACGCTGCCTTAGCCGACCAGTAAGCTAGCCAGAGACCAGTAGTTGTGATTGCCATGGTGGAGACGTGCGTTACTCAGTGCTTCAATGAAGGGGCCAAAACTTGGCCCGTGGAGTCATGACTCGGGCGTTTGCATGGAACAGGAGCGATCTCTCCGGGGCTGGGAGCCGTAAGTTGCGTAAGGTATGCCGTCAGTCAATGAAGGATTTGACAGCTACCAATTTGCTTCACTCACGTCCAAGGCTATCAGCCTCGCTGACTGCTGTGCATGGCCTCCCCTTTCGAGTCTTATCAAGAACCAAAAAGTCGTGTCCACAGACCCAATGAAAATTTGAGTAGAACACTTGAAATGATAGGCGAGGAATGGAGGAATTCCACTCATGTTCGATCATCGTACGAGGGTTTTTCTAAGCTCGTTACCCAAGAACTTGGGTGTGCAGTGCACCACCGAAAGCTGATACTGTTGAGCCTTGTGACTGACATGACCTAGAGAATATACAGTTTAGACGATTCGTTATTCACAAAGTCAGGGGTGTATGTGGAAGTACAAGCCATCCTAGTCGGGAGAAGAACTGTCAATTAGTTGTGTGTCTGAGGCGTGCGTCTGTTTATTTACGCAGAGCTGAGTCTACACTGTGCTTGAGGATTTTGGCTGGTTCACAGGAAGTGGAAAGACGATTCACACATGCAATCGCATATCCAATATGCCTTTCTGTCACAACTGAGAAATTATATAGTCATCACCATTGAGCTTGATCTTCAGTGGTATACAATTGATACAATTCTCCAGAACCGCTCCCTGGGGTTGTATTTCGGCACTCGCATTCCGGCCGCCATCACTTCGCCTGCATCGGCGAATCATCCACTAATTTCCATAGACATTGCAACAATCAATGTTAAAGAGCTGTCCGGGATTGAAAAGCGATAGGCTTACCGGCAGGCGCGTGATGTGGCCTGCTTTGACTCAACGGCGATCCTAGTGTCGTCCTTCATTGCTTGGCCGGGGAACTGAGCACAGGTCTCCAGACTAACCGCTTTCCCCCTCAACAAACGATGTCACGATGGAAGCTTCTAGCATTAGCTTTGCTGTGATCCTGCAGCCAGGTTCCACCTCGATTCCTTTCATCCCACGCCGGCTCTTGACCGTTCGCACGTGCTCATGCATGTCGTGGAGTGATGACTAGCTCTATATCGAATTACCTGCGATATGATTTTGTCGCTGCCATCTTGTTTTATTTGGTAGGAGGGCAGAATGTGCTTCCTCCTTCACACAGCCAGACTTCCTTGGTTGACGCTGCCGGCAGCGCAACAGATTGTATTGAACATCAAAGCCATAATTCTTCATGATGAGAAGCATATTACGCTAATTCAATCAAGATATCGACACCAATGCCTTCGGAGAAGACGAGTCTGGTCCAACGACGCATACCCACATCCACCGCCACCGCCTTATACAAGTTGACCTCTGACTCCAGGCTCGCCTGCCTCTTCCGGTACAGCTTAACGACATGTCGTTCACCGCAAGGCATTAACAAAGGCCCCGTGAATGTCTTAACTATCCAACAGGAGCCGCCAAAGTTAGACTTGGGGCAATGGGATATGTTGGTTATGGAAAATGCCAATTCATCGTCAAGGCTGGAACCTGATCCCAAATACGGGGCCACTCTGATGAAAACCATTTTTGGAAGGTATACCATTGAAAGGGGAATAAATATACTGAGGGATTCATTGGGCAAGAGCGCAATTAAGATACCATGAATATATTAGGTCGATAACCCAAGGTAACACCTAGCGGGTAGTGCTCTGTAGGACGCGATATGTAGAATTCATTGGCTTTTGAGTGGCTCTTTTGGATCAATCCCATACCTAGAATGCTGGGAATTGTATTATTTTGTGTTGATTAATTTAGATATACTGCCTTGTTTGCATGAGTGATGATGGAAGTCATGTAAGTTTGACGCGGCTACGTGCAAGGCAAGACGAGCAAGGAGCGGTCTGGTAAGACATGCATTATTGGTAATTGGAGATATTATAGTATAGCGACAGTTGCTTATGAATAGCATTGAGTATGCGAGAACGGGAAGGCTGGACGAGTGAAAGCGATCGTTCGATGATGCATCGTAGAGCGATGTCAACGACATCGCTACTGAATAGACTGCTCCACGCTCTTGCGATCTTGCGGATGGGCTCTGTTGGTTCTATCTTCCAACCCAGTGTATTATTATTTTGCTTCCGCACCCGTGACGGGAGGTTCGGAATTGTTGTTGCCTCCATCCGTACCTAGCGCAGTGTTGGGGTCCTGGTTGAAGCTTGAGGATCGTGGAGATGTTCGTCGTTCTTCTAGATAATCGTTAGTAGCCAGTTTCTTGATTCCCATACATTACGAGAGGGAGCCGTACCATCGTCTCGAAGTCCTCGTTTCGTAGGGATGGAGAGCTTACGACGAGCCATCGTGGGTAAGGGGTGTGAGTGCACCGAGTGTCACGAAGATGTCTCTGCTATCGAGGGAAAGACTCAGCGTTTAAGATCTCGTCTCTCTTTGGAAGAGATGTAGGAATGAAGGATAGCCGCTATGGAGTTTTGAGTGCAGTGGGTTTGCCTGTGGTAAGCGACTGTGGCGTAGGAAGGTTGGGGGACTTTGTCGAACGAATTACTGGACCCACCCTCCCGCGTATCACTTCATACATCGGAGACAACATAGCCTACCATAATTTCCACCCCCTCGAGGATTCAATCATGACTTCTTCACCTTGGTCAGTTCGTATGTGGTGGTTTGGGTGCAGTGTGTCTGCATTGGGTGCTTGGACAGCTCTTGGTCGGTAATTTGAAGATCCGAGCATCTTGTTACACTAGACCAACACTACAGGGCATCTTTTTGTATCTCGAGGATGAGTGTCGCATTCATCTCTTCTAACTACTGTCCTGAGGGCATTAGGCTGGGATGGCAAAAACGTGCCGGAAAAGTGCGCCCAAATGCTAGAGATGAGCGTACCTGGCGTTCGAGAATCGAGGCTTTGAAATAAGGATCGTTAATGTCCCAAAATAGGCTCAGCTCGAGTGATCACTGAAGATAGGGAGGCACGTGATGGTTCTCAAATAAGGTTGTTATGTCTGCTTATGTCAACAACAACCTCCATCGACCTCCTCCTCGACTCCCATCCCAACTCACTGACGAACTTTTGCCTCACTTGTAGTGGAAACAAAAATAACCATGATTTGGAAGTACCTGCATCGTATTAGCCCTTTCTTTCGTGGAAAACTAGGAGCGTTGTGGCCTTACGCAGTAACGAGAGTAAAATATGGGATACTCCGCACCCCCATGAACTCTGCTGACACAGCGAAGATCTGACCGAATAAAGTCATAACTACAATCCGCAACTTACGTTGTTCGATGACGTCCAGGATAGCAATCGGTGCAGCCAGGGACAGGATCGCCATCACGCATACGAAGCCCCTCGCGATGACTGAGATAGTCGCGGCATTTACATTCTTCAAATCGATGTCAGAGCCGGGATACATTTTACCAACAACTGGCAACTTGAACCAAAGGCTCCGAACGGGTGTTCCCACATAGTCAAGAAAGGGGTCCATAAGCCAGTTGACTATAAATTGCGCACTGGGTTCAAGATCTTCGTTGTCCAGCGTCGCGACGTTGGAAGGAACAGGGTCGTTCTTCATGCCATACCTTGACGAAATCTCTCCGTTTGCGGCCCTTATAATTCCCTTCCCGATGCCGCTATTGACGCGGTACTTATCCATATACAGCTTCGAGGGCGGTGGCGCCAGAGCCATATCACGTGAATCCCTAATCGCGCGTGCTTAGACACCTAGTCAGCGCAAGTTCAATAAGATAACGTAGTAGCAGGTATGTACCATGGCAGAATAACATTGCCCTCAACTGGCTCATCACTTTCCCAAACTCTTTCTGTTTTCTCTTTTCATCCTTGATACCTCTGCCCGGCTGCGCATTCTGTTGGAGGAATACCTCGACGGCCCGTCGCCTCTGATGAACTTCACCTTCAGTATGAGCTATGACGAGAGCCCATTCTTCGCCGAACCTATCGTACACGCCAGCTTGTGGGTGGTCGTTGATGGCCTCGAAGAGTTGTCTGTGATCGAACAAGGCCGTGATACGTTCCTGCATGGATGGCGCACTGTGGTCGCGATCGAGGCTGTGGTTGACAGCCATACCGATTGGTCGAAAGGGGTGAAACTTAAAAAGTGTCAAGAAAGAGAAGAAGAACCCTTTGCGGTGAGGAAGGGAAAAAAATGAGTCCAAGGAAGGTGGTCATTCTTTATATATCCCATTCGAGAATATTCACCCGACTTGACGCGGCCATGACTTTAACGTGGGAAACTTGGGCCTATTGTCACGACACACGCATTCATCGCTTCAATAACTTCTATCAGTGAGCTTTGAGAAATCAAAGAACAAGGGGTAGAGCCAGGACATCAACACCATGGCGTACAATGCGCCCAATGATTGCGCTCACGGCTCTCTGTTCACTTCACCGCTTGCGGCCATCTCTGAGGCCATCTCAAGGGCCATAGTCTTGCGCCTCACCGGTAATGCAGCCAAAACGCCTGTTGACACGCTGCAGAACCAATTCGCTTCGATTATGGCCTTACAATGAGGCCAGAGGTTCATGTAGGATCGCTGATGCAGCGACTGTGGGCAATATGTTGGCATTTTCTTGGCCTTGTAAGGCTGTGCGTGGCAGGCCAGGGATCTAGGGTAAGAGTAGTGGTGTGCGGGCATGCCAGCCTGCATTCTGGTACTCTGTGGTCTTCAGAAAAACGTGTGACCATTCCACTCCGTCTTCAAACATCGCAATTGTTCGCCCCGCTCCTGTTAACCAAACAACCGTCTTGATTGGTATGATGAAGTTGGAGATGGATCGATAGTGGATGGCGTTCAGTAGCAAGGGAAACATAGCGCTCTAATGTAAGGCCGCTGCTGACGATGGAGCAAATTCGATGAGGAAAGCCGCAAATTCCACCGACCCCGCGTCTACACACCATCTTCACATTCACGTCCAATCCTGGATCGCCCATATCAAGGCCATCGATTGGTTCATTCATCATCACTTAAAGCTGAGGGAGCTAAGTATAGTGCCTTTAGGCAGTAAGAACAGGCTTCCCAACGATGAGTAGCAACCATCTGGAGCAAAGACGGACCTCTTATTCGCTCACACATCCCCAAGACACCGACGCGACAGCGCGTAGGCGCCCTCTCGCGATATCATATGACTATCGCACAGAAGCAGATGCTGTGCGACACTGTTTGGACATGCACAGACGAAAGTTATCGAGAAACTTGCTCGATCTGGTTAAGACAAACGCCCCGTCATGTCGAGAGCAGCAGGGATGATGATGCTTCATGCCCAAAACTTTTTGTTTCCAGCTAATTCAAAGGTTAGTGAACTCCGGCATCTGCGAATGGTTCTATTCAGCACTTGGCTAGACAGCGAAGACACCCCTCCAATCCGTGCTTCCAATGATACCTCGAATCACCGCCCGTCAATGTTGGTCATTGAGGCTCATATTGTTGATGTTGGCAATGTCAGATTGGTCCAATTTGACAGCCCTCACCGCTTCCTTCTTGGTGTGATCTCAGCCTGGTCACATCCATCGCCTTGAGGTGACTTCTAGACATTAGAAGACCTTGATTTTAATGAAGCTGAGTGGGTCGACGATGACCGGTAAGATAATGCATATCTGATAGGGGCCGGTATCTTGCCTGTGCTGGCTTACTCGCATTACACGAGGCAAATCCACGAAAGCAGTTTGCCCATCTCAACATCGCTGCACAAAATTTCTGCAACCCTTCATAGGGAGCATGTCGAGGCTAGTCTGGCTACAGATCGATGGGTCTTGTCATTCCAGTCGTAACGATTTATAGTTGTCTTCGATACATGCAGACCTGCGCTTGTTGAAAGTTCACTCGCAGCTAATTTGTCGAAGTTTGCATTTCATGGAATATTCTGTCTTCGCAAGTATTACATGTACGCAGTCAGACATACGTAGTGAGATGGGCAGCCCGATTGAAGTTACCACTATATATATTTTCAAAGCTTCATTTTAACAAAGAGCAACACGGATAGTAGAAAACGCACAGTAGAGTACCGGACCTCCTCACAAAATAATCTAGATAAAAGGGCGTCTAATCCTGTGTCTGACCCTATACTCAGCCAAAGTCCTCAACTCTTCTATCAAATTGCTCGAATGTTGCCTTGCACCCCGATATCGCATTGCATCTCTTCCTTGAGCATCGACTTGAGAATTGCTTCAACAACCATGGCGGCTCCAATGACGGCCTGTCTACCAATGAAATCTTCAAAAAGTTCCGCAGCCTGCACGGGTGCATAAATTACAGCATTTTCAAACTTCACAAGTTGGTATAACCATAGTTTGTTTGGCACCAACAGCCCCAGCCACAAGTTTCCTTAGTTTAGTACATCTAATCCGGCACGTCCG
This sequence comes from Pseudopyrenochaeta lycopersici, assembly GCA_003313425.1. Classification (NCBI taxonomy): domain Eukaryota; kingdom Fungi; phylum Ascomycota; class Dothideomycetes; order Pleosporales; family Pseudopyrenochaetaceae; genus Pseudopyrenochaeta; species Pseudopyrenochaeta lycopersici. The sequence goes on from NHZP01000008.1 coordinate 536,329, forward strand.
GCAATTGCAGCGGCTGCCTGCTCCTGTCCGCCTGTTGTAGCGGCTAGTTCCCCTTGTCCGGTTGACAGATGTTTCCCTCCACTGAAATCGATTGCTGAGACTTTCTGCCTTGCAACGATAGCCCTAGCTGTGGATGAAGTGGGTGGAGTATCTCCAACCTCAGAGCCAAAACGTCCTTCTTCAAATCCTCCTCCAATTTCTTGATTCTGCCTGGCAGTAGCAGCCGTAGCTTTAGGTAGCTTCGGCGGAGTAACTCCAACCTCAGAGCCGGAACCTCCTTGTCCTGATCCTGCTCCAATTTCTTCATTCTGCCTTGCAACAACAACCCTAACCTTAGATGATCTTGGTGGAGCATCTCCAACCTCAGAGCCTGAGTTTCCTTCTCCTTCGCCAACTTGTTCATCCTGCCTGATAACGACTTCTCCCGCGGATTGAGTTGGTGAATCGTTGTCTTCCGCTTTGCCTCCAATTGCTACAACAATTGATTGCCTGGCAGCGAGAGACCTGGCTTTTGTAGGCCTAACGGCTTTAGATTGGGCGCGGGCAACAACTCCAGCCTTTTTTTCCCGCGTTTTGGGTTAATGTACCATCAGCATCTTTTTCATCTTGAATTAGCACAGGAGTGATGTTTCGTTCACTGGCTTGTTCAACATCTTCAAGTCCTCTACCGCTTTTAAGGGACCTTGATTTTCCAGTTGTACCTCCTGCGTTGTTCCCGTTTGCAGGGGTTTGTATATTTCCAGTGCCTCCAGGCACTTCACTCGTTTTAGGGCTGGTAGATTTACTGCTACGGTTTTGTCTGGCAGCTTTAGACTGTGCAGATTTCTCCGTTGGCGCAGCGTTTCGTGCAGCGCGTCCGGCACATTGAGACCCAGCACGATTTATAGCAGTCCCGGATTGTCTAGGAACTAGGGTCGCTCCAGGCCCTGTAGTTTCAACTTCTGGCCCAGTTTGCACAGGGCTAGCTTGTCTACGAGATATAGACTTTTCAGAAGCTGTAGTAGTTGCAGGTATTGTGTCCAATTTATCAACACCTCCAGACCCTCCACCGTTTTTAGGAGCCTCAGTTTGTCTAGCGACTATGCTTCGTGCTGAGTCCGAGGTGGATGCACTGGTAGCACTTGTACCTGGTGGTGCGTTGTCGATGTTCGAATTGACACGGGCCTGTCTACCAATGAGATTAGGGACTGCATCGGCTGGCTTATCTGCATCAGCCACAGAGATTCCTGTTGTGATATCTTCGTTTCGATTGATAGGATCTATGAATGTGATTGAATCTTGACGCTGTTCAATAATAGGTAACCCGAGGGTCATGCCAAAGAGTGCGCCAAAGACAAGAGCATAACGCATGGTGAAGGCCAGGAAAGAGCAGAATAAGTAAAGATTTCAGTTGCGCCAGCGCAGACAAGTAATTATTAAAATAATATGTTGAAATAAGATGACTGAACTGATGACTTAGTAGGAAATGATAATTCGTATCAAAGCGACCTCGATGCCTTTATATACTGCTTCTTGTCTTGGGTAGTCTCCATTTCTTAGCTCGCGCGGACTTATTGACGCTCCAGCTAGTGTGAGGTCGTTGGCACGGGGCAATACTCGAAACCAAGCCCACATTGGCATAGATCTGGAACGAGGGCCCTCGTTCAATCGACAAGAATGAGGATAAGGGACAACTTGCTATAGTCCTGTCGATACAGCACCTTTTAATTACCTTTGCACACGGTGTGAGTCGAAATACTACTTTCGCTCGAGTTGGCCATAAATGTGTTGAAATCCTTTTAACCTGGCCTCAAAATAGCAAAGATATTCAGTTATCAGCTGATTCAAGACGAATATACATGTGGGGTCTGAACTGCTTCTAGACTTGGCGATGCCGGTATATACCCGACGTCTGAATCTCTCGAATATCGCATGTTTTGGGTTGTGCATTGTATTAAAGTCGCATGATGATAGGTCTGCTAAGATGTCCTATGTGTGGCACTGAAGGGAGGGTGTTGGACATTGAGGCTGTTACATGTGTGCCTGGGTACCTTGGGACCGATGGCGTGGTCTGAGACATTGACAGCGTTACTGATTCACCTTCACCAGGTGTTTTGCTTCTGCCCCATTCCGGTGAAGAACAACGATAGCAATGGTGGGCCTCTGTACAATTGATCACGTTACTTAGCAGAGGAGGTTATTGGATAAAAAGCAAATAGCTGAACAAACGGGCTAGGAAAAGCACAGTCGGACTAGGCAGTTCACTCCACAGTGTGTATGAAACGATTCAAACATTTGTTAGCGCGTGTCAAACCAACTTTGCGATGAGTCGTACTATAGGTACCAAGTTCATACAAGGTTTGACTGATCCCGGATGTCGATCCATTCCTAAACTCCGTGGACCAGTTCTCGATACAGTCATTTACCCACATCTTCGCTTGGGACTCTTTGCATAAAACACTTCTCTAGCAGGGCGACACAGTCAGGTTCGCATCGGGAGGTTTCACTCGTCAAGATACTGTCTCCCAATCGGGTTGGACTGTTTTGCTTTGAATAGCTTCAACGAAGGCCTAGATTTGGCCCGAAAGTGGTCTGCTGTTAAGAAATCCGTGCACAAGTTCTATCAGCCAACCAAATAATTGTTTGTAACTGAATAGTCCATTGGTTCCTTCCCTGCCTCGTAGGGTCCCCAGGCTGTAGCTGTCGCGCCTTCCTTACGCTTCAAGAGCATTTGACGTCTGTCCTTTCGCCAATAATTATGCAAAGCCTGTGATATAGTCAATATCTTGATGGATTATCCCTTCTCAATGCCCAACCAGGTCGTACTTTGTACGTGAATAGATCGTTCTCTTTTCCAAGCCTGGAAGCGATGTGACAGGTTCTTCAGTTGTGCAGAGGGAAGTTGCGCTCCCAAGACGAAGAAAAGGCTATATGTTCACTAGGGAGTGAACATTAATTGTGAGAAATACTTGGTCGGGAGAATATGAGAAGTGGAGCTAGTGTTTGAGGCTGTTGAAAGTGGCAGACGAAATTTATCAGCAGATATATGGGTTGAATGGGCGTCGTTGACTTGTTTACGATAGCATGGAGAATATTAAGAAGGGAGGTTGGGTGGATATCACGTCGTAAGTTCGGGTCGAGAAGGGTAACTCAATGATATGGGTTGTCTTGTTAATATTTAAAAATTATCACATGCAGTGAGGTGGTTCATGGCGGATGACAGAATCTTGAGTGTAAGAGGCCAATGAACAGGGGAAAAGAAGAGGTAGCGCGAAAAGAGAGCTCTTTAAATTAAAAGGAGGTTCTAGGAATTATCCCAGTAGTCACCAATCATACTTTTATTGGCATTATCAATAGCTGAACACATTATATCATTTGGTTCCCGAGCGCGCTGTTCCAGCTTTCACACCAAGAGAACTTCAGCCGATCTTCTCCACAACAACTTCGAGGGTCTCATTTCCCGCAATTCGTCTAAAATCCTTGATCAAATCCTTGTTTCGCGCTCGCCCACTCCCAAAATCCCTCAACACAAGCAGTCTCAAATTCTTTAGGGTCCTCAACCCTTCATATTGCCGGTCTGTTTCATGTCTGATATTTCGAAGCAAAGTATTACCGGCATAGTTCATCTTGATGACCTCAATCCTGTCCTTTTGCTCTTCTATCAAGCTGCCCATCAATAAATCAAAATACTGCGGCATAGTTGATCCGAAAGTATTGAATTTGAAAGCGAAGTACTCCCCCGTCTCAGACCGGATTTGGCGACAGACGAGAGGTAAGTGGAGCGCCATGATCTGTGAAATGGGCTTGAGGTTCCAGGCAAACTGGTCGTCTGGACGACCCATACAAACAAAATCTCGGATACCGCTGGGCATAGCGTAAATTTCGTGGCCACCAAAAGCGTAATGATAAATACGGTTGCGGATTTCGCCGGGTAGACATAGAAATGAAGATACTAGCTGATTCCGCTCGGTAATGGCTTCAAGTTCAGCTTTACTCTTCCGAGCCACACTTGTAGGCTGGCTTTCAGTGCTAAGTGGCGGTGGCCCTACCGCCATTGGTGACGGTTGTGGCTTGGCCATAGTAGATAGTGTTTGTAGAATTGACTGGCCTCTCTTTGTTCTCGATAGATTTGTCTTCCTGAATCTGGATTTGACGCGCTGGCCGATGGAAGACATACTAGGAGAGTCAACTCAATTCCAATCACCCCATGATTGTGCCGACGGCCAAACAACTTACACCTTGGGTGAATAAAAAGTACGTAGAGGGATTTGAAATTTTAACGCGACACACTTTGGCTTTTTAATCTCTGTCGCTGTGATGAGGTGGAAGTGAGCTCAGCTCGGTCGTGTCTGCCTGCATGAATTCTACGGGACTAGTGAATGATTGGCGGAAGACGCAAGTCAGCCTATCCCCATGGGGGAGCGACCACGCTGAACCGAATTTTAATAATTATTATCTATCTTCAATTTTGGGATTCTTATCCTTACGTCTTAAGGTAAATGATATAAAGAAGAGAGTGAGAGAGATTTACGAACTCGGTGCGCCACTGACCAACTAATCATTATATAGCTTTGCGTTCTTGCTCAAACTTTCATCCTGTCTCAAACCTTCTATACCTCCTCATCAACCAAATCACTGCAGAACGCTGCCGCTCTAGCTCTATACATCATTGCTGCCCCAACAGCCTGCCCAAAATTCTCATCGCCCCATTCAGAATAGTACACAAACACATAAACCGTCGATTTATGAACTTCAAGATCTACACATATGACAATGTTAAGACAGCGAGTATGATCATTATTATACAGGCCTGAACACTACCCAGGACGTGTGCATGTTGTTAAGTCTCTTGCACTCGCTACGTGTCTACACTCTGATTGAGCCGACGAGCCCAGAATTGCTGTCCACACATTGACGTGTTTCAAACAGCCTAATACCCATCCTCATCTCCATAAGGAGGGTTGGCATGCTGGCTGACAGGTAAATTCGCTGCAACAGAGTATGATTGCCGAATGATAGGATATCAGGTGCGGCTAGACATTTCACTTCGGTCTTAGAGAATCTAGAAAATCGTTGACTCGCGCTGGATTTGGTAATTTTTGTTATATCGCGATGTCGACTTTATAGGGCGAATTCCGCAAGAGGTTGGCCAAGTCGTGGTGACACTTTAGATTAAGATTCAAGGTGTATAAATGGAAGACTGTGACAGTGCGAAGCATGACGAAAGGGCAATACATAAAGTCCAACCCTTTTATTCGCTGAATATTGTAAAGTAAGAGTCAAAACGAATAAAAGGAAGCAAGCCAGGTTTGAAAAGCTCCTTCAACGTTCCTTTGTACGCATTTATACCACTGTAGTCTGATGAAGTTGTTAATTGTGAGCTTTGCATCGGAATATGATTGCACAGCTGATTGATTTTGAATTTATTGCATTTCATATTAATGACAACACATGAAGTTGCTCGTCAGACAGGGAACCCAAAAAGGCCTCTTCAACGTCCCACTCCGAACGTACTGGTTCTCAAGGTGCATAGCGACGCAACATATCTAATCCAAAGCCCGAGTAACCCACATTGGCCGCAGCCTGAATATTAGCTCGTGACACCGCGGCTTGCAAACCCGCTGGAGTAAGTGCTTGATATACATCTTTCTATGACGATGCAGCTGCCTTTCTCTCATCCTCCTCTTTCCGCATGTCTTCTAGAAACTTCTCCCACGTTTCGATAGTCCCTTGGAAGAAGTCGACATGCGCATCCGCCAGGTCGCCCAGGGTATCTTTGAATTCGACAGCCTTAATTCGCTCAAAATCAGCAACCTCCTTTACGGTATGCTCGTCGAAGGCCTCGGAGGCTTTCTTGGATTGTTCCACTTCACTTGTCAACCGCTCAATTTCGACTTCAAGTTTGCGGACGCGCTGGCGACGCGCTTGGTCATGGTCGATGCCCCGGAAGTCTTCCACTTTGGAACGTAGAAAGCCCGATGCACCCAAGCCGGCACCATGTTGGCTAGCTTGTGAGTCGCGTTCAGCAGCTAACTTGGCCAGGTATTCACTCAGGGCTTCAAAGTCAAGTTGCTTGGTCTCTCGTGTACGCAGGAGAGCTTTGAGGGCCTGAATGTAAGCGTCCATGTCCCGTAAACTAGTGAGGTAGTCTTGGTCTGTGTGATCTCGAATAGACTTGAAACCCTGTGAAGTAGTAGTCACCGAGGCAGCAAAGGAGGTTAGAGTTCCCTCTACAGCGGTTTCCATAGTTGTCAGCTTCTGACATTGTGTTGCTAAATCGGCATAGTCTGTCTCGAGGTCGCCTTGCCGTCTTGCTACCTTGACGGTGACTTTTTCGACATTGGACAAATCGTCTGCAAGTTTGCTGGCTCGCTCGCTGACTTCGATAAAGCGTTTGTCGGGTTTATGTACCTTGGTGAAAGTGTTGACAAGTGTATCTGTGAGGGTATCGACAAAGCCACTGCTGCCTTGCTCGGACCCGCTGGCAGTTCTTGAGGATCTGCCCTTCATGTGCTGGTTCCAGTCTGGACTTTCCAGGAAACTTATGACTAGCATGGCTCGTCGTAGGACTGGATGCAATGCTATGCGCTTGAGGAAGCGATGTAGCGAGTGTGCGCGCCGCTGAGTAAAGTCCGGACCAAACCGGTCTCCACGCACGTACTCCATCTTGTGTTTGTCGGGCAGTGGGGGAACAGCGCATTGTGGGTACTCTTTCGAGAGCTGTTTCCAGAGGAAGACAAAATCTGTGAAGCGGCGACGGACGGAGAACTCGGATTTCTGGAAGGATTGGAAGTCGGACTAGGTGGTGTTTGTAAACATTTGAGCTTCACAGCGTGCACCGAAGCTGCAGACTTGTGTACCGACCTTTGTGGTGACTTGATACGAGACGTATTGGTTCTGTGTGCCTGCGAGCTCCTTCTGTGGACTTCCTACAAGCGTCTCCAGGCGCCCTTCACTGAAGTCGGCCGCCATTGCGCGTCTGCGGATCGCTTCTGGGTAAGCGTTGAAACACTTGTATTCCTCTTCTATTTCCTTCCTGTCACTAAGGTGGTCAAATTCGGGGTCGTCGAGAATATCTTGGAATTGTGGCTGAGTACTTGGTGTTTGCCGTGGTAGTGAGCCTGGGAGACTGACGTCGCTCGAGCTCGGACTCTCAGCGGGGCGCTCATCCGGCGCATTGCTGGGGGCCGCATTGGACGTGGCTTCGTCATGCTCAATACTTGGCTGAAGGGGAACTTTATCATGTAACAAGAACATTTTGCGAACAAATGCGCAGCAACGAATGCATTAGTAGTGTCTACGAGTTGAACTCCGCCCGCCCCAGGGCTTTATACCGAAGTCGGTCCAATATCTACAATGAAGGGGAGGAGCTGCCAATTGCCCAAACAAACGTGCCAAAATACGGCGTGCCTTCCAAGGAGGAAACCGAATCCAGTGAACCGCCTTAACCCATTGCTACAAAGACCTTTTCCAGCCAGAAAAATACATGAATACAAGACAAAGCATGCAGAAACGCGTGCAGGTGGCCAATTTCACGCCATGCCGAAGCAATCAGGTCTCGAGAACGGAAAACCGTTTGCTGAATTCTTTGAACAGCTGAGGAGAAATCTCATCGCTGCTGTTTCCATTCACCGTCCATAGAACACCCATTTTGTCGTAATGCTCGAGCAAAGGCTCGTTGTTTTCCTTGAAGCTCTTCAGTCGCGCCTTCCACACTTCGGGATCGTCATCGGCCCTGCGAGTAAGCGGCTCGCCTGTGACATCATCCTTGCCCTCGACCTTGGGCGCATTGAATGTGGTGTTGTAAACTCGTCCTGAAGGTGCATGGACCCAGCGGTTGCAGATGCGATCGATGATGATGTCACTGGGGGTGTTGAGGTTGACAACCATATTGATCGGAACAATGGAATCGAGCTGGATTGCTTGTACGGCCGTTCGCGGGAAGCCGTCCAGTATGAAGGACGCAGAAGGCTGATCTGAGAAGGTGTATCTGGATGTCCGAAGCGTCGAGGGGATTTGAACTGAGTCGACGGTTGTGTCTGCCATATCTACCGAACTTGAGTAAACTGCATAGGGTCGCAATGCGCTATCTCGGATCCACCCGCGTGTTGTGAGTTCGTTAATAATAAGACGCAAGATCATGGCATCTGGGACCAGTGCGCCAGACTTCATCTTGGACTCGGCTTGTATGCCTGCATGGTGTTAGCAACTTCACAATATAAATTCAAAAGTCCATACCGAGTGGCGTCCGTTCTCTGACATTCTTTCGTAAGAGATCGCCCGAGCTGATTGACGAGAGATCAGGGAACTTTTTCATCAAGCGCTCGGTCTGCGTGCCCTTTCCGACACCTGGTGCGCCGACCAGTATTATCCTTGCCGCTCTTGAGAGTTGTGGAACAGCCATTCTAAATGAAGATGCGTTGTATTGAAGATATCGCCTGAAAATTATTGTTGACCAAGTATACAGACCCGGAGCCGTGGAATGGAAGCTCGAGGGCTTCGTCGGAAGTCCGCTGTTACTAGACAAGATCCATGGCGAGCATTTATGAAAGAAAAAGTGTAGTACAACTTTTACAACAGGAACAGGAGAGTGCAAGGCAGTGAAGTCGCAAGAATCACAAACGCCGAGTGTCAGGTGCGAGGAGGGAGAGGAAAAGACGATTTACGTCGGCACTGTGAGGGGACGGCAACTTTCATGGCCGCTGGTGAGCCGGGATCTCCACACTATCGGGGCTTGATCGGAGAGACGCGATGGCCTCGGCGCTCGCTGGCTGATCAGATACCGAACCCTTTCAAGATTTGGAGGCAGATGTGGTTGAGCTCGGCTCAAGGGCGCGCCAGAATTAGACTGCCTGGACCTTTTCTTTCGTCACCTGCACATGAAAGGTAACCCGGTTTCTCCCTAGCCGTCACGAGCATGCACATCGGTCCAATGTTGCGCCTGTTCGTGGCCACTACTGTCCAAGCTTGATGAAATGGCCGCTTCCGTACCTGGCCTAAATCCGTGAATGCATCTTTCGTCAGCGCTTTTTCATCGCCCACACTCCTTACACCTACCAACTGCACAGGCTGCCATCGGCTTGTCAAGCTTCTCTTATTGCTTCTCTATCAGTAGTACTTTAATTTTGACCTTTTGTATTCTTCGCTCTCTACTTGTCCGCAATCGCATTTGGCGCAATGTATGCCACTCGCGCTGTCTCCCGCGCAGCGCCCGCTGTGTTCAGAGCGGGCATCAGAACCAGTACACGAAACCATCGACCGCTGCTCAGGGCATCGCCTGCTATCCGCATTCTGATTCCACTTCGAACCCTGCAGACCGAGGCAGCGCCATCAAACTCTGCGCAAAACTATCCGCCTCCTGGTTTTGACCCGAAGAAGGCCATCAAGCCCCTTCCTAAGCAGCAGCCCCAGCAGCCCCAGCAAAAGACAACGCCCTTGCTTGGAAAGGAGGACACCATCATTCCGAAGTCTGGGGCAACTACCCACCCTAAGACACCAGCTCAAGATGTGCAAACCATGACTGAGTTAGCCGCGGAAAAGGCGTCGGCGGAGACCAAGGAAGAAAAGAAGGTCATCGCAAAGAAGGAAGAGGAAAAGAAGAAGTTGACTTTATGGCAGAAGGTTAAGAAGGAGGCTGCCCACTACTGGGATGGCACCAAGCTACTTGGATTCGAGATCCGAATTAGTACCAAGCTGGCCCTGAAAATGGCCGCTGGATACGAACTCACTCGCCGAGAGCGTCGACAGGTACGCATGTTGATGCAACTCGCCACGTACAACATCTGACAAAACAATAGCTTCAACGCACAGTACAAGATCTTGGACGGCTTATCCCTTTCCTTCCTTTCGTCATCGTCCCTTTCGCCGAGTTGCTGCTTCCGGTTGCTTTGAAGCTTTTCCCCAACATGCTTCCTAGTACTTACGAAGGTCAATCGGCTAAGGACGATAAAGCCAAACGACTCCGGTCGACCCGAAAGGAAGTCAGCGACTTCCTTCGCCAAACATTAAAAGAGACTGGCCTACCTGTCTCTGCCGAGAACGCGCAGACGGCGGAATTTGGCGAGTTCTTCCGCAAGGTATGCTTGCGATGGGTAGATTGGACTTACGAAGCTACAGAGCTAACAATCCTTAGGTGCGAACAACTGGGGAGAAGCCTACCCCTGAAGAGATTATCAAAGTGTGCAAGATATTCAAGGATGACTTGACGTTGGACAATTTGTCCCGACCACAGCTGGTCTCCATCTGTCGATACATGAACATCACTTCATTCGGCACAGACAACTTTCTGCGCTACCAGGTCCGGGTTCGCATGCGCCAAATTAAGCGTGACGACAGAGCCATCGCCTATGAAGGTGTCGAATCGCTCTCCGTTCCAGAGCTTCAGACTGCCTGTGCAAGCCGTGGCGTTCGAACATACGGCGTCTCTCCTGGCCGCCTACGGGATGACCTCCAGGCATGGCTCGATCTCCGTCTGAAGCACGGAGTTCCTTCAACTCTACTTGTTCTTTCCAACGCCTTCATGTATGCACAAGGCAAAGAGGCAGAGAAGACATCGCAGATCGATGCTTTAGAGGCTGTTCTTTCAAGCATTCCAGAGGAACTTTACCACGAGATTGAGCTTGAAGTGCACAACACCGAGGGTGCCGCAACCAACAAGCAGCGTCTCGAGGTTCTCAAGGAGCAGCAAGAGCTTATCAAGGAAGAGAACGAGCAAACGCAGGCCGTCGAAAACAAGGCTGCCGCTTCGCCAAAGGACCATGACGACATCGACGGAGAGGACAAACCAAAGCGGAAGGTCGCCGAAGAGGCAAAAGAAGGCCAGGAAGCAGAGGAGAGTAAAGAGGCAGAAGCTAGCACCGGGGACGCGGCTAGTGGAAGCGCCGAGCGAGCCGAGCAGGATGATCGCGCGAGACGGGGTGAAGAACCTCAAGGTAAAGATGAAAAGCCTGCTGACGCAGCGAAGAAAGAGTAAGAGAGAACTTGCATTCCGCTCTCTACTTTGTGTGAATAGATATGTACCCCTTTCATTAGCGTTTTGTAAAGCAAGACGATGCATAGAAAATACCCAAACCTTGTCATTGATTGACATGAATAGAACTGTACATATACAACGGCAATGAACTGAACATGATTTGCAATTCCTTTATGATCTACCGAAAGGTATCATGGCCAAAGCACATTCCTTGAGAGATGCTCTACATAGGATATACCTGGAAAATGGTCAGTGCTTCCGTTCGGGCGTCATCCATCTTGGGCAGGTGGCTCCACTTCACTCCGTCGTGAACAGCTCATTTAACAGCTCCTCACTTTGCGTCCTGTCATTCCCAGGCCTCGCAGACTCACTGCTGATCCGGCCAGCCTGATCCCTCATGTACACGTCGTCTCGACTAAGCGGTTCATCACCTTCGTGAATGACCATGGCTTCCCTCCGTCTCCTCCTCAGGTCCCGATCTGCAGTGTTTCTCTGACCATTCCAGTCCCGTTGGCCCAAGAGCCGCCATGCTCCCCGCGGCCTTGGTGGCGGCACACTGTACTCCTTCCACACGCCCATTTCGCAGAGCAGATTGAGCGCCAGCTGCGCGCGGTGCTTTACGTCTTCATCTTTGCTGCTCAGGTCGCGGATCAAGGCCTTCTTGGCGCTGCTGGAGGCGTAGAAGCGCGTGCAGAGGATCTTGGTGGCGCTGGAGCGAATGTCTGTGTTGTGGGATGTTGCGAGGGTTAGGAGAGACGACGTCTTGATTGCGTCCTCTTGATGCGTGGGTGCAGAGGGCAGAATTGTAAGGCGGGGAGGGGGGACGTTATGGATCTCGGTGAGGTCGCGGATGTTTTGAAGGCCCCGGGAGACTTGCTTTATGGCGATGAATGTGAAGACGCCTGGAAGGTGTGGTTAGTGGTGATAGATACAGCCGAGAGGCTGTGAAGTACCTAGGCCTAGCCAGAGCCAGTAGTCGGGTATCTTGGATGCCATGACCGTGCAGCAAAGGTCATCGTGCAAGGCATGCAGCTGTGGGCAGCGAGAGCATTGCCTTGCGAATGACTGAAAGCTGTCGCGAACGATGATGTCCGCACGGCATGTGGGGAGCGTCTGCAGGGCTGTGGCACGCTAGCTCATGCATGCGGCGTGATCCTTGTCGAAATCTTGGCCATCCAGGAAATTTTAACGACGCCCATCCTCTGCACATCTCTCCGCGCACCTCTTCAGTCCACGAAGCCCTTCGCGGCTTCATAATTCTCCTCAAGATGCCGCCCTCACAGCTGAAGCGGCTGAAAGCCTCCCTCCGCGAGCAAGGCATAACCGGCCCGCAAAAGTCCAAAAAGCAGCAGAAGTCTCAGAACAAGAACGCCGACCACCGCGCCCAAAAAGCCTCTGCCCTCGCCTCCATTCGCGAGTCGTTTAATCCTTTTGAATTCAAGCATCTCTCTCGCCCTAAGAAGTTCGAATATGTCTCCAACCAGCCTGAAAATGCTACAAAGAAGATCCTGGGAAGACCCGGCGTCACGAAGAGTCAGGGCGAAGAGACGAGGCGGAAAACGCTGTTGCCTGAGATGAATCGCAAGAATAAAGTAGGAGGCATTCTAGATCGGCGGATTGGTGAGAATGATCCAACAATGAGTTTGGAGGATCGGATGATGGCGCGATTTGAGAGGGAACAGCAGCGCAAGAGGGGTGGCAATGTGTTCGATCTTGAGGACGGCGATGACGAAGTCATGCTCACCCACGGTGGGCAGTCTTTGAAATTCGACGATGAGATTGGGGAGGAAGACTATGATGCAGCGAGCATTAGTGGCTCAAGCGTTGGTGAGGGAGGAGAGGACGGTTTCCTGAAAAGGAAGCGGCGAGGAGACGAAGATGTCGATGAAGAGAATGGCGATGCGCCAGAAGAAGACCAACCAGAGAGGAAGAAGAGCAAGGCTGAGGTCATGAAAGAAGTCATTGCCAAGTCAAAGCTACACAAGTACGAGCGTCAGGCACAGAAAGAGGACGACGATGAGTTAATACAAGAGTTGGATAAAGATCTCAACAATGTCTTGGCCGCGCTTCGAGGACACATCAACAAGAAGCCTGAGCCGGAAGCGCCGAAAGAAGCACCAAACAACGACTTTGGCATGAACTCTGATCGTGCAGCTCTTCTCGCCGGAAGCTCACAACAAGCGAAAGATAAGGAGTATGATGTGAGGGTGCGCCAAATGCTGCAAGATGAGCGAGCGAAGCCGACAGAGCGGACAAAGACCGAAGAAGAGAAGGCAAGAGAAGACGCCAAACGCCTAAGAGAGCTTGAGGAGAAGCGGATGAAGAGGATGAGAGGAGAACCAATAAGCGACGACGAAGAGCCTTCCAAGAAAGACAACGCGGATGATGAGGATATTGAGAGCGAACATGACGATGCAGCTGAATTTGGACTGAGGTCTGCGTCAGGGCAGTTCAGCAGACCAGAGGGTGTTGAAGATGAGGATGACTTCATTGTGGATGACGACCTCATCGCTACAGACTCCGAGGCGGACGTTTCAGATGACGAGTCAGATGTAGGTTCTGCAGTTGATGACACCATGGCCTTGGACGAGGACGATGCCGAATTCTTGAAAAATGTTCTGCCAGAGCGCAAGGAGCAGCCGAAAGCTGTAAAAGGTGTTCTTTCCCTTGGGTCAGATGCTACATCTTCAAAGCTGGCGTTTACATACGCATGTCCTCGATCACATGAAGAGCTTTTGGATGTCTTCAAGAAGGTTGATCCTAAAGACATCTCTACTGTCATTCAAAGGATACGAGCCCTTTACCACGCCGGTCTTCACGCAGACAACAAGCACAAGCTTGCCGATTTTGCATGTGCGCTTATCGACCATGTGTCATACCTCTCGAACCAGACGCCAGCTACACCCATGGTGGTGATTGAGGCCATCATTCGCCATATCCATTCAATGTCAAGATCGTATCCTGTACAGATCTCCACACAGTTCCGGGAGCACCTCAAGGGCCTTCAAACATCAAATGACCCAACTCCAGGAGATTTAGCAATACTCACCGCCATCGGATCGATTTTTCCAACATCTGACCATTTCCACCAGGTTGTTACACCTGCAATTACTCTCATGGCGCGATGGATGGGTCTTACCACTCCCAACTCCACAAAAGATGTCGCTACCGGCGCTTTCGTTGGAGCGCTGTGTCTTCAATACCAGAGCTTCTCGAAGCGCTACGTGCCAGAGCTTATCCGCTACACCAGTCTTTGCCTCAAATCAACACACGCTACGCCGGTGCTCCTTACCGCACACAGCAAGAATGTCCTCGTCGCTGCGGAGCTATGGAGTACTTCACCCGCTTTCATCGAGATTTTCACCCCTCTTCTTGCTCCATTGAAGTCCGCCAATCAGACTTCAACCCTCCAAAACCTCCGCGCCCGCCTCTCCTTGTCTCGCTCAAAGCGGCGTCCACAACTCCTACACCACCACCGCCCTCTTCCCGTCAAAACCTCGATTCCCAAATTCGAAGAATCCTTTGATCCGAACAAGCACTACGACCCCGATAAGGAGCGCTCGGAAGCTATTCGATTGCAAAAGGAGTATCGGAGGGAGAGGAAGGGAGCCCTCAGGGAGCTCAGAAAGGATGCCAACTTTGTGGCGAGAGAGAGCCTCCGTGAGAAGAAGGAGAAGGACAAGGCGTATGAGGCCAAGTACAAGAGGCTTGTGGCGGAGATTCAGGGAGAGGAGGGACGAGAGGCTAAGGCCTATGAGAGGGAGAAACGGGGGAGGAAGAGGGGTTAGTGAGTTGTGGAGTAGGTTGAGTAAGTTTGTCTGGATACATTTCCATTGGTACATATCATCTAGGAACAGAGTTAGTTTCTTAGGTGCAGGTATTCAGTTCGAAGAGAGAATTCATCCTTTCTCCTTTTCGAGTCCCATCTTTACTTCGGTTAGTCCTCATGCAGTGGAAGAAAGCTTGTAATGGTCGAGAAGTCTCTTCTTGGTATGATGGTCTATGTCTTGAGCAAGTCACTATGCGGTTACTATGCAGTGGATATAGCATGGATCCAGAAAATAACGTTTAATTCTCCGGTCTTGTCATCTCGACGAAGAAGATCCCAAAGGTACGCGAACTAAGTAATCTTACAACAGCGGAGCCTTGCTAGTGACCATGCCACCAAAAAGCCCTTTGATCTCTCTCTATCACAATACTCATACAGACTGCTAATTCCTACATATATACAAACAGCGCTGCCGCCTGTAAACTAGCCCAAGGCCCCAATGCCCTCGGTTAGTTTTTCGGGAGCTGCGCCAAGTCAAAACATTATATTAGTCCTGTTATACATGTAAGTGCAAAAGCTCTGATGAGAAGCAGCAAAGTAGCATAAGGGACGGCCCCCAAATGTTAAAAAAACAAATACACACAAACAACCGCCCGTATTTTTCTCCCTAGGGGCCGCCGGGGGTGGTCCTGAGCACCCGATTGAGGTGAGGGGAATTCCAAAACTTGGGAATAAACGCCGGGTATGAGTGAACGGAGATTGTCAGTTGTCTAAGCCGTGCGCCTGAATGCCCTGATCAAACTCCATATAGTAGTACACGGCTATGCCGGGTCCCGCCCGGTGTGCCTTTCGCTTCCGTCGCACTGGTGTGGGACGCTGTCTAAACCGCTGCCATTATGGTACCACGCGAGCGTGCCATTACTTCAACGATATCCACTGCGGCGCTTATGGCTTGAACTTGCTCGCTTTGGGCGACATGGGGAACAGTCTGCAATCCATCTTCATTTTCTTCACAAAGACGAGGTAGGCTTCGAGAGCCTCGGTTTGCGTGCCGTAGGTCTTGCTCCGGTTCATCCACATCTTCAGGTACTTGTCTGAGCTGGTATCTTTCAGAGCTGCGTACCACTCGCCGGTCGATGTCTGCTTCAGAACGATGGCAAGACGTCGTCCTCCGAGTCCTGTCACGCCGCTCACCTGCTTTAGACAGGCGGCTCTTAGCTCTGATACCTCTGAATTATCTTCCGCTGGCTCTTCCGCGTACGAGCCAATGCCGATGCTCGACAGAATTCCTGAGCTCATCGGCTTCGAGGGCGCGACCTTTGGCGATGGCGTCTTTGGAGATGCGAACTTTGGAGACGCGATCTTGGGGGATGTGGCCTTTGGGGACGCGATCTTCGGAGACGAGGGCTTGGAGGAAGAGGTCTTGGACGACGAAGATTTAGATGATGAGCTTTTCGAGGACGAGGATTTGGATGAGCTCTTTGCGGTCTCGGTCTTTGACTCCGTCTTCGACTCGGCCTTTGAGGATGTGGACCTCCAGGTTGTCGTCTTTGGAGATGGAGATTTTGGAGAAGTCACCTTCTCCGGTGCAGGCTTTGCGGGCGCGATTTTTGAGGTCTTGCTCTTGGACGGCGTCGCAGGTGATGGTTCCGTCTTCGCGGATGCAGCTTTTGGTGGCGAGAACTTCGCAGTAACAATCTTCGAGGGCACGACTTTTGGCGCAACGACTGGCGGAGGCGCAACTGGTTCGGCCACTGGAGGCGCGACAGACTGGAACTGCCCGCTCGCAATCTGTCGCGCTCGTTCTTTCACACTGAGAAACATCTTGACCGAGCAATAAAGTACACGTACTGGGGAATGATTCGGGGCATGCGCTCGCTTTCAATGACTGCCTGGAGACATTCCTTCCCGCATCGGCCAGCATGCGGACATGCGCCGACGCCCGAGAGCTGCTAGCGAGCGAGCCGAGATTCGTCAAACATCCATCTCAGGAGAGGAGAGGTGGCAAGCGGACCCGTAATTACCGGTAAGAATACGCACGTTGTGCCTAGGGGGCGGTGCGGAGCCTGTGCCGGAACCCGTCCGTTGAAATTACGCCTACTAAGAGCGAAAAGGGGGTCGAGTAAACAAAGAATTGTGAGGAAACAAAACATCCAGCTTATCCAGTTGCCACGCACAGATGCTCCACTATTGGCCTGTACCGGCAGTATTTTGTACATTGCCGCGCATGTCTTGCATGCTTCATGCACGTCTGTTGACGGTGTCCTGCATGATGGGTCCGCCGATGAACTAAAGTTATCGATAACTCATGGTCCAAGCCCGGCTTCTCAACGACAAACACAATTGAGGCGCAGCTCCACACACCTTCCTAATCGCCACGTAATCCAAATCGTATATTTGTCCTCTTGTTCTAATTCTGATGATTAGTCGTTTCCGTCTGACTTGATCACTCTAGGCAGTCTGTTTTCGCAATCAAGATTGTTTCACTATTCGCCCTTTCAATAGCAGCTCTGCACCCTACTGTCCTTATCCGAGCTGGCTGTATGCTGTCTGGGGGCCATTTACTACCCGTCTAACTCCTGGCGCGCTATCCTGACGAAGCGTAAAGTTACTTAGCAGATCGACGAAAGACAAGCCGCTGCACAGTAGATGACAGACTGCGGTTGTAGAAGAAGCTGCTGCAATCATGAGATGTGTACAGTTGCGATCATCACAAGGATAGCTAACAGTGGATAGATGAAGTGGAAATTAAAAGTGCATCAGGTGTGGTCGTTCTTGTGCAAGGTTCAGATCGACATTGTACGTTATAGGAAATAATACCGATCCATTACAGAAGCAATTCAGCCTCTGCTGGCATGCTTGCGGCGGAAGATACGTAGTGTCAATCCACAAGTAACAGCTTCGCGTATGCATAAGAATCTTAAGCACTTATCAAGATTTTGTCCGAGATCTAACGGTATCGATTCTATGCTAACTTGTGATGTTATCATTGGTCACGTGACTATATTATTCACACCCTGACTGGAATCCAAATCAACCATCCATATCCTCCGACTTCATTCTGAACGCCATTCTTGACATTTCCTTTGCCTAATCCAAACAAACTGGGGTCTTTTCAGACTTATTGTTCATGTTATGTGCACCCTCCATGGCGACAAGTAGCGGCATTGTTTGAGAAGGAGTTTTCTTCCATACCATTGCCACATACTTCTGTAGTTGATACTGCCGTGAAAGCCATACTTTCCTTCAAGTGCTAGGACACCTTTTTGAGACATTTTAATGCAATTACCCCGCCGAAATCCATATCGATTGGGTCCAACCTGTGTTCGCGTGCCTTGTAGGTATCACCTGAGAACACGCGAATTCCGGATTATCAATTTCACTCACCATAATATTTCCATGTCTGCTTTGGGAATTGATACGGCATTGGCATGCATTCAAGCCATCGAAGTCAGCAATTATATTAAGCATTTAAGGCTAAGGAGCACTTGGCGTATGCGATGCCCGATCGACTCGATTACTTGCCAAAGGTTGCCATTGAATAAGTGGCCATTTGATGGGCATTATGTCATAATGAGAGAGTCAGCCAGCTGAAAGCGAACCTGAATACCCGTGAAGTCTCATTACAGCTACATTTACTTGCGTTCCAGATGCATGTCTCCACGTCCGTACCTAACAAGAACTAGTTCATAAGATAACTAAAAAAATTAACCAACCCTGACACAACGAAGCAGAAAATTGATCAAATAGCGCTCTTCACACAATTCCATGATGCTTTTCAGATTTGTTCTCTATCACGTGCACTGCCCGTGCTCAATAAGTGCAAGGTCATCAAGAGCTCGCCCAGAATGTGAGAAGACCATTGCTCATGCAATCAAAAATCCATACGTCCGTGGAAGGGAGTTATATTCTGGTAGGTTTCAGATTTTCCATGTGGACATAGGTATTTACAAATCCAAGTGCGAGCTCTACACTCCTTGGTCTGAGAGCAGTCAAGGACGCTTCAAGGTCCGTTTGTCGCACCGGGACCATTCTAGTTACACCTCATTTGGGCCAGGATGAAAACATCTGCTTGGAATTCGCAGGTTGGTCATTCACAACTTGATTTATTAGTGCTTCATGGTTGCTCTGCGGATCCATCTGTACAATGTTAGTGCAACTTGACCATTGGATGCCTTACAGCTTCATGCGGGCGCTAGTTGAGTCAAGCCAGCGCTTGAATAGACCGCAAACAGTCTTACTTTGTCTGCCAGGAATTATACTTGATGAGACCCAACCAAATAGTAAAATATAAAAATGATGAGAAGGCACAGAAAAATTGCGAGAGAGAGACTGGATGTGTTGCCATTGCTATGCTCTCATTGCTCGCAGGGAGCTGCCCTCCCATGACGTCAACCGTAAGCGACAGCCGTGACAGCGAGTGGTGCAACAAGAGAGCCAAGCAAGTGAGTTTGCAAATCGGTGAAGAAAACAGGGCGCCGATTGTGGTACAAGCCTCGTCATAACGTCCTGACAAACAGCCTTGTCCCTTGCGGAAAGTTAAATTGCTTTCGCCCTTGAGTTCACGCCTTTTTTCTACTAACAGATACCCTTCTATCCATTGTGACCACGGGAAACCACCTCAAGCACAATGCCTGCTCTACCAACATTTCATAACACCCTTTCTTCGGTGACTCGCGATGCATCGTAAGTTTTTGTCTCTATACCTAGGTATATGCACTGTCTACGTCACCGGCCAACATCAGTCGCAGACACCTTTCCCCTCGCTGGCAAAGAAAGAATCGCATGGACATGATCAAATTCGGCAGTGGATATGTTAGGCGCTGGCAATTTGCTCTCATCATCGTTGCCATCGTACTCGCAGCAGTATTGATTGCAGTGGGGGCATATAAGTTGTACGCGAGACACCTTGTGAAAAAGGGCATAGCAGACGGCGCTCCGGCGAGAAAAGAATTCGATGATTATGTTGCGAGCTTGAGAACCGGTCCTCAGGGGTCGAGGAAGGACAGTCTGAATGATGATGGAATGAAAAATGAAGGTCCAATCAGATAAACCTAGATGCAGAAGACTGACTTTGGATGACAACTCTGAGATTGGGATATTTGGGAATTGAGAAATCGATGTGGCCCTCGTGCCGCATCTAGGATGATTGTCAAAACATTTTCTCTAGTTAGTCCACATAATGTTTGACTCGATGACATAAGAAATACACGTACCCAAGTACTAGGGGAGCACATACCTATTGCCGTTATAACAGCATTTTAGCAACTAAGAGTATTTACACAAAAGCGGAGATACAAAACAGATACGCTCTTGGAGTGAATTGCATGTTGAGCAAACCCAGCCGATCTAGCTAGATTTATGGCCCATCCCAATATACGTACGGGAACCCGTCCTTTAAGATGCGGTGGAAGGAAAGATTACAGCATGCAGTCTCACTTCTCACACGACTCTAAACTTCCAGCATGGTGCGGCCAACAGGGATTTTCGGAACCAGGCGTCCTGCTGCTCACAATTTCGATCCTCGAATACCAGCGGACTCCTCTTTCCTTACACCCTGCCATGCCTCAGCAAGATGACGTAGTTTTTCTGACCCGATACTCTCCATGACCGCCCCTCTTCCGCCTCTGTATATCTGATCATACTTTTCCTCGTCTACCTTGACAATACCATCTCGGTCGAATACAAGAATCTTGCCGTCCTCGACCCAACCTTCGCCGTGCGCGAAGTTAATAAATTGGTCCGCCATTTCTTGCGCAATTTTGCGGTTCTTGTCGTCAAACTGGTCATTGAAGTTCTGCAAAAGGTATGCAACATCTGACTCGTGGGAGGCTAGGCCCTTGAAAGGACCGTCTACTGGATTAGGGATATGGAAATGATAACGCGAAGCGCGTTTTGGCGGTGAGGTAGCTTTCCAACCTCGAGAAACTGCGAGTGATGGCAAGTAAAAGCGGAGCTCGGATACAAGTTCACGTAATCGATCTGCCTCGTCGTCCTTGGAAGGCGTACCGTTAAGGTTGTAGGCAGAAAGTAGCCTGTGCGTTTCCGATGGCGTGAGGTACTCACTACAGTATGTCTTAAGAAGACTGAGGGTTTTTGGTAGATCTAAGATTCGAGCTTTCAAAACGGTTCCGTCATGTGCTGTATCTCCAACAACAAACTCTTTACACCAAGTCGGTTTATGCTGGACTTTCCTCCCATCCATCAAGGTGTCGAGCGTGACATCCTCTTTGAGCCATTTGCCCTCTACCGTTCCTGAAAAGTGCTGCGCCAACGGCAATATCTGAGATAACTCTTCTGCCTCGGTATGCAATAGTGCTTCATTTCGTCCTTTTATATCCTGCGCGCTCAGACCCAGAAGTTTCCCCTGATCACTGCACATTTGCTTGTGCCACCACTGATTTCTCGGTTTTCGTAGTGTGATATCGCCACTCATTACTATCACTCTGTCAAATAAGCGTCCTTCTCCGGTGTCTGCACAGAGCAGCGTCGATAATGATATTCCACCAGCTGATTCCCCAGCGGCGGTGATATTACTCGGATCGCCTCCAAAGCCCTCAATGTGCTTTTTGATCCACTGGAAAGCAAGGACTTGATCTTTGAAGCCCATATTCCCTGCTGCGCCAATCTCTTCATCTGCCAAAAATCCAAAGATACCATGTCGATAATTGATTGACACACCAATTACGGGTCTTTTGGTTTCCACACTTCTTTCGACGAATTTGCGCAGGTCATATTGTGGCCAGCTATTCGATCCCATGCTTAGTCCACCACCATGTACCCACACAAAGACTGGGAATCCTCCTTTGTTCCGCTTTTCAACAGCTGACGAAGTCTTTGGTACTGTAACAGTGAGATGCAAACACTCGAATTCATCCATCTTTTCTGTTGATCCTTGGCCCTGTGCGCAAGGTAGCGTGACATTTCCAAGTAATGTCAGATCCCAAGCCTGGGCTCCTCGCAATTGTGGGCATGATGGGCCGAATTGAGTTGCATCAAAAATTCCTTGTGTTCCAGCACGTAACGTATCATTGAGAACCGAGGGTTTGTATCGTGCCGATATTGACGCGTACTTGAGGTTCCTGAACTGGATTGTGGATGTCGAGTGGTTCCCGCGCAGCGAGCACCTCAATGTGGGGTGCTCAAGGACAGCTTTGGCTGCGGACATTATTCCTCCGTCCACTTTGCCTAAGCCGCAAGACGAAATCTGTGTATGGGATACGCAGCAAAAAAGTATTTGAAATAGTCCGATCGTCGCACATTACTTCCTCAGGGTTCCTGACGTGAGTTTCTGAGAATAGAGTGGGGAATGTGGGGCATTTACCTCGGAAGCTCGAAGCATCTTAAACGCGACAATTCACACCTCAATAATAACTTCTAGAGAAGTGGGGTTCGATCGCTGATGAGCATGTCAGCACATGCGATGATGTTGTACACACGCTTACACGAGATAGCATGACGAAGCCAGAGCATCGCTAACCTAAAGCTGATCTCGCGTTAGTCTTAATTTTAGACTACCTATCTACAGTGTTCTAAAGCTATTCGGGCTGCTTTAAAGATTTTATTATCATCAAGACTTACCTAAAGGTCTTCAATTACCTATCGCTTCAATTACCTATTGAAGCAGGAGCCTAAGGTTTGTAAGGACTTGAGCTGTCCGGGTTGCTCTGTGAGGATCATGTAGAATTTTGGTTCTGGCATCTCCACTCCAGCTATCCCAAAGCCTGTCATGTCTCAAACTCTGAATCATGACCTATATCGAGCATAGTTACGCTTTCATACTGGTTTCATTGAAGACCTACTTGATTACTTTGCTTATGATTTCCAAATGTCCACCGAACTGTAATCCTGTTCTCTAGAACCAAAATATCTGCTTCGTAGATTCCATCATATACTTGGCAAGCTCTTATTTCGCTCTCGCCTTTGATGACAGAAGGATTCAGCCTACATATGAGACTGTGTGCATGACAGAAAGATGAAGAAAGTGAGAAGGCGACCGAAGCGATGGCGCAACTGCGCGCGCTAAAAACACGAGGGCACATGACTTCGGTGTTGGTTCTCGGGACATATCCATCCATCTCCGTCCACTTTGAGGATCTACTGCTGTGGTCATCAGCAACGGAAAATTTGTAACAACAGTTTCTTACTGTCCTATTTCACTGTTAACAGATCGACTAGTCAACTAGTCTCTTGTGTAGTCGAAGGGCGCGTCATAACCGAGCGACTCGCATTTCAGCGTCGACATGTATTTCCCTGCGTATGCGGCTCTGCTATTAGAAATGCACGACTTCCGGGTGTGGTAACAGATTTAATCAACTCTGTTACGAGCGCTTGCACCCATATACGAGCAAAGATGAAACAGCTTGTCAAAGTCTTCCCCACGATCGACTGAAGTCGACATTTCCATTCCCGAAGATGCGATCCCCGGTATCCGATCAAAATACTCGAATTTGCAATTAGTGCTGCAGGTTTTTCTTGTTCGGAGCCGAATCAGATCCAAGTTTGGCCTGAGGCCCATGTTTGAGCTGCGGTCAGATGGCTGGCCTGCTGAGGGCCGGACTTCGACGTCTTACGGGCCCAATTTATATCGCTGCGGGGCCATGCCATTTCCACGTGTCGGGTATTACACAGGTCTGGGGCTTGGTTCCAGGTACCCAGATCGATGGAAAAGCTGGATCGTAGCGCTCCAGCGGCTCGGGAACCTGCGTCTTCACAAAAACCCAGTGACGCCCTCCTTGACTAGTCACCGACAACTTTGAGTACAGGAAAAATGCTTCGAAGATGAACTTCACACCATCAACTAGGATGGTGACATTCAGAGACATCACAGTAAGTCCCAAACCCGTCGATGTCATCTAATTTTCTCACTCGGTGGCAGATTGTGATGTGGACGTTGGCCAGTCTTTGCATTTTGCTCACCGTTGGTCGGTATGCCATTCGTTATCGGGTGTCCCTACGGTTCTACAAAGATGACTTTGCTCATCTCTGCGCTCTCGCATGGCTTATCATCTTCTGTGCAATCACCCAGGCCATGTTCGCGCCAACGCATGTAATGCTCAGAAGTCAAGTATTGGGAATGGTACCGCCTCCAGCAACTATATCAGAGTTCTGTAGGTTGCAGACAGCGCAAGGGGCTACCTTCTATCTTCTCCACTGGACAGTCAAGCTTGCTTTCTTGCTCTTCTACCGAGAGTTGTTCTGGGTGTCGCGTACATTCATCCGCGCTTGGTGGTGGGTTGCGACTTTTGTATTGTTAGGGCTCGGTGTTGCCCTCGCAGGTATCATGACACAGCGCGGCCCGATAAATAGGATGGACGATCCAAGTAAGTCTCCTTCTGATTTGTCTCAGTTTCGAGCTTATGGTATTAGCTATATGTGCTACGCATAATTCATATCAGCAACAGGCCCGCATTTACATTTGCGTGGCCAATGTCAGCACCGACCTAGCTGGTGAGTTCCTGTTTAAGCTTGGTGATTCTTTAGTTGAGCTAACAGAATAGTAATGCTTCTCCCTCTGGGCATATTGAAAAAACTCCGCATCCGCAAGACTCAGAAAATAGGCCTCGTACTGGTCTTCTCCGTCTGTCTTTTAACAATAGCACTGGAGCTCTTCCGCTTCGTACGTAATCTTACAGGTGATGAGACAACCAACAACGTCCTTTACGCAGTAATCAACGCGAACCTCACCGTCATCATCTCATGCACACCGACATACCGGTCGCTCTGGAAGCTCTGGCAGAAATCGAGGAAAAGGGCATCTTCGGGCGAAAGCTCGTCGGAGGGGTATGCTCGAACTGGAAAGAGCATTCAGAAGCCGGTGATTGTTGAAAGCAGTTTCTTCTGGTCAGATGGTATCGGTGAACCTGCAGTCCCACTTCAAGATCTTAATCAGAGCCGATCTTGTGGCAGTCTGCAGCCTTTACAACCTGTCGCTAGGCCTCCATCCTATAGGCCATAGTACAGGTTGGCAATCTCCTTCTATACACTTACCAAAATTGCAATTCCAACCATGGCATTTTAAGATAGAAACGCTTAATAGGCTTGATAGATTGCAGTCCAAGTTTTCCTGACTGTCAAGCTGAATTGGTAATTCAAACGCGCAAAAGCAGTCTTGCAGTTGATCAAAAAGGTAATCAGTCGAGAGGTATGGTGTATGGACCGAACCATAGAAATGCTATACATCTCCATTACTCTCAACTCAACTCCTCACCTAATACCACTTCCCTCGCCCTCCCCTCCTCCACCTCAGCACCCAACAACCACCCAAAGCCCCGCACAATATCCACCCGTGCCGTCCTAGCCACTTCAAGCGTGGAAAAGATATCAGGGAAGGAGTGCGGTACTCCCGAGTACGCCATCAGCGATACATCAACACCAGCATCCTGCAACGCATACGCATACACGATGCCATCATCGCGCATAATGTCCATGCCTGCGACATGCACAAGCGCCTTGGGCAACTTGGACACGTCGAATTCCGGCGTCGCGACCAGCGCATTGTACAGTGGAGATGCATAATCCTGCTCGTAGAATCCAAAGAGTGCCGATACGGCTTTGTCGTTGATGAGCACCGAGTCTTTATTCTGCACCCACGACATACCCCAGATATCCTTGTACTTGCCTGCCGTCTCTACAAGCGCAGTAACTCCTTCCTTCGCCGAGTCAACATGGCCCAACGCCGGAAAGCCGAGCCAGTGCCCCGTAAGTGCAGGCTGGAGACCTTCGTCTACGCTCCGGCGCGCCAGGACAGCCGCGAAATTCGCGCCTGCAGAGTTGCCGCCCACCACGAAGCCTTTTGCCGGGTCTGCAGCTAGTGACGTAGCGTTGTGGGCGCACCACTTCAGCACGTCGTACGCATCTGTGACACCGACGGGGAACTTGTGGTCGGGTGCAAGGCGGTACGAAGGGCATATGACGACGGCGTTGAAGAGCTGGGCGAGTCCGCGAGCGTAAGGTAGCATGCCTTCTGGGTGGCCCATGACGAAGCCTCCGCCGTGGTAGAGGACGATGAGGGGGCCGGGAGGCGCATTGATAGGGCGACACACGAGGGCGCGCGATGTCCATGTTGAATTGGGAACTGGGATTTGTATCTCTTTCTCTTCTACAGCTGATGGCGGAGGACCGAGGGCATCCCTCATAGCTTGAGCGGTAACTTTCTCTCTTCTATCGAGGATTTCAGACGGGTCATTGAAAGGCGGGACAGGATTATGTTTAAGAAACTGTTTTCATAGTCAGCTACAGCCTGCAGCGTACTTTAATTCTTCAACCGAGAATCTCTGAACTGTGTTTCCATTTGTTTATTAGGAAAAGAAATAACCACCAACCTCTTTCACCTCATCAGCCATAATGCTCAGTCCCCGAATCTCCTCCACCGACATGCTGATCCCGGGCGTAAACGGCACTGCCATTGCTGCGTGTTCCAAAGAACCTTCTCGTGCGTGATTATGAAAGGCAGATATATCGAAGTCTGGAGAACAGCGATGCGGAAGTGGCACTGTATATACCCCCAATTGGCACTCTCGGGTGATATTATGTGGCAAGGGGGGGGATGTAAGCATGCATAAGGAGTCCCGGGATTCAACGAGCGAATCAGTGTTGGTCAGGCTATGACGGGCTGGGAAAGGAACTTTGCATGCGCTTCATGGAGGGGAACTGTGTAAGCTGATATATTTCGTAACATCATTTTCGTGATGCGCGTGTGGAACCTAAAAGTTCGCTCGTCATCTACAGGAAACTAAACCTTCACTCGTGATCTATATGAACCTAAAAGTTCACTGGTCAAGCTTTCGTGAAACACCCCTAGATGAGTAGGAAATCGTCACCATGCCGTCCTTCCCAACCTGCCCATCCTCCTTATCCGTCATCCCTACATGATTGCATATAACCCTAACCCTAATTCCATTCCCCAGACTACTCCTCATCATCTTCGTCCTCTCCAAACTCAACACCGTACTCCGCACACACGTCCCAACGATCTCCTTTTGCGCTCTTGGACACATACTTTGTGAATCTAAGAACTCCCCTATCCCTCAGCACAATCGCCATGTTGTTCCATGCTGCAGGCTGGCTGAAAAGGATCCCATCGTCTTCGTCGTCGCCTGCAGATTTGTAGATGGCAGGGTCGGCTTTAGCCTTGCGGCGCTGGCCAGCACCTGTGGAGGTTGAGGGCTCAGCGGAGGGAATTGTGGGATGGTCGTCGTCTTCGCCAGCCATATACATTTCGTAGCCGCCAACTTCTTCTTCAGGTTTGGGTTCGGGGACTTTTGATTTTCCATTCTTCTTGCTCTTGCTGCTGTTGCCGTTTTGTTGTGGTTCTTCTACCCCTTCCTCTGGCTCTTCATCCTCATCGCCCCAACCTCTGGACGGTGTAATGCCGAGACATACTTCGAGCTGTGGATCTTCTTCTTCGTATGCTGTGGCGAGGGTGTAATCAAGGCCACGACGAAAGCGGCGCGCAAAGATGTTGCTTTTAGTGAGCGTGATGCCAGTGACGAGCGAGATCCACTTCATGAACGCGGGATGAGGGAAGAGGATGTCGACGAGGTCGTCGTAGGCTGTCATACCGTCGTTCTCAGGATGAGGGGTGGTAGGTATGGGTTGGATGGCCTGTCGATACAAGAAGCGATGCTTGTGCGGTGGGCGCGCAACGCCAACTTTCGACTCATTGTAGCATGGGCTGGCTGGTAAGCTGGGATTTTCCTCACGATCTTTCGATTCGAGGTATGTCCTCAGTCGCGCAGAGAACTTGTTAGACAAGAACTCAGCAAGCCTTAAAGAGGATTCATCTGAGAACATCCTTGAGAGCTCCTCGACGGTGTCTGGCGTAAGGTAGTTTGGGTTCATGTACTTGATGAGGAAGTCGATATCGTTCTCAGTCAGCTCATCATCTTCCTGCTTTGCCTGCTCCTCCCAGTCAGGATTGTCAACCCACTGCGATTGTGGCTCATCGAAGACATCAGCCTTCCCTCCCTGTAGCTGGGCCAGCGAGCTTTTCTCTGCCAGGCTCTCTTCAAGACCCTCCTCATAGCCCTCTTCGCCTTCTTGCGGGATGTGGAACCAGCCACTGATGGCCATGCGAATGCGGCCGCCATCCGCTTCTGCTTTCTCTTCCAACCCTCGCCTGTACACCTCCTCGACATCGTGGAAGCTCTCGCCGGGCTGGACGGTGAAGAAGGAGAGCTGGTTCCAGGCGGGAGGTATCGAAAGGGAAAAGTCGGGCTGTGGTACTTTGACTTGGTCGCCGTCTGGTGTAACCAGTTGCTCAGTGGGGTACAAGCGCAGTGCGCCACCCCACTCTGCCTTCCATGGGATATCGGGGTCTAATAGATACAGAATCCAGCTCACGCGCCGACTCCCAATGACATCGTCATGGCAGAGCAAGTGGCAGCCTGGTGTGTAGACATTCTACCCCGCATCAGTATGTGGCTTATAGTATATAGTTCTGTGTAACCCACCACGGCCATGTCCGTCTTGACCCCGCTCAAGGGCCCTGACTGTGTTATCGAAGACAGATACTTGCGAAACGCCGATGAGTAGAGCGAATCGCGCAATGTGAGTAGCGACGGCAATCGCTTGAGGGCCGAGTCGTCGAGGCCATCGAGATTGGCCAAGTCGCCAGACTGGTGGATCTTGTAGATATCCGTCTCCTTTGGGGTGAAGGAAATGTGCTCGCGAATTTCATTGCGGACGTTACGGAGAAGTTTGTCGTCGACGAGGTTTTGGATTACTGCGTGCTTGTAGCTGCGAGCTCAATTAGCATGGCACATTAGTAGGTATTAAAAAAATAAAGGTGCATACGGCTGTGATTGTGCATAGTAATTTGTGTATCCATCGAGCATCTTGCTATCAAAGAGACCTTTGCGGAAGTTCCCATGCGCCTCGTCGTCCGAAATGGCTCTCTTCTTCTTCGCCTTGCCGTTGGCGGGCGACGCATTCTTGCGCTTGGCCATTGCAAAGGATGACAGCGAGAATGTCACAATGCGGAAGCTGACTCTGGTCTGCGAGAGGCTGCGTGCGGGTATTTGATAAGTTTTGTTGGAGATAAATTTCCGTCGGCGGAAGCTCTGTACATCGCCGATGGACTTCTCTCACACCACTCTCGCTCCACCCTAGACTACCATGTCCACTACCATGGCAAACTTTCTTTCTCCACGGACCCGTCTACTAACCGTCTTCACCGATCAGACACCTCGCTTGAGGCATGGCTGTACTTGCTTGAGCACGATTTGAAAGGCGCCACAATTGCTTTCACGTTTCGCAACATGTTTTTCGCTTGTGCGGAGGGGAATGTACTCCGGTTGGCTGGAAGCAAGCTCCCGAGGACGGCAAGGCGTGGATAGCGCTGAGTTTAATCCTTACAGTAGTCCTCATAGACTTTGCGAGCTGCCATGTTTCGTATTACTTTTAATTTCTTCGGGACTACACCATGGATCATGTGGGACATTCCGGGGGGCGGAAAACTCCGTATGCATGCCATCACTTGTGTGGGGGAGAGCAGGGAGCGTGTGGAGTGTAATGGTGATTATATTGTTCTTTGTGGGATTGGTCTGTCAATGGGTATCTTGAAAACAAAGTCCGACATGACGGCTTCACACGCACACAGGCCTTTGCCAGCAGTTGAAGTCTACGGCATCATTGGCCAAGGCGTCGGCCTCAATAGCGTTTGCATTGTGTTCCTCGTCCCTCGCCTGCACCCAATCAAGATGCCGTGCTTCTGCTGCTTCAATATCCAAGCCTGATGCATAGATTGCTCCTTCTCCTCTCCTGGTGATTATCAAGGATTCGTAATGCTCCAGACTTCAGCCTACCTAGCTACCCATGGCTAACTTGGCCACCTTCTCCTCCAGCATCTTGACGTCGTTGCCTACAATCTTGATGTTGTTTACCATGGCCGCCTCGCTCTTTTTAATATCCTTCTCTACAATCTCTAGTTGCCGTTCCCACTTCTTGATCTCGTCTTCTTGCCGCGACTGACGGAGCTCCAGTTCAGACAGCACTTCATCAGCTTGCCATGCACTTGTGTGCACGAGACGCAGCGTGCGGAGTCGCTCAAGCACCAAGGGTATGATAGGAGCGAGCTTGTCGATCGAAGGTAAAGCGCCGTAGAGAGCGTTGATCTTTGCCTCTTGGTCTGGGTAGGCGACCGCCTTAGTCTCGCCGTCAATTGAGCCGGCACGTGAGGCCTCTGTTCGTACTTCTTTGAGGTGTTCGGCATCTGCCGTGAGCTTCTTGATCTGCTGCGTGACTGCATCGAGATTGTTTGTTGAAGCGTCGCCAATTAAGCCGACGGTTTGCTCCAACCTCGTCAAGGTAGTAAAAACTGGAAATGGTGCCTTGTCGCTCAACTCTGGCATCGTGTTCCCGTTCAGCCCCAGGTTGTTTTCCAATTGAGTGATTCGTTTATCAAACTCGGCCGCCTGGCTCAGAACGTACTCGAGTTGATTCTTCTGGACTTGGGTACCAGGCAATGGCGGCTGATTCGCAATAGCCTTGCTGATTTTGGGGCTCGGTTTGAAGGGCTCGTAGCTGTCAAATTTCTGTACGGTTCGGTCGAGTATCGCTTCCGCACCTCGGGCGCCACCCTTGTGCGCTGCGTATATTGTGTCGACTTTGGCTGCAATTATTTCCAGCATATCCTTGGGGTCTTGCTCCTCAATCTTGGACTTATCCCCAGCGTCCACCCTCCGCTCATACTCGGATTCTAGACTTGCCAACTCCCTCTTTATCCGCAGTAATTTCCTCGCGAAGCTCTCTTCTTCCTCATCGCTATCGTCTCCTAGGATTTCGCCCCGCCGCCGCCGCCGGCGTTGGGTAGATGTGCGGTACGATCGACGCTGTGCAGTGACATTATCAGAGAAGTCGACGCCGCGGGCATCTATGCGCGAGGGCTGGAAGCGATTGCGGGCCTGGTCTGTCTGTAGGCGCTGGTGGCGGACCGCGGAGCCGTCAACATCATCATCCTCGCTGTCGTCGCCATCCGACTCGGAAACGACGGTTGAGGCCTGGACCGTAGAGACATCCTCGGCGAGATCCGGGGTTTCGTAGATATCGGGAGCCGTGTCGATGCCAGGGAGGTTGTCGTACTTTGGCCTTGATGCCTCAGACATGATGGCGAGGAATAACAACAAGGGTTTGCAGTGGTGTTGGATCGTTGCTCATTTGGTGAATTACCTGGGGGTAGCAATTGAGAACGCGTCAATGTCGGTCGCGACCAGCGAATATGGTCTGTGCACCACCATCTGTGTTCACTCAAATCACATGCAAGTCACGGGTTCGTATATAAGTATTTCAATGGGGAGTCTCTATAGTTCCACTGGTCACTAGCTTTCTGATTCAACCTTGCTCAATTGCTGTGTTCTTCAGCGAGGGTAGCGAATGAGGTACCCGAGCATCATTCGTCTATCGTTTGGAAAATGTCCCTTTATGCTAGTCTATGCTTGAACCCTGAATGTGCGGCCACTGGCTGTCTTTCGTTCCTTTTCCTCAGCTTCAGGTCGGGCTCTACGGAGGACTACAATTCGTCAGCATTCGAACTCGAATGACTCGTTCACTGTTCAACATACCCTGGAGGAAGTCGGCTGTCCGCTTGCGCATTCTTGAGTGGATGAATGCCTTGGATGCTTTGATGTGGTAATGGAAGTAGTCTCTGAAGGTTTGAATATGTGAGATGACCTCTGCGCGCCGTTGCTTTGTGAGATGGCGAGGAAAGAGAACTGGTCTTGTTAGCAAGTGGCAAGAAGGCATGAGACGAGGGACTTGCCAAAGGTAATGTAGCCAATGTCGGCAGAGCCAGAGGTATCGACTCCTGGGATGCCCTGTAGCTCCAAGGGTGGGTCGTTCCTGAAAAGCACTTGCGGTGCGTTCTGAATAGCTCTCCGTCTGGCATCGACAAATTCCTGAAGGAAGACTTTGCCAAATATCCTGTCTGTCTCTTCTCTAAAGACAGTGGAGAAAATAACGGTAACTCTGTCGTGGCTGGCCTTGACATATATGGCTTCCTCCTCTCGATAGTGAATTGCGCGCACTGCGCCTCCTTCAGCGACACCCTGGGGCGCCGATTCAGATGTGTACTTTGAAGCCTCCTCTTGTAGCTCATGGAATTCATCAAAGGCCTGTTCAAAGGGCGCGGCCATGGCATTTCGCTTGAGGAGGGAGATGCGCCGGACCAGGTCATCTTTGCCCTCTGTGTTCTGTCAGCACTTTGCCGCAGTTTGTCCTAGAATTGGACGTACCCTGGTCTTCCGGGAGGTTCTCTAGGTCGACCAGCACCGAGAAGTCGTAGCCTGACTCCGGAGCCACGATATACGGCCCATATTCGCGCTCGAGCACACTCTGGGCGCCGTACTGGACCAATTCCTGGTAGCACTTGATGCGCAATGAGACTAATATCTTGGTCTTGCTCTCGGGGGTAGAGATATGGAATGTGACGCCATCGAAGTCGGAGACGACCTGGTCAATGTTTGCGGGAGCTCCTCTGTGTGCTGTTAGCTACCTGCTGCGGAGCGGAAGACAGCGGGGTAATGCACACCCAGCGAAGCGGTCCTTGAGGAGGGACTCGATGAGGACGTTTTGGTAGTCGAGGAGCAGCATGGTGGCTGTTCAGCTTCTGGTGGGCGGGCAAGGCGTGGTAAGGCGGGGAGCTGGCGAGTGCGCTGATGCGGAGGCCGGAGGTGTGCTGTGATGTTGGAAGGTGGGCCTGGTGTGGCTTGTGCAGTAGCGCAGTTCTGTGGGGTTGCCCTGGCCAAAAAAGTTTCGGCGAGAGGTGAAGAACACGACAACCCGTCCATTGCCCGTGGCGCATAGCTACAGACCCTAGCACGACAGTGGAAGGAGATGGTGCATTCGCTATAGAGCTCCTTGAATCTCTCGCCTCGCCTTGTATCCTGGTTTTCAACGTGAAGGCGCACAATGGTGAAGTCTTATAGGTAACAGACACACGAAGCGCAACCCAGCAGAGCCGTTCCTGACTGTCGACAGCAAATACGAGCAGACGGATGCTTTTGGCGTGGTCGCTACTGCCTCCTCGAACATTGTTTGGACCCCCGAGGCAACCACCCAACCTGGATCGAGTCGATCTGCAGGCGCCGGACGCGCATACGCCGCCGCAAACGAGGAAGTGCTGTGTTGGGACGTGAAGAAGGGCGAGCTGCTAAGCAGATGGCGCGACTCTACCTGCACAGATGAGGTGACGGTGATATGCCGCAGCGACGTCGACCCGGACGTGTTCGCTGTCGGATACGCAGATGGAAGCATACGAATATGGGATGCGCGCACGTCGACTGTCGTCATCAGCTTCAATGGACACAAGTCTGCTGTCACAGTATTGGCCTTTGACCAGTCTGGCGTGCGGCTAGCAAGCGGCGCAAAAGACACCGACATTGTCATCTGGGACCTCGTTTCCGAAACTGGCCTGTTCAAGCTGAGAGGGCACAAGGGCCAGATCACTGGGCTGCACTTCATACACCCCGCCAATGCGCCTCAAGCAAGCGATGAGAATGGGGGAGAGGTCGACATGGACGCAGACCAAGCATTTTTGCTATCTACAAGCAAAGACGCATTGATAAAGATCTGGGATGTAAACACACAACACTGCATCGAAACGCATATCGCCCAAACAAACGGAGAATGCTGGGCCCTGGGTGTATCACCCGACAGCAGCGGCTGCATAACTGCTGGCAATGATGGAGAACTCAAAGTATGGGCCGTCGATCTAATCGGCCTTCAAAAAGCAGGTTCAACAATCGGCGAGTCAACAGAGCACCAGTTCCTTTCCTCAAGAGGCATATTGTATCGACAAGGTAAGGAGAGGACTCAAGGCATTTCCTGGTACGCAAAGGCAGATTTTATTGCGGTTCACGGCACAGAGAAAGCTGTTGAGATCTGGCGGATACGGAGCGAGGAAGAGGTTAGGAAAAGTCTGATCAGGAAGCGGAAGAGAAAGCGGGAAAAGGCCAAAAATGAGACAAACGGCGAGCCGCAAGAGGAGGCTGATGCAGAAGAAAAGACAAACATCGCTGAGGCTGATATAAGCGAAGTCATCGTCCCATATGTAACTGTTCGAACGGCAGGGAAGGTCCGGTCAATTTCGTGGATGCAAAGGAGAGGGACCAAGACACCGCACTTATTGGTCGGCACGAACAACAACCTCATCGACGTCTATGAAATCCCACGGAAAAGCAAAAGTAAGACCGAGGAAGCGCCTGACTATAATCGCACACTCTCTGTCGAGCTCGCAGGTCACAGAAATGACATGCGAGCGTTAGCCCTCAGCTCAGACGACCGAATGTTAGCATCCGCATCCAGTGGAGGCCTCAAGATCTGGAACGTGAAGACACAGAACTGTCTGCGTACGTTAGAATGTGGATACGCGCTGTGTTGCGCCTTCTTACCTGGGGATAAGATCGTAGTTGTGGGCACAAAGGACGGCGACATTGAGCTGTATGATATCGCCGCTTCGTCCTTGCTCGATAAGATACCGGCCCACGAAGGAGCCGTGTGGACCATGCAGGTCCACCCCGACGGAAAGTCACTCATCACAGGTAGTGCAGACAAGTCGGTCAAATTCTGGAACTTCGACATTGTACAAGAGGAGATACCAGGAACGAAGCGTACAACTCCACAGCTCAAGCTCATACAGTCACGAATCTTAAAAGTCAATGATGACGTGCTCAGTGTCCAGTTCTCACCGGATTCGAGGTTGCTCGCTGTTGCTACGCTTGACAATACCGTCAAGGTATTTTTTGTGGACTCACTTAAGCTCTTTCTCAATCTATATGGGCACAAGCTTCCGGTACTCAACATGTCCATATCAAGCGACAGCAAGCTCATCGCTACATGTTCCGCAGACAAAAACGTCCGAATATGGGGTTTAGACTTTGGCGACTGCCACAAAGCGCTCTTTGGCCATGAGGACAGTGTCATGCAAATCTCATTCATCCCACATCCCGTCGATAGCGATGAGCGGCATCTTTTCTTTAGCGCCAGCAAAGACAAAACGATCAAAAGCTGGGATGGCGACAAATTTGAGCAAATCCAGAAGTTCAAGGGCCACCACGGCGAGATCTGGGCGATGACGGTTGCACGGACGGGTGACTTCATCGTTACAGCCAGCCACGACAAAAGCATACGGATCTGGTCTAAGTCTGACGAACCCATCTTTCTCGAAGAAGAGCGCGAACGCGAACTCGAAGACATGTACGAGAAGACGTTGGCAACTTCATTAGAGGATGAAGAGCCAATGAATGGTGAACGCGCTGAGGCAGTCGACGCTTCTAAGCAGACAATCAGCACGCTCACCGCGGGAGAACGCATCCAAGAAGCCCTGGAT
The DNA here is from genome assembly GCA_003313425.1 of Pseudopyrenochaeta lycopersici. Taxonomy (NCBI): domain Eukaryota; kingdom Fungi; phylum Ascomycota; class Dothideomycetes; order Pleosporales; family Pseudopyrenochaetaceae; genus Pseudopyrenochaeta; species Pseudopyrenochaeta lycopersici. The sequence continues at coordinate 571,375 of NHZP01000008.1, forward strand.
CTAGGTCTCGCCGATTTAGAAGTCGTCCGTGCATGGGAAATTCAGCGAAAAACAAACCCTAATATTGCACCACCGCAGCGCAATCCACTCTTCCTTGCCCTGGGAAATATTTCAGCAGAACGACACGTCCTCAACACGCTCTCCAAAATTCCCGCAGCCCAACTTCACGACGCACTGCTTGTCCTGCCGTTTTCTTCCCTCCCCGCACTCTTCACTTTCCTTTCAATTTGGGTCCAAAAGCAGTGGAATGTCACATTGACATGCCGCGTGCTGTTCTTCATGCTAAAGACTCATCAGAAGCAAATTGTTGCAAGCAGGGAGCTGAAGACCGTATTGGAATCCATGCGAGCCGACTTGCGAAAGACCCTGACTGGCAACAAAGATCTCATTGGCTTCAATATCGCTGCGCTGCGATTTGTCGGCGAGCGTGTGGATGACGCGAAGTTGGTGCGGCTGGAAGACGTTGATCGATTAGCAGAAGAGAATAGCAACAGAAAGAAGAGGGGATTTATAGATGTTGCTTAGAAAGATTTGGAAACTCGATTTGATGGCGTTAATGGCGCCCGTAAAAGGCATAGGTAGTGCATAGCTTCTTTTTATTGTGGAAAAATATAATGTTGACTTGAGCATGTGAGGTTCTCGATACAGACACTAGAGCGCATATTTGATACCACCTACCGTTCCAACGGATTAGGCTCAGGTTCACATTCATTGGTCGCCCTATGAACGCCTTTCTCGCTGGCCCTTCAGCCCGGTATGCTATCTACATAGAGCGAATTCGTGGAAAGGCCCCGCTATGAAAGACGAAAGTGCATTCCTCCACATCCATAATTAGTAGGAATCAGAATGGGAAGTTCGCATACTGCGCTAGGGGAGAGGCACTGAGAAGAAATGCAAGACAGAACCAGTGTTCATGATGTTCTATTTTACATGGCGCGTAAGACTATATATTATCATTTCATTATTGCAGGTCTTGACATCTCGCTACTACTACAAGCACTAGCAAAGTCACTCCTACACCCACCGCCGCATATGGGTCGCACGCGGAACCTGCACGCCCGACTCATCATGCCACTCCTCGTACTTGAATTCGGGGTGCGGATTAATACTCGTATCCCTCCACGCATCGTTGCCAATCCGGCCATCAGCGCTCCTCTCCTCTTCTGTCCGCGACCTCGTCAGCTCGGCGAACTCAATGTCCATGTCGACTCTTTTGCGGATCTTGTTGGAGCCGGAGCCGTAGGTGTCGACGGCGCGTCCGCTGCTGGTGCCGGTCTTGGAGGCGGGGCTCGACGTCCATAGGCCGCGCAGCTTCTGCCCGAATGTGGTTCGGGATATGCTTTTGATGAAGGTGGGTAGGACGGGGCAACATGCTGCTACGACTGTTCAGGTGTGTTGGCCCGCAGTCAGTCAATGTGCAAGGTGTTGCTTGGTGATAGGAGAGAACTTACAGCCCAATGCGAGCTCCGGCTCGACCCATTTACCCATCTGGGCTGCACGGTATGTCAAATCTGTATCTATGGAGAGAATGATGGCGTAGTAGATGCGGCAGGCGGAGCAGATGCATGCCCTAAATTTTTCGTCAGCTTCTTGTACTCCATTGTCCATGCTCTACAATGTGGCCTCGGTAAAGAAAGTGGTGGTTATATTTGAAGAATGTAGAGGGTTTCTGAACGTACAGGCTGCCAACCAGAAATACGGCACTCAGACCCAACTTTTTCCGTACGTCCATTCTCAGGGACCAGATCATTGGTTGTGGAAGGATGATGGTTACCAGATCCGAGAAGCAGTTGATGCTTGCGCAAACGATGTGCACAATGAGCCTATGCGGTACGCAGTAGCCCGGAAGCCTACACACACTCCGTCAGTATACCATACATCGTAGTTCCCCGCGAGTCCATGCGTACCGGAAGTCCCACGCCTTCCGCATCGGTCTGCATGTGAAGAATTGGAATAGGAACAATGTCAGGTAGAACGTGACATTCATAGCAATGAATATATCGATGAACCAACGCAGGAACAGGTTTGAGTGTGATGCATCAAGTTGGGTTTGTTGTCGGGGAACGACGATGCGTCGGATTTGGAGGATAATGGAGACTTTTAGGGGCAGGGCGACGAGAGCGTATATTGAAGTTGAGATGTGGAATAACTTTTGGTTCAGTCAGCGACAGTCGCCCACAATTGACTTGAGCTGTCATTGTAGAAGAGCAATAAGTGCAAACTGTGGTTGCCGTCTTCTACGTACCTTTCCAGTTTTGATAGCGAGTCTAACTTTCATGTCCCACTGATGTACACCAAGCGGTAACGCCTCAGTCATGAAAACATTGACGTGGAAACAAGCAAAACTTATCCACGCAGCGAGCAGCCACCCTAATCGAAATATGCCTATTAGCAAACATTCTCTTCACAGATCTTGCGGAGATCGATCACCCATGGAGAGACTCACAATCCTCGGCCAGTATCCTCCTCACAACGAACCTTTTAGTATACAGCCTCATCACTACAAAAAGAGTAGCAAGCGTGAGCTGCAGTACAGCGAGCTCTGGTGCCGCCAGGTTACTCGGATTCTCAAAATTGGGTGTGACACCTTTTGGTGGCGCGAGGGCAGGGTATTCCAAAAAGGCCGGTGTGTTCATCACTTCGTACGGGATGGCCGTCTCGCGCTTTCCAAACAAAGCCGGTGTATCCATCACGTTGGATGGCATGGTAGAAAGCTTTCATTCAACATCCGAAGTCTTGGAGAGAAAGTGAAAGCTCGAGGGCTTCGTAGCAACAGATGCGCCGAATCTTCGTGAAGCAATAGGAAAAAGTTCCAAATTAAACGGTCATGACAGGGCGCGATTCGACGCGCAAGCATATATGTGCCGCACATAATTTACATACTTTAAGACGTGCAGGAGAGATCCTGGGGTCAAATCCATCGCCTAGTCTAGGCCATGAAAAGCGCACCGTTCCGTTGGTCGAACCAAGTGTTGATCCAAGCATGTGCATTGTGAGCGGTTCGGATCATTACCATTTCGGTAGTACATCGCATGTACATCTCACCGAGGGTTAGTACGTTCTAGGAACCAGAGTACATAAGTCGCGATCACGGGGGCCGTATTGGCGTACAACCATTGTAGTTATCTGGGGCCAGGAGCTTGCAGTATGCAGGGCCCTGGCCCAAGGCAACGCCACGTTGTCCCAAAGAACGAACGCCCCGCTCCTCGTATGCAGGAACTGTACTCCATGGAAGATGCATGGCTTCCGGGACAGCGGGATATGTCACCAAGGTAGTGTCAGGTCCCGCTATGCGGGGAAATCAGTGGCCTGCCTTGCATTGAAAGAGGAAATAGACCCGTCAGAGATGCTTGATGAAAATAAAAGTTTGGGGTGATGCAAGAATTTCGCCATAAAACATGATAACATGGTGGTTACATATGTATAATACTGATATTAATCTTGCCCGTAGCCATGCAATTCGTGGAAAGCATGAAGAAAGGTGCTAGGTTGTGAAAGGCCAGAGCAAGTACTGAAACCGTCACGGGGAATCTTGGAGGCGGGGGGGCGTTCGAATTTATCCTAATCTTAACTCGAGTATCTGTGATCCCACAAACCACAAGTCGTTGCACAAGCGAAGATTCAGTCAGCTCGGTTCCAGAAACGTTTCGCGCAATGCGAAATCCCGGAAATCGGATCAGCGCCTTCGAAACTTAGACTTTGCACCAATGACAGGCCGTTTCACAACACCATCACCAACGTCTTTCTTTTTAGTCGAACCCGATTTGCTGATCAATGGCCCATGCTCTTCTTCTGCGATTCTGCGTTCTTCTCGGGCCTTGTCTTCCGCCATCTTCGCTTCTAGCTCTGCTTTACGGTTGAACTCGATCTCGGTAACGCGCTTGTCTCTTGCTGAATAGCCCTTCTCTTTGATCGAATAGAATACAGCGCCGAGGTCTGCTAGCCAGTGTGGATCCACGGAAGTGACGCAAGACATGTACTCCTTTGATGTGAGAATAAGTTCGTGATAGACCACGTAATCCGGAAGGTACCCAAGGCCGTAAAGAGCACTGGTAGGGTGAAGTTGAATGGTCACGCTAGTGCGAAGATTGATATATTCTCCGATACCCTTGACTTTCGCAGCTTGGTGGTAATACCCTGAGCAGATACACTTACGGATGATGTCCCAGTCCGTGCCGCAGCCTATCAGGGGCATCTTCTGCTTCTCCATTATGTCGCGAATCTGATCTCGGATTTCTTTTGCTCGCCGGAGCGCCTTTGGATGCAAGAAGTGGCGAATGCACCAGCCATCTGAATAGCCATTCACTTTCCACTGTGTGTAGACATGTAGAAGGGTAAGATGATCAGATTCAGGGACAAAAAACTTTTCGCGGGCAGCATCTGACTCCTCTTGACGCTCCTTTGGCCTGTAAAAGACGCTTGGAACTGAGAGCATGGCAACGATTGTCAGCATCTCTTCACTACATTCATACTCAACAGCTGTGATTATGAGTTTGGCGAGTGAGGGGTCCATTGGAAATGCTGTCATGGTGCGGCCGAGCGGAGTCAGGTCACCTATGTTATCCAACGCTCCAAGAGCCCAGAGGTCAAAGAGTGAAGTCGTGATTGTATCTTGCGGTGGTGGATCCATGAAGTCGAAGTCGAGTAGGTCCTTAACACCTAGCGACTTGAGCAGAAGCACGGTATTGGCAAGATTCGTTCGCTGGATCTCCGGAATTGTCGCAATATAGAATTCGTCCCTGAATGCCCTCTCGGTATATAAATGGAAACATTTCCCAGGCCCTGTACGCCCCGCACGGCCAGCGCGCTGAGAGGCATTTGCTTGCGATATGGGCGTTATCTGAAGAGTATCCATGCCCATTTTAGGATTATACACCTTCAGTTTCGAAAAACCAGAGTCAACAACATACATGATGCCATCGACTGTCAAACTTGTCTCCGCGATATTAGTCGCTACAATGACCTTCCGCACGCCAGGTGCCGCACGATCAAAGATTTTGGCTTGGAGATCTGCAGGCATTTGACTGTAGATCGGTAGAATGCTGAGTTTTGGAGGGTCATTGAGGAGTTTTAATCTCTCGGCTACGAGTTCACAAGTGATCTCAATGTCTTCTTGACCTGTCATGAAGACCAGAATGTCCCCAGGGCCTTGTGAAACATGAATGGCGAGAACTTGCTTGACGGCGCTATCCACGTAATCTTCGCAGGGCGATCGAGAATATTGAATGTCGACTGGGAATGTACGGCCTGGAATTATGAACTCCGGCGCACCTCCGTAGAAACGCGAGAACCGCTCAGCGTTCATAGTAGCGGATGTGACAATCAGCTTGAGATCTCTTCTCCGAGCCAAAACTTTCTTAATGAGCCCCATCAATACGTCCGTGTTCAAGGCCCTCTCGTGTGCCTCGTCCATGATGATGCATGAATATTTGTCCAAATCTGATTCGACTAAGGACTCGCGAAGCAAGACACCGTCAGTCATGTACTTGATCTTGGTCTCTTTGCTGGTGCAGTCTTCGAATCGAATTGCATAGCCGACCAAACCACCCAGCTTGACAGACATCTCTTCGCTCACTCGCTTTGCAACGCTCATAGCTGCGACACGGCGGGGCTGTGTACACCCAATGAGGCCATGCTTGCTATAGCCATCCTCGTAGAGAAATTGGGTCAGCTGGGTAGTCTTTCCAGAGCCTGTCTGGCCGACAACGATAACAACTTGGTTGTCGCGAATCACGCGTAGAAGGTCTTCGCGGACGGCAAATGCTGGAAGGTATTGTCTCTGCTCGCTAAGCGATTTGCTCTTACTGAACGCGCTTGCGCCTTCCTGTTTACTGAGATGTTGTGCGAATTTGCTACCTCCTTTGTTCTCTTCCTCGCCCGGCATGGGAGCCGCGCTGTCGGCATCGTCCTCTTTGACTCCCATAATATTGCCCAAGGTAGTTCCTTTGGCACTGGTGGCCTCTTGTGCGTGCTTTTGTCGTTCTTTCTGCTGTCTCTTCTCCTTGACGACTCGACTGCCTCGGCGACTGAAGACAGCCATGTCGCTCTGCGGGTCACGTACCGCCGGAACAGGGTCGATCTGTTTTGTGAAGACCTTCTTACCGTCTAGAAATGGCGGTTTGAGGTCGTGCACGAGTATGTGAACACGCGTACCTTCTTCGTCGTCTTCAAAGTCTGCGTCAAGGTGCCGCCGTTGCGCAACCCCGGATTGCAGCATTCTGTTGGTCTCCCAGGCGTCCACATCTTTCTGCTTCTGCTGTGCCCTCATGCTCGCACGATTATTCTGCTTCTTCTCGGTCAAAGCAGCCTCTCGCTGCGCATCCAGCCATGTGCTCTCGGCGCCACCAAAAGGGTTGTGCGTATCATCGCCGAATGTATGTCCGTTTTCCTCGCCGCCATACCAGTCGCGATCAAGTGCCATTGAGTCGAGCTCCTCGACCAAAGGCTCGGGCCCATCGAAGGTCTCCTGATGTGGAGTTGAGCCATTCTGTTGTATGCGTGGAGTATGCCCTCGTGAAGATGCAGGAGAGTCGCGGGCATGATTTTGCTTGCGGAACTTGGGACGAGGTGCAATTGAGTATTCTTCGGGGTCGAGCTTGCGCCGCTTCGGACTGTGGCCACGATCCATATTGGCGGCCTGGTTTCCTTTCGCCGACGCTGATGAGAATGGTGATGTCTCGGGGGTCCGCAAATTTATCGATAGGGACGGCAGCTGTCAGCCACATGTGGCGGGGCAACCAAAATTATTTCGAACTTTTGAAAAGTTCCCCACCCAAGACACGCCCTCACTGCGCCCTTCCTTGACGAGAGTGGCACCATGTCTATGATCACAGCAACAGCATGGGTGCCGCGTGGCTTTGCGGCGCCCTTTCCTTCAAGATACCAGTTCGACGAGGACGAATATGCACGGATATCGAAGCTTGCCAACTTGAAATTGGAAGACGCAAAGGAAGAACTTGAGGAAGCGCAGGCTGAGGAAAAGAAAAAGAGTAACAGTGCTTCGGGAAAGACCGTGAAAGCAAAGGAGGATGAGCGAGTACACCAAACCAATCGCATATACCAAAGCTAATTCAGAACAGGGACAACGATGACGACCTCAAAGAATACGACCTTGAGCACTACGACGATGATGTCGCAGAAGACCAGGGCGATACCATGGCCATGTTTGGAAACGTCAAGAATCTGGTATTTCACGAGAACGACGAGGACGATCCGTACATCACAATGCAAGAAGGAGAGGAGGAGAGCGACGAGGAGCGGGAAGAGCTTCAGATACTGGCCACAGATAACCTGGTCCTGGCTGGTCGCATAGAAGATGAGGTTGCGCACCTGGAGGTTTATGTCTACGAGGATGAGGACGACAACCTTTACGTGCATCACGACATTATGTTGCCGGCGATCCCACTCGCTGTCGAGTGGCTAGATCTCCCGGTCGGGCAATCGGTTGGCACAAGTAATGGCAAAGGCAGCTTTGTGGCAATTGGAACTATGGATCCGGACATCGAGCTCTGGAATCTGGATGTAGTAGACAGCATGTACCCAGACGCTGTTCTGGGCCAAGGTGCCGAAGACGCAGCGAATGCAGACAAGCCAAAAAAGAAGAAGAAAAAGAAATCTAAGAAGGTGAATGACGAGTTCCACGTCGACTCGGTACTCTCTCTTGCTGCCAACCGCCACCACAGAAATCTACTTGCCTCCTCGTCCGCGGACAAAACCATCAAGCTGTGGGATCTAAACACCACAAAGTGCGCCAAGTCATACACCTACCACACAGACAAGGTCTGCTCTGTTGCATGGCATCCTGTCGAGTCTACAGTTCTGCTCAGTGGTAGCTACGATCGGACAGTAGTTGCAGCGGACATGAGAGCACCCGACGCACAAGCACCCCGATGGGGCGTCGAGAGTGATGTCGAGACTGTCCGGTGGAACCCTCACGACCCGAACTACTTTTACGTATGTGTGGTAACACAACCTCGCAAAGCAATGCTAACAGTTCCAGGTTTCTACTGAGAATGGAATGATACATTACCATGACACTCGTAACGCACCAAAAGAGCCATCGCTCTCGAAACCTGTTTGGGTACTACAAGCCCACGACGAGTCAATCTCCGCCTTCGACATTAACCCCATCATCTCCGGCTATCTGGTCACAGGGTCCACCGACAAGCAAGTGAAGCTGTGGAACATTCAAGACAGTGGACCAAGCATGGTCGTGGCACGAGATATTGGCGTTGGACGAGTATTCTCGACAACCTTTGCTCCCGACAAAGAAGTGGGTTTCCGCTTGGCGGTTGCAGGAAGCAAAGGATCGGTTCAGATCTGGGACACAAGCACGAATGCAGCAGTACGTGCTGCCTTTGCCAGCAAGGTCCCAGAGATCAAGGGAGACGGGAAAGAACGCCTTGTGGGCTTGGATGAGCCTGATACTGATTCAGATACTGAAGAGGGCGAGAGTGATGACGGTGAGGACGACGGTGGAGAGAAGGGATGGGAGTCGATGGAGGAGTAAGACTAAGATACCCACAAGTGATGGAGGGCTAGGGAGCTTTGCAGAAAATGAGGCCATGTTGATCACCTTCTCCTTGCTGGACGTTGAATAATTACTTGTTCGTCATCCAGGGCGCGAGGAGAATGTTGCAATTGTGTCATTTGTGCTTAGGTAATATGACTACACGCACAGGGGTATCAGTACCTTAATGTTCGTCAACCCGGTTGTAGTACGTCTTCCTCGGCAGAATGTCAGCAGTAGTGGTTAGGGTTTGAGGAAAGTTAAGTGTGCCGGTTCAGTCGTAGAACCGTGGCGTGAGAGAGGCCGACAAGTTCTGCTTCTGAGGCAGGGAAAAGTATAGAGCCTTGTACAGTAGTTGCGACTCATGTCCCGCACGTGTTTCACGAATTCTCCGTTCATTTTGTCCATTCATCTTCTTCGCCCTTGCTTCTTCCACTCGTCTCATCTCAATTAGATGGAGCAACGTCACCTTACTGTAACACGTTCCAGATTGACGGTTGCGAAAAGAACAGTAACGACTGATCGACTTTGAGGAAGACGATGATTCCAATTCTCCGTGGACTCCTGTCCGCTATGACAAAAAGGGCCTGTCAGCCATGCGACTGACAAGCAAAGACAGCGACAAGCGGGAGATCAAACGTCCGGGGCTGGCCGGACACGAGTGGACACCAAGTGGAGCCCAACTTTGACGCCGACTCAGGTTCCGATGCTGCGAGATGGTCACATCTCTCCACCAAAGCCCGTCGCCTCACTCGCTGTGATGTTTCGAAACCAGCCCAGGCAAGGCAGAGCCATCGCACCACCGAATTAGAAAACTGCGCTCATCCAATACCCGACACAATGGCAATTCATGGGTGTTTCTGCAAGGTACCGTGCAATCGTTACCTGGAGTAAGCGGCTTGATTTGGCGCCAACACAAGGTTCCAGAGAAAGGCCGTCCAGAACCAGCACGGGGTGGCCAACCGGCTCCCAACGCGTCGACGATGTGCGGGACCGTTTTTCGCAGCGGACGCTGATCCACGATTCCTTGACTGCCGAGGCTGGGGAGACAGCGTGCAACCATGCTTCTAACAAGTCCTTCTTGCCGCCTCGTCCGCCAATTTTGACATCAATGCCGTCTTACGGGAGGGCGGCCGCTTTCATCAAGATGAGGATCCGACGCTCTGCTTTTGAACTGTTGAAACGAACCAACTTTAGTGCCCCAACGAGATGCGCGGAACCAGCAAACAACGGAAGGGCCCCCAGCTCAACCTGCGACAAATGGGGCGGCAACCTTGCACATGCGGCGTCGCTCGATTCGCCGGCTCTACAAAAATGCATCATGCGCTAAACTCTGTCCGGCTGTTTGGACGCCACCCATCGGGCACCATAGGCCCCATGTGCGATGCGGTTCGCTGGATTCTGCTTGTTCCTGACGCGCCCCCGGTTCCTCCTACCAATCTGTGAGAGACAGGTCGACGCGGCTTGTCTAGTCTACCACTGCACAGGGGTGCTGGGTTTTTCATTCTGCCGTCTCGCTATCTCCATGGCCTTTTCTTTGACGCTGCCCTCCCTTCGTTTCCCTGCTTGCTCGTCGGCTTTACAGCAACTCACACTCCCTCTTTGATCGCAACCTGGTGTTCGCTCCTTACGACACAGGCTGTTTCCCCACGCTCTTTGACAGACTATTTTTGTTCCGTTTCGCCACTCATTGCCCTATTCACCCATTCACCCGTCCACGCTGCAAGCTCAGCGCCCCCAGGAAGAACCAAAACACCACCGAGAAGGAATCCGACACTTGACCGACGCTCTCTGGAACTGTATCGGACTGCACCGGACCCCCCAAGCCCCCAACGCTGCGGCTTCAGGATCACAAGTACAACCCCGAACCAAGACTCCGTTACGCGCCCGCTGTGCACGCGCCCCCAAACGCAGTGTCGCAACCCGCAGCGTGATCCCTTCCAGATCCCTTCCATAACAGCGCAGCAATCGCACGCCTTTTGCTGCACTAGTGCATCTTCACCTATCGACGTGTTTGACCTCGTGCCGCTGCGAAAGCAATATATCTCCGGCAATACCCCGCCAAACCTGCAGCCCAGTTAGGAAGCGACCAACTACCATCACTGCTAGTATTACCGGGCCCACGACCGAAAAACTGGACCCTCTTTGCAATAACCATAAATCCATCTTGAATTAATCCATCAATATGTCGCTCGCGCGTGCTGTCACCAAGCGCATGAAGCGGTCAGAAGTGCCGAAGGAGCCCACATCGCCACCAAATCGAAGCCAGAGTGCCAGAGACCCAACGACGCAGCAAATTGACCGTTCCAAAATATCTCTACCTCTGGCCCTGGTGTCGACGACCAACATGCTCAGTTATAACGCCCCGGATATTGCCACCATGCGACTCGTCTCTTCATCCACTACTTCAAGTCACTCATCGGCAGACGACTCGGACCACAGCGTGTCAGGACGTTCTCGCGCCTCTTCGCACGGCTCCCGGGACACTACTCTTACCGATGCCTCGTCCGTGGACTCTTCGCCAATCTCACCAGCGCCAAATCATCTTTCGGGCTACTTCCCGTCTGCTGGCAAGCAACTCCGGAAATCTGCTTCAACAACCAGCCTTCAGCAGGTCAAGGAGGAAATCGTAGAGCCCGTGCCAGCTATTCCGCAAAGGGCCCTTTCTCACAGCAAGCGCGCTCATGAACGACTGGCGCACAAGCGGTCACTGCAGAATGTGACCGTTAATGGCCGCACCAGCATGAACTCCCGCGGCAGTGTGGGCTCACAGCGACAGTCTCGGGAGCACCGAGCATCAGTCGACATGTTCAAAGGGTCAATGCAAGACGAGGTTCACCCCTTTGGCCGAGAACTGCAGCAGCTCAACGAGATCGTCGAAGAATTTGGTGGCGTAGTAAGAGATGCTGAGACCGAGGCGGATCTGAACGTTATGCGCTCAAAGAACTTGGCCGCTTTCTGTGCTGCCGACTACCTCGCAGAGATTCGACCGCTCTTCAGCAGTCGATTCGGGATTCCTCAACAAGCGCCACCTATGGCGTGGATCTAAGTCGACTCGGACGTGCGCTTTCCTTCAGTGTTCAACTCAACGGTTTTTCCTTGGCTCAACTGGATACCTTAGACGATGCTACATGCTCTCGCTTCTCGTGTACATATTCACAGCTTTCGTTCTTATCACTCCTTGACATAATCACTATTTTCTACTTTACCAATCTGCTGCGACGGTGGAAAGGACGCAAAAAGGGCGTTTCGGGATACCGGCATCGGATTTGGAGGCAATGGTCTCCGTTCTTTCTCTAACGATATCTCATGTCTGTCTGTGTACGATGTTATTGGAAGAAAGACAGTCAGCCGGAGAATGGAATCTGCGGTCATCAGCGATGATGCAGATGTGTTTTGGATAAGTGGGTTGTTCGTGCTTGTTGGTAACACTGCCTTCACTGCGCCCCTGTCTTACTCAGACGTACATACTTCCAGATGAAAAGTATACACAACTCAACACTTCAATCTGCCCATGTACCAAATGATTTTTCTTGCCTACAACATGCAGTTTGAGACCTCGTGCAATCCGTCTTCACAAGCCCAGGTTCGCTGTCTCAGTATCTTAATCATGCCCCATATTTTCTCCATCGGCGCATGGAGCAAACGGGAAGGTGACATGTGGGACAAGCAGCTGCCGACAACGCAAACCTAGGCCGGCACCATGTGAGCCCCCAATGTGCAATTTATCAGGATGCCCGTACTAGGATCATGTTCATGCAGCTGTTCTGGGCACATGGTTGTTCTTGCATGGGGCCCCAAACCGGGCTAAAGTGTTCCGGAGCGGAGAAACAGCTCGGGCTTCCCGTTCCCGTCTCAGACTTTTGGGCATGGTTCCACCGACCTTGAACATCCCAAGGACCAATTGAAGACCAACCCAGCCAAACATGATATGTCGTAACTGCCTACGGGCAGCCTCCAAGGCCCGAATAACCGCATCGCCGTTACGGCAATCGCAGCGCTTCCTCGCTACCACATCCTCTCTTCACAATGCTTCACCCGTCTCCGCAACCCAGCCCACATCACCAAAGCCAACGTCGGCTTCGCCCAGCCAGCCCCTCAGCGAGCCTCTTACACCTGCCGCCTCATCGGACTTGAAAGCGCAGGCCGCCAAAGCTGCAGAGAAGAAAGTCACGCCGCTGGTGAAGAGCAGCATACCAGCAGGACAGCCGTTGAAGGGCCTGAATTTTCTGAAGAACGCGCAAGACCCCGTTGCGCTACCGGACGATGAATATCCAGCATGGTTATGGACGATACTGGACCGGCAAGAGAAGAAAGCAGAGACGGGAGCGGGAGATTTATTCTGTACGCCTCTTCCATTCCTCGCTAGCTTGTGAAGGTGAAAACTGCAAGAGTGCTAACATGTCGTTTTCCCAGCCAAATCAAAGAAACAGCGTCGGCTTGCCGCTAAACGCCTGCGCAAAGAACAAGCTATGAACCCGGAGCTGCTCATGCCCAAAGTCCCCATCTACGAGCAGACAATCGACCTACCTGCTGGTGACGGCAGCTTGCAGGGCGCAGTGCAGGCTGCGGGTGCGCGCGACGAGTTGACAAAGGCTATGAGGAATAAGAGGCGTGCGACGATCAAGGAGGCGAATTTCTTGAAGGCCATGGGATAAACTTGGTCGCTTGGAATCGCTGTAAAAGTAGGATCTGCGCTATCTACCGGGGTTGTATATTATGTAACGATATATTAGACGCACGGAAGATGTTCATGAGACAAATATAGCCATGGCTATGGCTGGATATAGTGTAAAGAAACATGGCACTTTATCTCCAAGTCTAATCTGCATGTCTATTTGTCTTTGCTATATTATTTTTTGGAGGGGAGGAAGATTACAGATCACACTTACATTTACTGTATAAACATTACCAACTTGGTATACATATACGGAACGGGGAACGCTTTATAGCACAAAAGTTACCAAACCGAAACACCCACCATGTTGCTCTTTATTTGCGTAGAGAAACGAGATTCCAATACAAACAGACCAGCCGTGCGGGAGAGGGGTATGCGAAAGAAAAAAAAATCAATCAAGCAAAACGTCAAAAAAAAGAATTGTTCAAGTCCACTCTGGTCAATTCAGGCTTACCCTTCACTCACTTACTCCTTATCCTCAGCGTTGACCTGCTTGATCTTGCTGGCCGCCTTGACTATATTTTTCAACCTCTTCTCCATCACAGTCCTACCCTCTAGAGTCTTCCACACCTGGTGAGGGGCCTTGTTGACGACATCCCATCCGACGAGGTTGTCAGTTAGGGTAGTCAGATCCTTTTGCTTGCGCTCCCACTCGGTGTCCTTTCTGACCTCGATGCCACTGGAGACAATGGCAAGCGGGGTGTTTGCACTCTGAATGTGTCTTGCAGAGACGACCTCGTTCTTGGTGAGGGAGTCTGCAATGAGATTCTCTTGGAGCTGGGCTTTGATGAACTTGCCGGATTGGTAAGCGTTGCGGCCGTAGACGCGGTCTTCGCGGGTTCGTCCTTTGAAGAGAGCGCCTGCAATACGGACGGTACCGAGTGGGGAGATGATGCCCCAGGCCCAGAGTATGAAGCCACGGCTGGGGTTGCCGATGCGGTGGAGAAGGTCCTCATGGTAGGGATCGATGAGCAGGAGGCCAGTGACTTGCTTCAAGTGACGCGAGCTAAAGATACGGGAGACGAAACTGCCGGTGCCGGCGGAAACGAGAATCCATGGCCCTTCTTCGCCGGACCTAGCGAGCGCTTCGGACAGTGCGTCAGCGGACATGCCGGCTGAGTGTGGAGACGGCGCGTTGTCAGAGAACGCGTAGCCAGGGCGGTCCCAGTAGCAGTAACGGGAGATGGTGCCGTTCTGGTAGGCTGCGTATGCCCAGTGCTCGAAATCGTACTCGAGAGGCTCTTCGCCAGCCTCAAGTAGGATGGTCGGGTCTTTGGAGTCACCAGTGTGCGACACATTTCCAACGCAGGCAAGATGCACTGCGTACTTATCGCCATCGACGAGAATGCGATCGCCGTACATCTTGAGCGTTGCGTCGCGCGAGCGGATGCCGAGAGTTGCGGTCATGAGGAGAACGATGATGATGAAGATGACGGTCAAGACTGTCGCAATTAAAATGGCAACCCACTCCTTTAGGGTGCGTCGAGTTTCTGCTCGCCCTGTGAGACGTTCTTCTTCTTCTCTCTTACCATACGCAACAACTCGATCGGTCAAAATGCACCACACAGCCATGACAAATGCCCAGACCACGCTGGCAATACCGACCCATCCTTCCTCGAGCCTGACACGCGGAACTGCCAGGATGACGATAACGTCAACTGCTAGTAACACTGCGGTGATGGCCGTGGTGATGCGAATTCCCTTGGCAGGAGTGACAAAGAAGATGGTCGCCACGAGTAGATTTCCAATGGTAAGGCATGTGTATGCAAAGTCAAAGAAGCCTGATCCACGGGTGTGTAGTCCAGGAGGCGAGACGAAGATGGACACTAGCAAGAGTACCCACCAGAAAAAGGATATAGCCAGGAAGAGGATAGTGAGGTAGCGCATAGCCCGCACTGACCAGAGGTTGTAGGGAGATACCTAACACTATCAATCTCGACTTGGTCAACATGTACATTGAGCAACTTACCGCGGGATCATCGGGGTCAAGGTACCCATCTGTATTAGGAGGCGGCCTGTGGTTAGGGAGCAGCCGAGTGCGCTCAGTTGGCTCCTCTGCGCTTCGCCTCGGCGGCTCATAGCTTCTTCTGGAAGACCTTGATGCACCATCATCTTGAATTGGGTGAGGTGGCTCAACTGATAGCTGGTCGCCATTCTGCTGGCCCTTCTTGCCGCCTTTCCACATGGTTGACATTGGAGCTCAGACTGAGGCCGAAACAGTCTAGGTTAGTCGTTGCTCCACGGAACTGATAGCAAGAAACTATAAGGAGCGTTAAAGCAGAGTTTTGCAGAGGAAAAATATGATGAAAAGCTTCGCAGAACTCCCGAGAAAACAGGAGCGGCGTCGAGGTGCGTCAATGGTTTTATTTGAAGCTCAAGGCGCTAATGTCGACGATCTACGTCATGGTTTGGTGGTCTCCAGGGATGTCAAGCGGAGCCAGACCCCGACGACGCATCATGGCTTAATCCAGATCGATGGCTCGGCCCCGCGGAAACTTGCATGTTTGGCTACTAAACACGATCCGACACCGCGGCACTCCAGTATGCAGTCCATGTAAACTTGGTTTCACGATGGTGTTGAGCTGCGACGTCATTGGCGAGAGCTATCATACTGGAGAACTTGAGCTTGAGCTTAAGCTTAAGCTGTGAGCTTCGACGGCTCGCTAAGGCATGTTGGGTGATCCCTGTCTGCCCTCAATCACCCCGCTTGCATGTGCGTGCTCTGCTGCTCAGACGTCGCCATCCCGCACCGATCCAGGCAATTCCATATCGGATAGCCGCACAGATTGCGCCCTGTCTGACCACTCTTGCCAACCAATCCCGCGTTAGCGTCTGGTACACGACCTTCCAGAATTATACAACGCTCTCTTAACACATAATGTCTGACCTCGCAAAGCACTTCGCGAAGACCAAGCTGTCATCCCTCCCACCCCCAGAGCCCCTCACAGAGGAGCCGCCCGACTATGAGGATGACTCGTCGTCCGCATCGTCCATGTCCAGCACTGGCACTGTCATTCCCTCAAGTACCCTGAGACCTGCGCCTGCAATACATTGGTCAGATTACTTCGCGCTTGAGTTCTACCTGGAACGACAAAAGCTTGGATCGGGGCATGCAAAGTTCCACGTATACTTGACACCGCTGGCAACCCCCAAGGCACCGTTGCTGGTCTTACACCATGGTGCAGGGAGCTCAGCAATGAGCTTCGCGCTCATGGCGAGGGAAGTGCGAAAAGCAATGCCAGAAATTGGCGTCCTAGCCCTGGAGGCACGCGATCACGGGAGTGTAGTTTGGGATGCGGGCGGAGACGTAGACAACAATCTCAGCGTCGAGCTACTAAGTCAAGATCTCGTAGATATGCTACACCTTACGCAAGCAAAGATGGGCTGGAAAGAACTACCTACAACCATTCTCATCGGACACAGTCTTGGAGGGGCAGTGGTCACGGAAACTGCCAACAAGGGATTGTTGGGGAATAAGCTGTTAGGATTTGGTGTGTTGGACGTTGTCGAAGGCAGTGCCATGGAAGCATTGAAGCATATGCAGACCTATCTAGCCAGTCGACCAAAGTCGTTTCCCTCCCTCTCAGCCGCCATCGAATGGCATATACGATCACGAACACTGCGGAACCCACAGTCAGCGAGAGCAAGTGTACCCAGTTTGCTTCTGCAGCAACCCGACGGGCGGTGGGCGTGGCGCACTGAGCTTGGAAGCACAGAGGCGTACTGGGAGAACTGGTTCACGGGGATGAGTGGGAAATTCTTGAGCGGGAAGGGGGCAAAGCTTCTGATCCTCGCGGGGACAGACCGGTTGGATAAAGAACTGATGATTGGGCAGATGCAGGGTATGTTACATTCATCCTACTACTATCTACGAATCGCTGACATGCTGCACAGGCAAGTTCCAGCTTCAGGTGTTTCCGAACGCTGGCCACTTCCTTCACGAAGATCTGCCCGAGAAGACTGCCGAGGTCGTGGTCGAGTTCGTCAAGCGTAACGATCGAAGTGCGCTTGTACTACCACCCAAAGTCTCAGATCTCCTTGCACAAGGCAAAAAAGTATGACTTCGCTCGTCTGCAGCCGTTCCGGTAAATCTCCATGGGCGCAAGTTACACACAGACCATCTCTCATGCGTACAAATTGGGGTATCAACGCAAGTACGTTTCCTTCTTCCTTTCTTACTTCTGCCTCTTTCCTTCGGCCTTTAGAGCTGACCAAGGACACAGGTTCGACATGATAGTCTAGAAATAGGATTTCTAGCAGTGTCTTGCTTCAGATATGGCGAAGATGCAATCATGGCGAGGCAGGGTCTTCGACTGGCACAGCACCACCTTCGCCCTTCGACTTATGCTTCCGCCTCCTCTTTCGAGGCCCAGAAGTTTCGGCATCTTGAGCGTCTGTCGCATCGGTTGCAGTAGGGCGTGCACCGTCTCCTTCCACGGGCTTAGCTTTCTTGACCGCCGCTGACTGAGACTGGCTGCTGTCTTTCTTCGCCTTCTTCACACTTAGAGGATTGGGTCCTTTGGGCCCTTTCTGCCGCTTCTTCTTTGTAGACCCTGTGTCTCCCGTAGCTCCATCTACAATTGACCGGCCATCCTGGCCCTCTTCCCCATCGTCGTTACGTTTCCTCTTCTGGCCAGCATCCAGTTTCCGCTGGCCTTTGAGCCCTTGCTTGAACTTTGACTTCTCTTCCCGCTCGCGCTGCTCCTCGGTTGCGTTGGCCATGGGCTCCATCAGAACCACTGATTTTGAAATGTAGATGAGGGGCACGCCTGCGATTTGGCGCATCTTCGCACGAACCTGTGGATCATTCGTGGCGACCACGTAGCGGTGCTTGTTTGTATGGCTCTCCTTTGGATCGACCACCGAGCACAAGCATTCCAATGTAGACAGCGGCTCGTCCAGATCTTGGTGGTTGCATCGCCGCCTCTCGTACTCCTTCGCCTGCAGAATCAACGTCTCGTTCTTGGGCTTCGCGGTGTAGAGGTGGCGCATGTCGCACGTCGTGATCATGGGCTTCACCTGCCCGCCGAGGACTTTTTGAAGCCGCGCGACGAGGTCAATTTTGAATTTGTAGGCATCTTCGAGGATCTGCGAGTCGAGCAGGACTTGGTAGGGCTCGCGGAAGCCGAAGTTCAGCTCGTATTGGTGGAGGAGCTTCTTGTAGGCCTACAAACACATTAGTGACACGGTCCAGCACGACGGGCAAACAGGTGGCGTACCTTCGCCCGCTTCAGCTTCATTGCGACGTAGTGTGTTTGACGTGTGCTGGTGTCTCGGTTTGCGGGGAAAAAGTTCGGTCGCAAAATGTTCGAGGTTCTCGAAAGCGGAACTTAGCCCGTGCACCCACGCTATTCGACGTGTGCGGCTTGCAGACGGCACCCCCGTCAGTCTCCGCCTTTATAGAATATGGCCTGAGGGCAGCGCGCACGCTTTGTACATAACTCTGCATATACTTGAAAGTTTCACACACACTCCGCGTGTTCCGCCGCACTGGTCTCCTCCAAATTCGCCCCATGCGTCCTCGGTAGCCCCATGATGACCAGCGAGACCCCCGCCGATCCCCCTAAGAGCGAGGTCAAAGATAGCAAAACCGCAGATTTGCCGAGTCAATCCAAGCCAGAGGTCGAATATGACGATTTTGGCCTCCCAATAAGGAAACGGCGGCCGAGAACACCGGTCGAGGACAGCTCGGACACGGATGAGGACCAGTTTGAGGATGCGGTAGCTTCCAAGTCGGCGAGCCGAGACGAGATTACCCTTCAAAGAGGGGCAGAGGACACAGGCAAGGATGAGGGGAAAGAGAGCATAGACCAGGCTCCAGCAGCTCTCTCAAAGCAGGCAGTAGAGGCAAGCAATTCGCCGCTACAAGTCAATGGCCGTGTGAAGGAGAAAGTGCAAAAGATAGAAGCAAAGGTGGAGCAACAAGAGGAGGATAGAAAACCCATAGAAGTAAAGGGTGCGAAGGGTGCCACAGAAGAACAGGGAACGGATGAGAAGGCAGAGGTAATTGAAGACGACAACAAGAGTACACAAGCGAGTCAAAATGTCTCAGCCAGCAGCCAGCACCCCGAAGCTGCAGACCAGCCTGCCGACGCGAAGCAAGAAGAGCTACATAGTACTCGGCAGTCTGAACCTGCAGACGCGAAGCAAGGAGAGCTACATAGTACTCAGCGGTCTGAGCCTGCAGAAAAACGCAAGAGCGAGGAAGCACCATCTGCCCACCGTCACCAAACGAGCGTCGTTTCCATCTCCGAATACTCCCACCAGCATGCAGTCATGCAACCGCAGAAGGAGGAGAAGAAGGACGATGACGAGGGCGAATGGCAGACTATGCCAGCCTATGCCCACTATGACATGTACGACGATGACAACAAGCTCATTGCTAAAGAGAACGCGGAAGAGCTCGAGGATATGAGCGGTTATGGAAACGTTGGTGGCGCTGCCAAAGGCTACACAAGGGTCATTATGGACGATGATGCTGATTCGCAGACAAGCATGGACGACAATACCGCCTATCTGTTCAAAGAGAAGAGTACTGCGCTACACGATGAGGACGAGGAAGCCCGCGATCCGCTCACCCAAATGCAGACCACTAAAAATCTCCTCACAGAAGGTCAACGTGTCGCATATGTTGGGCTAGTGCGATTAGCAATGGTGGAGATGGAGAATAAGTTTTCCAGGATCGAAAAGACAAGGAGGGTCAAGAAGGCACTAGAATTGCAGGCAGACACTACCAAGATGTGGTCTCAGAAGATTATGGTCAGGCTCTATGGCCATATGGACATTAGTGCTTCAGAGCAAATCATGATCGAACAACTGTCTGACCATGGCGTAGTCGCGGCAGACCTAACTCCAGCATTGATGGCGAATGCTCGAGTGAAAAATCCGGCTGCGGAAGAAACAGGCTCACCAAAGGACCAAGATTCCACCAGGCCGTCCACTTCATCACCTCGTCCCGACTCGATTTCGAAATCGTCGTCCACTTTGGATCTACACGACGACCTGCAATCACCGCCACCTCCACCATACGAAGAGCACCAAAACGATGACTACCCCGAAGTTAAGACCCCGTCCCAGCTTCCTACAAGCAAGAACCTCGATATCGATCTTCGATGGACGGTTCTATGTGATCTCTTTTTAGTCCTTATTGCAGACGCTGTGTATGACGCGCGGTCAAGGGAGCTCTTCGAACAAGTTGGCAAGTACTTGAGCGTAGACTGGCTGGAAATCTGCCGCTTCGAAAAGCGTGTCACTGATGCATTAGAAATGCAAGAGCAAGCCGATAAAGAGAACTGGAACGAAGACGATCATATGATCAGCCGTGCAAAGCGAGCGCGTAACCGACGTCTCGCATTCATGGGTCTTGCAACTGTGGGCGGCGGTCTAGTCATTGGTTTGTCTGCTGGCCTACTTGCTCCTCTCATAGGAGCAGGTCTCGCGGCTGGTTTCACGACGGTTGGTGTAGCTGGCACGAGCAGTTTCCTTGCAGGTGCTGGAGGAGCTGCAATCATCACTTCGACAGGCATTGTTACTGGCAGCACGGTCGGTGTCAGAGCTGCAAATAGACGAACAGGTGCTGTAAAGACTTTTGAATACCGGCCCCTGCACAACAACAAGAGGACGCACCTGATCATTACACTTGCTGGTTGGATGAATGGTAAAGTGGACGACGTCCGATTGCCATACAGTACCGTGGATCCAGTCATGGGCGATATCTATTCCGTCCTTTGGGAACCTGACATGCTGAGAAGTATGGGTGCTACCATCAATATCCTTGCTACCGAAGTGAGTACATGGACATCCATAATGGAGCTTCGAAACTAACATTAAAATAGGCTCTCACACAAGGTCTTCAACAAGTATTAAGTAGTACCATCTTAGCAGCACTCATGGCCGCCATGACGCTTCCCCTCGCCTTAACAAAACTATCATACCTTATCGACAATCCATGGATCGTCTCACAAGCCCGAGCAGATATGGCTGGGCTCATTCTTGCTGACTCGCTCATGGATCGAAACTTGGGGACAAGGCCTGTCACCCTTGTTGGATTCTCTTTAGGCTCTAGGGTCATCTTTTCGTGCCTAAAAGAGCTCGCAAGTCGTGGCGCTTTTGGTTTAGTACAAAACGTGTACATGTTCGGTACCCCCGCTGTTGCAAAGCACGACGAGTACATCAAAGCCAGAGCCATCGTGCCCGGAAGATTTGTCAACGGCTATGCTACGAATGATTGGATCTTGGGTATGCATCACATTCTGTCTATGACAACTTCTCTGCTCACAGTGTTTCTAGGCTACCTTTTCCGCGCAACTAGTGGCGGCGTCATGCGTGTAGCTGGCCTCGCACCGGTTGAAGTGCCCACTATCGAGAACGTCAATGTGACTGACCTTGTACCTGGCCACATGGCCTATCGTGCTGCAATGCCGAAACTTCTTCGTGAAGTTGGCTGGCTCGTCGAATCAGACGAATTCACTGAAATCGAAGACCCAGACCCAGAGAATCATGAGATGCGCCAGCGCGAACTCATCAACGAGATCGAAGAAGCGCGAAAAGAATTGGAGAAGAAGGCAGCGGAAAAGGAGAAGAAGAGCGGGAGGTTGTCATGGTGGGGAAAGAAGAAGGGGACTAAGAAGGAGTGGGAGGTATATGATGAGAAGTCGTTAGCTGAGCAGCATAAGCCGATCGATAGAGATGCGGATCCAGCGAAAATTGCCGAAAACCCGGTTATGTTCGATATCGACGCTATTAGGAAAGAGGTCGCTGCCCTTGCAGCAGAAAGCAAAGAGTATAACGCCGAGGCAGAGTTCGAGATCAAAGAGATCAAGAGTACACTCCCACCAATGAAGATCGACATCAGCGCCGCACCACCATACTCGAATCTCAGGGAAACGAAGAGTTACAACGACAGTTTGGGTACATCGACTTTGGACACAAAAGGGAGCAATTCAAAGAACCTTCACACTACAAATGGACTTCACACACCGAAGACTGCTGATGGACGGGGAAGGCCGGTATTTGATGAATATGACGAATTCGATGACCCCGGCGCAGAACGTATGGAAATGACCTTTGATACCTCCTTCCGCGAATCCCCAACGCCTTCACCGGCGCCATCAACCTCTGCTTTCAAATCTCCAGTGGCTCCCACGTACACACCAGAGAAATCCTCATCCACGTGGGATTCAACACCGTCTAGTAAACCCTGGGATTCAACATTGAGTAAGCCTTCGTTATACTCAGAGCCAAGCTGGAGCGAATCAGCACTACCTGAACGCCCACCCTTGAAGTCGGCGAGAACAGAGCCACATCCCGGAGCTCTCAACGGTGTGAACGTCAACCCAGACTACAATGCTTGGGCCGATGAATTTGACGATGACTTTGGGCAGGAGAAGGAGGTGAAGATGAGTTTCATGTGAACTACATTGACCGGGGATCGGAGCGGTTTTGTGTTTTCAGGTGTCTTGTATACCCTGCCTTTAATTGTTTTGCACATTCAGCGCGCATCTCTAGGTTGGGTCATGTTGGATTGGGTTTTTAGGTGTTTTGCGGATATTGGCGTTCAAAGTTTTGGCGGTCAGTTTAAGTCCACGCCGGATCTGTCCCTTCTTCATCCCAAGCATGGTCTGGCGAAAGCATTTGGGAAGGCACAGTTCTTTTGACTCTGATTCTCATCTGTAGCTCGTTCGATAGTAATTACTACATTCTACCCTGATGCGAGGAACCTCGATATTCGTGAGAAGAATTTGTCATATCGTAATCCTGTTCCTCAGGTTTCGCAACTCTCACTGCTAATGCCTGAGGAATCCTTCGACCCTCCCGCCCCAAAAATGTGGATGTCCTGCTTACGCGTCTGCAAGAACCCCACCAGTGTGGTTCCCAAGGCGAATTAGAGTCCTGCAAATGTGGTAATGTGGGCGACTGATCAAACGGTTCGCTTGGGCGCAGGGATGGTGTGATGGGGGTGGGTGCCGATCATGACGGATGGGCCTAGACACGGGACAAGGATTGCAGCTTGGAAATAGACCAAGATTCAAGAGGGCTGTGGATCGCAAGGCTGGGTGGATCGCACATTCGTTTTCTTGCGTGAGAGACGTTTCTAAGATTTGTACTAGCGGGATAGATAGTGGCAAATCTGATTATCGTGTAGGGGAGTGATGGGGCTATGATATCAAAGGACGTTGAGGACTGTTTGACGAATTGAATGTGTTGCATCCATTGCCTGCGTCACAAGTTTTGCATGCATAATTGGGATTAAGATCATAATTCATTATATGCCTTGATTAACACCCTGGCCATCCTGGCCTCCCATTGAGATCGATGCTAGTCTATGAATGGTCCTTATCAATATCCTGTGCGCTCCAAATCGCGCGAAAGCCGCTGACAAAGAAATCGCATCATGCGTTGCGTATGCGTGTAATCATACAATTTCAAGGAACCGTCCTGTACGTGGGAAAAGCTGCACCTCCTAAGCCTCAACCTCTTGTTTGCGTCGGCGAATGCTGCCAAATCGCTTCTTCAAAGTGCTGCTCATGCTCTTGCCCGTGGTGTTGCTTCGTCCCATGCCAGAAGATTCGGCGTTGCGGGCCTCGGAAGGGACGTCAGGAGCGTCGGTATAGCCAACGCTCCGGCTGTGCTGGCGACGGGAAGTCATTTCGGTGCCGCTGTCTCCAAGCCTCTTGTGGTCTTTCAAGGCTTTTTCAATGGTATATGAGGGCTCGCCTTTACCCTTGAGGTCGTCTGGGTGATATTCCTAGATGTTGTGAGCAAGGAATTTGACTGATGTATGCTCTTGATTGACTCACGACGCCTGGCCATCTGCGGTAGTCGCCGCCTGCCTCCCGCTGGAGGTCGGCTCCCTCTTCATAGTTGAGCACTCTTCCGAATCGATCCATCATGCCTGGTGGAATATTGGCGACACCTTCCAAAGGTCGATGCTTCGTTACAGCGTCGACAATGTTTTCTCGGGGTGTGGCCCTCAGCGCCTCTTCATTTGTGTCCTTGACCGCCGCAATAGGGCCGTACTTAACATACTTATTGCGGGCGATGCTGGCGGCATCGTAAGGGCCTTCGTGGTGGTACTGGGAGACACCCGATTTGTCGAGGCGGTCGATAACATCCGCGCCTGCGAAGTTCTTCTTCCTAAGATGGGGAGCACGGTGAGCAATCTTCTCATCTCTACGCAGTGTATCCAGTGGCCTATGAGACTTATCACCCGGGTAGCGCTCCTTTAGTGAGCCGCCGCGAGTAAGTCCGTCGTTCTTGGATGAAGTTGGTGCCGGGTTACTGGAGCGTCGAGGGCGGCTCTTGTCCATGGATCCAAACGCTTCCGCACGATGATTGCTGGAGAAGCGCTCACGGCGGGGGCTGGCAGAGTTTGGGGGTGAGGGGTAGTCATACTTCCTACTGCTTCTTGGGGTAATCTGTCCGTGCTCTGTCACAGAAGGGCCTTTGGAGTCCGATGAAGCTCTGGAGCGGCGGTACGGATTAGTTTCTACTGAGCTGCCTGTGTGCTGCGGTCGGACATTAACAGACGAGATATCCTTGGGTAAATCGCCAGATCCGGGAGGTGTTATAGGTTGTTGGGGTGCGAAGGTAGAGCGAAAGTGGCTATTTAGTCCCGTCTCATCACTCGGATCCGGCTCGACCAAAGGGTCGATCAAAGCATGTTGCGCCTTGAGGGTCAGCCATTTATCAAGTCAAGCAGCATAGCGGAGAGATTCAGAAAAGGTACGGAAGAAGTTACGCCCAATCGCGCGGATCCGCGTGGGTCGTATGCAAGGGAGAAGTTGTTATCAACTTACCCGCTCCATGATGTTTGTGCGACTTGAGACGAAAATGTGCGATGTCTGTCGAAGCGTGAAGAGGCAGCACAGAGAAAGTGTTTGGTGGTAAGTCAGTGGTCAGGTGTCTGTGAAATCTTGAGGAAGAGCAGGTGATGAGGGGAGCCATTCAAATATAGCCTGACTTGGCAGGCACGACGCGTAACATGTCATCGCTTTTGTCGTGGCCCTGCGTTCGGTCGGTCGTTCTTGGTGATGAGTCGGCCAATCGCTGCTACGTCATGCGGATGCGCTAGGCTCAAAGTGGGGCCCGAGTCTGGAGCCCCCACTGGCCCGCACCTAGCAGTGACGACAGCCACAAGGTCGCCAACCACGCCCAACCAAGCTCTACCATGTCTCTGGTGCAATACCCAGACTCCGATTCAGAGGCCGATGATAAAAGCCATACTATATCTGCCCAACCGTTGCAGCATATCACTCAGTCAGCCGTGAAGCGCAAACGCAGTCAGGATGACCTGCCACCGCTTCCGGCCGCATTCCACGATCTTTACTCAGCCAACGCACGCGTCAGCACAAGCGACAATCCAAGCCTGCACGGTGGCCGTAAGCGGGCTGTACCTCACGTTGAAGGGAATTGGCCAAGCCATATCTACCTAGAGTGTAAGGATGTTCACTTTCTGCCAATTCTTCAAGAAGTGGGCTGGCAGGCTAACGAGTTCGAGGGGTACCTTCGCAGACTGAGTCTGATAGCCTACATGGACTGATACAGCATGTAAAAGACAGTATTGTGCATAAAATCGCGGTACAAAAGAAGAATGTGCCAGTTCCTGAGTTCATACCATCCCTACAGTCGGAGCTTGGCGCATCACTACCATTGCACGTTTCCTTGTCGCGAACATTGCAAATCAAGACCGAGGATCGAGAGGCCTTTCTTGAGACTCTGAGTTCTAAATTGCGGAAAGCTGCAGTCTGCGCATTTCACTTTGACTTCCATAGTCTCAAGTTGGTGCCAAACTTCGAACGTAACCGGTGGTTTTTAGTCCTCAACATAAAGAAACCAGAGCGTGATGAATTGAACAGGCTTCTCGCTGCTTGCAATAATACTGCCGAGATCAGCGGCCATTCAGGCCTATATACCGGCGGTAAGGGCGACGGGCCGAAAGAGAACGACGAGCGCGCCATCAACAGTTTGAAAAGGAGGAAAAGCCAACATGGTGAACAGGACCAGATTGACTATTCAGAATTCTTCCATGTCAGCATAGCCTGGAATTTGGCAGAGCCTGACCCTGAATGGGTCTCCTTGATCCAAAGTGTTGACATTCATCAGTACATCCAGCCACCACAAGCTAGGTTTGACACCGTCAAAGCAAGGATTGGAAATGTGGTCCACAACATCGCGCTGGGAGCAAAACGGACAACCCTTGGAAAAGGAGGAGGCATTATGGGTTTGGGATAATCGTCGTCTCCATGAGCTTGGCATCGACGTGTAACAATTTTTGACAAGGATGCCCTGTCCTCATTAGGTATCAAGGCTGCAGTCGACAAACCCTAGTTCAAGCACGATGGCAATCATGAGTTGTCGACAACCCCTATTGCAAAATGTGCCCAAAGTATTCCTGGATACTTTCTGAAATTGAAGCCCCACGTTACTCACGAGACAACTCACGAGAGTCGTACAATCAGTATTTTTACCTACAGTATCGACAAACGAGGGGGGAGAGATGGTTCGTATGGCCTAATTGCCGTCTCGACCGCACTTTTACAACTTCAGCCCTTCATGCGCAGAAACGAGAATTACGTCTTTTGAAGCCTTGCCGCTAACCGCAAGATGATTGTACACTTCTACATCATGATATGCTGAGGAATAGCCTTCTTAAAAACCTACGATCGGTATACTGAACGCTCTACTATACCTAATTCAATCTGTCTCCCACGAACGGTGTTCAAGTCAAACTGGCTTCCCACTTAAGCGGTGTTCTGTATTAGCATTCTAGCGCCAGTACTACTACCACATCCTTAAAATACGCGATTGGTTACTTGTACTAACGAGGACATTTACCACAGTCAGCCACATGGTCATGGCTGGAATAGGTTGTTTGCAAACGCATGTAGCATGTCAACAAGCTCACAGTGGCGTTTACACTTGAAGAGCATCACAACGAAGATGAACAAACATTGCTCGGAAGAACATACTTCCATGCCCGAATGCAAACCCCACCTTCCACTCAGCCTCAGCTGACTTGGCAGCCTGATTCAAAGTGAGGATAAACAGTCCGCCCTCAACGAATACAATATTGATCGAGAAGTTTAATACCCGCTGAGAAGGTCCTACAATCGAGGAGAGCCAAAGAGTTATTCCGATAATCCTTCGTGAGCTTTAATAGCTTCATAGTTCTTCCCAGCTTCGTTTGCTTGATATGACCTTGTGTCAGCGTCAATATTTCACAAACTCCCCAAAGAAGACTAAGTGCCAGAATAGTCAAGCCTACAACAGTCCTATTTGAATTTTGTATAGACTAAAGACCCTAGCGAGAGCCGCCGGCGTCGAGACTGCCGAAAGCCATTCTCTTCGCCTCGTCAGCTATAATATCACCCATAAGGTTCAAGCTGGAAAGACGGGTATGAGATCGATATAGTACAAATAATCAGTCTTATCGTGGTCGCATATAAAGTGTACATAAGAAAAGTTTTATTGTCAGAGTAGCCACTCTTACGAGTGAAACAAGTACGATAAAGCCAGTGAGGTTATCCAACGAGCAATGCAGGAGCAGGAAACAAGGGACAGAAAAGACTACACAGGCACGCTCGAGAGCAAGTTCTGGCTAGGGCGCACACTCTACCAGCAGGCCAAGTACATCGAAGCCGGGCAGGTGTTCCAGGAAATCTCTCAGGAGTATGAGAGAACTCTTGGACCATACCGTAATAACACGCTTTCGAGCAAGTATTGGTTAGGAGTCACACTTTACGAGCAAAGTAGGTACGATGAGGCTGAAAAGGTGCTCCGACAAGTAGTCGAACTAGAGGGAAAAGTTGAGAAGGGCTATGGAGGCATGAATGAGAGCATGTTCCAGCTAGGACGCGTACTGTATCAGCAGGAGAAGTACGTCGAAGCTGAGAAGATTCTCCGGCAAGCAGTGCAGGGTTGGGAAAGATCACACGGACCAGATTATAAAGACACTCTCTCGGGAAAGTACTGGTTGGGACTTGCGGTCTATGAGCAGAAGAAGTACAAGGAAGCCGAAGAAATATTCCAACAGGTGGTGCACCAAGAGGGAAACAGTGGACAAGGCTCTGCACGCATGCTCGAGACCAGGCTCCAATTAGGACGAGTACTCCACCACCTGGAGAAGTACAATGAAGCGGAGGATGTGCTCCGACAAGCAGCACATAGGCAAGAAGAACCATTTGAAAACAATCCGAAAGACATTGTTGATGTCGTAACCTTGCCACAAGAATTGCAAAAGCAGGAGAAAAGAACAGAAAGGGATCAGACGAACACCCCTGATAGCGCAGCCTTGTCACAAGAAATGCAGCTGAAGCCCTCCTCACCCATCACACCCCCATCGACGGACATTCCCGCGCAACGCACCTTACTCTATCGGTTGAACAACTTTTTTTCACAGAAAAGGGGTGTTCAGAAGCAATATGATGATTCCGAAATCCAGGAAATAGCAATGCTGTTGCAAGTCTTGAATCCGCCATGGAGCAAGGTTCCAAGGACTTATGTCGTTCTACGGACTATTGGCTATTTGAATCTGCTGGGAGATATGATAGATGTCGGCTTTTCTGATTACTGGTTTCCTGTGACCGAACGAAACTTGCCAGGCTGCCTACAGCCGAGTGTTCGAGCAGCATTCGTTAATGCACAGGGTCTAGTATTGACAAAGTCGATAGACCTTGAAAGAGCTGAACGCGGCCAGCATTGCTTTTTCACGCAAGGAGATTCCTTTCCTTTTGAACCAAAGGAAATCTTAGGAAAAGGTGGGACGTGCGAAGTTGATAAAGTCTACAGTCAGTTCAGCCACAGGGAGTATGCAAGAAAGCGTATGCCTCGAAAGGCATTTCGCAGTGAAGGAAAAGAACAAATGAATAAATTTACCGCCGAGATCGAGATACTAAAGCGCTTAAAGCACCGCCACGTCGTAGAACTTGTTGGCAGTTACACAGATGCGAAGTACATTGGCATAATAATGTCCCCTGTTGCCGACATGGACCTAGGCAAATACCTCGCACGCGCTACAGCAAATCATCATTGCGAGCTGCGGACCTTCTTTGGCTGCCTAGCCAACGCACTTGACTTTCTGCATATTCACAAAGTCAGACACAAGGACATCAAGCCAGGCAATATTCTTGTGCATGCTGGCAATGTTTTGTTTGCAGATTTTGGCTTATCTCTCGACTATACGGATGCAGACGGTAGTACGACTACAGGTCCACCAAATGGGCGGACTCGGAAATATTGCGCACCTGAAGTCGCTATGTATGAACCTCGGAATAATAAGTCTGACATCTGGAGCCTAGGAGTTGTCTATATGGAGATGATTGTCGTCCTCAAGGGCAAGTCAATCCAGGACATGTATGACTTCTTTACAGAGCATGGTTCAAAGCAAGATTGTATTCGCACCAATCCTGTTGCCTTCTTGGAATTTGCTCTAGAGATAAGAGGATTAGGGCAGCTGTCGGATAATAGAGCACTGGATTTGACTCAACAAATGCTCTCGGCAGAGCAGCAAAGTCGTCCAAGCGCATCCTCCCTAGTTGCATCTTTCGCAGATTGTGGTGGGGAAGGTCACGAAACAGATTTCTGCGGGGCTTGTTGCATTCCCTCTGAGACTGACGGCTATTCGGACTAGGCGGACAGTCGATTAAGTCAAAGTTCCGAATCTCCGATTCTAGCATCCCATGTTTTGGTTAGGAGATGGTATCTGTAAATTTATAAAGCGCCGCTATGCACACAATGGATACGAAAGTGTATGAGTTTTACTATCTTCTATGTTCTTTATATTCCACCCGACCTGAAATATGTTATCATTTTCGAATCGAACGCATTAGCAAATCTATTGCCGGTCAAATGTTCAATTGTAGACATTGTGACTGTCAGGGCATTAACGCTAGCAGCTAGGATAAATGAGCCGCTCGGGTTACACCGTTGTGTCCACAGACTTGCAGTGTAAAGAGAATTTTTATTTAGTGCCAAGATGTTCGTTTGGAGCTGCGCTGATATGGGCGGATCGGAATCCGAGGATTCATACGGAACGTTTTGGTCGGATTTACCATTCAGTCTTCTCGGGGAAATGCATATTGACCACTGCAGCAGTCATAATAAGCCAGCGTGCTTTTGTAATTTTGAGCCTCGTGGTACATCTCGCCAAAACGTGGCAGGTTGACTCAATCACGTGAACACAGGTGCCTTCAAGCGTCAATCAAGAAATCGCCACCGAAACGCAGTAAGACGCACGCCAGATTCACGCTAAAGCGCTGGACAGATAGCTTAATTGACTTAAGCAGCTGTGATCATGCAACCTCATCTATGAAGAGTAAGCGCTAGCGTACGTCAGAAAAGCCCCGACACACACTTTTGTCGCCCTCACAAAAAGACCTTCGCAAGGTGCGTAAACTAAAGGGCGATAGCGAGAAAATGAGCAATCATCTGCGTCGGCTTGCATGATGGGCTCAAATGGTGTGCATAAGCTTGAAATAGGTGGCTTTTTGGTGGCTTTGTGGTGGTCGTTGGTGCAGTTGGATAAACGGGTTTTGGCGATTTCGGCCCCGAAGGCTTCCGCGCTACCTCACGAAGGGCCCGAAGGTGGATGTACGGGTCTAACAAAACGTGATATAGGATTCGGGTGTTCAGATCATTGGAAATATATAATATAGAGATATCTCTGGAGTCACTGTTGTTCAGTCGCCTCTCATCTCGCAGATCCTCAGCTTGATCTTTAGTACTTGAGACTTGTTACAATTGAAAGCACCTCTATCACCCTGCAACGAAACCAGACAACCTACTTTAGAAAAATCTATTACAAACTTGAGACTAGAACTACATTCATCATCTTTTCAATACTCACAACCAACGATGCCTACCTCAACCCAAGCCTCGGGACTCAAAATTGCTATCATTGGCGCTGGGCCTGTGTCACTGACCCTCGCCAACATCCTTCAAAGCCATTCAATTCCGTTCAAGTTGTTTGAGTCATCCACTACATTTCGCACCCAAGGCGGTTCTCTCGACCTACACCCTGCATCGGGACAACTCGCTTTGAAAGAAGCCGGCTTGTGGGAGCAATTCATGAAGCATGCACGACCAGAGAGCGATGTCATGAAAATTTTGACCCTGGATGGGAACGTGTTGTGGAATGAAAATGGAGTGGATAAGCAGGAAGTGAAAGAGGAAGCGAAGTTTGATGGGCGGCCTGAGATTGATAGGATGGCGTTGACGAATATTCTTTCGGAGAATTTAAAGAAAGAGAGTATTGCGTTAGGGATGAAACTGAAAGAAGTCGTACAAAATAATGACGGGAAGGCGAAGTACGATCTGCATTTCGCTGATGGTACGATAGAGACAGATTTTCACCTCGTAGTTGGCGGCGACGGGGCGTGGTCAAAAGTACGCAACTTACTGAGTGATACCAAGCCAGATTACTCTGGTATCTCGACAGTCGAATTCCGGTGCCAGGATATCATGAAGAATCCATGGATGGTTGAGTTTATCGGCGACGGAACGATGATGGCGCTAGGAGAAAACTGCGCAGTACAGGCTCAACGACAAGGAGACGGAAGCTTGCGAACCTATGGTTCGCTGCGTGTACCCGAAAACTTTATTGAAACCTGTGGCATCGACTGGAGCGATGGCGAAACCGCACGCAAGCAATACATCGAACGGTACTTCTCCCACATCAGCGCCGACCTAAAGCGCGTCATTCTCGAATCGCGCGATGGCATAACCCCGCGACCCCTTTACGAGCTTCCTGTTGGATTCACTTGGCCGTCGCGCCCAGGCGTCACTCTGATTGGAGATGCCGCACATGTCTTTACACCGTTTGCAGGTGAAGGAGTCAATGTGGGTATGAAGGATGCACTTGTGCTCGCAAAAGAGATAGTAGCTGTATGGAGTGGTGAAAAGCCACTAGACGAGGCAGTACAGGCCTATGAAGAGGAGATGTTTCCCCGAGCGAAGAAGTCTGCAGCAAAAACGATGAGGGGGAAAATGAATCATTTTAGTAAGGATGGGGCAAAGGAGTTTGCTGATATGTTCAGATCACATTACGCTGGGCAGCAAGGGCAGGGATTGTAACGGCATGGTAGACTTGGATAACTTCATGCATGACAATTGTGACGATGGACGCTAGACATGACATGTTTCCAACAATGTGGAATACATGAGCGAAGATGAATGTAAGTAAGACTGCAATAATGAGTTCGAACCAGAGTAGTATAGACATAGATAAATGATATTCACTTTTATTCCTTGTTATGACACCTCTGCTGTGATCCATCAAGCGAAACAGTACCATTACCCAACTGCGCTACGATTGTGCCTCAATGAGTCAACACTCGCTCATTTCCGTGGTTTACCCATTAGGATTACACGTAGTCCATATACAAAACCTCATTATGTTTAGGAGTGTTCTCTAGACCTGTGAAGAATGTTGAGGCTTAGTCGGTAATATATCCCCTGCTGCGTGATCTATGTCGATCTGGGCAAATTTTGGCCGACATATAAGCGATTGTTAAGTACGAAATGCCTCATTGCAAGCACAGGCCAATATATGGAATGATTCGTGGTATCAAATCTCCTGTAGTGAGGAAAGCACCGTGCGCGTGTGCTAACCGTCATGTCAAAATTTGTCCGAGTGTTTGGCGTCGCTCCAAGCTGATGCACGGGGGCTGAAGCCACCCGGTATTATATTTGGGAGATGTAATCGAAGTCAAATTTCCTCCCAGTTTGCCGAAGCGCCGCCAAGCTCTTACCGCTACAGCGTTAGAATACGTCTTCCTTATAGTAGACATGATTGGCGAAGATTTGTTGATACACTTTGCCTTCCTTTCTCAACTCTAGCCCTGTACTTTGTGGATATCCTTCAACGCCTATGATGATTCGTTTGTTAACCAAGTGTAAATTTCACGCTGGTCAAAGAGAGTCGATTAAAAACTGTCCACGTTTAGACTGATGTTTTTTTATTTCCTCCATAGTCTTTGTGAAAAAGGTGCAGCGTTTCGTTCGTAGCGGAGATACCGAGGAGGAAAATGCCAGCTTCTGTTCGACAAGTCTAGCATTTCCTACAACGTCTCATGCATGCCCATCCCCTAAAAAACGTCTGGCTGCATTGTGGTGAATGTGACATAGAAGGACCTAAGCAGTCTACAACTACTGCTATCAAATGCTCGGCTTAACACAACCGATGCCAGGTTTGGCAGACGTGGACAATTGATGACGCAGCCCGGTATCTGTCGATGTTGTGAAGGTAATGACGATGGAGTAGATTAGGAGCAACTGAATAAGTCGACGGCGTGGTGCCCAAATGCTTTGAGTGAGTTAAAACCAAAGGTTTGGTGCAGGGCCTCTACTTGTGCTACCAAGTTCCCTCGTTTCCAAGTCGCCCATCTTATGTCTGGTATGCATACCACTCGAAGCGGGCCCCAAGTTCAGAGCCCACACGTTTGCAGAAAACTGGAGTGACCTTAGGTACCGCAATAAGACCTTTCCAAGAAGGAAGTACACCCATTAGTATGTCTCAAATTTCAAGGAGAATGTAATCGTACTTGTATTCAATTGTGCGCATATTGAATAAAGGCGAGGGGACATACTGAGTCAAGTTAAACTCCAACCTCACGAAACAGTCTGTATTCAAAACATTTGTGAGGGTCTACTTGCCCGAAGCGATAATGCCGACTTTCTTGGGCCCCACGCGGGAATTGACTTCCGATGGTTGAAAGTAACCTTGACACTAGGTCGTGCTGATATGAATATCCTTCACCAGGGTGCACGCTTTCTTGGTCAAGTGGCGGTTACTTCTTGGTAGCCAACGTCGAATAGCTCTTCTTGCCACTGTCCATGTGCATATCAAAAGTGAGTCTTGTGATCTTCCTTCCGCTTTGACAGGCGGGATTCGCTTGCGCAGCGGCAAGCAAATGTCATTCCAATATTGAACCAAGCATCCAAGACAATCAGCTCTCGGCGGCAGCATCCTCCCACGACATGCCCTCTAGACAGGGAAATTGCTCGACGACTGTCGCACCACAACAAGTGTACCACATGGTGTCCTCGTGGCTCGAATTACCCCGCATGTCATGTCGCACTTCGTGTGGTGTTGACTCGGCCACCATCCGAAAGGCCCGGTAAACGGCAACGCAGAGTTTAATGACCTTCGTCAACCGCGGCAACGCCACGCTCTTGAATCGCAGAACTGTGCACGAACCAATACCAACACAAGCCCCATGTCTTCAAATAGAACATTTGACCAATGATAGCGAGGCTGCATACAGGGTAGCGCTATCAGGGCGTGCACAAGCCGCTCTGTACCTGCATTTTGACAACGCTGTGGCCATGGTTCCGCCTTGTGTGGGATGCATAAGATTAGCCGTTGGCTCGTCGGGCGATGGTGCGTGTGAGCGCTGCTGATGTCGGATGCCGTGTTTTTGATGAAAGAAAGCCATTCGGCGAACGGTCATTAGCTACACGAGGCTATGCGCGCGCGGAAATTTGGTGCGATAGCAACCAAGGACACAGAAGCTTACCGCTACGATGTCATAGGGCCCAGCGTGTTTATCTAGTCACCCACGGCAGTGACTCGGCGCAATGAGGGTCGCTGTGACGCAGGTGTTTTGTTGTGCAGATTGATTAGCCCCTGTGAGGAGAAATGGCGGCGCTAGCCGTATCTTGCCTACCCCCAGGTACCAGAGAGAGCACCACGACCGATTAAGACACTTCCCCAGGAACTCATTTCCACAATACGACCGCGCTGGGCGCATCACGGCCTCAATGAGCCAAATGATAGTGCCGATTCCCTTTACGTATGAAATCGCCCATGCTAATCTCCAGGACCCCTAACCTAACGGCTTCGAGGCAGGCCAGCTACTATGCCCACAGGGCCATGGCGGGCCCGTCAAAAGCGCTGAAATCCCCCACTGCATAGTCGGTTCTTTTCTTGCTACACAAGGCTCCTGTTACGCTTCCACAGCCTCGTTGACAAGTCCCTTTGGCCTTTTGTGCCCTGCCACTCGTTTGCATACCTTAATATAATACCGCTTCATTCATTCAGCGGAAACGATAAAGACTACCAATAGCCACCCCTATTCTTAGTACACAAACG
Source organism: Pseudopyrenochaeta lycopersici (assembly GCA_003313425.1). NCBI lineage: Eukaryota > Fungi > Ascomycota > Dothideomycetes > Pleosporales > Pseudopyrenochaetaceae > Pseudopyrenochaeta > Pseudopyrenochaeta lycopersici. Next base: position 606,652 of record NHZP01000008.1, read on the forward strand.
AAAAATGAAGGCCTCAATTATCGCAGCCTCGGTTGCGCTCGCCGGATCCGTCGCGGCTTCTCAGCACAAGGCCCATGCTGGGTTCCATATGCGACGTGGTGGATATGAGAAGGATGAGGTTTGCACGGTGTACACCACCGTCTACGTAACCGCATGTACGTGAATCTGTTTAATTTTCAAGAAAAATAAGAGAAAGTAGAAGATGATGGTGGTATATGGAAGGGGAAATGTTGGCATCCACGCGAGACGATTTTTAAACTAAATTGTCTCAGTGCCCTCCATTGCGCCCAACTCAACCGTGTATGAACACGCTGTCTCCACTCCTTGCCCTGAGGATGAGAAGACTCCAATCTACACACCAGTTGTGGTATCTTCAACAAAGGCGGTGCCCGTGCCATCCAAGGAGGCTTACCCACCTGCGCCACCGAAGCCCGTGTCTTCAAAGCCAGCGCCAGCCTACACTCCTGAGCCTTACCCGTCTAAGCCCGCCGACACCCCCAAGCCGGCTCCAGTCAGCTCCAAGCCAGCTGATAAGCCAAAGCCAACTGGTGGCTATAGCTCCGGTGGCCGCATTGTCGTCAAGGACAACAAGTGGGCTATCACTTACACTCCTTACGCCAACGATGGCCAGTGCAAGACCCAAGACGCCATCAAGGCTGATATCAAGAAGATTTCTGAACTCGGCTTCACTACCATTCGTTCCTACAGCACCGACTGCGGTGTCTTCGAGTACGTTATTCCTGAGTGCCAGAAGTATGGACTGAAGGTCATCTACGGCATCTTCCTCGAGGGCGGCGGCAGCGGTGGTAAGGGACCTTTCTCCGAGTACGCAAACGCTCAGCTTGAGGACATTAAGACCCACGCACCCAAGGACAGCGTCGCCATGGTCATTGTTGGCAACGAGTGCATGTTCAACAACAACTGCGCGCCCGCCGAGCTCGCCTCCTACATCGATTACGTCCGTGAGCAACTTCGCAGCTGTGGATTCCCCTCTGACATTGCCGTCACCACCACCGAGCCCGTCGGTACCTGGGAGGAGAAGGGTGCCGCCCTCTGCGACCACATTGACATCTTCACCGTCCAGGTCCACCCCTACTTCACAGCATCTGTCTCTGCTGAGGAGGCTGGTGACTTCGCCGCGCAGCAGCTTGAGCAGGCCGCCAAGGTCTGCCCCGGTGCCGCTGCCAAGGGCAAGTACATCACTGAGATCGGATGGCCGAGCGCTGGTACTGCCAACGGTAAGGCTGTTGCTGGTGTACACGAGCAGAAGGTTGCTATGAAGAAGATCATCGAGAAGGTTGGCTCTGAGTCTTGCCTCTTCTCCTTCCAAGATGATGGCTGGAAGGCCCCTGGTAGCCTCAATGTCGAGCAGAACTTTGGCTGCGTCGATGCCCTGTACTAAGCAACCTTTGCCCTTTATTGGGTAAAGCGTCCACTTGAACATAGTATTCGTTCGATGTAAAGTACTTTACTGTACGATTGTATGTAGTGCGCTTTTGTCAATTACGTCGACTACGTTACGTGTTACGCCTGCATTGTTACTTTCTGCTTCTCCATGTACCAAGTCATTAGCGGTGGCTTTTCGGTAGTTTTTAGTGTTTAATTTCTTATACCAATCAATATCCGTAGCCGATCAAGTCAAGCTTTGCCCCTACTTGAAGATTTTCATCCGCAAATCATCGAAGTTGCTCTAATTAGGAAAGTCTAGGATGTACACAGTTGGATAATCTCTATTTCGCCGCTCGGAGATTGATCGTGACATGGGCGAACGTAGGAAAAACTCGATACACATTCCGGTTACCCGGGTGTGGGAAATTCAAGCTTTGTGATCAGAAAACAGAGAGAAAGCAATGGCTGAGTTTACAGAATCAGTAGAAAATCGAGAGAGCAGTAATTTAGCAGTCATAAGTATAATGAAGTCTTATGGCTCACGTGACATTGACTTCAAGCTCACTCATCCTAGCATGTTTAGCAATTAGATACCTGTTGGCTGAAAGACTCATAGTCAACTTTGAACACTGTATTCTAGCATGCACAATTTGGAGTGCGGCTCGTTATTGCGTGTTGGACGTTTTTCGGCGGATCCTCCCGCAATCCTCCGCTATCAGTAATTCGGCCGCCAGGAGAAGCCTTGAAAAAGCCTCGTCTCGCCAAAGTTATGCTTACACAAATCGCAGCCACAGTTGGTTCCTAGCTCTCTACTTGCGCAATTTTGTATCTTCCCCGAGGTACCACCGTGAGAAATATCTTGGCTGTATTTTGAGTAGCCCATCGAGCCTACAAAGAGTCTTCGCGGAAAGTCCCAGCATCTAGCTTCGAAAACACCAGTTGCAAGGTGATCAGGAGTACAGTCGGGGTTGCCTACCAATCGAATACAACTTCCAAACGCCCTTCTGACCGACGCCCAGGGAGCAGATTGCGAAAGATAAAAGTGCCGCTTAGCGGGTGATTTCAGAGATGATGCCAAGCTGTAACAACTCTTATTGTAGAACGACCGAGTCCAGTGTGTGGCCGCAAAAGCACTATGGTACTGTAGATGAGCGAGCAATGAACAGAAGCAATTTTAAATGGAGTGTGAGGAACACTACTATTTATATGCCAAAGAATAGAGCGTTTCAAAAGGCTTTCTTGACCAAGGTCGCTGAGTTGATGGTTATTGTTCTATTTCTCATCGGCAGCACAAGATCATATTCGAGATACTAAGTGCCTTGGATCAAGCGAGTCTATGTTCTATTGAGAATTTCGCAAACCTAATGAAGCCACAACAGATGAACAGCAGCTACGAATCCTTAATGCCATCACTGTGAGCTTACATACGATGACAGCCTCGATGATGTCTTCTCCGAAGCCACCCCTTTAGTTTCTTGATCGCTCCACCAGCTGATTCTTTTGCACACGATGGACTTGCGATATGCATGAATAAGCTCGATAGCTTCGGTAGTGCCGTTTTGCACACCGGGCATTTGAACGGACAGGCACCTGAATCGAACCGCGTATAGTGGCAAAGGCCGTCCCGAAACTCTTTCTGAGTCCACTTTCGCCATTGGTAGCATATGGCAGCAGATTTGTTGAGATCCAGTGCATTAATCCCAGATTGGCACGTTCCTGCTTCGAGATGAATGATCATGCCGCCATAAGTGGTGAATTTTCGCGGGCAGGCAAGACACTTGACCGTTGCTGGACGGTGCACAAGGGAATGCTAATAACTGATGAGCATATCAATTAAATGATGAACCGCATTACTCACATGCCAAAGGTTCGATTCACTGTCGAAGTGTCGCCCACAAACGGTACACACATGCTCAACAGTAACATGATTCCAGTACTCTGAAGAATCTTGATTGAAATTAGACTAGCTCTTAGAGTGGCAATCGCAGACTCACCTCTAAGCCATCCAAACCCAGCCCCGCCGAAACACCCATCACACACCAAGCGGCACCCATTTTTTCGGTGATGGTTCATCAGTTCAGCTCGGTCAAACATATCATCGCCGCATTCAGGACATATCCGATGCGCCATGGACATCCGTTGATGCTGGAGGAGGGTTTGTTGATTGGCGAAGCGTCTGTCGCAACGCAGACAGTATACTCTGTAGTACTCGTTATTATTTGTCCCAAGAGCATCAAGACGTCACCTTACAGCGCCACACCGGCCATGATATTTCCTGACCAATTGATTCAAGCTTGTTGAGGGAGTGACAAGCTGCATCCTAAACCGATGAGCAGAAGGAAGATTTATGGACAGAAGAGATATCTTGTGTTTGCATCACAACAAATAACCTTACATCCTAACAAACCAAAACTGTAGGAAGCCATGCTGCAGGAAGCACATCTTGTCCTGTCATAGTCAAACAATCAATTCAAAATAATCCGGGCCTATTTTGCGAAACAGAGACAGTGAATGGATAGAACGACCTCAAATTAGCCAGTGTACTGCATTTTGCCCAATCTTGACAATATTCAAGGGCCGGAAAAGCTTTTGCACTTGAGTAGACGTAGTTAATGAAGTGTTCAAAGATTGACCCGCAGATACGCTAAGCTGGTTCCGCACAAGCGCAATATGGCCGCGGGAGATCGACGGGGCACCTCACGCGTCATACTTCCGTCTCATCACTAACCGCTTCCCATCCATTCCATGATGGATCTGTATCACCTCCAAACCTCCCGAATATGCCACCCCGCCGCCCACCTTCACGTCAACGCCCCTTGACGCTCGCAACAGTAGCTGGTATAAGCTCCCTCGTCCTCCCTTCAGTCACACTCACTCGCCTCTACGCCACCAATGGACTTCTCATACCCATCGCGTATAGTTGCCTCCTCAGTAGTGTCACATTTCTCTTCTATGGCTACGATAAGATGCAAGCCAGGAACTTAGAGTGGAGGGTTAAAGAGGTGACATTGCATACTTTGGCAGCAATGGGAGGGTGGCCTGGTGCTCTGGCGGGGATGCATTATTTCCAGCACAAGACGAGGAAAACGAGCTTCCAGTTCGTATTCTGGGCGATCGTGATAGGGTGGCAGGGAGTGGCTTGGGCATTTTGGACGGGAAAGGTTGGCTTTGGATGAGGAGTGTCATGTGCATTTTGAAGATTTTGCTTGAGCGCTATGGGAGAGAAGTACAACTACTGCCCCTTCACCTCCAGTATCTAGAATACAAGGAGAAGCCTTGCCGTGAGAAAGGCACAACAACGCTTCCCTGGAAGATCAAATGATGTTTCAAAAATCAACAGTAAACGCCTCATCGATACATGTCATCGTCAAAGTCATTACTCCACCTTCTCGAACTTTTTTAAACCGTTTTCTTGGCTGTCACCTTCGCCCTACGTCTGCGTTGATATCCGCTTCAATGCGCCCTTGGAAATACTTCTGTAACCGCACCCCAATCAAACTACTCGATTGCGCTATTTGACAATTTCACGCAATGTTCCACCCTCGGGTCAGCGCTTGCAATGCAAAAAAGAAGCGCATCAGCGGCCAGTAAGTGGGCTAGTCAAGCGATCTGCGGCGTCACCAGCTTGGTCTCCGAGAGGATTCTGCAAAGCGCCACCAGCCAGGTTGCTGATACCCTTCTTGGCCTGCTTGATATCTTCTTGATCAGAGGTTGGGAGCTTGTTGATTTGGTCTGAGAAAGTTTTAGAAGGTTGCACAAGAGCGGGACAGGCATGAGGTATTACCTTTGGCGACGTAGGACAGTTGGTTCTCTCCCATGGTCTGCAGAGCCTGCTTCTGGAGCTTGCGTTTCAGCTCAGGCGAGATGCCAAAGAAGTAAAGATATGCGGCTGTCAAGGCCAAGAGGCCGCCGATGATAGTCAAGACACCAATAGCCATTGTGAGGATGCTGTGGAAATGTATGCTAGGCTGAAAGGCTGGTATTTATGGAGAGTGAATCTTGAAGTAAGTTTGTAGAGCAGAGGTAGTGAAGTAGGGAATCATAACGCTGTCGGTCAAGTTTATGTAGGCCCATGGAGACATGACGTAGAACCATCGAGCTTGAAATAACCCCGGTCTCATTCCTTGCCTGAAATTCCAGGACGGCACCTTCTTGCTTGGCAGCATAGGCTGCTAGAATTTTCTTTCTGTTGCGACTCCCTATTTAATAATAGGAAATGCATTCGATGTCGAAGAGATTGAAGGAGATGCGATGTTAGCTGGACGCTTCGCTGATTGCGAGGGTCAGCTGGCAGGGGGTCACAGCTCATTGGCTCAGCCTGGCACTGAACACCCATTGATCTGCCAACTCACAAATCTAACCTTGAAGAGTATAAGGACTGTAGGCTTTTCATATCAAGCCTTAAAAACATGGCACCATTGAGGCCTCGATTGAAGCCCAGCTAGGTTTTGAGCGAGTGGCGCAGCGCCTCAATGACAGCCGCAAGGCGGAGACGACCAGCGCGCGCCTGCCCCCACAGGCGCAGGGTACTTACAACAACAAGTAAGAGGCGCTGAGTGTTCATTGCTGACACCTCCGTGCCTCCTTTTTCCCAACCTTCCTTCGTTCTACTTCTTTGTCTGTACAAAGGGACCATTGCTACCTAGGATTGCCTACCTACCCCTCATCGACCCCACCATCAGCTGAACGCGCCTGATAGGCACCGGAATCTTACTCTCAGCCTCACCAAAACACCACAGCAGTCTCGATACTGCAACAGACTCGCCCACCATGAGTTCGTGGCCCATCTTAAGCTTGTGCTTTGCGAAATACATACTGACGCGCTTCTGCAGTGACAAATATGCTCAACAAGCTGCACGGCCAGCCCGACAGCTATGATCGCAAGTTTGTACCCAACTACCCCGCGTACTCAATGCACATACTGAGCAGAGTTGCAGAACCAGATACCGTTTCGGAAAGACACTGGGCGCCGGAACATATGGTATCGTCAGAGAGGCTGACTGCCCCGAAGGCAAGGTCGCCGTCAAGATCATCCTGAAGAAAAATGTCCGCGGAAACGAGCAGATGGTCTACGACGAGCTCGAGATGCTGCAGCGCATGAAGCACCCGCACATTGTCAAGTTCCACGACTGGTTCGAGTCTAGGGTAGGCGTGCCACGAACAGCATTGACGAAGCTGTCGAGCTGACGATTGACAGGACAAATACTACATTGTAACCCAATTGGCGACAGGAGGAGAGCTCTTCGATCGCATTTGCGAGAAGGGGAAGTTCACTGAGAAGGATGCTTCGCAAACAATTCGACAGGTGCTTGAAGCTGTCGACTACCTTCACCAGAACAATGTTGTGCATCGAGGTAAGCTCTTGTGCTGTGTGGCCCATTGCCGCCGCTTACCTGTCGATAGATTTGAAGCCAGAGAACCTTCTCTACCTCACACGTGATGCGAACTCGTCCCTCGTACTTGCAGACTTCGGTATCGCCAAGATGCTCGACTCCAAGAGCGAAGTTCTGACTACCATGGCTGGCTCGTTCGGATACGCTGCCCCAGAAGTCATGTTGAAGAAGGGTCACGGAAAGCCCGTTGACATGTGGTCCATGGGAGTCATCACGTATACTCTCCTTTGTGGATACTCGCCATTCCGGTCCGAGAATCTCGCAGATCTGATCGAAGAGTGCAAGAATGGTCGGGTTATCTTCCACGAGCGCTACTGGAAAGAAGTGAGCCCAGAGGCCAAGGAGTTCATCAAGCAATTGCTGGAGCCTGATCCAAACAAGCGACCGAGCAGCGAGGTACGAGGAATCTAAGCTCTCATAATGAATCGCGGCTAATGACTACAGGACGCCCTCAAGCACGTATGGCTCAGCGGAAGCACCGCCACCGACCACAACTTGTTGCCAGAGATCCGTGCGTACGTTGCGAAGGCCCGCCTCAAGCGTGGCATCGAGCTCGTCAAGCTTGCGAATCGCATTGAAGCGCTCAAGATGCAAGAAGACGAGGAAGAGGCAGTTCCGGGAGAAGCAGACGTGCCTGCCAACGCCCGCGAGGCTGCAGGCGAGGCTATTGCCGCACACGCTACCGACAAGGCTCTAGAGACAAAAGACGTTGCAGGCACTGGCAAAGGCCCTGGTCGTCTAAGCAGGATCGCCAAGGGAGCCATCTTCCGAGAAGTGGTTCTGGCTAAGGTGCGAGAGATGAAGGAGCAAGAAGCCCGCAAGGAGTTTGAGAAGAAGGCCTCAGAGACTTCAAAGAAAGCTTGAAGGAAGCCTTGCATGCCCTGTTCCATTCGTAAAAAGATCCTACAAACATATTTGGGTTTGCTGCGGCATTAGCGGAGGGTCTGGTTATTGTTTGGATACCCTGGAAGGCAGCAGCCAGGGACGATTGCTTAGACATTTACATTGAATTGTGAGCGCTTCAAAAATTGACTCTATAGCCTGGTATCCGTTGCACATTGTGTGACCGGCTTTGTTGTTTTCCGCGGTGGCTGTCACGAACTGGTGAAGGTCACGTGTGCCCTTGGCGAATTTGGAGATCCAACCCTGGATTGACTGCCGGCGCGTCCATGGGCTAGAAACGCAACGCGCAATTCACTGCACCCACGCCCCGACGTTTTCCTGCACTGAGACCGTTGGTATCCGCTTGGATAGACTACGCGATCACGAAACCATACGAAATGGAGAGCGCGGCCAAGCGCAAAGCCGCCAGTGCTGCCGTGGGCGACAGCGATGGTCGCCCAACCAAGCGACAGAAAGTGCCGGTACGTGCAGCCTGCATTGGTGGTTATTGCATCGCAGGCGGTGGTCTGGAGATGTGGAGAGGTGCTGGGAGCGATGCGGGATGGCTCCTGGACAAGAAGCGCGCGACACCTGGGGGTTCGACGAGCATGCCCATCACCTCCGCCGGCCCCTCCATGGCGCCGCAACACCACACGCACCGCCGGCGATGCATACGGACGTCTAGGCGAGAAGATGTACAGAAAATCGGGGAAAGAGCGCTAACAATGGACCGCTTGCGTGCAGGCCGAATCGAACGCGAACTCGGAGACGGTAGAGTCAACAACGACGCAGGGCTTAAAGTTCCTCGAGAGCTTGAAGCAGGCCAAAGACAAGACGTACGCGCCCAGCCCAATCTTTTAGCCTTGCCTGGGGCAGCTTCCATCCTCCCAGACGCCATGACTGACAGCTCGCAGCGGACGACACATAGCCGGCCACTTCCTCACTTTGCCCAGCAAGGTATGCTCCCTGCGTGCCTGTCGCCTCAGACTAGCTAACACCTGCGCATAGACTGAGCTTCCTGACTACTACGTCCATATCAAGCTGCCAATCGCCATAGATACCATCGAGGTGCGCTCCACTAATTTCATTGTCGTTTACCCAACCTACATCATAACACACTGGCCGACTGCGCTGCCGAGTGTCTCCAAGCTCTGCCATATCATACGGCATTTCAGAGACCGCAGCAGCGAGCTATACTATTGATTGCTGTTCACTTTTAGAGGATATCCCACTAATATGCCATGTTCAGGACAAGCTCAACAAAGGAGAATACACGAGCCTCGCCCAAGTCGAAAGCGATTGCAAGCGGCTTGTCAACAACGCCAAAGCCTACAATGACAAGAAGTCAGCCATATACGAAGATGCCGAGCGTCTGCGAAAGACGGCGTCAAACTGGATGGTGAAGCACAACCCGGCGTATCGAGACGGAAATTATGTTGCGGTAGCCACACCAGTACCAGGCGAGAACAATTCCCTCCCAGGGAAGCCTATCTCCCGCATCGCATCGACTCCAAGAGCTGCACACACGCCTGTAGCCACTCCGGACAGCACAGAACGCCCTCGACGAGCGGCGGCGGCCGTGCAATCTACACCAGCACCGTCGAAGCTTCGCCAGTCAGCGTCTGCTGCCCTGGAAGAAGACGATGAGGATGATGACGACAATCCAAGTTTCGCTGGGAAGACGTTCCAGCAGGCACAAGAACAGATCGTCAGAGAGATTATCGATTATGAAGAGTGAGTTAGAATGTCTTGCCCCGGAATGCTCTCGTGCTAACACACATCCTAGCGGCGGCTTGCAGATCTTCGTACCTTTCCAGAACCTCCCACCTCGAAGTTTGAAGGATTACTACCAGTTGATCAAAGATCCCATGTCGCTGTCCGCCGTGCAGAAGAAGGTCAAAGGTGTTTTGGGGCGCGAAGCACCGACCGGACTCACCCTTTTCAAGAGCTGGGATGCATTCGAGAATGCCATGATCGCAATCTGGAAAAATGCCCGCATTTATAACGAAGATGGAAGCGACATCTACAACCTTTCCTTGGAGCTCGAGGTATGCGCAACATTTCGAGCTTGATTTTCATGAATACTGATCAAGATAGGAAATTTTCTACAAAAAACTCAGAGAAGCCAAAGCCAAGGTCGATGAGCCGCCACAGCCGAAACTCAAACTCAATATGTCGACCGGAGCAGCGGCTCCAAAGCAGCAGTTGAAGCTAAAGCTCAGACAGAGCCCAGGGTCAGACCCCAATACGCCAGGTGCACGCAGCTCCGCTACACCCAGTGTCATAGTTGACAGTGAAGCTCTTCATCGGCAGCAACGACACGTCTTGGACAGCATGACTAGCAACCGAGCATCTCGGCCAGTGTCAGCAGGAAAAGCAGGAACACCGACAGCTTCAACCAACCCGTTCACTGGACCCAGAGGTAACTCTACGACTAGTTCACAATTCCCCGCTGCGCAGACAAAAACTGCAGGTTCTCCACCAGCAATCAATGGTGTTAAGCAAGATGTGCAGTCGCCAGCACTTAGCGCCATCCGACCAGCGAGTACCAGATCGGATAGTCAGGGTTACAGTCTAAGTGTACCAATACAGACTTCGCTCCCAATCATGGCCCCACCGCACACTACATCCCGGCCAACAAGTGGCAGTCCACACCCGAATGGCGTCCCTCCGCAGACTGGTTACAATGCTCCCTATCAGCCACCGAGTTACTACGTTCCTCCTGCAGTGCCTCGCGTCGATAGCTTCAGAAAAGTGCCACTGAAGAGTGAGTCTTCTTAAACGCATGATATCGATCACACTTCTGACCAGTGAACAGGCATCGACGAGTCTTTGATCCCAAAGATAACGCTAAACACACACCCAGCACTCAACATTGCCAAGCCATGGACTGTGGATATCTTTGCTAGCAAGCAGAAGACCGCACACAGCGCCACGATCGTCGTCTCACCCACTCATTCTTACCTGCAAATTACGCCAAATATCCCCATTGCGTTGACGGGTCGCTTGTACCGTCTTTTCGTCACCGTCAACGGCAACAGAACACTAGAGGTCAACCGCGTCCCTGTCACTGCAGGCATCAATGGCACCAGTCCAGGCCCGGGCTACGAAGGCGGTAAGAAGAAAGGCGAGCCGGTGTTCGAGGCGAAGCTTGTTGGTGGTGTCAACCGCATCGAGGTTGAGCTCGTTGCGGAGAAGGACCGCAAGGGTCAACCTGAGAGTGGAAACGCGAAAGAACAGATTGAGATTGAGAAGTGCACGATCTTCCTACATTTGATGCGGCAGTCTTCGTTCTAAGTGTTCGACGACAGTATGTGCTTTGCAGGCGAAGAGGTTAATAGGGAAGTGAAATCCCTTTGGAGGAGCTTCGAAGATAGGGACTCAGACTTTATGGCGTTCTGGAGTTATGGTAGCATCAGCGAAGGATTCCGGGGTTATGCTTGTTTGTCTCACAAATACCCGGTAGGGTCAACCGGTCGGTTCGAACTTGAATCAGTGGAATCTAGCGGACGTTGTTTCGCATCCGTACGGGGAAGCCATGTTAGTTGTTAGCATGGGCATATCCTGTTGTACAAGCGCAGCCACGAATAGCAAATGTTTGAATATTGTAGTTGCCTGCGCCAATTGGGTAATGAGCTACTGATAAATCACGTGAACTAAGTGCGTTGTTCTTGCATTTGTTTTTACGGTGCTCTCTCCGAGCTCCGCCATTGCCCAAGTTGTCACGTCAACTAATCGGGAGTCCCATTCAGCCGCTTTGATTCTAAAAGCATGGATAAGTCGATCCCAATCAAGAACATGTACCTTCGACTTCCCTAATCTCTTGGGTTTCTGCGTCTGCAACGTTTGAATGTTGCTGGTGGATATCTGGTAAGCAGGATGACTGCATTTGGGCCGTCTGCATTTACGAACGCAGCCCACTTTCGCGTCCCTCCCACGATGTCAGACTGAGAATCATGTTTGGGACACTGAATACCAAGGCGCTGGGACCAGGTGTGGTTGCGCAGATGTGGGTGCGGACGTGTCGTGCATGAGGCGTTTCTGCATGATCGGGACTCCACTTTCTTAGTCCGTAGAGCTTACTTACAGCAAGACATAAGAGACTGAGGCAGTCCACTGGTCCCAGTAAGAACGATAGCTGAGAGATTCCTTTTTTTTGATCAAGTGTCAACCCCTCACTTGAACGTAAGGTTGATCCTTTCAAAATCACAACCTCAGTAGAAGCACTTCTAGCACCGCATTGTCAGCACCCTAGGCTACTTGTACCTATTTAAAAACAACAAACACGCTGCAACATACGGATATACTACCAACCAGCAAGAATGGTATACCAGCGAAGACCAGGTCTCCTCCTCGTCGGCCCACGCCTACACGATCCCACACCAGAAAACGCAGCAACGTTCCTCCGCTGGACGCACCTGCATATTCGCGACCTGGTCAACATCCCCGAGGATCCGCATCTCGGCCGTCTGACACGCAGTTTTCGCTTCACTGCACCGGAAAGTGAATCAAAGTACTCGCATGACGAGACCAAAGGCTACTCGCCATACTTTTACACCTCTATTGTTGACGACATTGGGATCTTGCAAAGCCAGCCGTATTATGACCTTAGCAGGCTTCTCAATCTTGAGGAAACAAGGAAGCTAGAGGATGGAGAGGAGCCGGTCGGCTATGGGACGGAGGGAGCGATGGTGTGGAATGTGGTGAATGCGAAGTTTGCTGTATACACAGAGGTAGAAAGTGGTGAGTTTATTTTCGTATCTTACGGCGGATGATGTATGATGGGGTATACGTAAATATAAGAGTTAGATTGAACTAACACGTGCATAGCTACATTCAAAGAGGGAAGAGAAGTAGGATCTTACCAGAACCTACCCCTTTCGTACACGTCGAAGGCAGGATCAAAGGCCTCAGCACCACTGTCTATCCTCATCGGCCTGTCCATTGATCTCCCTACCTCAACAAGTTCTCCTGAAATCCCGCAAATGTTGCAAGCCTCGCTCTTAGAACGTTTCTCCTCTGCACCACCATCTCTTAAACCTTACACCTCCCTCTACCATTGGGCAGGTGTCGAAGCACAACCTGCACTCCACCCGCTTATCGACTGCGAGGCGAGTGGATCGTGGATGGTCACGTTACTGATTATTGACGAGGAGGGTGGGGTGCTACAGCGGGAGCATGTGAACGATATGGTGGGAAAGTGGGTGGCAAGTGTTGATGGAAAAGAAGGAGTGAAGGTCAACTTCGGGGTATGGGATGGAGAGGTGTTTGTGAGTTAGTCGAATGTTGTATGCAGCGAAGGTCTACAATTTAGCGAAAGGTTTGTTGTGTCCTCAGTGACTGGATGGTACGGCATTCTCAGGCCATATGAGTACAAAATATTCGAGCAGGTTTGCATGCATTGGTCTTCAAACAGTATCTGAGAAGTGAAGTTCGAGCTGAAATGCACTGCCTAGAATATCAAGAGCCAACACAAGGTGCCAACCCTCGGCAAGTCAAAGTTCGATGAAGATCACAGCTTGGCGATCCCGCACCGCTGATCACCTGTGACCGCTCCTTGAGTACGTTCGGCCTTTCTGCGCGGGTTTTCGGACGCTTTGTGCCTACCTTCGGATTACTGTGCAGCACAAAATGCCAGCTCATGCGCATTCCTCGCCAAAGCCCACGTTCACATGGCCGTCCTCTCGCTTCCCAATCAGTCACGACTCTTCTTCCGGAGCATCCGCCGCAAACAGATAGACACACTTTGCCGGCTCAATGTCCAACTCGCATGCTGAATTACTGTCCGCCGCGTTGTTTGATTTCTGCGCACTTTCATGCTTGCCGCGAACCAAGTCTCTGAGGAAGCCCTTGGATTTATTGGGGGCCTTCTGAACCCATGTTCTTCGGGAGGATTTTACTGGCATTTGGTGGTGATGCAGAGTGTGCTGACCGTCAATCTGGACCATCGAGAGCTAAGGCATTAGTGCTATTGGGAAGGAGATAAGTATGATTTCGTGGAGTTTGTTGAATGGTTGATGTAGACACATGTCAGAGCACGACACACAGTGCTCTGATGGCACCAAGTGCGTCCAGGCCTCGCTATGGAAGAGTCTGCGGGTTCATACTATTAGGCGTCCTACAATGGAGAGATTTTACCTTTCAGTATCTGCGTAGCTGTTGGGCGGTACAATACAAATTCTGTCAGATTTTCAGCCTTACTAGTAAAAAGTGTGCAATAGACTTCACTAGAGCATAATCAATCTGTGGTCAGCCACTATTGGGAGGCTTGATCTGGGTAATGCTGCGGGGGAGCTCTTATCCTGATCCCATAATCAACGACTTAGCATTGAGTTCAGCTCACCATCGCAACGGGCAGAGTTCGCGCATGCCGAAGATAAGATGAGAGCGGTCTGCAAGAACGTTGGCGAGGGGCCTATTTGCGAGGAAGGCGTCCGACGTGTCGGCTTGTGGAGGCAACAGGAAAGAAGTGGGGATATACGAGAGAGTCCTTCGCGCCTCGGCTGGGGGTAGAGATCCAGAATGTCTGAAAATAGGCTTCTAGTCGATCACTAATGGTAGGCTAGCGTAGACAGATCTTGGCGATGTCGCTAGTGGTGGGAGGGGGAAACGGGATAGTCTTACTAGCGAAGTTCCGGTTCCGATGCCTTAGTCCTAGTCGCGTAGTTGATCAGACCATGTTCATTCCGAGTCTGTTGATCTGCCGCAGCGGCTTCGGAAGATTAAGAAAGTGACTCACAAGTTCACAGAATCTTTGTCTGGTTGAACGTCGATAGATAGCTTGAACACTTCATCGTGGCTTGAGACTACTCTTGCGCAACCAGATGTTTCCTTTTCTGCATTGACATCAAAAACTGAGATATGGTAAGCATCCATGTTCCTTCTTGATGAGCACGGTGTATGAAGAAGTGTGTATCTGGATATGAGTATGCGAATGATACTTGGGGCCCAGGTAGATTTAGTAGCGAATTTCGATTGAAGAAATCCGGATGGAGACTTCCTTAGACTCAATTGGACTATGAGCTACAACTGAAATTCCTAAACAGAACTTGCGGATCGGTGAAACCGAGAGCTAGGATCGAAGTGCACTTGTTACGCTCTAGCTCCGCAAAGCGACTAACCACTTCTAGAGGATGGTTCCCTATGGTTCCCTATGGTTCCTCAATCAAGCAAGTGTGGAATGAGAACCTAGAACCATCCTATTCAAGTTGGTGAATGCTTAAATTTCTCGTTAAAAGCTACCGTGGTTCTGATCTTGTCATCCTTTATTCAAGGCTTTCCGAAGTCGATAAGGCGGCACGAGGTAGCCAAGTCAAAGCTACACCACAATCGCGGTCGCGTATTTCCACCAAAACAAGCAAGTCAGACAGAAGGGCATTCGCTTTCTATGGGCTTGATGGTTGTCGTCCCGCAGGTCGCTATTACCGGGCCTTATTCGCTTTATCGATAGCTCTGCTAGTCATGCCTGCGGTCTTACATCCAGGCCTCGCATTATCACATTGCACTTTCTCAGGCCTCGCATAGTCACACCCAACAAGAGGAAGAACACCCTCATTGCTCCCAATTTTAGAAGCATGGGCCGGCTCAGCTTCTCTGAAGTGTGGCATGGCGCAATTCTGTTCAGACTCAATTGTCGCATATCCATGTCGTGATCTGTCTATAGAGCGCAAGGCATACAGGTAAATTCTACCAGCGTGCTTCCTGTTCACACCGGCACTTGTTTCAGCTCGTTATATTGATTTACCTGAGACATACGACCTCAGGACTTCTTTGACGCTGCCAAGGCCAAATGGTAGGTCGAGACAAGGTAAGTAACCTAGTATCCCTCGTACCCCCGCCTCCAGAAAGTGGATACGCTCCTGTAACCCAATGCGAAGCTAACCAGGTCATCGGACATGGTACTAAGCGAAAACTAGTTGGCCTTACGATCCCGAGCTATGTTGTTCGTATTTTGTAGCCTTGACAATGCCAAGCTTTACAATGGTAGTCCATTGCCTTGGCAATCTGCAAGCCACTATTGAATGAGGCGACTATCCTTGACCCCAATGGAG
Organism: Pseudopyrenochaeta lycopersici; assembly: GCA_003313425.1. Classification (NCBI taxonomy): domain Eukaryota; kingdom Fungi; phylum Ascomycota; class Dothideomycetes; order Pleosporales; family Pseudopyrenochaetaceae; genus Pseudopyrenochaeta; species Pseudopyrenochaeta lycopersici. Next base: position 622,367 of record NHZP01000008.1, read on the forward strand.
AGCGAGAGATAGGTGGACTGCAAACTGAGATAGGCAGGGGACTATTGGTCTGCAGGTGTGGGGGCATTTTGAACGTCTTGTAATTGATAGGAACATTTCAGAATGTGAAGAGAAATTTACAAAAGTTAAAGACTTCAGAAAACGACACCAGGAACCTAGGTCAAAGCGTAGAGATATGGCCATCGAAGAATTAAATGGATTCTTAGTACTCGTCATGAATTGGCGGTAGTAAACAACCAAAGCCTCGGAATCTAGGGCTGAGTACTTCTCTCATCTTGTGGGACGATTCTCGCGTGTTGCATACGCCTATACGGACACTATGTCCAATGCTGGCGGTTGCTGACGTTGATACACCGGCGACCGGGTTCGAGAGTCTGCACTGATAGTGGACCGCCAAGTAAGCTTGATAGAAGGCTTCGGCTTGATAATCTTCGCTGGTTGATACTGTGGGGTAGATCTGTGTAACCTCGATGTTATTGTAATCCTGGGTGTCGGGCAGTCACACGAGATTGAAACTACCATGACAATACCGAGTGATTGGGGGAGATACTGCACGTTATATTGCCGGTGCATGCCCTTGCTCTCGGATCTGCATTTGTCAAGAGGCGGCTAAGGGCAAGCTACAAAGACCGTCTTAGCTCGACAGGGCTTCCCGACCTGTGTCACGTGCCTAGTCGGCGGCTTCCTAGCGCCGATCCAATAGAGCGAAGTCCAGACCTGATCCCTTCCCACGTTTTCCTCATCCGCCTATCTGGGTATGAAAAGTCCCCGCGTAATGTTTGACAGCCACAGCCGCGTTCAGTCTGCATGCTACCAAACTATTTTTAAATGGAGGCAAGCTCTTGAACAAGCCCCCACAAGATTTGACCAGCCATCAGCCTGCCACGATGGCGCTACTCGCCTGCTGTGCAGCTCGCTCATGCTGGTAAGAACAACAGGTCATTTGAATAGAGGCTTCGAGATCGTTTGCCGCCTGAGTTGTACTAGTCACGGTGTACCTCAGCTGTGGCTAGGAACCCCGGTACAAGACCCACTACTACGCTTTGGGATTTCCTCTTTGGTACGCCTTCGCTAGGCTTTACCCTGTTGGATCGTTCGCTCGGAAAAGGTTATTTTCCGATACACTATTGTAGTTAGCCTTGCATTTGGTCTTTCATGAGCCATCTGTCTAGAATGTGAGCTCGCGAACAAAGAACAGCTCAAAATTTGGAACATGCCAATTTCTGAACGACAAAGACGCACAGAAAGATTCAGGAAATTCCACAGCTAATCGACTTTGCGTCGCCGAGTAGATTACCTAGGCCCCTCGAAATTCATCGGATGTTGCAGGGTGTACTGCCGGCTGCTGACCTGCTACCGGGATATCCTTAGGCCAAGAGGACGACAGGGTCTACCATCTGCCTGGTCCTTGCTCACATCCAAGCCTCTCAAGCCATGTCTGGGCATAGCTACCAAGTCTTCGGCCTCGCGGGACGTGGCTTGGAGCAGACTGCCGCATGGCGAGACCCCATAGCTCTAGCGAACGTGGCTACCACGCCGACTGACAGCCCACTGAGTTTTTTTGTGTACTAGACGCCGAAGTGAAGCTTATGCGGATATGGACTTAACAGATCTAGATGGCGGAGTGGACCGAGTACTCGAGAACTCTGAATGGGGCCTCACAATCGTTCCGGCCCTCGTATCATGGCGGCTCTTCGAATATAAAATACATGCTGGCGCCTATCTGCATGAGTTCATCAGCCAAATTCCCTCATACTTGCTCAATAACTTTGGGTGTAGTTCATTCCAGACTTCTAGGTCTCTTGTTTATCAGCTCGTACCATGAGAAATTTTCTCTCTTTTGGCGTCTCTGCCATCCTGGCATGCCAGGCACTGGCCGGTGACGACAAATGGCTCAGCCCAGAGTACAAACAGATCTTCCAAAACCCCCTTCCCATTCCTGAACCTAAGAAAAAGTCATAGTAAGTATAGCAAATCTGATATACTCTCGCAGTGCTAATTGCCCTAGCACCTACAAGAATGCCACAACTGGAAACGAGATCGACTTTTATGAGATTGATGTCAAGGAATTCTACCAGCAGGTTTATCCGGGACTGAAGCCAGCCAGACTCGTTGGATACGATGGCGTGTCACCGGGGCCTACATTCCGAATGACCAAAGGTCGAGAGGCTATTGTACGCTTCAAGAACCATGGTGATAAGGATCTCTCCGTTCATCTTCACGGCTCGTATAGTAGAGCACCCTTTGATGGCTGGGCTGAGGATACTACCAAGCCTGGCCAATACAAGGACTACTGTAAGCAATCATGTGCACGCTTGTGTCTGATCACATGACATTAACATTCGTTAGACTATCCTAACAAGCAGAGCGCACGAACACTATGGTATCATGACCACGCCATACATCATACAGCAGAGAATGCCTACTTTGGCCAAGCGGGTTTCTATATCCTGCATGACCCTGCTGAGGACGCTCTTGGCTTGCCATCAGGCGATTATGATCTTCCACTTGCCTTGACTGCAAAGCAGTACAACAAGGACGGAACTCTGTTTGACCCTAAGGATGAGCTCGTATCGCTTTGGGGTGATGTCATTCACGTCAATGGTCAACCATGGCCGTTCCATAAAGTCGAGCCCAGGAAGTACCGTCTCCGATTCCTCGATGCCTCCATCAGCCGTGCATTCAAACTCACATTTGAGGACGACAAGAACAAGAAAATTAATTTTCACGTCGTCGGCGCCGACACAGGGCTTTTGACTAGACCTGTTCCGAGCGACAACCTGGAGATTTCAATGGCTGAACGCTGGGAGGTTGTTATCGACTTCAGTGCATATGCTGGCAAGAACGTTACTCTCAAGAATGGTCGCGACGTTCAGCACGATGAAGACTACAACAGCACTGACAAGGTTATGCGATTTGTTGTTGGCACAAAAGTCACAAGCACAGCCGGCAACGGTAACCTCCCCGCTACTCTACGCACTGTTCCCTTCCCACCAAAGAAGAACGGCATCGATAGATCTTTCAAATTTGGCAGGACTAATGGTGAATGGACTGTCAACGGTGTTACTTTCGCCGACGTCAATAATCGCATCCTCGCCAAACCCCCACGCGGTGCTATCGAAATCTGGGAGCTCGAGAACTCCAGCGGTGGTTGGAGTCACCCAGTCCATATCCATCTTGTCGACTTCCAGATTTTGTCTCGTACCAAAGGCAAGCGCAGCGTTCTTCCCTACGAGAGAGAAGCCCTAAAGGATGTTGTCCTGCTTGGTGAGAACGAGGTCGTTACGGTTATTGCCCGATACGCCCCTTATGATGGCGTCTACATGTTTCACTGCCATAACCTCATCCATGAAGATCATGACATGATGGCTGCTTTCAATGTTACCAGCCTCCAAGATTGGGGCTACCCCGAAACCACTAAATTCATTGACCCCATGGAGCAGAAGTACCGCTCCAAGGATATCAATGATAACGACGACAAAGATGAGAACATCTTCAAGAAGTGCGCGGAGTTTGAGGCCTTGGAGGCCTACAAGGACCCCGAAGCAATTGAAGCCGCCCTTGAATCTTACTACGCCAACGGCCCACCAAAGGCGACAACGCTTGCTACTAGCACGCGACCAGCTTCTTCTTCGGTCGAAGTCACTCCAGTGTCATCGGCAGCCAAGGCTCCTGCTGCGGTCATCACATCTGCACCGAAAGCGACGAGCACGAAGAAGAACGATGATGATAAGAAGAAGACAACGACAACCAAGAAGAAGTAGTCATCAAAGGAAACAAAAGCATAAATGTAAATATTGGGAAAATTTGGTTCTTATTGTACATATTCATTGGTCAAAGCATCTTAGGACTGGTTAGTTCGCATCACGACGACATGAACACGATACATTCTCTAATAGACTTAATTACTGAACAACCTTTGCTTATAATGGTTTTCTTGAGTGTGAGTAAACTTGGTGTCTCTTTCCTGCACTATGAAGCACACGTACGGCATCGTCCGCATCAGAGTGATTCACGTATGGGATCCTATACTGAGTACCTCACCAACAGTAATAATATCTGGGAAACAGGAAGGATGCAATATTGTCGAAAGATCACAAAGTAGTACCTGCAAAAGGTCGAGCCATTGCGAATTTCCTTGCTGCGATTATGAGCAGCACCTTGTTCAGTAAAGCAGCGAGTATATTCAATACATCCCTCGCCAATCAGAACAGCCACCACAGTACCAAACTAGAAAAATCTGCTGACATACCACTATCGCAGTCTTCCATGTACTCGCCCAGATTCAACAAAATCAAATTCCATATTTTGCTTTCCCATCGCACACCCCCACACCTGGCCACCATAGTCGGCGAGAACCACCCACATTTTCATTTTCGCTAAGGCAATCACGAGAACCAATATGTGTAGCGAAGCCGTACTGTTCAGCGGCGCAAGTCGTGGTACCGCATCGAGTTGCTCAGTCAGGCTAAGGGATTTTCTTGAATGGTTCGCGATCCGACCTCGGGTATGGTAGGGGCTTTCTAGATCCAAAGGTGGCTGGAGCGAGGGGCTAGAGATCGGTTTGGGTATGTACCAGGAGATGTTGTGACAACCTTTGTGGAATGTGCGGTTTTCTTTGTTTGGTGTGTGGGTGAGGCACCATTTACAAAGAACGTAGACGGCGTTCTGATCTTGGCGATGCTGGTGATGTCTAGGCGTGGGGTCCAATTAACTGGTCCATCGATTGTAGAGTGTAAAGAGTATGCGTCTGGTTGTAGACATTAGCGAGCTACTGACTACGGGCTGATGGCTCGGTGTAAGAGCGTTACACGTGTGAAAGAAAATTCCGCAGGAATAATGTACTTTGTATGTAGCATCGACTGGGGGGCCTTTTGCCAATCCAGCGTCTGTTGATTTCGTGCGCCAGATGCTAAGCGACCAGCTCTGCTTCATGTTGCTCATCTTTAATTCTCCCTGTTCGGTTTTTCTCCTCTAAACCAGTCTCCCACATTCTCTTCTAAAGATCTTTGAGAGTTCCTTGAGGTAGCAGCCAAGTTTTTGTCTCTTTCTTTCATCTCTCCAGATATCAAACATAGTATTTAAACTCATTGTGGTGACATTCTCCAGCTTAGGAGCCTCTTTAAGTGAATTCAAACTTTTTTTGATGATTAAGGAAGTTTTGGTGATTGATGAATACCTAGCTGATTTCTCTTTTTTGGTTCGTATATTCAGCAATGCAGTTCATATTCTTGTATTCGCTCCAGTCATAATAAATCCATTGGAGCCATCTTGCTGAATGCACAAGGGACGTCGAGAGTCAACCCACGGTGAGCCATTCGTATGGAGTCGACAACGATTATGATAGAGGATGCCCATCCACGACTGGCAATCAAGGCTAGAGAACTCTATCTCCATCAAAACAACCTGTATAATCAGCGGTTATGAGCGACACAAGGGTCAATGTTTACCGAGGTCGTTAGTGCGGAGGACACAATGATGAAGCCGTGAACTAGATTTCATGTTGATGATGCTTCTGCAAGACACTGACATACATACATATATGAAAGAAGTGGAGCATGGCAAAGTCGTGCCGCTTTCAAACGAGTGAACAGCAACGACAAGCTGAACGGTAGTGCCAGCTGCCAAGCTATTTCCAAAGATCTGAAGCCGCGGGAACTTAAAACCACAACGTCGGAAGCATCCACATCCCCACTCTGTACCAAACAACAACACAAGATGACGAACCTGGATCTATTACTGCTCAAGGGAGCCTCTGCAAGTAACCCTGAAGAAGGTCTCCAAGAATTGCGGTACACCATTCTCACGAAAGGTATCCCTGCAAATAGTGAGGGCATGGTGAGTTCCCCTCAAGGTCTCGCCCATACATCAGGCGCCTGGTCGGCAATGCAATGAGTTGTATGGCAATTCTGCTCAAGATGGCAAGCAGCTAACAACTCTTCATTGTAGTCCGAGTTGCGCATATATATATGGCTCATCTTGCTCAATGCGCCCCCGCTTCGCACGGACGTGTATCTCGACCTCGTCCGACAAGGCGCGTCTCCGGCGCATGCGAAGATCCAGAACGACACTTTTCGTACGTTTCAAGGCGATCCTCTCTTTCGGCGGCGCGTCACACAGAACAGCATCACCCGTGTGCTGAACGCTGTCGCGTGGAGGCTCAATGACGCGCACGAGGCCCGAGTCAATGGCTGGCAGTCTCCACCGACACTATCTGAATTTGGCGGCAGCCCAGATACCTCAATGATGTCCCGCCACTCCCTCACTGGAGGTGCTCGAACAGAAGCATCTACTACAAATGATGCGGAGCAGATTGGCTATGTGCAGGGCATGAATGTCCTGTGCGGCCCGTTTCTGTATGCTTCCCGTAGTGAGGTTGAGGCGTTTACCGGCTTCGAGAAACTCATCACTCAAGAGTGTCCGGGATATGTGCGGGGATCAATGGATGGCGTTCACAAGGGTCTGGCGCTGGTCGATAGAGTGCTGGAAGTGGTCGACCCGAAGCTATTTGGACACCTGATGTCCCACCATATGGAAGCCAAGATCTACGCCTTCGCGTCAGTGCTCACCATGTGTGCCTGTACGCCACCTTTGCCCGAAGTGCTTCAGCTTTGGGACTTCCTCTTCGCGTACGGGCCACATTTGAACATCCTGTGTATTGTAGCACAACTTGTCTTGATTCGAACAGACATTTTGAACAGTCCGAGGTCAGTCCGTTCATTGGACCATGTCTACTACGCTAACGCTACATCAGCCCCAACCAAATACTGCGAAATCTCCCTTCTCTAAATGCTCGGAAGATTGTTGGCGTTGCTATGAGCTTCGCAGGCAAGATCCCTGAAGACATGTATGCAGAGATTATCAATCACGCGAAATGAGGAGTCGCGAGGATTGTGGACAGTGATACGATGAAAAAAATTAAAAAAAAATGACGATTTACGAAGATACGAACTCATGATACCCGTGGGGAGGAAAAAGGTGTGGAAGTCTGGAAGGGTTTTAGATGATTAGACTAGTTGCCCATATGCGTGGGTAACTGTTGATAATATCGACCTTTCTCTCATTGTACTTTGTACTCTCGTGATGATATGCTTTCTTGATGCTCAATTGAACAAAACTCCTTGTACGTCCAAGCCAATTTTGACATGGCCTAAGATTGCTGATGCGACGTCGGTTAAGAAGGGCATTGGAACGGAGGTGGGAGTATCACTACGTCTGGACTAGGTCAAGGTGGTTTGGAGTGTTCAGTTGGATAGCAACTGCCTTGAGTGTTTATTTGAAATATTGGTATAAGCATATGTACGGTCATGAGGTTGCTTTCATTCATATTTTACATACACAGCGCCTGTGTCTGGTAGATTTTGGTACATCATCAAGGTATATCAGCATCATCGTCATCCCCACCAAAGCCAAAGCTGAAGCCTCCAGATTCTTCCGCTTCTTCTCCGCCTTTGGTCAATTCCTCCCATTTGCCCCGCCCCTTTTTTGCCTTTCTTTCTAGCTCCTGAAGCCCTTCCTCGAGAATTTCGGGATGTTGCTCTCTCAGCCTCTCCACGAATAGCTCGTATGCTCGATCACACACATCCTCCTTGAACCCACTTACTTCGCCCCTTTGATCTCGCAAGAAGCCCAGCACGTCAGCCAAATTTTTCCTCGGTACAAAGTTCTGCGTAAGTGCGAGGCTGTCCTCGAGATTGAGTACAAGGTGAAACCACCCGGATGGAACGTGAAGGACTTCGCCGGCGTAGCAGATGCCTTCTCTACAGCCTGGGGTCTGGCGCGCAAGTTCGTGGAAGGTGAGCATATATTCTGCGATGCTGAGTGGAGAGGTAATCTCTGACTGGTCGTCGCTCACAATCACGCCTGGAGGTGGCTCTATGCCAGGTCCGGCGGGGAACATCAACCAATATTTACTCCCAGTGAGCACCGCGTTCCATGCACTAGTCGCGTTTGGGTCTTTATGGAATGTGCTCCCACTTCTTTTTGGGCCCATGATCATCCAACGGCAATCTGGGCGATGTTCGCCGAGTACGCTGAAGAGATCTTCTCCAAAACATGTCGGACTCCAGTATGCTGCTTCCTTCGAATGTGGCGGTGCAGTGATGTCGATCCCAGTCTTTTCAGCAAACGCACGGTCGAAGACGTAGAGAGGAGATTCATCGGCATTGTTGTACATGTATGATATGTATTTTGCCATGGGCCAGTCTACTGCCTCAGCCCTGAACTTAGTGTCGGGGAACTTTTTGAGGAGATACTCGGGTGTCCAAGATCCATAAACGGGCCATTCTTCCACTGGTGAGGTGAGAATAAAGGGCTTGCCAGTCCATTTCTCTGCATACTCCTGAGCTGTGAGATTGGACAAACGAGCAATCTCGTTTTGCTTGGGAATGTTGCGGGCAAAGGAGTTCAGTGACGTATGAGCGCATTGGAACGGCCGGTACAGGACATCCGAGAAGAGATTGGTGCAAGGTATTGAAGTGATGTTCTCGCGGGGTGTGTTGAGATAGGTTGCTCGCCATGTTCCGCGCCATTCGAAGTCTTCCGGAGAGGAACTATTTACTGGTCAGTAACCGATGCTGAGATGGGCATATGAACGGTTTTTTGATAACTGGAGCAAGCAAGTTTCAAATCTTGGCTGATGACTGGCCAAAAAGGGAGACAAGATACGAAGGGATGCATATAGGCCGTGTAACAATCGGACGCGAATGATTTCGAGGACACAGCAACGTTGATCAACATATACTTGGAAAGATATGAAACACTGAAAGATCGATGCCCATACAATACATGGGCAACAGCAGAGCTTATTTTCGTCAACTGCATGTACGTAAACTTAAATGCTCGGGCGCACTTGCAGTTGGCAAAACTGAGGCACTTGCACTGCTCAAGCGACCTCAACTTGGAGAGCTGAACAGTACTCCACGAATCGGTATAATCTACCAAAAACGAGCTCGTTGCATGTCAAACGTGACTGTGACGGTGACTGTAACTGGGAAAGACGAAACAGGAAAGTCGAGTCATAAAATTCACCGAACGCTGTACTCACCCAACAAACAAAGCTCTCCACAACTCATCCAACCTGCAAAAGGCATACAGGGCACGACATGTGCTCCCCAAGCGGATCAGGACGTCAGCGTCAAATGAGTCAAGAATGTGGCTTAGAAGCTCATCGGGCAGCCTGGCGAAGGATCCAGAGCGTGACTTGATGTTCTCAGATGCCGTGTAAGCATTCCCAGCAGGTTTGATGCCCAGAGGATGCGAGGGCACGGCAGCCGCCACATCTTCGTCGTTGTTCTGGAAGTTCGCCGCGGCAGAGATTTTGGGTCTTTTGGAGGGTCGTGATTCGGCACAGGCGAAGCTGGGGTTCTCTAGTATGCCGGGCGCCATGTCAAAGGCGGATTGACAACAATGCGTCGTGATTGCTCAGCGCGCGCGTGGGTGCAGCTGCAAACAGGAGCACTAGGCGCAGGCAGCGGACGGCAAGGAGTCATAGACCAGGGCTGCAGTTCGGCGGAGGTGAAGGCGAAACCGTGGGAGATTTGCCTCTGACTTCACAGGCTGGAATTTTTAGCGAGCGTTTTTGGCGCTAGCACAGCGAACCTAAGAGATTTTTTTGGCTTATAACGTTGGCCGCCCGCCCACCTCCTGCTCCTCCATCCCACCAACACCACAAAACACAGTACAGCAACCCACTAACCCTAGATATCCATTCGATTCTCGCGCAGAGGATCTGGTATCTAGTTTTCCCACCACAAATACAAGCACCAGCGGCGGCATCCAGAGGATCCTCCGCGTTCAACCCCGCCACGAGTTTTTTCCGACTACGAGGCACCGCCAGTAGTCGCCAGCACACCAGTCGCAATCATGGCTGATAAGGGTCTTGAGGATGTGCCTGAGGGTGAGTGACGCCCCGCGACTGCCGCCACTGGACCGCGACAGCCTCAGCTGGGGGTCTTGTGAGCCCAGGCTAACCCGCACGCAGGCCAGATCGAGTCCAACTACGATGAGACGACCGACTCCTTCGACGCGATGAACCTGAAGGCCGAGCTCCTCCGTGGAGTCTACGCCTACGGTTTCGAGCGCCCTTCCGCCATCCAGCAGCGCGCCATCATGCCCGTCATCAAGGGTAAGTCTGCCCGGCCCCGCCACCGCACCCACCAGTGCAGGCACTGACGTAGACACAGGCCACGATGTCATTGCGCAGGCCCAGTCAGGTACCGGTAAAACGGCCACCTTCTCCATCTCGACCCTCCAGAAGATCGACTCCAACATCAAGGCCTGCCAGGCGCTAATCCTCGCCCCTACCCGCGAGCTGGCCCAGCAGATCCAGAAGGTGGTCGTGGCCATCGGCGACTTCATGGACGTCCAGTGCCACGCCTGCATTGGCGGCACCAGCGTCCGTGACGACATGAAGGCCCTCCAGGACGGTCCCCAGGTCGTCGTGGGCACCCCCGGCCGTGTCCACGACATGATCCAGCGTCGTGTCTTGAAGACGGACCACATGAAGATGTTCGTCCTCGACGAGGCCGACGAGATGTTGTCTCGCGGTTTCACCGAGCAGATCTACGACATCTTCCAGCTCTTGCCCCAGTCCACCCAGGTCGTCCTCCTGTCCGCCACCATGCCCCAGGACGTGCTCGAGGTCACCACCAAGTTCATGCGCGACCCCGTCCGCATTCTCGTCAAGAAGGACGAGCTCACTCTCGAAGGTATCAAGCAGTTCTACATTGCTGTCGAGAAGGAGGACTGGAAGCTCGACACCCTCTCCGACTTGTACGAGACCGTCACAATTACCCAGGCCGTCATCTTCTGCAACACCCGCAGGAAGGTCGACTGGCTCACCGACAAGCTCACTGCCCGCGACTTCACCGTCTCCGCCATGCACGGTGACATGGACCAGGCTCAGCGTGATGTCATTATGAAGGAGTTCCGATCCGGATCTTCCCGTGTCCTTATCGCCACTGACCTCCTCGCCCGTGGTATCGATGTCCAGCAGGTCTCCCTTGTCATCAACTACGATCTCCCCGCCAACCGTGAGAACTACATCCATCGCATTGGTCGTGGTGGACGTTTCGGACGTAAGGGTGTTGCCATCAACTTCGTCACCGCCGACGATGTCCGCATGATGCGCGAGATTGAGCAGTTCTACAGCACACAGATCGAGGAGATGCCCATGAACGTGGCTGGTAAGCACATTTTGAACCCTGCAAGCCAAGAAATACCTGCTAACATACCCGCTAGATCTCATCTAAGAAGCTGTTTCTCGCTGCATTCCAACTACCGTCTCTCGTTACCCGCTGAATTTTGGTGGCGTAATTGGTATAGAGGCGGTGGTTTTTAATTCGAGCGTGCCTGCACGGCCGGGCGGCGCTCTCTGTTTGATTCGGCACAAAAGTGGTTCGAGGTAGGACGAGTCGTCGTCCATATATCGTGGCATCTTGGCGTTGGTCTTTCATGTGCGAAATGATTTCATCAAAAGAATGTCTGCATATGATAGAGATGAGCGACGGATGTTTAGTTGACGGATTGTTTTTCTTGTTCTGCAACCTACTGTTTCTTTCCTACTTCTCTGAGGGTTCGCTCCGAGTTGTCGGGCCATGTTCGCGCGACGGGATTTCTTCTCTGTTGCCACGCATGTCGATGATAACGATCATGAGTTTCCTGTCATATAGAGATGCGATCCAATTACACGATAGTCACTTAAGATGCTCCCGCTTTGTCATGTTGACGTGCATGAAGTAGCCTAGCGATGACCGAGACCGAACTTTCCCATATGAGACCCACGTGTTGTACAGAAAGAATATCACCACTACTCTGATTTGTGAGGGGAATTACCAGAATTTTACTGTAGCCTAGACACACATCTTAGGGAATTGGAGATTCTACTACGAGGTTCATTTCAATCCGCGTATCGATAGCCTCGGTCCATGACATCAGCCCCTCCGACTCCAAGTCCCGTCTCACGCGCAACTAATGAGGCCAACAGCATGGCTCGCCCAAAGCAAAGTCATTGCGACCATGGCGCTTTCTCAAACTTCTATTGTAGGTTCGCGCCCTCCTTGCATATCTTCATGAGCATCATGTGCGCCAACTTGCCCCTCACAATTCACCAAATGCGCATTTGCAACGAATACTGATCTTTATCACAGCAAGCTCTGAACCGCCTTCGTGCCTACACACCTCCCCCGACGCAGTGGTATAACTGTCCCCTCACACGGCGCGCTGCCGTTCTCATTCTGCTCTTCCCAGATCGCCATGGCGAGCTCAAAGTCGTTCTCACCATGCGGAGCGCGAAATTGAGATCGTATGCGGGACAGGCAGCACTTCCTGGAGGTACTTCTCGGAATTCCACGAGTAGGAGGCTACAGTATCGAGAGCAAGAGGCTAATCTGGCACAGGCAAAGCGGATACGCTCGAGGAAACACCATGGGACACATCGCGACGAGAAGCATATGAAGAAATTGGCCTACCCATAAACGAGGAGAAGCTACGAGGCTTCAAAGTAGAGCATCTCTGCGAACTACCGACAAATCTGGCAAAAACGGAACTCGGTGTACGGCCCTGCGTTGCCTACTTATGCCCCTCGTCCACTTCCTCATCGAACGGAAACGAACCTTCCGTCGAGGAGAGACTGATACCTCGCCTCGACCCTAAAGAAGTGGCCGCAGTGTTCACGGCACCCTTTCATTCTTTCCTACGCAAGGAATGGACCGGCGATGGCCCAGCACCCGTACAGAAGGACGGCAGACCAGAGAAATGGTACAGAGGCAGCTGGACAGACTGGCACGAGTCTCGCTGGCGCATGCACAACTTTTACATCCCGCGCCCTCCACCATCTCCCACTTCCCTCTTGCGTAACCCGTCAAACTCCTCTCCACCGCCCGGGCCAACACCTACACCCTACTCCAGTTTGCCCGACGGCGACGATCCCCGCCCCGAGCCCAACGCGCTAGACGACCTCACCACGTTTAGAGTCTTCGGCATGACAGCCAGGATACTGGTAGATGCCGCGCGTGTTGCGTACGGCGAGGAACCGGATTTTGAGCATAACAGCCATCATGGGGATGAAGACATGATTAGGCGATTGCTGAAGATGGGTAGGCTGAGTGAGGTGAGGAAGAAGGGGGAAGTTTTGACAAACGAAGTAATCAGGGAGGCTAGTAAGATGTGATGTATACAGGTGTATAAGAGATAGAGATAGAAGGGTGTGTTGAAGAACGGTCTAGAGCGCTAGAAGAGAGAAACATGACTGTAAAGTTGTATAGATTATCTAACAATTACACTCCTCGATTTTGGTAATGTTGCTTCGTGATTGCTGCGCCTATTTGCCACGTGTACTCGAGTCTTGTTATATGGCTATTTGCCAAGTGAATGCATATATTGAGTTTATCACAAGGCCCCAGAATAAGCCTTGCGTACTACTCCCTTGCTCACGTCCTTGCAGCGTTAGGAACTCCTAACCCTATAATTTGGCGAACTCGGTTGAAGTTTGATGGAACGAGAAATCATGATATCAGTGTGTTGTGGACATGAGTTTGATGAGTGAGACCCGTAGATCACTTACCGGATAGTCGACATTCTGGGCTCAAATGAACTGTGGCGAAGGCTCGAGCGCGAACGAGAATAATGACACTAGCATTGAATGACGACCCGATATTTGGTATCCCTAACTAACTCACTCGCTAAAAGTATATCACAATCAGATCTCCGTCCGGAATATATCGTTGTATACTTTAAGCACCTCTGTACTTGTCGATCCAAATCAGCAGCCCAGAGCACGGCTCTTCCTAATCACGCCTGCAACCTCTGCACGATATGCCATTCCTACATCCCGCTAAGTACACTCTGCACTCCTACACTGTTCGCATCATCTCTCTTCGCAATGAACCCCTTTAGTTCCTGTGCGTCCTGGGCTCCGGCAGCCCTTAAGCGATCGCGCAATGCCTCTGGCCCAATGATGAACAACGTGCTAACGTCCGTAAGGACATCCATGGCTCCAGGTTCCAGGTCTTCGCCTGTCGGCCAGCCTCTCACAAGCTCGACGTAAAGATTCATGTCTTTGGAAAGGCTGAGACCGCCGACCTGCGAGATGGAGAATTTCAGAATATGTGCAAGAACAAGGGAGCGCAGGCTGCGAGCAAGTTCGGCGAGGAAGAGGGATAGGTTGCGCCCTGAAAGGGCGGCTGTAGCTTGGGTTGCCACGCGAGTAAGAAATGCAGCGACGTCACGGCAGGCTTGAGTCTCGCTCATGACCATCATGTCATCCTCCTTGGGCCTGAAATCAGTCTTCTTTTGTTGGGCAAGGCATTTGCTGACCCAGTTCAGCGAAGCTGTTAGAGTGAGGTTGAGGATATTGGACAACTTTGATTCGAGAGTTGCCATTGTTACGTTGGTAGACTTCTCAATTTCACGACGGATAGTCAGATTAGGCGTGCATAAGGGAAGAAGGATCGTTGTAGTTGTTTGTTGGAGGAGATGTAGGATCGTGGTGATGGTATGGAGGGATGGCAGATGAGTCAGGTCGGGCGGTGTTTTCGAGTTCTCCTGCGATGCAGCATGATCTTGTGCGCTACATCGATGTTAACACTATGTCGAAGGACGGGAAAGGGGGAAACTCACGCTTCCAAAGCAGTCTCGAGATAGATCTCGCCCATCTGCCGCAATAACAGACTAAGCAGGATTTGCACATCTTTTGGTGTCTCATTGCCTGGTGATAACTCCAAACCACGCCCAACGCCCTCCGCGAGCCACTTCAACATCCGCTTGGCAACGGCCAGCGACAGCTTCCCATCCTCATCCGTCACATCGATATCTTTCTTCTCTTGCTGATCTTCCTTCAAACCAGCAATGCGAAGGAGCGTCGCCTTCTGGCTAGCTGGTAGGTCTGTACTCTCAAGACGCTCCATATACTTGTCACGAGCCGATGCTGCTAGTTCCTTGCCTCGCTGCGCAAGTGATCCAAAGTATGAGGTAGGCATCTTGCTTCGGCGGGAGTGGTAGATGGTGAATTTAAGGAGAAGTGAGGAGTACAGTTCGTCAAGGTTCTTCTTTTCTCGTTCAATATACTTTTCGCCGATAAAGTAGGAAGAGAACAGCTCTTCAAGTTGCTGATCAAGCGTAGCCGCAACTTGCGAAGTGACAGGCTCTGGGTGTTCGGTCAAGCCATGTGTCTTTAGGTCTTCCACAAGTTGAGTAATATAACTTCTCGAGGTTTGCAGGGAACGTAAAAATGCGAGGGATGAAAGATCGCTCGCTTTATCGAGGATCATCTCTAGTCGTTGTTGTATGGACTGTTGAAATATACGCTCCAGGAACTTGATCAACACCTCCTCATAGTATGGAAATGCTCGTCTGATGATTGCGGATTCTTCCTGTACAACAATCTTAACCTCATCGATGAGCGATTGAAGAGTTGGCTCAATGCCTGGCGGTTCTGCGTCTGGATCCTGAAGGCGATCCCACGTCTCTGCGTCGGTCGTGAGCTCTTCCGTGATTAGCTGGTTCCGGTCGATGAAGAACGAATGCTGATTCACGTAGGTTGCGATGACGCTGGCGCCATCGCTAAAGCCCCGTAGAGCAATCGCACAGTCGCGCATGCCATTGTAGTTTGGCCGTCGATAGCAATCGTCGAATTTGACAAGGAGGTCCTGCTCCAGGTTCTCTAGAAACTTTTCAATGACCTCCTTGGTTTTATGCTTTGGTCGCTGCGCCGGCCTCTTCTTCACCCCATTCTGTCCCTCGCCATTGAGGCGCGAATTAACTTCTGGGTCCAGACGGATGCTTATTCTCAGGAGCTGGCGAGCTATCTCGGCGCATCGCACAATATCGCCGCTTCTTCGGTGGTCTTCAAGAATATTGAGCTCGCCCCGTTCGCTGACTTCCTGCCAGCATTCGATCAAGAACTTTGCATCGAGAGCCCTCTTGCGCTGGCGGTCTAGCTCTTCTAGTCGCTCGCCTATGCGCATGGCAATATTCCCGCCAGAGTCTGGTCCTCCTTCATCGCCACCATTTAGAGAGCTGTCCAGCCTCTGAAACCGATCGATGGATTGCTCTAGCCTCCTGCCCAAGGACTCCACATTCTGGTTGTGCTGGGCTTCTGCACGCCTCACAGCCCCGGAGAGCTCATTCTCCTTCTCCTCGAGGTCCTCGGAAAGGTAGTTAAGTCGCGTCAATGCATGTTCAAATGTGCGGATGAGCGGTTTAGGATCGAAGGCCTGCTGGCCAGAAGTCGATCCTGACTTGCGCGACGCAGGTACAGCGGCGTCGGAGAGGTCTTCGATGAAATCTTTGACAATGAAATCTTTGCTCTGGGCACATTAGTATGGGCGCTGGAGGCAGGAGCCAAGGGGATTCTCACGGAGAACTTGTCCAACGTAAACTGTGGCCCTCGCATAGACGTCCTCGAGGTTGTGTGCGTGAGGACCGACGCCGATTCGGCGCTTGGGTTCTGCATGATTTGCAAGGGGTAGCTGCTCAATTTAAGGCTTGAGTGCTGGATGAGAAGATCACTCAGGATTGTGAAGCACTATCGCCCGTGTCCGGCCAGGTAATGCCGCCCCAGCGCTGGTGTTTTGGCCTCGTCGAAAAGCATGAGGCGTTGACTCTCGCTGCTGAGCGAAAATGCTTTGTGAGTTACCTGAGGAAGAGCGCAATTATTCCTGGGCCATGAGGTGCATCGCAGATAGCTTTCTTTCAGTCACCACCACTAAGCTGCTAGGTGGCCCTCATGTCGTGGATGTGGCTGATGGCGCCCCCCGCGTTCCGGTCCCATGTCTGCAATTGCAGCCGAATGGAGAGCAAGTGACCTCATGCACGACGAACCTTGAGCCGCCCAAGCCACTACGTCCTCTCTAAGACGGCGTGAAGATGGTACAAGCACGTGTTCTCGGCATTACCACAGCCATCTGCTCTTGCGACGACTTTGGCCGACACGCAATCGCGCCTCCTTCCAAGGCTGAGCAACCAAGATGTGCGCACTTGGCTTACTACGTCGGCAGTGACGGCCGCCACACGTATGCACCAGCCTCAACCTAGGAAATTCATATGATCTCACATCCCCCAACAATGCATAGCTATTGAGAGCATTCTTCCCTTCCTTTCCGAACATTACCCATCCCTTCATTGTAGTCCGCTAGACATTCAAAAAGCAATTAATTTTGATCGCAAACACGCAATTCATCGCCGCAATGGCCGTCACAGGCGTCACATCCACGCAGGAGACTGCCTTTCGCAAAGGCACGCTTGGCGGGAAGCAATTAACTGCCAAAGAGCGCGAAGAACTCTTAAAACCCTTCCTTCCCTCAGAACCAACCTCATCCGATGAAGCCAAAGCCAGAGCTGCCCGTCGCCGGCGCCTCTCCAAAGCGTCAAAACCCAAGAAACACGGCCCCGTCAAGAACTTCCTCTTTTTTGCGGTCCACCACATTATCGCCCTCTTCTTCAGCATCTTCTTTCGCTTCCGACGCGCCTTCCGCCTCGTCCGCGGAAAGGTCATCTCGCTCCTTAAATACCATCACCGCACGCCAGAGTTCATCGCGCATGATGTCAAGGGCCTTGAGAAGCTGCCAAAGCATCTCAGTGTAATAGTAGAGTACCAAGAAGATGATGGAAGCCAGGGAAATGCCGGACTTGAAGGGCTGGTGAATGATGTTTGTGAGATTGCGGCGTGGGCTGCGAGCGCAGGGATTCCACTCTTGAGTGTCTATGAACGGACGGGTGAGTACTCTCCCATTGAAGTAGATCGCATGAATCCAAGCTAACATAGCCTAGGTGTGCTTAAGAACTACCTTCCCCAAACACACGCCAGCATCTGGAATACGCTCGAATCCTACTTTGGGCCACGACGCAAACCGACCCTCTCGCTTCGCGCTCCCCACCTCAGCTCCTACTCTCCACCCAACACGCCTCCACAAACGGCTGAGCCCAATGGTGATAATATTAAGGAGGAGCGTCAGCATCTGACAGTCCTCTTGCTCTCAGAGCATGATGGACGAGACACGATTGTTGACTTGACACGTACACTTGCAGAGATGGCTCAAAAAGGCGACGTGCACCAGGAGCAGATCAACATGGACTTGATCGACGCTCAGCTTAGCGACCATGTCTCGAGTGAGCCGGATCTGTTGATTCTGTTCAGCCCAACAGTACAATTAAAAGGGTACCCTCCGTGGCAGCTGCGATTGACAGAGATATTGTAAGTATCACTATCTTGGATGCTTTACGCATGTACCTGCTAACAAATTCCTAGCCACCTACCAGACAACAAGGGCGTGAACTATCAAGTCTTCCTCCGAGCGCTATACAATTTTGCAAAGGTTGAAATGCGCATTGGGAGGTAACAAGGCGGCGCTTTATATTCTCTTTATCTCATCCTGTCAATACCCAGGTTTCATTCATAGAATAGCGAAATGACAAAATCACAGTCTCTATTTTTCTTTGTTGGGGCTTCATTGCATTGGTGTATGTCGATGGTCGATCCGGTCATCAAGACCTGGCGGATAACTGAAAGGCAGCGTTACTCATTACAGATAATTAATGACAGATGATATCAGAAAGAGGTCAAAACACAGATGGTGTGGTGAAAGAGACTACAAGTCATCAGACATTTTCTTCTCCTAGACGGTTGTTACAGCGCAACCATTGTCAGAGACCAAGTGAGCAATAAACGCCCTTATTCGATAAGGTCATCACATATACATATAGTAACATCGCCGAAGACTAGACAAGTGTGGAGTATCTCAGATGTGATAAATGGTGCTATCTACACCAAATCTTCATGCTCGCTGAAACTGCTTTGTGCGTCACAGCCACCGAGAGTAATGCACCTAACACCTGTATTCGTTGTAGGTCATCAAGTACACTATTCGCCCCACGAAAGAACCCATGCAACCAAGACCCAGACCATTTATTTGAGGGGAATGAAACGGGAAGAGTGTGTGGCACCAATACCCGGCCTTCCGTGCTTGACAGGCTTGCTGTACGCTAATTAGCCGGGTGTCGTTCTTCGGTATGTATGTAAGGGATTAGGGAATACGCACTATGAGATGGAGAACTCTCCAAGGTAGTGGCCGACCATCTCGGGCTTGATTTCGACCTGGTTGAACTCCTTGCCAGAGTAGACACCAATGACACTGCCGATCATCTCGGGAACGACGATCATGTTGCGGAGATGGGTCTTGACGAGGTCGGGCTTCTCATTGGGCTTCGCCTCCTGCTTCGACTTGCGGAGTTTCTTGATCAGACCCATGGGCTTGCGCTTGAGGCCGCGGTTGAACCTTCTACGGGCACGGGCATGGACGAGGTCGCGGAGCTCCTCTGAGCCAAGGTCGAGAAGCCTGGTTTTGTATCAGCATATCGTCACCACGACTGCAATGGGTCTATATCGATCCAACAGTCACTGAATCCAGAAGACGTACTGGTCAAGGTCAACACCACGGTACGAGAACTTCTTGAACGCTCTCTTCCTCTTAAGCTCTGCAAAATATAAAGTCAGCCCAAGGTCCCTCTTCATCTATTCTCCATGTTCTCTGCACCGGTGCAGCGTTCTATATGGGCTTGACAGCGTTCGACAGTGCCGACTGGATATCCGCGTTCGATTGCAAGGGCAGGGTGTATGGGGAGACATCGTAGGGAAATGTAAGAGCGTACCGGCAGCCTCCTCGGCGTTCTGTGTCACTGTTAGCAGGCTGCAGCCGAAATTCGTAGCGGTAAATACTCACGTATTCGGAATCAGCCATGATTGCGATTGTCGAAGTAGCTAGACAGTGAACTTCGATGGGGTCGCGGGGTGGTTGTCGGTCGTCGAAGTTGAAGTGCGCTGAATTGCAGTCGTGGGCTTCACGGCTGGCTAAGCGAGTCTTGGCGCGCTATCGTCGCCGCGCATTACTTGAATGCGGGACTTGAACATCACAAAATTTGACTATGATTGCCTCGTCTATTTATTATTATAGTGGCTAACCTATGGAGGACAAAATTTATCTTCGTTGTTCTCAAAGTTCGCTGCCATTCAAAGTGAAGGTTCCCAACATTTTGAATGAAGACCGATAAAAGTCGAAGGCAGCATATCAAAACATATTCAATCTCTCGGATAACACAATATGTTTAACTTAGCACCTGCTAAAATTCATACATTCACGAATCACAGTTACAACATATGCCAGGTGGAAGGGGTATTGAGGGTGCATGGCTTCATTCTGGGTATCTTAGCAGGCAAATAGTAAACTATTGCTGCGACATCTTTCTCCAAATCCCATCACTTGCTCGCTCGACACCGCCCAATTGCTCTTGTTCGTGTCGCATGATTCTAGTGATAGTCGAGGGATTGACCCAATCATACTTCGTTGACAGAGGTGTGACGATGCGCTTAGTCGAAGAGACCGAAGCCCATATCCTCATCGGACTCCTCCTTCTCCTCCTCCTTCTCTTCAGCCGCAGGCGCAGCGTCAGCACCACCGGATGCGGCCGCAGCGCCACCGGCAGCAGCAGCACCGCCGCCGGAGCCACCAGAGGGAACAGAGGCGAGTTTAGCGGAGCCCTCGGAGATCAACTGCAATATGTGAGTGCGATTTCGTGATATTGTTTCGAGGCGAAGGTCCATACCTCGTTGATGTCCTTGCCCTTGAGCTCGGAGATGAGCGTGTCAAGACGTTCGTCATCGGCCTCAATGCCGACGGACTCGAGGACAGCCTGTTCTACTTGTGAGCTACTGCATTTTGATTGTTCTTCCGAATCATCTAACCTTGACATCGGCGGCGGAAGGCGAGTCGTTACCACCAAGGCCAAGGAGAAGGTATGCTGCGAGATGCTTCATCGTGAAGGTGGTTTGCTGGTTTCGTTTATATGGAACAGGAGTTCAATCGATTTAACCTGCGTTAATCAGCACTCAAATTGTCGTCAGTAAGTTCAGAGGTAATGCGCACCGTATGACCGGAGACTGAAGCTTCAAGTTCTCGTCGTTGGGTTGTCGAAGGGAAAAGTTCGAGGTCGCTTGTGGAATTTTGACCTCCAGGGCAGGTGCGATTTCGCGAGCGACGCCACGCCGCATTTGAGCTAGCGTGACAGGCGATCATCACACGTGATCATTGGGCGCGGGTATAAAACCGCCAGTCCGCGCTGCAATTGCTCAGCACAAGCCCTGGCCGTCCACGCATTCGATATTTTACCAGTCCCGCGCGCTGCCTCCCTCCGCGCACGGTATCGCATTCTCCCGGCTATTCATATAGGCGACTTCCTACCCGGAAAGCATGTTCAACTTGCCCTCCAATCGATTTGAGCGGTAGCACTGAATCAAACGGTAATCCGTCGCCCGCCATGAGTGTGAGTTGAGCACCTCGGGCAGAACCGATCGTGAATATTGACCACCAAACCTTAGGCTTTTAGAGATATCATGTCCATCGTCGACCCGACAGCAACTAAGACGGCCACAGCACCTAAACAGGCCGTAACCGCGGGAGTTCCAAAACCCGCGCCGCGTCCGGTTGGAGGAGTGAATGGCGCATCTCAGACGCCGCAGCTTAAACGCAAAGCATCTGGCCCTGTTGAGAACAGTCAAGTCAAGATACAGCGGAATGATGGTGTTAGTCAACCACAGACAAATGGTCCAGGCCGCTCTATGTCAACGCCTGGCGCAGCGAGACCGAACCAACCCACACCTTCCTCGACCGTCCCATATCGTGGAACTGCAGCACCATCCTCTGCAAAGGTTGCGAGCCCAGTCGTGAGAAAACCCACCCCAGCGACAGGCACGTCCGGCGTTCCACTCAAAGCTGCCGCGCCTGCCCCGAAACCTGTCCCGGCCGCTGTTGGGCCATCCACTGCACCAGCTGCTGCACCTAAGAAGGGTTATTTAGCGCTACTTCAGAAGGCGAAAGAGAAAGACGCAACAAAGCCTGTCGCCCCGCCTGGCAAGCATGAGTCTACAAAGATCTTGTCACGGAAAGAACGCCTCGCACTCAAGGCAGAAGCAAGCGCAGGCGCTAAGGGGAAGAAGCCAGTCACAGCAATGCCATCAAGATCAGCAGATGGCAAAGCCGATGCGTCGAAAGGGCAGCGAAAGCCAGTCGAGGTGGGCTATCAGGGCACTGCGCGTCCTACCAAGAAACCCGTCGAGGTGGGGTATCGAGGGACCGCTCGGCCAGCAAGTGCTCCTGCCTCTTCAAGTCGAAACGGAACACCTGCGGCGAAGGCGAAACCAAAGCCAGCCCAGGGCCGTTACGATGGCTACGCCGATTGGGATGACCTAGACGACATGGATGACGAAGAAGAAGACTATGCATCCGATGCCTCTTCTGACATGGAAGGTGGTATTTGGGATGTCGAAGAGGAGGAGAATCTTGCCCTGAAGGCCGCAAAGAAAGAAGATGCGGAAGCACTAGCTGAAGAGATGGCGCTCAAACGCGCAAAAGAAGAACGGAAGCGGAAGTTACTGGCGATGTCGAAAGCAGCAGCATCCAAAAGGAAGTTCTGATCCTTTAGGAATTACGGTTTACGATTTCACGGCATTCATGGGGCGTTTCTACCTGCATTATTGCGACTGCATAGCTTCGGAGCTCGGTTGTATCTGGGAATGGTTCTTCCATCGCGTATTCATGATTGTAAGCAATGATTTTGCTTTCATAGTGAGTCATTCACTTCATGGGACTCCGACTAGTGTCTAGTTTGGAAGACTGCGAGTGGATAAGCCTCTGCTTTTAAGAATATTATAATGGTAACTTGCACAAACCAACTTCACATCGCACTTCAACCTCAGCCCCACGGGTCGAGCCATGCACACTCCACCAAAGCATAGTTCCGACATCCATTATCTTCAAAACACCGCAGACCACGACGTGCCCATATGGGAGTCATAGCACCAAGCCTCATAGATGCGAACCGGACAACGCTCCCACAACAAACGCGACGTGACAACGCTCGGCCACATGAACATGTCAATCACATATCATGCGTGCCCGTCGTTTCAGTACTCGCCTTTCACGCCCATTCGTAATTCTATTGTCTGCTTTCTATCCACTACCATCGCTTCCTTGCTCACTGCATCTTGAAGCTGAAGATATGCTGGCGTTTCTTCAGCGACGAGGAAAACAATCATTTCGACGCCATTTCCGGCACAAAGAAATCCATTGTAAAGCCAAAGAGAAAGACATGCAACGCACAGAAGACTATGGCGACAATAATTATGCGAATTTTCCAAGCAGGAATAACACACTATCACCACTACGTGAACTCATCAACTACACAAAGGCGACGAAATGTATATAATACTATTTCTGTGACATGTACAAACCTGACACTATCATTTGTGGCCTGGCTTAGGGTTCAAGGCTCAATGGAGCGATGTTTTTCTTCGATAACTCGTCACAAACAATCACATTGGACGTGTCAAGTAACCACGCTGTATTGAGCGAATATCATCAAGTTTTGCTATCGCCTGATTTATTGTCGTGCTATGCCAACCGCCCAACCAGTCGCAGTGTTAATATGTGTAATTGTCGTTGATATAACCCTTACAAATACCGTCATCCATGGCCTGCTTCAAATTCGGTGGAGGTCCATCACTGTACTTGAATCCGACTCCCTGGTCACTTCTATCGCCTCTGGAGCAACCACGCTACTTCTTTCTCGACCCGCAGTGTGTTCCCCTTAAACTCAAGGATGTTATGATTACCCTGAACAAGGCCACAGAAGTTAACGTTGCTTCCGCTGGCGCTAGGTTGTCCGCAAGCTCTTATGTTGCGCCCTTCCCGTCGCTCCTCCTCCTTTATCTAAGCGAGCTCGTGATCACATCCGCAGGTTCATCAGAAAGCTAGGCGTCTCACTGCAGGAAAAACCAAGTCGTACATGCCGCGGCAGTCCGTATCATGGTTGATGTAGCCTTATCAGCACAGCCTGCTCCTCCCAATGCCTCCAAGAGAGTAAGCCGTCGTGAACACATGTGCGCCGCGAAAAGTGTACATTTTAGCCATGTTCTGACAGCATGTCAGTGTATTGAACAAAAACACCCAAGCTTGGCGTGAAGGTGAATGCATCACCATCTTGTTTTGCTTGCGATCAAGAGTTATGACATGGTGAACCAGGTCTACCACGGGATGGGGAAATGTGTTCGTAAGCTGTGGCTTCCCACCCCACATTGCCCAAGAGCCTTGTGGAGGGACGACATCTGAACTCATTGGATAAAGAGGATTCGAGGAGAAGCCACCACCCTACAAGTTCCAAATGCGGCCGAGTCTGTACCCAAAGAGATTGGGGGCCAGCACAACATGTTGACAGCTTGAGGGGATTGTGGTAAAGGCCTAGCCCCCTCATCGCGTACACACTTCCCACTCAATATCCTATTATGCTCAGATCTATAACAGTTCCTGAAACTACACAATTTCGAGGGCTCAGAAGATAACTGCATGATGCCTCTTCAAGATGCAGAAGCAGTGCATGGCGTAAACATCATGGACACGGCGATGCGGACATGGCTCCCTCCATCAATTCCACTTACGGAAAGGAAGGCTTTCAGCGACGCGGACTTCTCTGATATCTCCAACACCCTCCGTAGTGCTGGTCGCCAGGAATGGAGCCTGGTTCCAAGGATATACGCTACACTGAGAATCATCAATCAGTTACCTCTCATTGAAGTGTTCTTGACGGAGGGTTTGAGCGATGTCTGGTTTCCTTTCACGCATGTATGAAAACCCTGGCAGACGAACTGCGTGGACGACATCCGCTGACTTCGTATATTCGCCTGTAGAAAACACTACCTGAGAGTTTGAAAAGCCAAACCGCAAGAAATGACTTTATCGCGGCCCAGAGACTAGTGCTTACAAAAGCTTTGGATCTGGAGAAGGAGGATGGAAAACATAGACATTTCTCGAGGCCTAGCGACATACCGATAGTGAAGCTGGCTGAATTGGGTCGAGGCGGGCATGGTATAGTGGAGAAAGTGATGAGTACAATCAGCCAAAAGGAGTATGCGAGGAAGCTCATACAACGAGGGCCCACATTTCGTAAGAATAAGGAGGTACTGAAGGCGTTCGAGGTGGAACTTGCTGCCTTGAAGAAACTCTCACACCCCCATATTGTTGAATTAATAGGTAGCTATACAGATCCAAGGTAAGTTTAGCACCGCACATACTTTCGTATCTAAAATATTTGATAGATACGTTGGCATTCTGATGTCACCCATTGCCGACTGCAATCTGAACCAATACCTCGTACAACCTTTGACGCCGGACCGAGCTTCATTCTTACGTACGTCTTTCGGATGCCTCACCGCAGCCGTCTGCTACTTGCACAAAAGTCAAATTCGACATAAAGATATTAAGCCCCAAAACATCCTGGTGAAGAATCACCAGATTTTATTGACGGACTTTGGAATCAGTCTGGATTGGACCGATCTTGAACAAAGCACAACAGCTGGCCCTGCGAAGAGGACTCCGCAATACTGTGCTCCGGAGGTTGCAGCTGACGAACCAAGAAATTCTTCTTCCGACATTTGGTCGCTCGGTTGTGTCTTCTTAGAGATTTGGTCCGTTTTGTGCATGGAAACGTTACAGTCGCTCAAGGCGTATTTTTTCCAGTAATGGCTCTAACATTTGCTATCATAAGAACTTGGGCAGTGTACAGTCATGGTGTGCAACATTGATGTCAAGATATAATAATTCAGAACTTCGGCATCCAGGAACCTGGATATTGATGATGTTGACGCCGGACTTGCGGGAACGTTGGACGGCGCAAAAGTTATTCGACGCCATCCATGATAGGGTTCAAGACACCAACGCTCAGTTGTCATTCATAGGATTCTGCTGCACCGAGGAGGAGGAAGGCTCTGTTGAGAGTGTACCGTCTTCTATTTTTGATGGAGACGTTGCTGATTCCTTGACTGAAACCACCACTAAATCCAGCGCAGTCACCCAGGAGATGTCGCGGACGACCAAGCTGGTGGAGCCTACTCAAGATACTGATGATATCCCAACCTCGCTCATCACAACGGTCGTTCCTCGCTCGCTTGACACTGTTACTACAAAGACTAAGCTTGAAGTACCACTAGAAGAGCAGTCAGACACACCACATCACGTGAATGAGTGGAGAGATTCTTGTAAAGACTCCGTCAAAGATAGCAATACCTGCTTAAGCAACCCCGATGGCGCTGAGATTGTAATACTTATGGCACAACCGCTGATTATAGACTCAGAACATGTGCAAAACGCGACTAGCGAACCAGTCGCTCAAGATTGGTACACAGTTAGTCAAGCATCGCTCCGAACCGAAGAGGTAGTCAAGCTCCCCAAAACTGGTCGACAAACACCCTCAGAATATTTGAGTTCTCCGGACTTACGAGAACAAGTGGGTGAGACTGCAGGACAGAAATTGCTCAATAAGCGAAGCTTGTCCCTGAAACGAGGCGATCCATCAAGCGAAACAAATATCTTTACACCTTCAGACAGCACGTTCAAGCCCTCGTCATTAGGATACAAGGCTGGTCACGCTTCTGATAAAGTCCTCAAAAAACTACAGCATGAAGATCCCCTTGGACTACCCCAAAATTTGCTCACCCAATGGACAATACCAATCGATGCTAGAAACTTTTATGACCAGAGCTTCGCTTCTCTAGTGTCATCGGATAGCATATATCTCATGGCAGATCAAGCCGTTGGATACCTCTCACAAAGTGGACTGTACAGGGAAGATTTAAAGCATATCTGGGCACTCTCAGATCCAACCGATCGTGGGCAGCTTAATATGGATGAGTTTGCGGTTGCGATGCATTTAACATTCCGAAAACTTGCTGGCCATTCATTACCGGCAAGACTGCCCCAGGAGCTTCAAGTCGTGCTTGAGAGGCATTCAACACCAAATCCCCGCTTCCCATCCTCGGAAATCCCTCCACCCATGCCTCAACCATTCACCATTTCACTCTCGACCGAATTACCATCCTGGTCGCATCCAAGTTTGCCCGTGGGCGCGCCACCTTCACGAGGTGAGGTTTTAGGATCAGATAAATCCATCCACTGTCCCATCGCGACACCACGGTCAACGAACCAGTCGAGTCGAGATGACTTAGAAGATCGACCGGCTGCGCATATTCGCAGTTCATCCTTCCCACTATTCAAAGCTACTGATACACAAGAGGACGTGCCGCATTCGAGAACAACCTCTTGTACTCAAATTCCCTCCAACACCACTCCTAAACTGCCATCGATGCCCGCTTCTTATGTGAGGCTTCTTTTCATTACCGCACAGCAGCAAACTTCATTTGAGCAGCT
The DNA here is from genome assembly GCA_003313425.1 of Pseudopyrenochaeta lycopersici. Lineage (NCBI taxonomy): Eukaryota > Fungi > Ascomycota > Dothideomycetes > Pleosporales > Pseudopyrenochaetaceae > Pseudopyrenochaeta > Pseudopyrenochaeta lycopersici. The sequence goes on from NHZP01000008.1 coordinate 649,615, forward strand.
GTTTAAATCCGCAACGGGAGGGGCCGTACTATTACCTGAAGTGCAAGGAAAAGCTATATTCAGGCGGTCGAAACTTCCTGGAGACACATTGGAGAAGATATGGAACTTATCATGTATTAAGGGTACCAGCGGATTACTTTGTCCACAATTTTGTCTGGCAATGTACCTATGTACCATTGCTTTAAGAGGATGGAAAACATTACCATCGGAACTACCGAAGTCCATTGCCACCTCCATGACCGAAGCAATCAACGCTGTCGTCATGGATCAGGAGAAAGCGGGACAGCCATTGACTGAATTTCAGCTTGTGCCCATAACTCACAATTCGGCAGACAAGCAGCCCTCAGCACGTGACGTGGACTTCGAAACCTCGTCGCATGTGATGGAGAATAACCAAAACCTGACCGAAGTCCCTACTGAAGGCGAGGAAATTGGAGACATCCGGTCATCCCCGAGCTTGGAATCAATGGACAACGATAAAGCCAAGAAAATATACCCTCTGTTACTCGATCAAACAAACGCCAAAGGACACAATCTCTGCAGCGATTTTATTTGCAGAAGATGCCCTAAACCAGTGGTCGAGATCAATATGATTGTTGAAGAGAGACTAGAAACCTTCTCGCTACCACTCGTTCTCCTTCGTCCTAGCGTTTTGTTCGAACGACTACGTTTTATGTTAAATATTCCACCCGACCAAGAAGTTATCTTCGAGCGCTATTGGAGCGACCACTATGTCACCCTTGATGCCGCTGATGACGTTACCTTTGGACGAATGTGTCTGGATGCGAGGACCGAGGCCTCGTTGAGCATGAGAGCTACGATACTGTATCAATCCCTTCCAATAAGTGAAGCTGATTGGGTGCCTGCCAGTCCAACGCGAGAGCCACCTTCACCTCCCAAAGAAAGGAAATACCTTTTTAATAAGGCAGAATCTTGGTTCACACGCAACCTAAAGATAAAAAAAATCGAACAGTTTCAGGTATCCTTAGTCGCTTGAGAGAACAAGGCAGCGGGAAAAAATAGAAACCATGTGGTAAAGAATTGTCTCCAATCGCGCATCCAATGAGCGGATGGAGTCACGCAACTTTCGTCCAAAAGGCGTTCCTCTACTTCCCCATACCATTATGGTTCCAGATATCTCCATATATCCCAGTCTGAGCTACCAAGAGGATAGTCCCAACCATGTCGTGTAAGTAATCAAGCGCTCAAAATTTCCCTCTTTAGAGGAACGCATCTGAAATAATATAGTAAACCATTCAGTATCCCTTCTCAGTTTTAGAAACGCATTACATTTGCGATAGAAAGACCAGCAGAGTTACATGAGGCGGCCATTTTAGGGCAATGGAATTACATCAAATTGGCAAGTCCTTCATCGAAGGGCTCCTTTCTACTTTCATATAATGCGGCGACAACGTATTTCGCCACTTTGCGATCTTATCAAACAAAACGCTCACACCATCTCCCAGATTTTGTTATCATTCCACTCCAGGTCTTGCTGCCATTTGTCTCCATGTCATTCCAGTATCTCAATATGGCATTTAAATTGAAACGGCGGCAGACTAGTGATAGTGCCTTGACGCAGTGAGTGTCTTGCGGACAGATGATTCCGCACTCCTCGCATTCAATTGGGGATGGGGAACCAGGACTACGACTTGCGACCTCAACGATTGAGACCCGAAGCTCGTCTGGCAGCTGTAATATGAAGCCTTTCATTGTTATTGAACAAGAGAGAGGGTGAAATCATGAAACTGTACATTTGCCTTGACCCGTTGCCGATCTCTTGGAGGGGAGCTTTAGGTCGATAATTGTGAGAAACTTGGTTGCCGTGGAATCAAGATGGGTTTGACGTAAACGCCTCATGCTTACGGCTGGAAAAGACCGAGAGATAGTCAATATGTTTGACTCTGCAGAGAAGTTGCGCACTCTACACGAGGTAGTCTCTAGTGCCCTTGCTGCACCTTGTCAACCCCGCAATAGACACCCAGACGCTGGTTGGATTATCGGTAAACGGAATTTTTAAGAATCAGATGATATTCATCGCTTTGAGACTATATTCAACCCTCTTTTCGTGATACTGTTTAACGTTTGTCTGTCGTCATTCACAGACATGACAAGGCGCTGTGAAGGCGCATGGCCCGGAATCGAGCTTAGTAGAGACATGTGAATGTTCTCCCTGCAGTACTACCTTCATGTAAAGATGTTAATAGAGACTCGTATTTACGCTATTGTTACTTCGTACGCGTTTGGGGTATCATTGCTCGTTCCAATCCAGGCCCAGTCCTATCCATATCCTGTCTCTATCACCTTTGACCATTCATCAATCCCTCACTACTCACTCCATGCCCATGTACTTCTGACGGTCTGCTACTTCCATCTAGCTCCACGGCATAATCTCTTGCGTCCCCTTCGAATTCTCCCGGGGCCATTGCTGCGGGCATCTCTGATGTGCTATGCCCGTGTTTCTCAGCAATCGGTACCCCCATATGGGCTGCTTCGAGTTCAACATTCTTCGGTGCTGTAGCCGCCCTCCTACGTCGCCGGATAAGAAAGGCGATGCTAGCAATTATACCAATGGCAACTACGATACCAACGACAATGCCTGCAATTACGCCTCCTGATAGACCGCTCGAATCTCCTGCGCCAGGAGTGCTTCCAGGTGTTTCAGACACAGCCGTCGATTCGCCTTCCACAGCAGCAGTACACCCATTCGCAGTGTCAATACCAACCAACTTCTGTGTAGCGGGCTTTTCTTGCACCTGCGAGATTGTGAACTCGTTTTTGTCATGGTTGACCGTCAAATACGCCGAAGACAAGAACATGCCGCCCAGCCGCGGCATGTTTTGATCTGTGTCGTTAAAGCGAACGATTGGGATGTTCTTCCAATCTGGGTTACGTTTTATCAGGCCGTTGGATGCAATGTAGGGTTCATCGAAAATGAGCTGTTTGTTTGGGATCGTTATGGTAGTGGCATCATTGATTGTTATTGAGAGATTGCCGTTGAATGTTCTATTGCATATTAGCGAGGTTTCCAACGAGATGATGGAAGTCTTACGTACGCGCTTTCAGGTTTGATGGAAGTTACACGGTAGAATAATTCGCTAGATGTGCCATTATTAAAAGGGGACCGTTCGACACCCATTATCTGAGCCATCTTGTCCCAGTACTGAACAGGCAGTGTGAGAACACTTGACAGCGTAGGCACAACGCATGCTTGCATCTTCTCCGATTCTTCCATTATGCTCTGTGTCCCAGCCCCTACGGACTGCAAGCTGAGCGCAGTCAAGTCCACAATCATGCCTTCACGACACTTCCACTGGTTGCGGGTAAACTTTGTAGTCGTATTCGGGGCGTCAGTAATAAGAGCTTGATCATAGCCCCCGAGGATGAGCGATCCGTCGCGTGGTTCGTCAGATATAGCAATATCGGTGCCCCAGAAGAATGAGTACGTTTTCGATGCTATCCTCTGTCCAGATGCAAGCGCAGTAAGGAATGTAGAGTTCACTCCCAACCCTAATTCGCCTTTGTTCACGTACTGGTGAGCTGTGCTAACGCGAACACCAAATTCTAATTGTGCGAGCTCAACATCTTTATTTGCTTCATCTTTCAGAATGACATCGTCGGTGGTCCAATTTGCAGTTGCGTCGTCCCAAAGATGCTTGATTGTCGCTCCGACTTTCTCGCTCTCCGACTGTGCGTTGTCGTAAAGGCCACCTCGGTAGGTAACGCACTCTTCGATTGTCACGTTTGTGGGACAGAAGCCATTCTTGCCATACATATATGTATCATTGTAGGTGCTGATCCGCTATGTAAGTCCTACGCGACCTGAGGCTTTACGAGTGGTGAGGGCTTACGCGCTCGGCAACAACGCTATTGTTTGAGCGTTTGGACTGCCAATTTGAAATTGTACACCTCGAGCCTCCGCACGGTTGGTGAGAACATGGCTCTTGAAGGGAAGTGACACCGTAAGAGGCTTGCATTCTGCAGCATCTGAAGTTGAGAAGAGGAATATCGCAAGGCAAAATAGAATACACAGCCACCAAAGCATACTGAGGATTAAAAGGTCGAAAGGAAAGAGAATGCACACAAATTAAAAAATGTGGGAAGAGTGAGACAAGTCGCAATTACACAGAGATGAAGATCTAATACGCTACATATTATCCTTGTTGAGCCTCCTGGGGGCCCCTCCGGGGCGTAAGCTGCGGTAAGGCGAGCAGAGGGCGCGAGCGAATCATGGTTAGGAAGTCAGATCTGGTGCACCAATTTTGGTGCATGGACTGACGCTAAACCCTGGAATCCTAGTCGCTCGCAATCCCCGTGTCACACGCTAATGAGACCTGACAGACCCAATAATATGACCAGCCAAGAGAGCCCTAAACATATGGGTTCAATCGGCGGGTATTAGTCACTGGACTAGTACACAATAGTTAGGTGAAGCTTATACCCAGTGAATAAATCGGATGGGGATCTAACGTCATTTTTGAACACTTGCTTATGAAAGCTTGATGCTGTCAGTACACGTAGGCAATCACAATTTAAATGCCATCGCATAGGTATGACTTTTATGATTGGATCTTTTTGGGCAAAATCAGTACGGAGAAAGCCTTTGGTGGAGGACGTGGTTCACTTGGAATACAGAGAACAGGGGATAATGCCTCAACTTATAGGGCATTTATTGCGTCAGATATCTCAAACAACTGTCAATCACTCGCAAGCCCTCTGCATTTCATGGGTATATGAGTTTACAATGGGAAGCATCGTATTAGCGGGGATAGACCGACTTACAGTCAGGTAAACTCCAATATACTTTCGGATATGGAAAGAAGTACGTTGATTCCTGGGCCATGCCATACCAAGTTTGAGGAGATGCGAGGTACTGAAGACCCTCGATGAATGCTGATCAAAGTTTGAAATGTTCAGTTGCATCATTGCTTATGTCAAGGACTCACAATCCGTGAACGATGCAGCGAATGGTGGCCATTGTGACGGTGGTCCACTGAAAGTACAATGATTTTCTTGCCTGACTGCATGTACTTTTGTGGGCCAGTTGCTACCTCTAGCGGAGTTAACTGTGTGCTTAGAAATCGCAGTATTCGTCTCACCAACAACTGGTGCAGATCGTTGTGCAAAATTCTTCGTACAACAGAGCAACTGCACAGGAATTGTAGGATAGTATTAGTATCGCTCGGCTATGCATGATATGGTCTGCTTTCTGGGTCCTTTGAGAGGGTTGATGTGAAGATTAACAATCGGAAATGCCGAAGCCGCGAGACCAATGCGAGGTAAGATATTGCTTGGCATTACTTGCAAGTGCGTGGCGGGAGTGTTGGCAACTGCAAGAACTATTAAAGACATCTAATTCCTCCTTCAAAGATGTTACCAAACTTCCTCAACTGTTTAATCAGCTTCAAGTCCTATATCTTCCACTTTCAAGTCTGAATTTCCGATCTCATGGCTCCTACTTTGTCCACCCCCAATACCAGCCCTACACCTTCACAACCAGGTCGCTGGATCATATCCAAATTTGGGCCTCCTTCAGTCCTAGAATGGGAGTCGTGGAACCCTCGCGCTGAAGTCTTCGACGATAAAGTGCTAGTCCGCATCATCGTTGCTGGTATAGCTGGCGTCGACAACATCCAACGAGCAGGCGGCTATCCGCACCCTCGATCGTCCAAGCCAGGCTTCACACCAGGCTACGACCTCGTCGGCGAAGTCATCTCCCTAGGCCCCTTGGTGCCTAAGGAAAGTAAATTGGTCGTTGGGGACCGCGTTGCCGCACTCAGCATGTTCGGTGCGCACGCAACGCACATCGTGCTTCCCTACACAGACCTCATGCGTCTCGAGCTAAGTGACGACCCAGTCAAAATAGCTGCTCTACCGCTCAACTACATGACTGCCTGGGGCTTGCTGAAGCACAGCGGCGTGAATCTCTCCCCCGGCTCAAGCATCTTAATCGGCTCAGCGAGTGGCGGTCTGGGGACAGCTATTGCGCAGATTGTGGCAGCCTTCGATTTGGGTATCAAAATGATTGGAACAAGCTCCCTCTCCAAATTCGACTACCTTCGCTCCCTTGGCGTGGAACCCATCGACCGGACTGCGCCTGATCTAGTTGAGCAGGTCCGACGACTCACGAACGGAGAGGGTGTGGATGTAGCGTATGATGGCGTGGCAACTAAAGAGAGCTTGCAAAAGAGTCTCGCTGCGTCAAAGAAAGATGTCGGCAAAGTCGTGGTGTTTGGTGTCATGGGTGAAATTGCGGCGGATGGAAGTGGGATGCAGATGAATAGTGCGGACATCTTTGCAGAGCGCCTCCAGCCGCCTCTCATAAGCTTTTGGAGGCTTGATACCGACTTTCCCAAGAAGACTGAAGTGGCAGAATTTTATGGTCTTGTAGGAAAAGTACGCAGTGGAAAGTTGGATCCAGTCGTTGCGAAGTTGTTGCGGTTGAGCGAGGGAGTGAAGTCTAATGAGCTTCTCGTCGAAGGGAGCGCAATTAAGGGCAAGATGTTGTTCATTGTCGATGCAGATCTGGCCAAACAGTATGGCATATGAACAAAAACAGCTTAGCAAATAAACTCAGCCAGAATGCTATCTCATTAGACCTAATTATTCGGGAAACATAAAAATCATGTTATAGCCATACTGTATGTCCATTGTCCGGAATGAAACACTAGATTTAGCATCCATGGTAGACCAGAGCATGGAGACTTATTTACTGTATGATTGAACATATCGTCGCTCGTGATCCAGTGACATTTGTTGTGGGAATACCAGATATCTGGGATGGGAACGACCAGAAGAATGAACATGTACAAGGGGGTATCACAAACGCAAGAAAGTGAAAGCAATGTTACAGCTCATCGAAGGCACGCAGTCGTTCGTCGTCCTCCAATAGAGGCTGAGCAAACGACGTCTCTAGGCTTGCGCTCGCCGTGCTCGCCGACGACCCAATAATGGCTTCCTTTGCGATATCTGGTATTGGAGCATCCATGACCTTGGCTCTTGAAGCAAAGTCGAGCGTTGTCTTCGAGTGTTCGGTGACGTGGATTGGTTTGAACTGGTGGAAAAGAGTCAAGGCGAAGATGGCGGCGGCGATGGAAGCCAGCGTCCCCCAGAAGAAATGTAATCGACCTGAAAGTAATCCACAATGTTAGCGATAGTGACTGACAGTAGGGGTTCAAGGAGCCGTACGGGTATAAGTAGCCTCCCACTGCGCCTCAGACTTTGCCCTTGCATCAACACGCTCTTTCGCATGTGTAAGTCTCAATGTCAAAGCATCTGCTTTCTCCATTCCGACTTTGATGCGCTCTTCTAGCGTAGTTACCTGATTTTGCTGAGCCTGGAGGCCGTCAAAGCCTTCGAACTGACCCGTCACATCCTCCACAAGCCCCTTCGTGTCTCTTTCAAAGTTGTCGTGGAGTTCTCTGGTCAAGCCTGACAGCTCCTGTAAGGTGCCGATAGTCTGCCGCAAGATGGATACTTTCTCGAGGACAGAGTAGTATGTGTCGTCGAGACGGCGGGACGTCTTCAGAGATTGATCTGAGAGGCATTGGAGTGTAGTGCGGAGGTCTCTGTGTGGCATATTAGGGTTTATACTTGAGCGCAGGGTTCAGACCTTGCACACAACAACATACCTTTCTCTAGCTTCGACTCTCTTCCTCTCCTTCTCCACGTCCTGCGGTCGGAGCGGTCTCCGGGGCGGAATTATAATTCCCACGTCACGATGCTCCTTCGCATTTCCGTTTCTCTCGGTCTGTCCAGCTGCGATACTGCCTTTGCGGCTATGGCTAGGGCTTGTGTCTTTGCTGCCGCGCGCCTTGTTCAACAAATCCCCGAAGCTAGTAGGAGGTTGAACCTGGATTGCGGCTTGTACGGCTTCCTTTGCTGCATGGCGTCGGCTGGAGCTATGCCGGTGATCGTGGCTGTCACGGTGTCGGTGCGACTTGTGTCTGTGTAGGTGCGGCTTTTTTTCCGGGTCGGAGCTCACACGGGACGCGGATTTGGAGTGGTAGAGACTCGGGCGGAGCGATCTTGGGTCTGCGAGCCCTGCATGGAAATGCAGCTGCCCCTCCATATCATGGTGATGATGCAGTGGTTCGGCGGAGTTGCGGTAGCTTTCGTTGGGGACCTTGTCTCGCGTGGCGTCATTGCCATGAAGAAAGCCCGCTAACCGAACATGGATGACCATTGCACTCATGTCCCAGGACCCTTGTTTCGTACCGCTACCCCAAGTGCAAGGCAGTCAATGCTCATATTCAAGGCTATTCTTTTCTGTTGTTGAACGTAACAATCGATTTACACCAAAGCAATGTGGCTCTGCCACGTAGTTCTGTGGGGCGAGAGATTTGGAGGAACGTCACACATAATAGGATGGTAATGGGGAGTTTTCGCAGGCAAATGATGTGCTCAGTATGTTAGTTTATTGATCGTATCCGGAAAACCGTAGTACGGTGCGCACAGCGTGTCGGTTATCATGGATGCTTTCTCGGAAACAGCTCCTAAAGCCAGTCACCGTCCATGGTGAAAGCGTCGCACGCTGATCAACCCTGCGTAGCAGCCTGCCTGCGTGTACCCGTAAGTAGCTTCCTGCATTTCTTCTTCTAGCGCTCACCCCTCGAAGCGGCAATTTTCTCCCCCAAATCTCGACCGTAAGTACATGTTTGTTGTCGACCACCCACGCTAAGCTCAGGACTTCAGCATCTTGTTGCGCTTTTCTCGCCTCTTTAAGCGCTCAACACGTCTCTTGTGCATCTTCTCCTCCATCTTTGCGAATCGCTCTCGCTCTTCCTTTGCCGCGCGTTTGGTCTTGATGTTGTCAACTCTTTGCTACGAATGGTCAGTGTCACTTTAACTTTGATTTTCGTCTCTGCTGCCGTACCTGTCTTGCAGCCTCCTTTTCATCCTTTAGCTCCTTCTCTTTCGCTTTCACAGCTGCCAGTGCCTTCCTCTCGGCTGTGCGCTTCTCCCACGATGTCTGATTCGCTCGAGGCCGAAATGCAGTCTTGTTGTCGTGCCACTGCTTGCCTGCGAATGCGATTAGAGAGGGCCGTGCATTGGATCATGGTGATGGAGGGTGCGCACCATTCTTCTTCATGCCCTTGACAGCGCTCACTGCTGAAGCAGCGGGCGCCTGGATTTCCTCTACTTCGGACATGTTCTGGTACTGCGCAGTGGAAATTCCGCGGTGCCTGAAGTTCTGGACTACGGCGGAGGTGAGAAAAGTTTAGCCGGTATCGATAACAAGTAAAGTTAGCGCGCTTCGGGATGGCTCCGCACGCGGGGGCGTGAACAGCGACAGGCTGTGATGAAAGGATCAGATCTGATAAGATAAACCAGCAGAATGTTGGGTTGTCAAATGAGTCTTTTTGCCCGTCACACTCATGCTTCCACAGATTTTCTACATCTGCAAGCGCTGCGCGCCTTCCGCTCTTTGCGACGGTCCTTTCCGAAGCTACGCAGGGTTGCGGCAGGCTAAGGAAAATTTCGCCTGGTCGTTTGCACGACATTGGGCGCCATTTCGTCGTTGTGCATTCACCCATCCCGCCAAAGTCGTACGCCCTTCGACCCGCTGCATAACTTCCGTACCAACTTTCTTTGTGACACCTCTTCTCCACTCACCATCGCACACAATATAGTACGCTCCGCTGTATCCATGAGGTTCGCTTCATAACAGCCAGCCACGCGCCCTCCTCACCGCCAACTCGACTCTTCGCACGACTGAATCATGCCCATTGCTTCATAAGAAATCTTTGGCCACTACAAAACGTACATACACTCACCCCGATTGCATTAATCAGTGGATATGGAAGCACACAAGAGTCCGGTGTCGGTGGTGGGGGGAAGTCACGGCCTGCCAAACCCAGTAGCCGTGGAAGAGGTGCGAGACATTGCTGCGGGGCATGCATCTGGTCAAGGCGAGGAAGCCGTGAAAGACATAGTCTGTGGTTCAGCAGCGGGAATTGTCGGAAAATACATCGAGTACCCGTTCGATACGGTCAAGGTTCGCCTACAATCACAGCCACACAACTTACCGCTACGGTACACAGGCCCTCTGGATTGCTTCAAAAAGTCTTTACAAAAGGATGGTTTCATTGGTATATACAGGGGAATCAGTGCGCCTTTGGTGGGCGCTGCAGTGGAAACGAGCACTTTGTTCTTCAGCGTCAGTTCAGACAGTTTGCTAAGTATCTGCAAGAATGCTGACCTGTTCACAGTACCGTTTGGCTTGCGATGCTCTGAAGGCCTCAGGAATCTACCCTGAACTGAAGCGACACCCTGAAAATGACCTCCCCTATTCAGGCATGCTCTACTGTGGCATGGTCGCCGGAGCAGTAACCTCCATATTCCTCACACCGATTGAACTTGTCAAGTGCAAAATCCAAGTTCCTTTAGAAACCCCTGGTGGTATCGTTCGAGCACCAGGCATTCTAAGTGTCATCGCTTCAATCTACCGTCACCAAGGCCTTATGGGCTACTGGCATGGACAATTCGGCACCTTCATTCGCGAAACCGGAGGCGGTGCGGCATGGTTCGGTGGCTACGAAGGCATGAAAATGCTCTTCAAGAAGTTTAATCCACCGTCCACAAAGGATGATCTGCCTGTGTGGCAGCGCATGGTTTCTGGTTCCATGGCTGGTGCAGCTTACAACTTCATGTTCTACCCTGCGGATACCATCAAGTCGCGGATGCAAACTGAAGACGTCAAGCAATTGACTGGCGGCAAGTCAACCTTCAGTGCAGTAGGACGAGCACTCTGGAAAGAGCATGGAATCAAGGGCATGTATCGCGGTTGCGGCGTCACGGTCGGCAGGTCGATACCCAGTTCTGCTTTCATTTTCACCGTGTATGAGGAGCTCAAGAAGCGCTGGCCTAATCGACAGGCCGAGTGAGGTGTACATGGAGTTCAATAATGTGGTATAAATCATCCTGAGCAAGTATAGACGGTATCGGGCAGCATATGGAAACATAGGGAGTTTAGTGGAGCATGAAGCAAAGCATTTAGAGATACCAGATAGTACGATATCCACCATAGATTTACGAGTTAAACAGAGAATACTTTCAAAGTAATGCAAAGACATGTACAGCGAAAAGCACATGAAAATGCAGCCTCATCTTCACATGTCAAAGTACTTAGAATCCCTGTGATTCTCAAGTGGCTAGTGCGCGATCCTCTCATGTGGGGAAGCTGCGACCGGCAATCTAAGGGCGAGCCGAGGATCAGATGCCATTCCGCAACGCTCAATGCGCGCCGTACCCGACAAGCTTCTCACTCTTCCTTCCATTCAGCCTCACATTCCACGTCTCGTGTTCTTACTTCTTCTTCCAATTGTTGCGAAAATCCTCTCACATACGTTGTTTGACTGCAAGAAGGCAGCAGCAGACGTCATAGCCGTCGCGCGGACCGAGGCACTTCGAAACTTGCGAACAAACAACAGCAACACACATTCAGGACATGGACCGGTTGCATGCGCTCGAGGTATGATGGAGGTTGCGAAGAAGATCAGAAGAGGTATTAACGTTTGGCAGGCGGCGCTTGAGAAGATTGTATTAGACCCCAAGTATCACGATGTCCTCACTCTGGTCAAAGGTGTACGGAATGGCATCGTGTATGGAAGTAAAGTGCGCTTCCCGCACGCGCTTGTGTATGTCAACAACCCTAGTGCTTGTGAAGAAGAATACAGCTAACATGTACATATAGTATGATATTCCTCTTCCGCTCAGGAACGTACGTCTACCTCAAACCCTTCCCCCACCGTTCACCGCCGCTCTACCCTGTCTCATACCTACGAACCACCCTCTAACAACACACCACACAGATTACGGTCAAAATGCACGCTTGTCTACAAAGCAACTCGCCAACACGCCCGCAATCTCGGCCTCTTCGCCCTTGTCTACAAATCCTCCATGCTCTTCCTCAAATACACTTCACCTACCGGCAAAGAGCGCCACTACGATGCCTTCCTCGCCGGCCTATTAGGCGGCTACACCGTCTTCGGGCGCACAATTCACAACTCCGTGTCCCAGCAAATCGTCATCTATGTCGCCGCACGCGTGTGCCTAGCATTGGCAAAGCTGGCCGTGCAGCCGAGACACGTGGGTGGAGGTGGTGCAGCGGGAGGTGCAAGAGGGGGAGGCGGTGGGTGGGAGTTGGTGGGTAATGGGGAAATGAGGAGGGCAGTGGTGAGGAATGGATGGCCCGTCTTTGCGAGTTTGAGTTGGGCAATGGTGATGTATATATTCCGGTGGCATCCTGAGAGCGTGCAGAGCAGTTTGCGGAGCAGCATGAGCTATATGTGAGTAATCCTGGTCGTGTTTGACATGAACAATAGCGCTGACGAAGAATCCAGATACGTCCAGTCCGATCACTGGGATTCGCTACGGACGCTACTTTGGCACAACAAATAGGCGGAGCGGGGAACACGAACGAAACGAGCCAGAGTCATGGATGCGAAAGAAGACGACATGGCCTCTGGGGGAACACCAATGAATTTTCAAGACCGACATGGTCGATATGTGTTTGTATATTTGTTTTGGGACGGCGGTATGACAAGGCATCTAGCATTTCAAGAAACCCAGGAAAGACCGGTCAATCGAACCATTCTTGCGCATCCAGGTAGGCGCTGGTAGAGCTAGACAGACAATTGAAATAATGTTCTGATTCGAACAACTCATTGGATCAAATTTCCGGTCAAACAAACTTTACATCGTCTGAGCATCAACCCGCATGACTGTCAGCAACCGGGTTGATATAATCGCCAGTCGTAAGTTTTCTATGACATGTGAAAAGAGCTTCAGCAATCGTCAGACTCGCAAGATTTGGTCATGTAAGTGAGGCTGCCAATAAGCTCTTGAGTTTTACGCCACGAGATCATTTGGAACGCTCTGAACCTCCAGAAGAGAAATGCAGGTGGCCGCTGAACGCTACCCCTCTTGAAAAGGCGTTGTAGGCGGCCTCCGGTGTCTCGATCAAGGAAGTACAACCGTGCGCTGAATCAATTCATGCCTGAGGCACGGAACGCCTGGTGGGGTGGAGCCTGGTAGGTCCGTTTGTCCAGCTCTGCACACCCCCAGGCTGAAGGGTTCACTTCCCGTCTGGGTCGCAAATCAAGTTTTTTGGCTATCAAAGGGCGGCTTGCTTCGGCAGAGTCGCATTATATCTAGAACCGAGACATTCGTGAGATCTGCACAGTAAATGTCTTGATGGGCGGTCGGTGTCAGTTTTAAGCAATGGAGGAAATGATGGTGATTCTAGAAATGCGGGGAAGACATTCGCCCTCTGTGTGACGTGGCTGCAGCATACGGGTGAAGTTGCACCCAGTAATATGTTATTGGAAGAGCGGTCGAGCAACCAGTTAGCCTTCGAACAGCGAAGTGTTTCCCGTGCCAACGATCACGAGTCCGGTGATGGCCTATTATGGTGTCAGCGTTTGGGACCAACAACCCCTCACTTACTGCGCATTTAAGGTCCTTCTGTCGTTCCTATAATATACTCCTGCTCCCTCCCACATCTAGCATTCGATTTTCAAGCGTCCAATTGACCTGTATTATTAGCGTGCATACCACAGGAACGGATCCTTAGCGTATTCGGTGAGCTTGCTAGCGAAAAACATTACTCGACGTCCCCATAACTGTGCCCTTCCTCATCGCTGTTCTTAGACATTGCCTTCAAGTTTTCTTCAATTGTTTAAGGTATGCTCGTGCCCTTCATAGTGACAACGTCTTATCTTTTGCTGTATTGTCGAATCAAGTTGCGAATTGTGATATCGATGTATGATCCTCGTCATCTGGTCCGCTGCTGACATCTGATCAGAAACGTCTACTGCTCTGTTTTTCAATCTCTACGATGCCTCATCATCTCGAGTCCAATGATTCTGCAAACCAGGCTGGGCCACAACTGCTATCGCCGGACAGACCACCTCAGTGGAAATGGATGAATTGTGGGTACCGCTGTGGTTGGGGTTGTGAGAAACCTGATGACGACGAAGCCCATGGTGGAGAGAGCGATAATGGGTCGGAAACAACAAGGGTCGGTACTAACGATGGAGATGTTATGGGGGCGATGGAATCTGAAGAAGTAGACAGTGGCGAGGCATACCGCCAGGCAAGCTTGTTTGGCCCCGAGAATTTTGACGATGGGGAGCCTAGAGTCATAGTCGTCGTGAATGGCTCATCAAGCTCGCATCTGAGCCAAACCGAAACTGATTGGGAGAGCGGCTCTGCTGTTGCGCATCCTACCCAAGAATACAGTGATATGTCCGACAGTCTGGATCCTGAACCATGTGCGACCGGAGATCAAAGTGTAATGTCCTCGAGCGGCATAAGCGCTCGCGCCAGGTCCCCAGACCCCGGATTTGCCTACTGGACAAGAGGGTTCCCAGTTGCTCCGCCTTCTCGTCAGTATTTCTTCCGGGATATGCCTCTTCGCCTTAGTCCGCAATGCGAGCATTGTCGGGGACACCCCGCCTGTCACATGATGCTTCATGACGATCTGTTGTCTTTGACTGTCATGACTGATAGATGGAGGAGACAGATTCCCGGCGACGGCTACGCTTTCTAAAGAAGTTGGAATGGGTGGATGTGTGGATGATGGAGCTTTTGTATCTGTTTGAGGTGTCTGCAATTATTAGCGATTGGCATCTGTCATGGTTTGGGAAGTCAAATTGAAGTCAAGGTTCGCAGAGCTGGCTTGCGAAATGCTCTAGGTCCCAAAGGTTGGCGTTTGGAGTCATGTATGTTATAGTAGGTAAAGGCTATTGACAGCAAATACACTTATGTTGAGACAAGCGCTATGCAGTGACTCGGTGCGAGGACGCCTCAGCAAAAGCTTACCTAGGCCATGCGTTGAACCTTTCTGCCCCGTGGTGCTGTTTGAACATGCTCCTGCCATGTAGGTGCATAATGTTGGGATGCAGTTTCCAACAGCAGATGAGTGAAAATGAGTAGCAAAGCAGACGATGGTATGTAGGAAGGAGGGGAGAAGTGGCCGAGTGAAAGGGGGGGGGGGACATCGGAAGACATGCATTTGGGAGGGCAGGTGGTAGGCATATCCGATTTTGGCCTTCGCATCCGGCACGCACATCTCAACGGCCTGTTCATGCACGTCGCTGCAGTCATTCGGATGTTCCCCGCACCTTCCCGTCTGTTTATCTTGATCGATTACGCCAGTTGCTTGTTGATACTGAAGTTGCTTTGCTGGAAAGAAACCCCTCATCCCACCACGGCTGACGAGAAGTTTGTTTTTCTCAAATTAAGCTGACACAATGCACGCTGTAATGCAGACTATATGCACACTCAGTTCCACGCACTGTTGCATGCGTTGCTGGCCAAAGTTGAGGCTGTTCTCGTCAGTTTGTTAGCGTGGAGATTGAGGTCGCTCCGATACTCGTATGGATGGGCCGGCTGCTGGCTCCGGAGCGACGACTTCCGCATTTAGGGCAAGCCGGTGGAAACCCAAAACTCTCAGCTGCCCGAGGCGTTGTGCTCGCTGAGGCTCGCATCATGGGCTGTGGTCGGAGGAGAACGGATGGATCCAAGAGCAGATGCCTCATGTCGCCGAGCGTAACCAGGCGTGGAGTAGGCATGCAGTGTGTAGATCCCCCAGCCGTCAAGGGCGCCGGTCTTCGCAACATCTCCAGCTTTCAGATGTTGGTCGGTCTCGGGCCAGCGCCGTTCTCTTCCGCCCTCCCGCCGCGCGTTTGCATGTCTGAGCGAATTACGTCGCCAGGAAATGCCATAGTTGCTGACTGGTGCGTTAGTTGGGCTGACTCCACCGTCGAGCGCACTGTGCTTTCATGGCCAGAATGCAGCTTATCGGGCAGCTCCTGTGTTGCTTTGACGCCCCTAGGAATGTCCACACCCCTTTTGCTGTCGGCCAATATATATCACATTGAAGTAGCCGTAGAGGAGACGCATTAAGCGGCCAATTTTGTTCCCTAATTTCACTGGGTGCAGCCTTGCAAGACAGGGTGCAACGGTCCAAGACTGATCGAAGCGCATCCTGGTCTCAACAAGAAACATCAGCTCATCAACTCGGTGCAACCCGATCTTGTCCAGGCACCTCAAGACGCCAGTTCACGGTTTGCGAAACACTGACAGCAAACTTTCCAACACCTTTCTCACCCTCAACACTGCGCTCGACCACCTCTGTGCTGGCTGCTGAGCCGTCAACGCGATCCACTTCCCCATACGTCATCTTGCACCACAAGCCCAACCCGCAATCCGCTGTTCGACATCGTCGGATTTCACATGAATCCCGGCAACATCTCCTTCACAAGCTTTCCGCAATTCGACAAATCCCTGGCTGTCTGGGAACCGCGATACGCAGACTGGTGAGCGCCCACAAGCTATTCGTCTGGTCTTTACGCCCGCACGCGACTTACCCTACTACAGTCTGTACGGTTACCCTTGACCTCGTAAACTATTTCGCCTCGACCGTCACACAACTTTGCATACCCCTTTATACACCCGACACCCATGCATCGGGCACAGCCATTCGACAGCAGGGAACACGAATAGAGGGTATTGCACATGCTCACACGTACCGCGAACTATCCAACACAGCAATCGGCACGCCATTGGGGTCTCTCTTCGTCTGCATTTCCATGCTTCCGAAAACTCCCGATTTCGTTCCCCGCTTTCAAGTGCGCATCCGCATACGCCTCCTAGATCTATAGTTATAGTGTGACACTAGTCTACCCGAGCGACAGTCCATTCGCGAGACTAGTCATTGGCATCTAGGCTTCAAGCTTCAAAGTCCGCCTAAAGGGTCACATCGAGATTTGCTGGGTTATTTATCATGGCATCCGCTACGCCCCCAAGGCGCTTCAACGTCGAGCCCATCGAATCCACAGTCAAGTCGTCCAAAGATAAATCGGAGGAAGTGCAAATACAGAAGCCTAAGCAGTTGCGAAGATTTGCTCCCGAGCCAATCGAAACGTCTACTAAATCTTCCAAGGATAGATCTCAAGAAGAGCGATCAGAGGACCCAAAAGCCAGACCGATACGCAGATTTGCCCCGGAACCCATTGAAATATTGGTCACATCAGTCAAGGATGACCCTCAGGAAGAACACTCAGCCAGACCTAAACTAGTTCGTAGATTTGCTCCCGAGCCGATTGAAACCACAACAAAAGCCAATCGAAAATTTGCGCCCGAACCTACGGAGACAACCAAGAAGTCAAATCGCCGCTTTGCGCCAGAACCTGTAGAGACTTCTACACGAACATGTAGCCGCAAAAAATTCGCCGAAGAATGGTCAGAGCAAACTTCTCCGCGAAAGTTCAGACGTGAACCAGTAGAGGCAACTTCAAGTAGCAATCGCACACTCAAAAGCGTTCTCAAACGGCCTACCAAAAAATTCGCGCCTCAGCTAATCGAGACCGCCCAACGATCTCGTAAGGCAGGCGACGCTGCTCCAGCCCTTCATCCTTCGGACAAGACTGAGGCGACCCCTGACGAGTTCATCAGCCCAAGGAAAGCAAGGATATTAGGAATTCCACCAACACCACCAATGAACACTCCAACAGTTGACCTTACACAAAATCCATTATTCTTGGAGATCCAGCGTAACGCATCTCCACTATCACGGCGGCGGTCTTATTTCAGTGCATCACAGCATTCATTCCGTGTCCCTGACTTGGATCCTATCGAATCTTCCGAGTCAGAGGCATCTAGCCCATCATCGCCTACCACATCCCCATCAATCACGTCCGATCATTCTTTTATGTATAAAGAGATCACACGAAGAAGAGAGAGCGTTGACGATAGGTCCTCTGGCTATTTACTTGAGTTGGCCGCGAAAGCCGCTGAAAAGCAGTTACGGGAACAGGCGATGGCAGCCTTTCCGAATGATGACTATCACGAACCTGTAGATCACTTTGTCGATCACGACGTGGAGGGATCAGGTTCTTCCCTCGATGATGCAAACAAGGATCAGGAGCCATCGTTCACTGAGGTGAATTGGGAACTCAAAGCCATGCGGAAATATCAAGAGCAGCCGGAGGCACAAAAGCAGAAGCAAAAGCAAGAGCAAGAGCATCCATCGAGCAATAGGAACGAACCAATAAAGCCAACTTTTAACCCTTTTGGGAATCCCGCCGGCTTTCTGGATGGTGCTCTAGCCAAGAAGCTTGCGAATGAGCAGAGGGATCCGGAATTGGAACGCATGCGAAAGGGTGCTCGTCCCCCGATGCTCGGCAAGGATATTCAATTCCCGCGATGCTCCTCTCCTGAACCGTCGCGTTTCGATCCTACCCAAGGTTGTGATGCTGTGAAAACAGCCATGTGCTACCTCTCTGAGCAGTCCAAAGCTGCCTCTGAAAAAGGAGAAAGCCTGTGGTGCGGTCAAGGCAACGGCCGACAGACTAGCAAAACTCCCTCTTTATGGTCAACTGCGAACAGCCGAGCTTCAAGCACTCATGGTTTATGGGGTGGATTCTGTGTCAACGGCGGGGATCAGTCCCCCCGAGGACCTACCGGCATTCTCACCCCACACAATGAGAAGGCCAATCCGTTATCGCCCTGCCCAACCCCAGCCATGAGCTTGCTACCACCCACGCCTCCAGCATCTGCTTACGGTATAACGACCGACTTTTCCAGCATTGACGAAAAACTCGCTATCGAACAGTCCATCACCGAAGATTTTTCAGATGATTTTGTCACCCAGGTATACAACTACCTATCCTTGGGTTACCCCTCGATGGCCCGCCCGTTCGACGACGAATTGTCCAAGATCTCAAAAATACCAGTCTTCGAACTAAGGCAAGACGACTACCTCGCAGAATCCCGAGGCTATATTCGACTTGGCAAAGACGGGAATTTGACCAATACCCTGATCACTGAGGAGACGTGCATGCGATGGCGCGCTCTACGGATATATATTCAGGAGTGGGCGAGGCAGCATCCTGGCATGGCTGAAGACGAATCCCTAAATGGTGGTCGTGGGACGGCAGTCAGGAAGGGAAGCTGGGCTGTTTAGAGACTGGATTGCGTTCGATGTTCTGTCTTTCTTCCTTTGGTGTCATTTCTTTTTTTTTTTTTTTTTGCTCGGATTAGCGCGCATGTTTTAGCGGTCTAGCGATTTTTTTTTTTGCATTCGGTGCTGCCTTCTAGTCGAGTATCGCTGTCATCCCACGCTTGGCTCATCGTCCTTGGTTTGTCGTTTTCTGGGAGTTTCTTGAAATGGCACAGAGACGTTCCATCCAGGAGACAAACTGTATGCTTAGAGCAGCATATTTATGCACTTGTATTAAGGTACATACCTTGTAATAAGCACAGAATGTAGTTCCTTCAACCGAGAAGACTGCAGTATTGTTCCCTGCTTTCCTACGACTGGCGGAAATATCATCCATGTGTGTCCTTTCTGTGACAGGTGGAAGACCGATAAAGATGTCTACGCGACTTGGTACCAATCAGAGTCGCCGGAGGCCGCCTTGATATGCGAGAGTGGGCGGTTGCGACGTGACATTTAGGCTCAGGGTTCGCCTCGAGGGAACATGCTGGCTTGGGGACCCAGACGGCCGGGACGATATCCGCGAAGGGCCACTTGGCGCGAGCGATATTTTAGTCATGCGGCTAACCTAAACATGGCCTCGTTGCTTTTTCTTATCGTGACAACGCCTTTTATCCCACGTTTCGCCTCACCATTCCATGATCGATCTGCCCATGATTTCCACACCTGCAGTCTGATGCGATTCGCACAATTGCCAAGATGGATTTTCGTCCCTTACAGCTCTCCGAAACTGCGGCACCTACGTCGCTCCCCAGGGGTCCTCGCTGGCTGCCCTGAACTGCACCTGCAGGATCGGAGTGAGGTCCGTTGCATGAATAGATTTGACAATACCGAAGACGTGCTTCTAGGCGAAGCAGCGGTCCGGGAACCGTGCATCGGGAGGTGATGATTACCGTCCCGGAGATGTTCTTGATTGAGTCGCATTGGGTCTCTCAGGAACAAGCCGACAGGAACGGGACATCAACCCTGGCTCTTTCTTATCATCCGTTATTACCCAGTCTCTTGTATCTAGTCTTGGCCGTAGGATGCATACGGATACGAAATAGCAGGGCTCCGGCAAAAATAATTATCTTCGAGAGCCTACCAAACCCCCAGTGTGTTGCTCCCGAAATGTCGACATGCTTGCGCACTATGCCCTAGGCAAGGACCATGTTGGCTACCTGCTCTGCGGCTCGAGACGCCTTCCCACCTGCGGAACGATGGCCACCACCCGCGCTCTTGGTGGTCCGCCTGGCATTCGCTGGTGGCTGGCCCCATCCCGCCCCCGTCAAGGTACAGGCGTCGCGTTCCGCAACATCCACACCAATCGCAATCGCGTGCGGACCCCGGTCCGTCATTTAGCTCCCATCGCCCCGTCACCTTAACCACTTCTTCATAAGTAGATGGATGGACTTCGGTGCTAAATGCCAATGAGCCTCCACGTTGCTGACGAAGGGAGCGAGCCGACGAGACGGTCCCTGATTGCGCAGATGACGCTAACCACGCTCTACGTATTGAGAGTTCAGGAGATAGCGAGCCGTCGCTGAACAAATATGGCCAATCTCCTTGGTACCAATCGTAGGAAAAGTCCTTTTGTTGTACCACTGCCGTCAATTCTGCGCAGAAACCTTCGGCTTCTGCTTCATCTTTGATCCTCTCTGTTATTTTCAAGCATTTTGTGCACAGCCACTGTTCAGGCGGCTGTTCCACTATCATCACGATCATAGCATGATTTATTCTATGATTTCTTCACAAATTTTATGATCAGCGGTATTGGGTTTAGGTCTATTCCTTGCACAGCCTGTCCAATCCACAACACTTCTGCAAGCCCTTTGGGTTCCGCGGTAAAACCCTCAGATCCGCAGCCACAGTGTCACAAGGCTTCGCAATGTCGTTTGTACAGGAGCTTTCCAGTCAGTCATGGACTTTGTATAGTATTGGAATATTTATGATAGTAGTACGAACGTATGTCCTTTAGAGTCTTTGAATTGTCTTCTAGGAGTCTAACCACTTGCCCTAGTGCTGCACGATGGCGCCGAGTCCGAAGCGTACGGCGATTTGCGGCCGACGACTGGATGATGTTGACGGCCGTTCCTTTGTTCTACACCGGCCTCGTAGTGTGCTTGAATGTCATTGCGGGTGGAGGCGGGAGTAACTTGTTTCGCCCCGAGGAGTTCGATACTTTCACGCAAGAAGACATAGAAGAGCGCATCAAAGGATCCAAAATTGTCGTCGTTTCCGAGCAGGTACGTGAAGGTCTCGCTTTTCACTTCACAAACACCTAACTAATTGGTCAAAGTGCATGCTCAATGTCATCTGGACACTCAAAGCATGCATGCTTTTCATGTTTGCACGCATGGCCAACGGGACGACACATCTCAAATGGATCCGTTTCGTTGCCGCATGGGTTATCATCGGATATATTGCTGTCCAAATCGCCTTCTTTACCGCATGCCGTCCATTCAAAGGATACTGGGGAATGCCACCGCCTAACCCTCAGTGCACTACGCTTCAGCACTTCGCAATCGTACAGGCTACGTTCAATCTCAGTAGCGATGTTTTGATCATCGCACTACCCATACCAATGGTAGCATCACTTTCTCTCCCACTTAAACAAAAAATTGGGCTAGGAGCTCTATTCAGCATGGGCACTTTCGTTGTATGTTTAGAAATCCTGGCACGCCTTCTAGCTCCCGTCCGCTAACATGACTCGCAGATCATCGCGGCGATCTTGACCAAAGTCTACAACCTTTCTGACATTTACAGCACTACATACATGCTATGGTATACGCGTGAAGCCTCAGTTGCCGTTTATGTGGCCAATCTTCCCGGTATTTGGCCACTCCTACGCGAACATATCCGCTTTCTCCGCGACCACACAAACTCGTACATCACGGGCGCTTCAAAGACACCGCGATATGGATACGGCTCTCAGTATGGAAACATGTCCTCTAAAGGGCAACGCAGCCGCGTGCGCACATTTACAAACCTCGAGTCTGACGAGGTGGAGCTGGGAACGAGCTTTGGTAAATCAGCTGCCCAGTCCGTTGGTAGCTCGGAAAAGACAGGGATAGACGAGAGGGCGAATCCATTCACAGGTTCGGCGATTTCGGGACGACCAAGCCAGGATAGTGACGAAAGGGCAATCACTGAAGCAATGCACAGCTGGAAGGGGATAAATGTCATGGAGGTCCAAGTCGACACCAAAGTCGAGATTCAAAGAGACAGCTGGGATGGATCCAAGTTAGAAGCAGGACAGTCACGGATCGTCAAGATTGAGGGTGGTCTAGACGCTCAGGCTGGGATGAAATGATGATTTTTGAGTGATAAATGGCGTTTTTAGGGGCAAGACATGACCACACTTATATTTGTTTCTTTTTGTTCATGAGCGATTCTTTTTCAGCATGCACAGCGCGTTGGCGGTATTGTTTTCATGAGCTCGTTATCATCTTCTACAGCATGCGGTTAGATGTATTTTTTTTGGCTCCGTGCGTTTGTTCTATATCCCGACGCTTAGATACTCCAATGTTTGCGAAAGTACTTATTTCCTCATCAGGAAAGCTATCTCGGCTGTTGATTGCGGTATTTTTCATTCGATGCTGAGCGCACTTAATCCCTGACTCTTACTCCACTCTGATGGTGTGCTCATCGTATCTTGTACCAAATCTCGTTGTACCAAATCTCGACCCCGGCGGTTCCCGCCTAGCAAGCCGCACATCCGGTGGATTGTTGCACGTTTTCATGGGGCTGCTAAGTGGTGGATGCACGTTTGGTTTGCGATTTGATGCAACAGAACTTTTGACACGATACTGCCTGATCAGGCAGGTGTTAAAAAGCATTGATTGCAGCATGGCGTCTTTCACTGAACTATAGGCTTGGCACATTGCCTGACTTGTCCGGTGGGTGAATGAAAGTAACCTTCCTAATCAGGAAACTCACTCCAACTGTCAATTGCTGCAGGTGTCTTCACTGGAACCCAACGTTGACGCCATACCGCACGGGTGTCCTCATTTGAATTGGCGTCCACGTGATCACGCGACACAGTAGTCGCGTTCAAAGGATCCACTCTGCGGTAGGCTGCATCATCGTGGGGTCATGCCCGTACTTTCATATTCCCACAACAATGGTGCTTAACTCCCAGAGCCCTTCCAAGCACAACCAAATGATCACAAGATTTATTAAACATCCCAAATCGACGAATTTCAACGGAGAGAGAGACCAGCCCGCTAAGCGCCAAAAGACTGGCGATAGTCCCAAGAAACCGCCGTCTACACCACGCAAGTCGATCAAGCGCGAAGTACGGGATTCTGATGAAGAAGGCAACGGCGATGACGTTGAGAAGGAAGAAAAGGAGGCCGAACATAAGACAGACCTAGAGAGTGCCCTGCCGCCTGTGAAGACAGGTGAGGAAGCTATAGAGGAGTATGAGGCGTTCAAGGCGTCGCAAGAGAGCAACACAACGAATGCAGAGGACCGTCTAGAAAAGAGAGCGTGGGTCAGGGGCAAAAGCTCGTTATATGTGGATGCTTTCAATCTGGCATTGGACACAGTGCTGGATGAGGAGAGCCATCTCTTCGATGAAGCTGAGACGGAAGTGTTCAGAATATGGAGGGACCTGAGTTATGAGGCACAGTATCTGTAAGTCCCATTTTAACGATTGTGCAAACTTTTCTGACTGTGGTATTGCCGATAGATATGTGCGCCTGTTCCTGCGCAAGACATCGGCGTGGCATCGTATAAAGAACCTTGGCTACCATAGCGATATATCAGACCTCGAAGATGCAGTGGAGAATTTACAACGCACGTACAACTTACCTAAGTCGTCGTACGAAGTCGAGTCACACCCTGGCGAGTTGGAAGCGCCAATTGGTACTTCATTGGGGACAACTGTCACCTTCGCGGATAGATCAGAGGAGGAGATAACCACGCTCGAAGAGGCATCTTCACTACTCAAGCTTGACGAGCTCAAGGCGCTTGCAAAAGATGCGAAGGTGCAAGGGAAGAACAAAAGAGACCTTTTGAAAGCATTGCGCCGCGCAAGCCAAAAACAAGCCGGATTAGGTTATGTTGGACTCAAACGATCGGATTCGGAAGTGTCAAGACGTTCTTCTGCTTCTGGATCCAGACCAGAAACTCCTGAAGTCGAAACAGCACCGGTCGATGACCTCTCTGATGACGCCAACCGGGATGCGCACTTTACTCGCAAGATCATGAATGACACAGGCCCTTGCATACGACTCTCCATAGCCACGCTGAAGCTTTTCGAACGCGTCCATCTTGTCTTCTATCGCTCTACAGAGTGGACTGAGAAGTCACTAACCACCATCATTCTTGCGAAGATAGCCCGTCGTAACTTTCCAGAGTACATTGTCTCTCGGTCTGCAAACATCTTCGCCTCGCGTTCGCTGCTGCTGGAATACGAAGCATCTGTACGCACACAATTCCGAATAGACAACATTTTGGAATTCAATGGTCGGCCGACAGAAAAAGGACTTCAGGAGATCATAGACACTTTCGAAGAGGTTTACCCCCGCTGGCGGGCGCTGGTCCAGGAAGAGCAGCAAAAAGAGGAGAGCATCTATCACAGTGGCGAAGGATCGTATCTCCGTCGCCTTTCGCCAGCCTGGGTCTATACACGCATCATCCACAAGGCACTGGAAGTTCTGAGACGCCGCAAAGAGCACAAGCGCGAGCATGAACTTTTGGTCGAGCTATTACAACAGCGGCTCTTTCATCATTCTCGTCGAGGAGCTTGGTATCAGCGAAAGGCGTTACTAGAAGAGCATTATATGGCCGCGCTCACTGAAGCTGGGAGGAAAAATGAAGAACAACAAAAGAAGCACTGGAAGCGCATTGCCCTACAGACCTGCGAAGATGGCTTACAGGACAACCTCGTCCATATCATACATCACTATGACCTGCAAAAACGCATCACCAAGATTGAGAAATCACTAAATATTGCAAAACGCGCACAGCATGATTTCGGACATGTCCGCATCACAAAACCTGTTGAAGTCACAATGGAGGGAACGCGCATTGAGCGCGAGACACCAACTCTATCGCGTCGAAACAGCTCACCACATCCCAATCCCGGGAGGCGTGGCGCGAAAACGATATGGATTGATCCTCGAGAAGATGGCGAGTGCTCGGTTGAAGAAATGTGTCTCTCACACTACCGCAATCAAGGCTGGAAAGGATTCCACAGCGAAGGCGGCATAGTACGGACCCTATTTGCGTATTTATTTTTCGATATCTTATTCACATATATTCCCAATGTCTTCCAGACTCCGTACCAGACTTGTCCACTGGACTTGCATACAGATGCTTTCTACCCCTCTCGAATCTCAGAGATCAATTCCCGTCTGAACGAGATCTCAAACGGCGACGCACCAACAATCATGCAGAGAGTCTACGACGAGCATCACGAACGTCGAACTTGCGTCGTCGGCCTCGATTGGACATACGATATCATCGATCTCCTCGAGATCGTGCGTTGCTTTGATGGCGAGGCATTAGCGACAGTGTGTAAAGTCATGGCGCAGGAATATGGGCAGAGAGGCGGTGGAGTGCCGGATTTATTCTTGTGGAAGGTTGCGGAAAACGAGGGAGGAAAGGGGGAAGTCAAGTTTGCAGAGGTCAAGAGTGAAAATGATCGGCTGAGTGATACGCAGCGGCTTTGGATACACGTCCTCTCCGGTGCAGGCGTCAGAGTCGAGCTTTGCGCTGCCGTTGCGAAGGAGGTTAGGGTCGTTGAATGACGGCGGAAAGCAGTATTACCGAGTTCTCATGATACTCGCTACCTCTTGTCGTCGGACTCCTAAATTACGTGGAGACCGTGAACACTATGCATTCTGTCGTGGGTTTCTGCCAAGTGTGTTTGATCTGAGAAACCCTAATGACGGCATAGTTGGGGCGCGAATACCTTAAGTTCGAGTTGCGACTTCATGATTGAAGTCTAGTCATTAGGGTTGTTAACGATAACTTTGTTGTCTCGATCACACTTCACGTCATATGGATTACTCTGGGATGGGTATAGTTCGTCAACAAGCACTCAAATGGCGTAGCAGGCTTAGTCCTTTGATTAAGAGTGGTGTAGAAAACCTGGCTACTTTACATTGGGTATTCAGAATCGGAGACAGGGTATTGTAAATTCACCTTGAACGAATGAGGGTGAGGTTACCAATGACTACCCTAGCGACTAAGCGTAATATTCTATCTCGAAGAACATCTTCCTCGTAGAATGCAACAGGAAAGTTTTAGCACAGCAAAATATGAATCGTGGGTAGCAAGAGGGCATCAATATGGATAAGTCTTTATCGTTAGAAACTCGTCAAAACGGTTTAAAAATTCCAACGCCTATTCCTATGCCGCGCAGAAAGTTATACAGGAAATCGTTCTCTCCATGATTAGTGCTTCGTCACCTTTTATCCCCTTACACATCTATTCCGTACAAGGCACTGACTGCTAATTGTCATACACTCTACAGCAATAGCGCAGCGAACGCAGCTGCGATCACGCCAACACCAACGCCAATCGTTCCCGCAGCACCGGCACTCTGGCTTGGAGTGGTACTGCTCTCCGTCACGCTCGGTCGTCCCGTGTTACTCGGCAGAGTGGCATTTCCGCTCGGTGTCTGCAGTCCCGAGCTTCCAGTTGCAATGATAGTCTTCACGGTTGTCGAAGGAGCCACGGATGTGGTTGAGTTTGCTGCAGCCGAGGTGACGGGGCTCGACGGTGTCGAAGACGGGAGCGTTGTATATCTAGAGGAGGGGCGTGTAGTTGTGGAGGATGATGGCTGGGTGTCGTTGTTTTGACGACGGTGGAGAAGCGCGGCGGATGGAATGGTGCAGAGGAGCGACTGTTCTTGGATTGGGTTTGAGCCGATTACAGCGGGTTCATTGAATGTGAAGGTTGCTGTGCCGGGCTGGGTACCCTCGGTGTCGTGGAAGGTTTGACATTGAACGCTCTGTACGTTGATGTCGTCTGAAGCGGAGAGGATCTGGAGACCGCATACGGACGCGAGGTTCTTCGCAACGGGCTTAGAAGTTCCAACTTCGACGCTGAACTGCCCGGCAAGGGCCGTGGAATCTGAACATGTAGTAGCCTTGAGAGTGACGGTTGCAGCGTAGGAAGTAGAGAGAAGTGCCGTGGCGGCAAAGATGGAAGACTTCATATTGACGATAGAAACTTTGGTCGTGAAAGTATGTCAAGATTGTGTGAGAGTAGTGTGAAAAGGGGAAGAGAAATATTTTCACACAGCGAGAGACTTTGAGAAGAAGAAACAAAAAATATGGAATGCAGAAAAGTAAACAGGGTCTTCTAATAAATACATTTCCCCCCTTCGATCCACACGTAAACCGTTCTGACGGGCAAAAACGACGCGTATCCCACTGCGGTGTGCAACAGGAGAACGCAAGGACCTGGAATGTGCACCAGCCTTACGTTTAGATCCGGACGCAAATAGAAACTCGGGCCGATCAAAACTGGGGCTCGAAGGACTATGACATCTAAGTTTGGCTTGCATCACAATGGTAATAAGTGGGTGGGTGCTGTGAAACAGCTGTGGCGCAGCAGTGGCCTTTCCATGACAGGGCACTGCTCGGTGCTTACAAGGCCCACAACGCCCCCTTATTCAAACAGCCACGCTCCAGGCAACTCACATCTGTGTCAGCCGGAGATGTGGTGATGTGTAAATGTCTCGTTCGGAAGCGAAGGGAATAGTTGTATCAACTTGTCAAGCAAATAAGATTCTGCACAAACACTGAACATGATCGGCTTCGGAGATGAATATACCTCTTCCACAGCCAGATATCGACCTTTTGTAGCCTAGAAGTTGTAATCGCGAGAAAAAGTCGGAAAGTAATCTCGTTTCCACACCATGCAAATGCCCTTCTCGAAGAAATACAAATTTAAGAATAGAGATCATCATCCTGTGTCGCATCGCCGAACCCGCCTTCCGCAATATCGAGACTGTTTTGCTTTCCGTGATTCGCGACTGGTGGTTTTCCCTTTCCTTTGCCGCTACTTCCACCAGCAGACCCATTGAGATTGATGTTTTCTGTTCGAATGACCATACCTTCCTCGTCTTCCAGGGCGGCCTTAGCCTTGCCTTTGCCTTTGTAGCTTGAATTCTGTGTTGGCCCTTGTTGACCAGCCGATACTGTCTGCTTCTTTTTCTCATCCTCCTTCTTGCCTGTACCTTCGAAGGCTTTACGGACTCTTTCGTAGTGTCGTAGTTCGTCAGCACTGACACTAGGTACGAGCTCTCTATGGGCCTCGATGAAATCTGCTTCTGTGACCATGACTGCAGTGTCTTCTTCTGTAGCGAAGTGGTCAAAGAAGTAAGCAATGGAGATTGTCGGTGTATGCGTGGTGTTGTACGCCTTGACTTTCTCGTCAACAGCGCGTGCTTGCCGTGTAATGGCTTTGAGCATGGCGTCTGAGCAGAGAGCGTACATGTCCGCACCGGTGTATGTAAATGGCAGGCCCTGCGAGACTCTTTGAAGAGAAAGTTCTGGGTGTAATGTGAATCTACGATGATTGTAAGCGTTTGCAATGAACTCTGAAGCGCGGTGGAGACATACTTTCTCGTCAAAGCTTCCAGGATGGTTTGCTGCTTTTCATGTGTGTCTGAAACACCCAGGTACAGCATCTTGTCGAAACGACCGGGACGCAGAAGCGCTTGGTCAAGCAGATCAGGTCGATTCGTTGCACCAATGACAAAGACACCCTCTCCACCATCGCTCATGCCGTCCAGCTCAGCAAGCAGCTGACTGACAATACGATCCATAACACCACCACTATCACCTTGATTACCACGCTTAGGCGCAACGGAGTCCAACTCATCGAAGAACACAACACAAGGCCGAGCATCCCGAGCCCTCTGGAACACACGTCGTACATTGGCTTCGGACTCACCAATATACATATTGAGGAGTTCGGGACCTTTGACACTGAAGAAGTTGAGCGAGAACTCCGTGGCGATAGCCTTTGCAAGTAGCGTCTTTCCTGTTCCTGGAGGTCCGTAGAACAAGATACCGCTGCGCTTCTTCATTCCCTTGGCGAAGAGCTCAGGGCGCGAAAGTGGTAGCTGAATGGTCTCCATGACCGCGTCTTTGACATGCGTGAGACCACCAACATCTGACCAACCGACGTTTGGAATCTTGGGTGCTCCAATGGCGTCAGCAAAGTTCTTGCGCGCTGCGTCGATGGCACCATCCAAGTCAGACTTTGTTAGGCTGTTGCTATAATGACCTCCGGCAAGCTCAATATCTTTTATTGTGACCTTTTCGGATGATGGCGAGGACTTGGTTGCGGTCGCCGCTAAGGCCTCAAGACGGTTGCGCTTTGCGACAAGTGCTCGGTCAACTACGTCTACCAGGTCTCCTGCAACGAGAGCTGCAGTCTTGACAGCAACGTTGCCTAGATCAGCCTCAGGAGATAGTCTGATGCCGGCATCTTCAATGATGCTTCGCAGAATCCCTTCTCTTTCGCCTTCATCAGGTGCTGTCATGTCAATCTCATGTGTAAACAGCCCTCGAATGCCCTCGGGCACTTTGTCAATTTCGGTGGTTGTTGCGATTAGGACACGAGAATCTGCCAATATCTCTTTCAAGGCTGTATTCATTCGATCGGCGTTGAGTGCATCGATGTGTTTAATGAGCAATGCCGTGAACTCAGCACCGCATGTAAACGCTCGTTCTGCTCTTGCTTTCAGAAAACCTTCCGTCTTGACGTCGCCACCTCCTGCGCCACCTTCTGTGACGATGTCGAAGGCATCAATGGAGAAAGTGTGCAGACCGAGATCTTCGCAAGCTTTGGTAGCAACAGTAGACTTGCCAATGCCACGCTGTGTAGATGTGATCAAGATTGCAACCGGAGGCAGACCCAAGTGAATAGCTCTGGGGCTAGTAGCCACAGACATAAGTTCCCGCAACCGCCTTCGGAGCGATGAAATGTATGGTTTTGGAAGCTCATCTAGCACCATCGTCTTTTGCGAGCTCGAGACTGGAGTCCGCTTGGCTCCAAGGTAGTATTGCCACGCGTTGTTGATGGGAGCAGGTGTTTTGCCCTGTTCGCTTCCATTCATCTCCATCTTTGTGCTGGCTGCGTCCACGGTGACAGCACCGCCCCACATGTCACCTTCCTCGCTGTCGCGGGGGGTATGTACTGAGCTAGCAACATTGCCGATTTTGAACCAGGATACTGCCTTTGTATTGCCACCATGAACGCTTGCGCTCTCTTCACCAGCACCTTTCCTAGATCTGGACAGCAGTTCGTCGTTGCCGATATCCTCTTCGGTAGTGGTTTGAAACACTGCACGACCAAGGGACTCGTCGATAGAAACACCAATGAGATCCCCGCTCTTGACAATTCGTCTCTTCTGCTCAAAGTGCTCCTTCAGCGCGGCGAATAGGCTGGGCTGCAACAGGCGATCAGACGAGAGAGGCGTCGATACTTTCAAGAGGGTGACCTCTTTTGCAGAGGGTGGCAACGAAGAGCCGGTCAGACGAGGCTTCTGGATAGCACTCCGTGGTAGATGCGACGATTGATGGGGAGCGAGCGGAGTTATGCGCAGATGCGAGGGCCCACCGAGATTTGCCAACAGGATGGGCGAAAGGTATGCCTGTAGTGCATTGCTCGCTTGTGAATAGCCCGAAAAGCTACCACGACGCTCAAACCCGGAGCTCTTGTGGACCGGGTACCGCGCGATCTTCTTAGACATATTCTCCGGTAGACCATAGACTTTGACTGGCCGCCAATTGGTGCTTTCTTCCTCGTCTACACCTCCGAACGCACCAAGTCCCCAAAGATGATGTGAAGATGGTTCTTCGGTTGCCTCAATCTTTACCCAATCACCAGAGAAGCATCCGATCTTGACCAGGGTATTTGTGTCAACGAATACCCGAGCTTCTTCATCATCCTCGCCGCCAGGTTTTGGGTGAATCAGCTCGTCCGCAACACCTTGCAAAAGCCCTTGCGCTTTGAACACTTTGCTCTTACTTGAAGGGCCACGAGCAGTAGTGGCGGTGAAGCTGGAATAAACTGATCCTGGAGTTGCAATGCCATTTGTTCGGTAATTGCCAGGCCTTGGAGTGGCAGACGTGAATGCTGATAAAACCCCTGATGACTGAGGCGGCATCATAGGCGCGCTCAAAGATATAAAGTCTTCCGAATCGTCAGACAAATCACCACCATCTGTGCCCTCAAGCTCCGAGTCGAGGTTGTCAGCCGACTCCTCATCTGGCGGGGTTGCATTTCGGGAATCGCCTCGCTCTTCTGCGGCAGAGTAGAATGTATCGTTTGATGTATCGTCTGCCTCGTCGTCGTCCCCGAAGCCATTTGTAATTGGCGTTGGTTTCACAGGGGGTAGGACAATAGCCGTTTTGGGGCTGCGGTGCGACTGTAGCACAACAATCCGCGTGCTAGGTAACAGGAGACCTTGGGATACAGGCTCACACGCCGTGATCTTGGCTGGTGGTGGTGGGACGTGGGTGATGGGATGGGCTGGAAGCGGGAGAGGCAGCAAGTCTCCGGTATGCAGGACGGTTGGCGACTGCAGTGCTTCCCGCACGGCTCTTCGCCATGCCTCCTCTTGCGCAGTATGATCAATCTTGCTTGCCCTACCTCTCGCGCCATTCACATCGAGGTACTTGTTCTTCGGTCCGCGTGCGGCGCCGTTTGGCTGAGCGATAAAGCCCCCGCCAAACTTGGCGTGCACCTCGTCGAGCTTCCTCAGCGCTTCCGTATCCAAGTTGACATAGACTGTGTCCAGTCCGACAGGCACAACATCGAATATGCGCACTTCAATCGGCGCGTCTCTCCGTTGCGTTCTGTTTGGGGCGACATTATGGAGGACCTGCGAGAACGACTGTAGGGCGAGTGACGCGGCAGGAATCTGGAGGGACGAGTGCGGGCGGGCATTCGAGGAATCCGTCTTTTCAGCCGGTCGTACAGGCAGGATGGTCCATGGGACATTTTGGGCAGCGACGATGGAGCTCGGCAGCCATGGGGTAATCGCGACGTGATGGACGCGATTCGAGTCTTGAGCGTCTCCATTTACTTTTGGTGCGATTAGGCCAGTCCGGTCTGCAGTACATGATTGTTACATACCTGTGCTCGAAACCCCCGGGAAGAGATCGTTGAAAAGATCCTCAGACAACACTCCAACCTCACCCTTCATGCGGTCGTCGAGAAGGAGTCGCGCGGAAATCGCAGGCCGGTCAACGCGCCTTCTCCGCCGCCTCTTGCGCGGGTGGAGTATCCCATTCTGTACCTCCATCTTCTGCTATACAGGAGAAAATCGGCAGTGGTCAAAAGTATGAGCAATGGAGGCTCTGCGCTCAGAGTCGCATGCAGCTCAGGTTGAGCTTGCCAAGACGCGAGTATGCCTCGGTAGTGGCAGACTGCTCGGGACGCTGCGTCAATCCCCGCGCTGGGCTTAAAAGACCGAGAATC
This sequence comes from Pseudopyrenochaeta lycopersici, assembly GCA_003313425.1. Lineage (NCBI taxonomy): Eukaryota > Fungi > Ascomycota > Dothideomycetes > Pleosporales > Pseudopyrenochaetaceae > Pseudopyrenochaeta > Pseudopyrenochaeta lycopersici. The sequence goes on from NHZP01000008.1 coordinate 682,058, forward strand.
AAACGACCACTGGAAGTGATGGCTCGAGTGTTAGAGCCGAAGTGGTAGGCTCTTGTTAGTCGCCTTCACCTTTTTTTCACATGATGCGGAGAAATCAAGCGTGCTCTCATTGGTTCCTCAGAGCACCCTTTTCATAGTCCGCACCAGGTTCCATCACCTTTCTACCACCTCACATACAAACACGACCAAGTTCGGCCGAGTTTTAAGGAGTGGGCGCAATGACAGTTTTTCAAAGATGTTTGGCAGAGTGCTGACGCACGCGAAGCAAAGCCCTTTGTGTTTATGTTATAAGTAATCATGGGTAATGAAAAGATGCTAGCGAATCTCTCAATTCAAGCCGCACTCGATTCAATCATATGCGCAAAAATACAGTGCTAAGTACAATAGAGTCATATGCTGATACGCAAAACACCGATCGCAATGCCGATGCCGTGGTATCTCGTCCAGTCCTGCAAAACAGAACAGTAAACCCCCATCTATATTCACCAACGCCAGACTAAACCCAATGCAAATATCTCAAGATACCAGATGCTGATGCATAATCCTCCATAACCCGTCCTAAAATAAGTAAACATCTACACGGCCATCGTCATACAATGACTGAGCCAAAATTAACGTGCCGCCGGCGACGCCCCGTATCTCCGCCTGATACTCTTTCGTAATCTTGCAATGAGTAGTCGTGGGCCCAATCAGTCATGAAGTCATCCCACTCTGCATTGTCCCAGGACTTTCTGCAAGCGGTCTTGTCGGCCCAGCCTGTCCGATCAAGCTCGATGATACCACCGAATCTCCTCTCCCCGTTGGCGATGAACAAGGACTGTCCGTCAGGGGTGAAGGTGACGCCACCGACGGGACCGAAGAAGTCGAATACCTGTTTCGATTCGAAGGTCTGCGCATTAATAATGTTGATGTAATCATCGGCTTCCGCAGCAACCAGTACACGGGGCCCAGAGCCAACGGGTGAGAAGCGGAGCGAGCGAGGTACGCTGAGTTCGCTCGTAAGAACAGTGAGGGGTTTGTCCCAGTATCTCGCATCCCAAACGACAATGGTAGAATCCTGTGCAGCTGTAGCGACATGTATCCCGTCGTCGGCCCAGGCACATGCGAATGCATCATCGGTATGCGAATTTAATGTCTCAAACGGCCGGCCTGTCTCGGCATTCGTGATGAGGGTTTCTTGGAAATCACCGACGACAACGCGCATGCGACCATTAGGGCTGGTGGCTGCGCAGTTGACCGCCGCTGGGTAGTGGAAGGAGTGCGTAAAGGTATCGGTGACGCAGTTCAGAATTCGTAGTCGATGGTCGTTGGAGCAGAGAACTGCCTGTGGGGCATATGTCGTGCGAGATTGGAAAAGATGCATGTGATTGACTATTTTTGACTTTGTGTCCGCCGCAAAATCTGTCGTGCGGCCGAATGTACATGGAGACCCGTAAGTGGACGAGAGATTGGTGATAGCGTATTCGCCTTCGAAAGCGCCAGCTATTAGAACGTTGTCAGTTGTGGCTAATGTCGTTATCGAACCGTCTGGAGCTAGACGTTTGCTCAAGTCCGTAACAACGTCCGCCTGGGTTCCTTCGGCATCTGTACGGAACACTCTGTGGCCCGCTGCATAGAAGACATCGTTTCGCGATGTGGCTGCCAGGACGTTCCGGAGTTGGAAGTGCGGGAAGAATGCACGGTGAGTCGTGTTATTTCTCCGGAATTGGAAGAAATTATCTGTGCTTGGCGTTGAAGGAATACACTATAGGCTGTCAGTGCGAGGCAGAAGTCGTACGAACTGAGCTGTGTAGTACCTTTCGGACTTCCTTCCAACTGAGTGGCAACTTTTCACTCTCACAATCAACTCGTCTTGCTCTTATAGTCGACCGTGTAGTGTTTCGCACACTCCAATCGATGCCTTGACAGTCATATCTGTCACCCTGGAGATCGTCGCGCATGATTGATGCCGGCACTTGGATCAGATCGAGGCCGGGAACCGTAGGTTTTTCGGGAGTAAGATGATGAAAGAACGATGTAATAGGCGCAAACGACGTCTTGTCCTGAATACTCAGATGGGCCTCTTGCAGGGTTGCTGGTGGTTCCAGTGATTGCAGGTGTTCTGAACTTGACATGTGGCTACTCATAAATGTTGGAGGTACAGGGACAGATGCGTTTGACATGTGGTAGAGAGGGGCAGAGTCGAACATGTCGAGTGTTGAGCCTTGGATAGTAAGTGGCCAGGCTTGGATGTGTGCCATAACGGACTGCAACGGCAGAGCGACTTCCTCGTCATCCTCCATGTGGTATGCGCTCGGTATGGTGGCTTCTACGAATTGCTGGAAGTCTGCTAGAGATATGCCCCCACTATGGTCATGATCCTCGACCACCTCCTCATCTTCTCCGTGGCTGGTAGGCGGCCTGCTGTCTGACAGCGCTGCAAGAGTTACGGCGGCTGCGATGGCGTTGGGTGAGGCAAGATAATTTGCATCGGCCGGGAGCGCATGAGGATGCATTTGGGGAGGAGTAGCCGTTGGGCCGGCGTGGAGCGTGGCTAAGATGTGCTCTTCCTCTCCCGGAGCGTGCGGGCTGGCCATGGACGGCCGCTATCCAGCAGATAGCGAAGCCTGCGGGGCGACCAAAATGCGAGTCAAGTGATGATGTCTGCGACGAAGCTGGCGAGAGCTGCAGTCTTGGTGAGGCGTGGCGGCAGATGTAAAGGCGCAGGACAGCGTGGGGGAGGCGACTGGGCCCAGCATAAGCTCGGCGCAGCAAGACACGCAGTAATGCAGGAGCTATGTATGGGCCCGCGGTGTATGGCCCAGGGCGGCCGAATAGCGGGCGTCGCAATTGCTTCCCTCCAGGTCCGTCACCTACACAAGGCGCTGCATGCGAGCAAGGCACGCAACTGGGAGAGTGTGGGGTCGCCAGCTGCCACTGTCGGAACGAGGTATTGGCTGCGGGAGAAATGGGCTGCAGGGCATGTCAGCACCCCGTGAGCAGTCTGGCCATGCGCGCGAAAGGGCCCTCACGCCAGTGTGCTATCGGATATATATGCGGTGCATCAAGGCGGTCGATAATACCGGTCGGCGAGCGCTCCAGAGCAGAGCTGATTCTACACTGATGACTTGTCGTCATCAACAACAACAGCGTGGCCCCCACAGTACGTCCAGCGCCTCTGAAAACCTACACATGCCAACTCCTGGAATCTGTGCATTCACGCCTCAGCAATGGCCGATTGCGCGCTGTCGCATGCCCTCAAGTCAGGGCTAAGCGGCCGGTACAGCGTGCCCACAGACAGTTGGTCGTACCACAGTGGAGGTCAACGAGCAAAGGCGGGGAATACAACTCGCATGGCACTGCCAACACGACAACGTTGAAGAGCCAAGCTGAGAGGACGAGAATGCAGTGCGAGCTCCGTGTGACGCCAAAGAGCAGGCAATGGCCCGCGACGAAGCCCGCTTGTGCTCTTGTCAGGTCTCTTTTGGGACACAGGCAGGCGTACAACCTTCGCTTCCTGACGCGCTGCGAGCTGGCCATGGTTGCACGGCTAATTCGTGGAACAAATCAAACCTCTGAGCCCAGCAGGGCCTCCCTACACTGTGGCTCGAGTGTCGTTCTTGTCTCTGTTCGCCGTCCTCAGAAAGCTGCTCCCCCGCTGGCACTCCACAACAGCCAGCCACAGATGAAAGAACAAAACCGCAGCCTGTCAGATCCCGCGGTACTTACTGCGAGCGAGCACAAGAACGGAGACCGGCTAGGCTACTGAGGAAGCGCCAGTGGAGGTCTGCGATGCGAGCGGACACATATCGCGAGAGACTACGACTTTGCTGAAAAGAATAAATTACTACTAAAGAGTCTAGATGGCCACTGTAAAATATGGACCGAGCCCATCATCTACAGGAAACCCATAAAAGAATATCAAATCATGTGAGAGTAGACCCAAAAACCCCCCAGCAATGCATTAAGAAAGCAACGTGGTACCAAATGCAATTTTTAAGCTCGTCGCGCAGACGACACGACGGCTTCCCTTCCTATGCGACGCCACAATGCGAAATCAATTATCATAGTACGAGTCGTACCCTTGCTGCTGGTGCGGCCACCCTCCAGCCGACGTCGACTGCTGTGACCACCCGCCGCCTGGTGTTTTAAGTCTCCGCTCTATTGGTGCCCAATGTCAGTGACAGCATCATCGTGAGAAGTTGTGCACCTTACCTGCTTCAAAGTCGTGCCATCGTCGCATCGTAATCTTGCTGCTGTCAAATTCTCCCTCATACTCCAGGCCTGCCTTTTTGGTTTTCTCGCCTGCCGTCTTACGAGTATCGCCCCAACTAAAGTCGTCAAACTTCCAGAATGCGTACGTCGGGAGCACAAAGTTCCAAATAGGGAGTGACAGCAGATAGACAAACATCCAAGCGACGTATGACCATCGGTGAGCGGTGACCACAATGAGGACTGCTGGTAGACCAAGGATGAGGGCCAAGAGGATCAAAGGAATGACTGGAGCCGCGGTGTTGAGCACGGCGGCTTTGATAGAAATAGCGACTGGAGAAAGTCAGCACCGCCGAATGCCTAAAACGGCGTACAGGGACTTACTTAGGTAGAAGGTAAATGCGATAGCAGCGGGCAGGACCAGAGTTCCAATCAATTCGACAAACACAACAAATTGCATACTGAAGCAGAAGGTGCCGCACAGATCTCGCACTAGTACCAGCTCCATCAGGTTGTGGACCGTACTATTAATCCATCGCCTGCGCTGTGACAGAAGTACCTTGAATTCGTCGGGTACCGTGGTCTTGCAGACGGCCTGAGGGACGAAAACCTGTTTCCGTTTGGGGAATGTCTTGAGCATCAGTGTTGACAGGTACCGATCTTCACCCAATAGTAGCAAATTCTTCTTGTGCAACGTGTCGACGACGTTTTCTGAATAGTGCTCGACAACGTCGGGATTAGCCAGAATTGGGACCCAATAGTTCTGACCGCCTTTAGGAGCTTTGATGCGATACATGCAGAAGCATCCGGGAAGACAGGTAACACCACCAAAGACGGATTCAAAGGACTTGGCCAGATGATGGGAGATGAAGTATCTATTGCTGTCAGTGGCGTCGTTGTCAAACGTGAGAATAGTACTTACTCAAAGACCTGAATCATGGAGACCCACGACTGTCGCTTATTGGCAATCTTGGTCTCTCCGCAGAGACCCATGATGTCCGGGTCTTTAACCATGGCGGAGATCATATGTGTCAGGCTGTCAGGGAAAACCTTCGTGTCGGCGTCCACCATGAGTACGATTTCGTAAAAGTCGGGCGATATACCAGTGATTTTCCAGATACCGTTAAACATTTCAAACTCAAGTTCAGTCATACGCTCGTCAAACATAACCTTCTGCAAGAACGACATGAGAATAATCTGGCTGTCTCGCTTTCCGCGGTTGCCAGATTTGGACTTCTTAGCCTCATCTGGTGTTCCGCACTTGACAACGACCATCATTGGCACACGTTGCTGCTTGTCTGGCGCAATACGTGAGTTCTCGCCATAGTCGTAGAAGCCAGAGTAGATCTTTGCCATGTTGTGTCGTTTTGAACCACTAGCAACTGCGACGTATGAAAAGGCTTGAACCTCGTTAGGCAAGACGGCATGATCCTTCATCATGGCCAGACAGATTTCAGGTGTTGAGAGATCTTCACCTTTACCCTTAATCATACCATCACAGATTACCAACATCAATTTGTGGCTGTTTGGGTAGTCGGTGGTAGCAACAGAATCCAATGTAGTGCGTAAACCTTCGGCGCCCTCGGAGTAGGCAGTGACCAGACAGATAGCGTGAGCCAGTGGATATCCAAAGGGCTGCCATTCAGGAGGAGGTTGAGGAACAACGGCTTCGTGGACGAAACCCGCAGGTCCAGGACCCTCCACTTCACCCATTACACTAGAATAGCGATTTTGCTCCGTAGTACCAGAGAGAAGCAGACTTGATCGCGACTCTTGATGAGAGTGCTTTCCATCATAAGTGGGTAGGGTGCCATGGCTGGCGTTGAGTTGCCTATACATGCCGCTGTTGGATCCAAGTAGACGAGACCCATTGCTTTGACTTGTCATGGTCGTAGGTGGAGCGCGCGTTTTGGCCGACTTATCCACAGAGTAAGGGCTAGTGAACCTCGACGTAGAGGGCAAGAATGCACTACCACGCTTGCTTGAGCGATCTGGGCCAGCAGCTGGATCGGTGAGCCTGGGTGGTGGGCGGTAGATGTCGTCACTCCACTCTTCGATTTGCTGCTTTCGCTGTTTGGAGTCTGCCTTGCCCACAGACGTCTTCGTGGCACCAAACTTTCTGCTAATGAACCATTGGAAAGCCAGCGCAAGGACGAATTTGGACACAACGACGGCCAAGATGAATACCAGCGAGACGTAGAGGACGACCTTGGACGCAATGCAGCCAATACTCTCAGTGTCGATAGATCCGACCTTGATGATTTCGGTAAAGCATCGAGAAACCTGCTTTTCGTAACTTGAAGAGTAGGCGCGAGTGACGTCTACTCCCCGGACGGAGGGGTTCTGGCGGATCTCATCGAAAATGCGTGGCGTATCGACTTGGGTCCTGTTGAAAAAGTCGAGGAGGTTGAGATCGAGTACATCTCCACCCCACACCATCAGATTGCGCGAACTGTTCCGAATGTCTTCCCACGTAAAATAGACGTCGCCAGTGTTCTTCAAACCGTAAAAGGCTCTTCGAGCACCGTCCGAGGTGTGGCACATGTAGCCGTTGTACTCCAGGAATGTGTTGTTGGGCTTACTAGAACCATCCTGGTTGGTGAGCCGGCATGGGAAATACCAGGCCAAGTCGCCGTTTCCATTAGTCGGGATACCAGAGTTCGGTTTGGGGGTAATGAGTCCTTTGCAAGCTCCATTGACGTTCTGGAACAAAAAGCTCGCGTCTTGACCGCCATGTTTCTCAGGGAGATCGAAGAGAACGTTGGCACCAGATGGCACGCCACGAGCGAGGGGATGCGTGGATCGAGCGAGGTCGTAAGCTTTGCCATGTACGATTAAAAAGCCCCTGTCGACTTTGTTGACCCTGAGGCGAGCATTGCCGCCTGCAGGGCAGACGGTTTCCGTAAAACCAAATGTGAGATATCCAACAAAAGTGCAGATGAGCATGATGATGCTGACGAGCCCGACCTTTTCTCTCCACGCACGCTGTTGCGCCTTTTGGGGTTTCCCAAAGCATCTGAGAACGGCATCCGGGCACCAGAAGGTGATGATGGCACAGTATACATTCCACAGGCTGGGCGGCCGCATCTTGTCCTTTTCTTTCTGCTTCTGCTTCTCGAGCTTTTCCATTGTCTTGCTCCGTGTTAGCCTGCGCTGTACTCGCGGGGCTTCGTCGTCCAGGGGCGCCTGTTTGTCGTTGTACCCACCGCCCGACGCATTGCGCATATGCGGGGGCTTGAGGTCGGTGCTGTCTGAGCTGACGGTTTCGGCTTCCATGTGGTCCTCCATGATGGGGTCGTTGCCCGTGGTTGACGGCTGGACGGCCATTCTCTGGGCATGTTTGCGGTAGTGGTAGTTTGGGTGGGTTGGGTCAATCCGCTGGCGCTCTGGTCGGATGAGACTGCGCTTCCTGCCCAGGTCTGGGCCGGGGGTGGTGTGCTGGCTACGCATTATGGGGTCTCGTTCCATGGGTACCGGCGTGCCTGGCGAAGGGAGCGGCCTCGAGTAGGACTGGGCGCCGCTTTTGCGAGTGCCGCGGTCGCTCGATCGCGTGTTTTCCAGGTCAGAGGTTCGGCGTCGGCGCGATGGTGAGTCGCGAAAGACATGTCGCTCATCGCGCCGGGGAGACGAGTCATTGGGTCGCTGGGGCAGAGACATTGTGCGAGGAATGCAATGTTAGACGTCGTTACACAGGAGGGCCGCCTCCGCTGCCGGTGTAGGCCGTCCTACTCCTGAAAGAATATATGCTGCAGGTGTCCGCCGCTGGCAAACGCCGCGAGGGCGAGGTGTGAAATTGGCGTCGAGGGCGGGCAGGCGGTCCGGGGGCAACCGGGATGGGGAGGGGGTGGATGTGCAGTGGTGATGGTGGTGGTGATTGCAGTGTTTCAGCGAGTGACGGCAGAATGGGGCATCGACGAACGAGCCAACGAAAAGAACGATCGATAGGTGCAAAACGAGTGTAAGAGAACAGCCTCTCAACCTGCGGCTGCGGTTGTTGCGAGGTCAACGAATGCCTTAGAGGGATGGGGCGAGGGAACCCCTTGCCAGCGTGCTCCGCCCGCGAATCGCAGGCCGAATCGAATCTATTTTGGAACCGTTTCCCCAGCGCCAACCACTAGAGCCAACGCGGCCTGAAGGAGCTCAACCCGCCCAACGTTTGTCTACCCTTGACCAAGACGACAGCGGACTGGGCAATGCCCATCCTTTGTGTTTTGGGATGGTGCATTGCATGTGCTTCACGCCTGCCCCGAGTGCTCGTTCTCGCAGACGTCGCAGTCGCACCACGGTCCCAGTAGCTGGGGCGTGAAGGCAAGCTGACGCCCTAAAACTCCCCTGCAGCGAAGAATTCGACAAGGCGGCTAGACGCATTGCGTGCAGATTGCGCCAGTCCAACCCTGAATCGGCTACTTATTTTCCGTCCCTCAGGCGCCTTTTAACATCAGCCGCGGCGCCTGTGAACATCATCATTTCCTTCCAAACGCGCAGAGGCAGCAGCAGACTGGACGTGTCTGCAACCCGTCTGGCAGCGAGGATAGCACGGGGCTCATCAGGGCGCGCTTGCCTCCAAACGGATGCTGCTATTGCCATTGGCGCGCTGGCCGGCAAGGAAGTCGAAAATGTAACACTCTGGTCCGGATACGTGCCCACTGCGCCGCCTGTGGCCTGCGGGCTGCTTTGGAGCTACTCCATCTGGAGAATGCTGTGACGCACCCTTCCTGTGTGAGCATGACGAATACGATTGAACCCCCTTTGCACTTGCAGCAAACAGACACCCTGACGGCAACAACATGGCAATGGCAGTTTCCATAGGTGTGGAGCCACCAGCCTTCGACCACGCCCTAAATTGGTCGATTACAGGTATTCCCCATATATACCATGCACTGCAGCACTGCAGCTCCACTTAGCTGTCTTGACCCGGCTAAAGGAAGCTTTTGCCGTGGCGTTCGTCCCGTGTAGACAGTCCCAAAGTGTTCGAGCTGAAGCTGCAAATGGTAGAGGCGGCTTGGTGGCCTACATTCTTGTCCACACACGGACAGTTCGAACCTCGACAGCCAATGCCAACCACCCCCTCTGGCATGCTAGGGCATTTCAATGTTGATGCAAAGCGATCACGGATGACGAGCGCGCCGTTCCGGGCACATGATTGAATACGCCAGACTACTGCCTGTTCTGTATTGCTTGCCATGCCTGTCTTAGACGATGCTCAGTCCCGCCCCAGGTACACTCATAAAACCACGCAGTATCCCGTCTGAAACAGCAAACTCGTTGCTCTTTTCAGCCGCTTCAATTACACATACTCTCAACCCCCCGGGAGCCGCAATTGCTGCCTTGGCCCATGTCGGCTCGAACCGAGTCAGAGATCGAATAGTGGCCACCCGTCGTGAACGTCACACAGCTTTAGCTCCGTCAGCAGCCCGAACTCTGCCGCCTGGTTACTTTCGCTAGTACGTACGAGAAAAAGGTCGGCAAGTCGAGACGTGGGGTTTCTTCAAGACACTGCATCTACCGCGCACCTGCCTGTCCTATACTACGGAGGGGCAGCTCGAAGAGCCCTTGCCAGCCGGAACAAAGAATTGCACCGAGATTTGCCCAGAGAACCCATCTGCATTTGGGCCCCTCAAGTGGCCACGCTTTGGACCCTTAGCAGCGCACTGATCGTGTAAGTGCAAATCCGCCCCCGGACCGCAGAGAGATCTTCAATCCAGGGTTCAGCATCCTCCGCGAAGGCGCAGGCCGCCAGATTTCAGCCCACGTTCACATTGCATTGCAGTCACTGACAGACATCGAGAAGTGAAAGACTCTGGCTGCACCCAGGCTGCTGTCTTGTGCGCTGGCTTCGTCCGTCTCCAGCCTTCACTGCCTTGGGCCACTGTTTGGGCCCCGCAAGCTCCACCGAGTCAGGGGAGCAAGCCGGATATAAAGGAGCGCCAGTGACCAGAGCAAAACGAGACGAGCTGAGAGTAAGAGACATCTTGGAGATCATGTCTGCAGCACCACCTAGGGCTCTGCCGCCAGTGCCACCGCCTCTCGCAGACCCGGTCGAACATGCTGGCTCAAGTGGGTCGAGCCACTCAAACCGCTCCAGCAGTTCCTTGCGCCGCAAACCTGTACCCAGCGTCGCCCAATACCCTCCAATACCCTCCTTCAATATCGACGAGCACGACGACAGCGTAGCCCAAGGCCGCGACTTGCGACAATCCGGATCTGCCACACCAAGCTCTACGGGGCACTCGAGAACGCCGTCGAGGGAAACGCCGGATTTGGTGGACAACAGGAACTCGGGAAACTCAATCCCCGTGACGAGAGACATTCCTATCCGGCAACTGCACATCAACGATGGCTCCTACGGCAGCCGGTATTCGCACGCTGCAGAGATGGACGTTGCACACCTACAAGAGGACGAGACCATGTATAGCCCACGCGAGCAGTACCAGCCAAATTACTACGCCCAGCAACCGACGCAGCCGGCTTCTGCGTATCCGCCCCGCGAAACGGTGCAATCACCGAGTTCAAATTCGCAACACTCATCGAGTGACAGTGTCCGCAACTCGTATCAGTACGGGCCAGACGTACCACTGCAGGTACCCCGCACCACAGGTCCCAGACCCAGTTCTGCATACACCCTGGGCTCGGAATTGAATGCACCGGGTCGTACACATTCCCCACGCCTCTCAGTGGGCGGCTCTCCCGTATCCAATGGTTCGCCAAATAGTTATGCGCGGCAAACGTCCACAAATCGCCGCTCTCCTGATATCAGACCTACATCCTACGTGGACTTGCTGAACCTACCCTACAACCAACAGATTGCCCCCGCCGCAAACTTGGGGAATGCAGCGCTGCGAGGCGCTGTTGGGCAAAATGCGTCACTTCTTGACACGAAGAAAACGCTGGACATGTACAGGGGTAACGTTAAAAAAACGCAGGACACCGCTGTGCAGTATGAATTTGCACTATTCATGGTACAAGTTGCACGTGAAGTCATGGCCTCAGGCCCTTCTACTGACGATCACGGACTGGCTCCTGCGGAAATGCTTCGGGAAGCACGACAGATTCTCCAACGATTAGCCGACCGTAGCTACCCTTTCGCACAGTACTATCTCGCGGATGGCTACGCGTCAGGATTGTTCAATAAAGACAAGCCTGATTACGACCGAGCATTCCCCCTCTTTATCGCCGCTAGCAAGCACGGCCACGCAGAATCAGGCTACCGCGCTGCTCTTTGCTACGAGTTTGGCTGGGGCTGTCGCAAAGATTATGCCAAAGCTGTTCAATTCTTCCGTGCTGCAGCTTCCAAAAATCATCCTGGAGCAGCAACGCGATTGGGCAAAGCGTGTTTGACCGGCGACATGGGTCTTCAAGGCAAGTACAGAGAAGGCGTGAAATGGCTCAAACGCGCCTCAGAGTCAGCCGACTATCAGTACAATAATGCACCATATGAGCTGGGTCTGCTACACGAGACTGGCTATGGAGACGACATCTTCAAAGACGAAGTCTATGCAGTACAACTTTTTACACAAGCTGCAGAGTTGAACCACGCAATGGCTGCTCTGAAGTTGGGCGAAGCTTACGAGCACGGCCTTCTACGCTGCCCCAAAGATGCTGCACTTTCCGTACACTATTACAACTGCGCCGCTCAAGCCGACATTCCCGAAGCTATGATGAACCTTTGTGCCTGGTATATGGTCGGCGCCGAACCTGTTCTGGACAAGGATGAGAATGAGGCATACGAGTGGGCTAAGAAAGCCGCAGAGCATGGTAGGCTCGGTTTCTATTTCTGATCAGACACTGTTGTGCTAACTTGCAAAGGCCTTCCAAAGGCTGAATATGCCTGTGGATACTTTACAGAAATGGGTATTGGATGCCGGCGCGACCCTCTCGAAGCAAACGTCTGGTACGTCAAGGCTGCAGATCACGGAGATGAGAGAGCAAAGCAGCGCCTTGCCATCATTCAGGCCGCGGCATCCGGCCAGTCACCGGCTCCAACCAACAGCGACAAGAGCAAACTCAAAAAAGGTGGGAAAGACGAGAACTGTGTGGTCATGTAGAGGGGACTTTTGCATCTTCCTTTTCCTCTTCACCCTTCTACGATTTTAATCTTTGAAAAGAACCAGAACTCAGGATGGAACGTTCTGCTTTTCAACAAAGGGCATTGTTGATGGCATTAATATAGGGTTTTGCATATGGCGTCGGCTTGCATATCTGTTGCAAAATGCTCTGGGTATCGAGCGTCAAAATATCTCATTACTTCTTGGAATCGGGATTGGAGTGTCTGCATTACTGCTTGATACCATCATTCGAGTTTGTAAATTTATGAGGTTGATGTTTCAAGAAATACGAAGTGGATAATGTCTGATCATGGCGGTTGTCCGCGGCTTTGTCGTCACCTGTTTGGTTCCGAATGACCTCTCGAAACCGCTGATTGGCCAATGGCTCCAACTTCTTACGTATGTTTGGTTTCTGGGTGCCTTTTGTCTTGTCCCTCTATTAACCATAGCAAGTTCATACTGACACCCAGATGCGTCCCACCGCTCTCATTTCGGAACATTCGTCAACAACTCACGTTCTGTGGGGGTACGGAGCAAGATATGATGCACGGAGTACATTGAGGGCGCGCTGCCATACCCCGAGATCAACGGCACCTGTTTAGCGTGCAGTTCTTGTGGACTCGCTTGTCATCGCTTCTCCTAATCCGTGGCTAGCCGGTACTATTCCGAAGGAATGATGCAGGTCCCGTGGATATGCACCCTTCGCTACTGCACCAGCTACATCTGTAGGGCGTGACAACTGATAACGTTGCAGCGATAGGTCAAACACTACTTCCGTACATGAAGTTTAAAGGTCCGACTTCGCCAACAAACATTCACCGCTACTCATACATTCCACCCAGAACTTCTGATACTACTATTATTACGCCAGGGCGAACGAAACAGGGAGGAAGTAAGAATACACAATGGCACCGCCTTCCGCTATCGAGGTGTCAGCCGAATCAGACACTTCAGGAATCACGCTCCCGAATCCATTGACAGCACCAGTACAGAGCAATGAGATATTGGGAAGAAGGAGGAAAGCAAACAAGTCGCAATGGGGTGTGGCAGCACCGTCAGATTCGATTAACTTTCGACTGAGGTCGCACGACCACAAACCGAAGTCAAAGCGATGGAATCGTATGTATCATTCAGGCCTTCACAGTGATGGCATGAGAGACTAATTCCACTGCTCTAGATATCATGACTCAAGAGGCTATCATCCGAAAGGGTAACTCACTGAAAGAAGCCGCAAAGTTCCTAGGTACACCAGGCATCATCTCTCTGGGGGGAGGCCTACCATCCAGCGAATATTTCCCTTTCGAAGAACTATCAATCAAAGTACCTGTTGCTGGACACTTCTCTGAGGTTGAGACAAAGGACTCCGGTGTAGTCATCACGGCAGGCAAGCATGATCTAGCGGAGAACACATCAAATTTCGATATTGCAACTGCGTTCAATTACGGGCAAGGCTCTGGAGCAGCACAGCTTCTAAGATGGATCACTGAGCACACCGAGATGGTACACGACCCGCCATATCAGGATTGGAGATGCACAATGAGCATTGGGAGCACATCGGCAACAGATATGGCTCTCAGGATGTTTACTCGACCAGGGGACATTATACTGTCTGAAGAATACACATTCTCCGCATTTGTAGAGACCGCACGACCAATGGGTGTGCGTGTATGTGGTATCCCAATTGACGCAGAGGGTCTACTCCCGGTGGAAATGGACCACATCCTAACAAACTGGGACCTTGTTGCTAGAGGTGCAAGGAAACCACATCTACTATATACCGTGCCCACAGGCCAAAACCCTACTGGTGCAACACAGAGCGCAGAGCGCCGTCGAGCTCTGTACAAAGTCTGCCAAAAGCATGATGTCTTCATCATCGAAGACGAGCCATACTACTTCCTCCAGATGCAGCCATATACAGGCCCCAACGCTCCAGATGTGCCTCCGCCATCTTCACACGCCGACTTCCTCAAGGCCCTAGTTCCCAGCTTCCTCAGCATGGACACCGACGGCCGTGTTATGCGCCTCGATTCGTTCTCCAAAGTCATTTCACCAGGATCACGGGTGGGCTGGGTGACTGCGTCACAAGAAGTGGTAGAAAGATATCAAAAGCACGCCGATGTATCCACGCAAGGCCCCTCGGGAATCAGTCAATTAGTCCTTTTCAAACTCCTAGACGAGCACTGGGGCCATACAGGCTATCTCGACTGGCTCATTTATATTCGCCTCGAATACACTAAGCGCCGAAACACCATCCTCTCAGCCTGCGACAAGTACCTTCCTCATGAAGTCATGTCCTGGAAACCACCCATGGCTGGGATGTTCCATTGGATGCAGATCGACTTTAGGAAGCACCCGGACTACCCGGCCAAGAGCATTGAGACGATCGAGCAGGAGATCTTTATGCGAGTCATTGATCATGGAGCACTGGTCATGAGGGGCAGCTGGTTTTATGCAGATGCTGAAGAGGCGCACGATACACTATTCTTCAGAGCGACGTATGCGGCCGCCCCAGAAGCGAAGATTGATGAGGGCATTCGAAGGCTTGGAGAGGCGGTTAGGGAGGAATTCGGGCTGGGAAAGTATGCGAAGGGTAGCACGAATGGAAATTGAGAATATGCATCCCGAGTGAGGACTAGGTTATAGTACCTGAGCATGGAGCTCGTTGGGTCTTGCATTGGTGGGCTTTTGCTCCTAGCATTGTTCTTCGAAAATTGCATTGCATCTGAAGATTTAGATCCATGTAGTTGGTCAATCAATCAATACAAAGGTTCTTATGCCACTAGACACACATGCCTAATCTCTCTAATATTGCACAAGTTGTAGATGCACCTTTTTTTCATTTCGTACGCCGTGACGCCCTAACTTCAATCCTCTTCAAGTATTTCACTCGAATTTCTGCAAGCCCTTCTCCTGCTCCTTACAGCCTTCTTAGTTGATAAAGTTTACACAGAAAAAGTGCAGTAACAGTGATCCGAAGATGAAGTCCGCGAACGCGCGTTCGTGTGAGATGCTCGCAAAGTCGGCCTTGTTCTCGGGATTCGTCTGAATACGCAGGGACGCTGTGAGTACGAACTGGCCGACTGTTGCGCTGAAGCCAGAGAGAAAGGCGTTGAATGGCTATGACAATTGTTAGCAATTGTACTCAATCCTAGATGTTCCATCCACATCCACTTCCCCCGGTGGCGTTTGTACACGCTTTTGGTAGGTGCATGATCTGGAGGAAACACTAGGGGTCTTACAAAGTTGCCAACCAAGACGACGTAGAGGAATTGCAGCGCTCCTACGCCTACGAGGAATGCCATGAATGTGTCGAGTAGCTTTGTGCGTTGCGGTGTCTTTTGCACATATTTGTCCCATACGCCCTGGACAATGGATTGTGCATCGGCATTGCTTGAGGAGCTGGGTCTGCTGGACCGTACAGGAGCAGCTGGTGTGGAGGGAGCGGGTGCGGTGCCAGCGGGCGTGGGCGTTCGCTGTTTTGGCGGCATCGTGAATTCTTTCTGGTGGCAATAAAAGTTGCGGTGAGATGAGAAGCTGGGTCTGGCGGGCAATTGAGCGAATGTGGGGAGGGTGGTGACGCGGGCAACTTTCTTTTGGTGGTGAGTTTGGAGCTTCGTGAGCTTGCTTGAGGCCAGATGTTGGAAGGCTCGTGCGCCAAAGGAGCATTACGAACGCGTCGGTCTTCGGCGTTGCGGCAGTCCGCTACCAGCTCCCCGCAAATGCCATCATCCATCGCCATTCTGTTGTTATAAACCTCAGCATTCCTCGCCGCCTAGTAGAAACAAGACTTCAGTCAGATCAAACTGTGAATCGCTTTTCAGAACTAACATCAACCCTTTCAAGTTAATATCCTGAAACAATGGTAAGCGGTCTTGAAGCATCATAGCATCTTCTCTCTGAGTTAAGTAACCGAGAGAACGAATGAATGCTAACAGAATGGTACAGGGCTCCCTCAGCAATGTTGCTCTGATCCTTGGTACTCTCACCGCTGGCGGAGGTATCACTGGATATGCGAGGACTGGGTCTGTACCATCAATTGCGGCAGGCGTCACCGTTGGTTCTTTGGTAGGTTGACATCTCACCTAAATCTAACCTGTTCACCTTGTTTCCATCCTCAGCCTTTCTACTAGAAACATTGGGCCAGTTCCTGGCGCATAGAGTTCCATACTTTCACTCGATGCAACAAGCGTAGATTGGCTGACTTGAACTACAGTACATCCTTGGCGGCTTGCGCATTCAACAACGTGCTAACTACGGAGTGGAACTTGCTCTCCTGGCTTCAGTCATCCTTGCTGGTAGCTCTATCCCACGCGCTATCAAGTCCGGCAAGCCGCTGCCCATCGGTTTGAGTATTCTGGCGACTTTCGGTTTGTGGACTTTTGGCAACGCATTCTCGAATCGACGAGCAGCATAGATTGTATAACTATTAGCTACGATTGTGAGAGTAAATGAATGGACTCTTCAACAACATGAAAACTTCCAAAAATGTATGATAAGATACCCCATGCAAAAGGAAAATGCAGCTGTGCATGTGAGTATGCTCTCGTGAGCTGGCTGATAGCGTCTGAACAGCACGAAATTACTCTGACTGATCGTCAGTCCCACATCTTCCACCCATATAACTGCGGGGCTCGGTAAACGCCCCATCATATGCTTTGAATAGAAACGCTTGAGTCCCTGATCTTGATCGTGCTTATAGAGCCTCACTTGCCACGTCGAATTAACCCACGCCTAGTCGCCAATGCCTCCTTCTCCTCAAACATGACCGAGCTCCAAGGATTTCAACGTGGCTCTCTCAATGCTTCGACTTGCTTCGGGGTTTGGAAGCTTTCCGGGGCTCCCCACAAGATTCGTGTTCGTCTGGGATAACCGGCCTAAATGGAAGAAAGCAAGATCACCCATATAGCATTCATGCACGGATAAGGAAAATCTCCATCAACATCCTAGTATCCCGGCTCCACCTCGCGTGTCAACTGCCGTCCTTCGCCTAGGATTAAGGTTGTCTTAGCGTTATACAGTGACACCACATGAGCGAATACTGGTTACCACAACAATAGATCCGGGTCAAAGTGCGGCTCCAGCCCATCAATATTAATGGTACCAACGTTCTATTCACTATTTGCACCCTGTCGAAGCCCAAACGAGGCCAGTCACCCAACCTAATCCATTACTACACTCAGGCTGAAACCTGCCCACAATGGTCGACGACTCCAGAGGCGACAACGCTCTCGCATCCTGGTAGACTGGTCGTAGATTGCATATCCAAGCCCAAAGATTGGTCAATCGATATGGCTCCTCTGGACTCTTCTCCAATGTTTCATCTATGGTATACAATGAAATATCATCACATATTGGACATTGACACAATCGAAGCGTGTCCCGGTGTGGCTCCTTGTACCCATTAATTGCCACTCTCGTTGTCACGATAAACCACATAAAGAGGCCATGGTGACCTTGTGTATTATTCATTAACGTTCACCTACGTGCTGTCTGTTCGATTGATCATCCATCCAGCATGCATTACGCTCAAGTCCTCGGCAGTGCTGTTGCACTCGCCGGCTACGGTGGGTGTATTTTACCTGCGTTTCTTGCACGTCTACTAACAACAGTGAAGCTCTCGCTCAAGAAGGTGAGGTAAAATCTACCGTTGTCTATGATGCGGAAACGAAGATTAGTTACTCGTCATACTCGGACCCAGAGTCCGGAATGACGTTTGGAGTCGCTCTTCCTAAGAATGTCACGGATCCATACGATGCTATCATCAGAATCACCGCCCCTGTTGCCAATCAGTGGGCCGGATTCTCCTGGGGAGGGAATATGGTCTGGAATCCTCTCAGTGTTGCGTGGCCAAACGGCAAGACGGGAACAATATCAGCTCGCTTTGCCTTGTATGTGAAGTCTTTATTTGCGGCATGAGCGCTGCTAACATCGAGTAGTGGAATAAGCTTGCCCCTTGGCTACGATCAAGCCGAGCATACATATCTCAAGGGTACAAGAACAAACGCAACGCACTGGACTGTCAATGCACTTTGTAAAGGGTGTACTGGCTGGCAATCCAATGAGGATACTCGATATGCATTGAACGGCGCTGGAACCACTGAGTTTGCTTGGGCCTACGGTGTTTCCTCTGTCGAAGACCCGGCTCGAAACGACTCTGCTTTCAACGTGCATCAAGCCTGGGGCAAATGGATCCATGACCTGAATGCTGCGCGCAACGACAATTTCGATTCTTTGGTCAAGAGCAACTTGCTAACAGCACCTGTAGCCAGCAGTGCGCCCACTACGATTGTGACAAGCGCCAGCCCAGCTGCGACCGTAAAGCCAGCTGCCCCTGCCGCCATTCCAGCTTCTTGCTCAGGTGCCGGTAATCCTACGTTCCAGGGTAACTTGGCATCTGGATGGAAGGCTACTAAGATTGCTGGAGGCTTGACCAGCCCTCGCAGCATCCAGTTCGACAGCGCTGGTAATATGTTGGTTGTACAGTCTGGAAAGGGTATATCATACCACAAGATGAGCGCAGATGGTTGTGTGACTTCAACGAAGATGTTGATCTCACAGAACAACCTGAATCACGGCATTGCCATAAGCGCTGATGGCAAAACGCTCTACGCGAGTTCGATGACCCAGGCCTATTCTTGGCCATACGATGCCGCCGCGGGAACTCTTGGGACTCGATCAACCATCATTACAGGTATGTATAATGGCGGTTCTCACTTGACCCGTACGCTTGCAATCGCGCCACACGCGCCCAACCTCCTAGTTGTGTCCCATGGCTCCAACTCCAACATCGACACCGCAACTTCGGACTCAAAGACTGCTCGTGCTATCATCAAGGTCTTTGATCTGTCTACCATTCCCAGCGGAGGATACAACTATGTCTCTGGAGGATACAATGCAGGCTACGGCCAGCGCAACGAGGTTGGAATGTGCTTTGATAAGAACAACATGTGAGTAATCCTGTCACCCTCAAATATTAGATGTGAATACTGACGACCTGCAAGGCTTTGGGGTGTCGAAAACAGCGGCGACGATTTCAAGCGTAACGGCAAAGACGTCCATCACAATAACCCAGGCGAGAAGATTCATTACATGGGCGATGTCACTAAGCCCAACAACAACTGGTACGGCTACCCAACTTGCTTTACTGTTTGGCAGCCCTCCGACTTCACCGACAAGACATTCAAAGTCGGCGACTGGTTTGTCCAATCACCCAGCTCGACCTTCAACGACGACACGTGCAGCCAGCGCGCCGTCGCACCGAAACTCACGCTCTTCCCGCATTCCGCACCTATTGATTGCAAATTCGATGCTGATAGCACTACAATGTACATCACATATCACGGTAGTTGGAACAGGTCTCCCGTCACAGGCTTCAAGCTCGTTGCGGTGTCTTTCAAGCTGGGCGCAGACGGGCAGTACACGCCTGTGGAGCCGTTGACAAGCACCACAGCGGCCAAAGACATTTTCTTCAACCCGAGGGTAGAGAGCTGCCAGGGCAACGGACCGAGTTTCAGCTCCGGGTGCTTCAGGCCGGCAGGCCTTGCGTGGGATTCGCAGGGTAGGCTGTTTATGACGAGTGACACATCTAGCAATGGTGAGCTGTGGATCCTGGGAAAGTCGTAGAGTTGTGAGTCGAAGGAGTGTATATGCTGGGATACTATGGTTGGGCATGTATATACATGGTAGTGCGTTTAAATCGGTCGCTTCTAAATCAATGTCATGTTCCTGGATGTATATGCGTCCGGCAAAGTACGAAGCAGACTGGCTGTAATACTTTCAGCGAGTACCATGGCACGCTTGTTGATGAGAAGTCCCTACATTGGGTGTGCCTAAGACTACCGGATAGCTATATATCACAGAGAAAACTTTCCGCACAAGGGTCCGATCAAGCTGTGCATATTTTTCATGATAACCATGAAACTACTGATTTGGAAGGATTGACAGCTTGCGACTGAGTCGCCTGACCGTACGCCAAAATTGTAGGAGAAAGAAAAGCATCGCCTGGACATTCTCAGAATATGCCTTGAGTTGTCCATGGTAAAACCTGTAGTACGTGGCCTAAAAGGTTCGAGAGCAGGAAGATAACAATATCGAGCCAGGTGTTTTTCAAGGTTCATAAGCAGACCAGATTGATTAAAGCGACAATAGGGATTTTGATGTACACTACATGTAGATCACAGTTAGATGTCTCGTGCCGTTGAAATAAAAGTCATATATTCGTCACATTAGCGCTAGTGACTAGCAATTTTATACAAGAAATGAGCCTGTTGACTCCCAAAAAAAAAACCCCCCTCATAAAGTAGTAAATGCTCGCAGCACCTTCTAAAATTCATCCATCATGCTCTGGTCCACGAAAACTTTTTCTTCATTACACATCAGTCCTCTTCCTCATGCCCACCTCCAATCCCAAAGGCTTCCTTAGGAAGCCCTCTCGGGTCTCCATCTCGCCTTGCCTGAGCTCAAACTCATATCTCCTGAAGACTGTTGCGACGATGAGTGCCATCTCCATCTCAGCGACGTTGCGTCCTACGCACGCCCTTGGGCCGTAGCTGAAGGGGATAAAGGCGGCCTTTTGCTGCTCGGTAACCTTCTCCCATCGCTCTGGGCGGAAGGTGTCGGCATCGGGTCCCCAGATCTCGGTGCTGTGGTGAATGGTGTACGCTGGCACGGAGAGGACAGTGCCTTGCGGGAAGTGGTGGCCGAGGAGAGTAATACCAGGGCCGGGGGGGATGACACGTGGAAGTCCGAGGGAAGAAGTGCTATGAATACGCATTGTCTCCTTGATCACTGAATCCAAGTACGGCAAATCCCTGACCTGTGAAAACATGGGCACGGTATCGATATCTGGCAATACAGAATCCAATTCCTGCTGCAGTTTCTTCACCACGTCGGGGTGCTGCAAGCAGTGATATAGCAATGCACACGAGGTGTTGGAAGTGGTGTCTGAGCCGGCGATGAGCTGGGTGAGGGCTTCGGCGGTGAGTTCCTCGCGGCCGAGTTTGTTGCCGGACTCGTCGCGGCCCTCCATGAGACGGGCGAGGAGGTCGACACGGTCGCTGGGGGTTTCAAGACGGGCGTTGACACGCGCAATGGCGATACCGGCGAGATTCTCAATGGCCTTCATGCCTTGGGAGAAGAAGGGATCCGGGAAGTATTTCGCATAGGGCTTGATGGCAGGGAAACATCCGATAGCGCTGGAAATGGTATTAGTATCCTGTGTAGGAAATACAAGTGGGGATGGTGCTTACCCAGAGACTTCTCCTCGTCGGTTGAGGACTTCAATAGCTGGTGCATATGTCGGCTTCGCATTGGCGCTGGTCTTCACCTCTGCCTCATCTTTGCCCTTCTCAAGCATGCCAAATGGGGCGCCGAATGCGAGATCACCAATGACATCGAAAGCTAGGTAATTGAACCAATTCAGCGCATCCATTTGGTACCAGTCGCCCTTCTTCTCGTTGATTCTCTTGTCCCATTGTCTCTGCAACTCCTCGAGGTTGTGGTGGATGTACTGCTCAAACTGGCCCACGTTCTTAGCGGAGAAGGTATGGGAGACAGTCTTGCGCTTGCGGGTGTGCTCAGCACGGTCACGGGTGTTGAAGAGACCACGACGGATGGAGACAAAGGCGTCATAGTACTCGCTCTTTAGGAAGCCATTGCCGTGGCCGTAGATCTGCGGGATGGCGTCTGCGTCTGCGATACTGACGTGATGCGGTTGCAACCTGACCAACTTTCCGTACTTCTTGTGTGCCTTGTGAACGGCAAGATAGCGTGTGCCTTTGCGGACTTGGAAGAGTAGCCAGAGGTTGGTCCATGCAGCGGGGAATGGAGCGGGGATGTCGCGGATCTGCCAGTTGCGAATGTACGGAAGGAGGTAGAAGAGGACCGGGACAAGGAGGATTGTGTATGGAGTTAGGAGATAGCTTGTTAGGGTCATGGTGGGCGGCTGTGAGAGGGGGGGTAGGGAGGTAAAGGGAGAAAGTAGGTTGAAATAGAGTGTAGCTGTCACTCGGACTGAGACTCCAAGGTCGACTGTGGTAGCTAGCTGAGGTTGCGGTCGAATGATATCCAACGTTTGGGAGATGACCAGCTTCTCTTATATCCTTCTTTCTGGAGTCTAGCTATGCCTTGACGTAGACCATCCGCAAATCGACGCTTCCGATGTCCGTACGAGACCCTCCAACATCAAGGGCCACTGGTACCCCTGGACAAAGAGGAGTCCGAATCAGCCAGCCGCGTTACATTGCCCAATCACAGCACTGCCAAATCCGCTTTGCGAAGCCGTGTCGAAGCTCCGAAAGCTCACAAAGCTGGGCATTTCGACCCCGCAATCAGTGGCGCCCCCGAGTTTCCCCCGCGTCATCCATGCATCCATCGGCTGCTGCGAACTTAGCGTCCTCGTCCCGATTAGGGCGATCTATTGTCCGAGCCTCGTGCGTTGAGTGTCGAAATGAAACAATTACTGTGCAGGATCATGACCAGGCTTGTGGAGCCGCAAAGATACTAACGTCCCGTTCCTGTTTCCCGTTCAAATCTTGATAAGGCATTGCGGAGATACCGCGGGAATGGCATGGCTTAGAACTGGCTAGCCTTCAAGGGCAAGGATTGGTTTCTTCACAACACCTTTCAGACAGTTTCACGTGGAATCTCATAGGTAGAGCGGTACATTGTTAACGGAACGGATTGGGTATTGAATCAAGAAACTAAGGGTGCTATCTAAAGCTAAAGAAAGGGAGTAAGGGTAAACAATCCTCTTGTCTACTCCACGGCCAAACGCCGGGTATCATGCCTGAAGCACACCGACTGCTTACGTTTCCCATTACATCTTCTAATGTGTTCTCATCATACTACCAACTAATTGTCCTCATCATCAGAGAAGAAGTTGAGAATCGCCTTGACCGCCAATGGGCCCAGCCCATGCGGTGGGTAACAGATATAGCTTGGGTCATCCACCGCACCCAGCTTCTCGCGGAACTCGGTCTTGTTGGTGAGCTTGAGCTCCGTAGCGATAGCGTGGTATGCACGGCTAAGCACCTTAACACGCGTGCCCTTAACGTTGTGTCCTGGCGTAAATTTTGCGCTGGCACCACCGCCAAAGGTTACTGACGTTGCACCAGTCCCGGCGACCTGCTTGAGGGCGTGCGTAACGATCTGCTCGATAGAGCCGCCAGGTGCGTTGGGGAAGTCGAGCGAGTATTTGACTTGCCAACCGTGATCAGGCGAGAGCTGAGCCATAGCGACGAATGCCGCAATTGTACCGTCAGGAGTGTACGAAACATGGTACTGACGGTGCTCTTCGTCTTGCCAGGGATGGATGTTGGTCAAGTGGACCTGCTTGCCCTTGCGATTCTTCAACCAGTCCTCTACACGGGCATCAACCTTCTGCTTGACGTCTTGAGGTGGTGGCGAGCCGAGAGGATAGTCGGTAATCTTGACGCCCTCCTTCTCCGCATGTCGAATCTTACGCTGAACGTCTCCATCCTTCTCGGCGGGGTTGTGCACAGGGTCTACACGCTGCTCGCCGGTGACAGAAAAGGTTCGCCAGTTGAACTTAGTCGCCAGAACCTCCTCGACAGCAGGGCCGACGAGGAGCCACAGGGGTTTAAGGTTGCGCTCCTTCTTAATATACTTGAGATAAGATGCCATCGTCTTCAAGTACTGGGACTCATGGCAGAGGGGATCACCAACAGTAATAGCGAAGCCGTCTTGAGGAACGAATCCGACAGCCGCACCAGTGTGATTGTCGCGCCAGATTTCTGTGCGCGGCTCTAGCCATGAGGTGTTTGTAGCATCGCCGTAATTCGCAATGAGTTTCTCAATAGGCTGGAAGTCAATCTTAGCCAAGACTCTGTCCTGTCCTTCCCAAGGGGGATGCATGGTAGACGCTTCAGGATGACGCAGTTGTTTGACGACTGGCTTCTCTGGTAGACTTTTCGGGTCACGAGGAAACATTGATGCATGTCGAATATTTCCAAGGCTCATCATAAGCATGAGAATACGCTCTAGACCAATTCCACCACCACCATGGGGTGGGGCACCCCATTGGAAACCCTGAATGTACTCTTCCATTGAGCTAGGGTCGACCTTGAGTTTGCGCATCTTTTCGAGAAGCATGTCGGCATCATGGATACGTTGGCCGCCACTGAGAATCTCTTGACCACGGCAAAAGATATCGAATGAGTTGGTGATGTTAGGGTCGTTCGGATCTGGCATCGCGTAGAATGGTCGAGCGTTGGTGGGGAATTTGTCGAGGATGTAGTAATCCGTTCCAAGCTTTTCTTTGATGACACGGCCCAACTGCACTTCATCCCTTGTGCCTAGATCCTCATTCTCGTCGAGCGGATTTCCATTATCGTCTCTCCATCCTGAGTCATTCAACATTCGCACGGCCTCGGCAAATGGAATGATGGGAGTTTCATCTAGCCATACAAGGTCTTCATGGGGGAAATGCTTCTTGATAATTTCGATCTCCGGGCGGTATCGTTCGTAAATGCCTTTGAAGATGGCTTTGAAGACACGATCGAGGACACGAAGAACTTCGTGATAGTGCTCATCGATCTGCATTTCCAAATCGAGACCAGTATATTCAGTCAAATGTCGATAAGTGTTGCTGTTCTCGGCACGGAAGACAGCACCAATCTCGTACACCTTTCCGAAGTCTGCAGAGATGGCCATTTGCTTGGCCAACTGAGGACTCTGAGCCAGGAAAGCCCCGCGACCAAAGTAGTCGATCTTGAAGACGCTTGCGCCGGACTCAGTGGCACCGCCCTGCAGCTTGGGTGTGTGGATCTCAATGAAACCTTCAGAGTCGAGTTGCGTGCGGAATAGGTTGCAGATACCAGACTGAATACGGAAGATACCTTGCGAGGCGGTCGTTCGGAGATCAATGACGCGATTACTGAGGCGCGTTCGATCTGCGATCTTGACGCGGTTATGTCCTTCCTTGTGGTCTTCTCTCGCCAGCTCGGCATCGACATCGGCCTGAGAGACCTCGGCTTCATTGACGTTGAATGGAAGATGCTCCGTAACAGCGGCTTCAACGTGCATCGAGTGAACAGAGACTTCAACGTCGTGTATGGTGGCCCCCAGGACCTCGCCTTGTTTGGCTTTGGGCTCTTGCAAGATACCCTTGACCAATACAACAGTTTCGGCGTCAAGATGTTCTGCCCAGTAGAGCATGTACTTGGAGACGTCTGCATGCTCCAATAAGACACCCTGGATCGTAGCGAGCTGCTGGCGGAACATGAAGAAGACGAACTTGGAGCTCATCTTCCGCAAATGGTGAATGCGAGCACGGAAGACGACCTCCTTGCCAACATCCTTGGCTGAGAAGTCTTGGATCTTATCGCGCCGCTGAGGGTTCCACGCACCTGCATACGCGTTGGGATGGGTGACGCCATACTTGGCCTTTTGTTCTGGTGTCAGCTCTGCGTGAGCTTGTTCCTCCATCTCCTTCCTCCTCCGCTCTATCTCCTTCTCCTTCTCCAGATTCTGCTTCCAGCGCTCTTCTTGTTGTGCCTGCTTCTCATGCTTCCGCAGCTGGTTCTTGGACATGGGTTCGCCCTCGCGATTAAGAGGAAGATTGTCATCGCTTGAAGAATTATCGCCGATATGCAGCTTTTCCTTGACTGCTCGAATGGGGCTATGGGTGGAAAGTGAACCTGAGCGGTGGTGGTTGTTTGTCGAGACTTTGGTGGACGAGCGGTTGGGGCTCTCGGTACGGCGGTGGAGGAGCCCGCTCAGCGAAGTACGCGGGCCATTGTCGAGGCTGGTTCTGCTGTCGGTTGGAGAGGCAACTTCGCTGCGCTTGAACTCGCCACTGGCTCTCTGGCCAAAGACACCGGAAGTGCGCGGTGCAGCGCCAGGCGACTGAGTCCTACTATTTACTGCTACGGGAGACTTGGCGCCGTCCTCATGGTCAGATCCTGGGGTGCTGTGAAGCCCAGTCTTGACCTTGTTAAGTGCTTTCTTAAGGGATCCCATTGTCGGAGCTTGTGCGAGAGCTATGCCCTTGTGCGTGTGGTTAGACTACCAGGCGCAGAGTGGGACAAGCCAACGCGAAAAATACTACGTATGTATAGCGCGAGAGGGACTTTTGGCAGGGAGGAAGAGCTTAATATTGGGGAGAGCCGAGAAAGCCTTTTGGCTCAAGTATGGAACGGTCCGGGTGCGGCGGGAATGCCGGATTCCTCGTTGGTGAAGGTATGACGTGATGCTCAAATTCACAGGCGGGCCACCTAATTTCAACGCGACTCTGGCTAGCGCCCGAATGCGTTCCCAGAATAGGCCTTCAGGGCAAGTCTAGCGCAGCCAAAAGTCTGTGAGGATTCGTTGGATCCAAAAAGTGTGCGTTCACTTTGACGTCAGGCTGCTCTTCAAATTGCTTCGAAGGTGCTGCGAAGAACCGCGGGGAGCGAGGGGGGAAAGATGAAGACCGGATTGCCGCGGGGCACATGGAGGCTTTTGTCTCAAGCCTACCGAATCTCCTAATCGGTCTGCATGCGCTGGTCTTCGCATTTGGGCCCATTGAATGGTCGTCTTTGCTGACACATTCCTCCCCCAGCCGCTTTGGTAACACTAGTCTTACTCTTTGAAGCCGAGCGGATGATTACATACGCACCGAAGCACTTTGAAGCCTTTGCCCAAGCACGCTGACAGGGCCAAAGGTACCCCACTTTTGCCAATGGAGCCAATCACTCTCTTCGTTGCATGTCTTTGTCCTGAGCTTGCAAGGGCAGAGCTGGTATGTAAAGCGCTCAGTCATGCGTGATAAGGTTCAACACTCGAGTAGACGCGCTGTAGCGCGAAAAGGCAATGTCTCCGCCGCCCGGTTGTGCTGACTCTTGCCTGAGTCAGAATAGCAGCTTTGGTTGTCCAAATTCCTGTTTGCGTCCCTGGCCCTCGGGTCGATTCATTCTAGCCCTTTCGAAACGCTGCAAATGGCATTTGCACGAATGATGGGCTTCAGCGACATGTGCATCACCAGGCAAGACCGCATTCTGACGGCAAGATCGGCAACCCCTTGAATTTACGCGCCGCACAGGTTCGTCATGGCCGTCTTGCGCTTGAGACCTCGTGGCAGGAGATTAGCCAACAATCTCGACAATCGACGATCGCCTCTCAGAGAATCAAGAATTTGAAGCATATGCCCAAGCCAACAACCAAACAATCTACGGTTGTTGAGTAGGACTGACACAACCTGGCTGGAGATACTCAATCTCCAACTTTAATATGACACGGTCGAAAAATAGTACCTCTTTCGCTCACTGTTTCTCAGGGTACGCCATCTTCTCTTCATCCTCCGCTGACCCAAATCCTCCCCAGCCTTCGAACTCATCGGCGAACTTAACCGCGGCATTGAGCCAGAGATCTATATGTCCATGCGAGCCTTCCCAAGTCTCATCAGCTACTTTCATCGCCCGCAGTGCTACACATCGTCAGCCAATGTTGTCATTCCGTAATGCATGTGACAACATACCTTTGACGTAATGCGCGTCTTTTGAATGCGGCCCATCCAAGGCCTTGTGCACAACATATTTCCAATCCTTTGCCTTGCGATTGTAGGCCTGAATCGATTGGTCAAAGTCGATTTGCGGCCGCATTTGTGCAATGAACACAGCGAGAGCAAATAGCCACCATTGTCGCAGCAAGCTTACATGGAACTTCGCCGGTACCAGCGGTAATAATATGCGTATCGCATGACTTGAAGTGAGCACATGCACGAAGAAGAAGTCGAACTTTGAACCCTTCTCTGGCGATGGCGTGCCAACCAAAAGCCCCATGGCCGTTGTTTGCGCAGCGTGAAATTGATCTTTTGGATTCACGATTTCCCATGCATTCCAATACTCCAAGAAAGCCTCTTCGCGCTCTTCAAACACCTTCGAGATATCTCCGCTGCGATGATCGTATAACCCATCGAACCTATCGTCCTTACGGATCTTGTCTAAGAGGTCAAGGAGGTTGGTCTCATGTTCCGTCGCACGGTGAGGACTGGGTTTCGTGTACTTTGGGTCGTCAATGTATTTGTGGAGGGAACTGTAAAAACAAGAGCCGAGTGCTAGGGCTTCAATGGCGACAGATCGTGATTGCAGCTCGTAGGCGTACCCGAGGTGGATTAAAGGATGTGCGACTATTTGGAGATTAGCGATGCGCATACAAGTCCAGAACTTGTTTCGTACGTCCTGAGATCAGCCCATTGATCAACGGCTCTTTGCCCCCGAGCAAGAATTCGTCTAGAAGATTCTTCAAATCATACTTCCTAGAGACCAGCTGGTCTTCAAAGAAATCAATGAAGGCTCGCTGGTACCTGCTTCGCATTAGCAACCTGCCATCCCATGCATGCCTACCCCACATCACACTTCAATGCACCTACTCTCGTTTCCCCAAGAATTCCCTCCAGTCATCCCACGTGATCTCTCCCGGAGCATCCTGCCACGGCTCAAGCTCCTCGGCTTCTTTTTCATATATTTCGTTCAAATGCTCCGCCGTACCTCCAAGAAGGTACGCCGATCCTAGGATCTAGGGTACAAACTTAGCAGCTACAGCCTGTAAGGCATTGGAGTAGCATACGTGCGGTGTATGATTGTGAAAGCGCAAATTGTGATATATGATGGAATAATTGGCGTGGTTTGCTTTGAGTAGGTGCTTGAGGGTTCGCGGTCGTTTTTCGGCTGCGGTTTCGATGTCGTGGACTTCGACAGAAGCAAGGTCGACGCTTGGGTAGTTATCGCCTCCTGGGCGGAGGAAGGACGGGAGGGAGATCCGCGGGAGAGAAAACATTATGAAAATGTTGTGGTGAATTCACGATGCGATTGCGGGGAAGAAAGTTGAAGCTCGAGCAATGATGGAGCTCGTGTCGCGCCTTCCTCGTTCTGGCATGACGTGACATATTCTCGGACCTACAACCATGAATCAGGCTACCCGCTCGCAACCATTACCAGGATCAGTTGAGCCGCAAGTCAACAGAATGCTGGTGAACTTGTCAGTTGTTGAACTTGCACAGTGGCCCAAAGGCCGAAGGAAGCCAGCATGCCTTCTTAACGACAATCATAGCGAAGTCCGAGTCAGTTAAGCATTACAGTGCTGCCTGAATTTCAAGAAAGTGAATGAAACGTATATCTTTGATATCGACACTTTGGCATTGCTGGTATGGTTCCTACGTGGCCACTCTAGCTCCAAAAGTATACCCTGGCGAACTGGGACGCTTCGGCCAAACCAGCTATCCAAACTTGCTTTATGAGCAAAGGTATCAACCTTAATACTCGCCCTCCTCAATACCCTCGTCATCGAGGGAGTCGCTGGCAACCTCCTCATAATCCTTCTCCAGCGCAGCCAGATCCTCACGGGCCTCAGAGAACTCTCCCTCCTCCATACCTTCACCCACATACCAGTGCACAAAGGCACGCTTGGAGTACATAAGATCGAATTTGTGGTCAAGACGGGACCAGGCTTCGGCAATAGCGGTGGTGTTGCTAAGCATGGCTACGCTTCGATCAACGGCGGCGAGCTCGCTGCCAGGGACGCTGATGGGTCTGAAATAATTAGCAGTGAATCTTTAGAGCCGTCCATGGGACTCACTTGGTGTAGTTGATTCCAAGCTTGAAACCAGTAGGGCACCATTCGACGAGGTTAAAGGAGGACTTCGCCTTGAGGGCGCCAGCGGCAGCATTACAGTCACGAGGAACAATATCACCACGGTACAGGAGCGCAACGGCCATGTACTTTCCGTTGCGGGGATCGCAGACTACCATCTGGTTGTTGGGCTCGAAGCCTAATGCAATTAGCATTGGGACCAGCGGAACTGGGCGCATAGAGCGGAGACTTACACTGGAAGGTGAGATCGCTAACTTTGAAACTCTCATGAGAGCTCTTCTTTGCCGAGATCACTGGCGCGTAACTGATAAGAGGATAGTGAATGCGTGGGTAAGGGACAAGGTTGGTTTGGAACTCGTTCAGGTCGACATTGAGGGCGCCATCGAAGCGCAAGCTAGAAGTGATGGAGCTAACAACCTGGGCGATCAGACGGTTGAGATGCTCATAGTCTGGGCGAGGAATATCCAAGCTGCGACGACAGATGTCGTAGACAGCTTCGTTATCAACGAGGAAGGTGCAGTCAGCGTTCTCAATAGTGCTATGGGTGGAGAGCACGGCGTTGTATGGCTCCACGACGGAGGTAGAAACACGAGGTGCAGGGTAAACGGCGAACTCGAGCTTGCACTTCTTGCCATAGTCGGTCGAAAGGCGTTCGAGGAGTAGAGCGCCGAAGCCAGACCCAGTACCACCGCCGAATGAGTGGAAAATGAGGAAGCCCTGAAGCGACGAGCAGTTGTCTGACTACATCAATGAATGTTACAGAAGTGAAATATGGGTGGTGCTCACCGGCGACGCGACGGATTCTGTCAATTACGCTGTCGACCATCTCCTTGCCAATGGTGTAGTGGCCACGAGCATCTACTCCCATCAGTTATGAAATATCCCAATGGCTTCCTGACACGCACAGTTGTTGGCAGCATCCTCCTTGCCGCTGATCAACAGCTCAGGGTGGAATAACTGGCGATAGGCACCAGTTCGAATCTCATCGATGGGCTACCCTAGTCAGCTCTAAACCTTTCCGTATAAGCGCTGGCTGCGTACAGATGGGTCGAGGTCGACGAAGATGGAGCGAGGCACGTATTTCCCGCTGCTGGTCTCGGTGAAGAACGTCTCGAAAGTCCCGCCCTCGTTGAGTTCCTTTGCATCAGGATCGGGACGACCATCAGCCTTGAGACCGTGCTCAAGGAGGTACCTGGAACCAATTTGTTAATCCGCAGGCTTCGAGACGGCATATCGATTTAGGGACGTACAGCTCCCAGGCGCTGTTACCGAGCTGCGTGCCAGCCTGGCCGATGTGAAGGTGGCAGATCTGGAGCGCTCTCTGTTAGCATTGTGTGCTCATAATTGTTCACCATGATTGATCCTGGGTTTGAGGACCCAATTCAACATCTCTAGCCTTTAGACAATTGCGAATATAGCTTCCAGGGCCAACAATGCTCTCGTCTCGTCTCGGCGCAAGAGGCGGGGGAAACCAGGATTGCGATCGGCGATGTGTCGAAGACACGGCCGTCCATGTAGATACACGTACCTCTCCTCGCATGGTGGATGATTATGCTGTATCAAACAGACTGTAGAAGCAGTCAAAAGTTCTGGCTTCGGCTGCAGAATTGAAAGAGCCCCGAGTACAACTTGCGGTGAGGGGCCGCTATCTTGGTGTTAGTTTGGTGGGGTCGTGTTGCGGCAGGGGCCAGCCAGTGTCTACGCTGTTGCCTAGCGCGCCGCCCCAACTGGTTCAGGAACCATACAGGGGCAGGTCTGCGGTGTGGCGTCTGCTGGCGCTGTCACAATCGGACTTCGCTAATGTGTGAAGTGTGAAATGGCATCAGATTTGCTTCGTCAATCTATTCGCACCTCGTCACAGCTATCAAACTAACAATTACTCTTCAGCAAGAACCTGGCGCACTGCCTTCGATCTGCTTTCATAATATAATGCTTCCGAGCTGCCGCTCAATGAATACGCCTCTAAAATATGTAGTCTCGCGGCACAGTGAAAGTAAATAAAACAAAAGAAACTCTCTTAGTATCAGGAAGATCAGCGGAATCTTCGCATTTCGATATTATCCGTCTGTGCTCGGGACGGATGAACAAAGGTCCTCTCAGAGTCTGCTGTGTTTGGGAGCGCGCCCGAGGACTGGGGCAACCGCGACTCATCTGTACTCATTCTCACAGCCTGTGGGCTGATCAGTCCGGAGCGGGGATCCAACTTCTTCTGGGTTGGAGGGGTTTCTGCTTCAGGGATATCCGCCATGCCAGTCTCTTCGTCGCCGTGACGATTTCGGCTAAAGAATCGATTCCTATGAGTACGTTCTCGTGCCGTTGCGCTAGCATTCGTGTTGACGCGCTGAATGCCGCTGGAATGTCCACTGTCATGGGATTGTCTTGCGCGATCTTGAGAGCGAGATGGTGAAGTTACCCTTACCAGATTGGCTCTGGCTCTGGTTTCGGCCTCTCGATCATCAAGCACATCCCCACTTGGATCATCTAAGCCCATCGACTTCATGCCCAGTGAGAAGTCCACGCGACGGCCCATGGCAGCTAGCGACTCTCCGCGAGGTCGGCCAGGCTGACGCAGTATGGAGCCACGACGACCGGGTACGCTGCCACCATGTGCGGCGTCTGCAGTGCCGTTCATGGGTGCTACGAACGGCTCGTCTTGGGCATGATGATTGATATGACCTTCTGGGTTGTCCGGCGACCCATTTGTACCCATGCCAGGCGTTGCAGGGTTTTGGAGATTTTGTAGATAGACCGGGAAGCTTTCCTTCTGTCCCGGGTAGCGCATGCGCGGCCCTTCGATCCCACATTCTTGAATAGCCATCGTGAGTGCGCAGATGAATTTGTTACGACGCTGAAGACGAAGTAGCTCATTCTGCCAGTTGGATTTGTAAAAGAAAACAACGTTCATCTCGAGCCAATGGACCTCTTGTACCGCTCGCAGTTCCGTGAGGATATTGGTCTGATACTCGCGCTTCTCGGCCGTGACGAAAGCCAAAAGGCACTCACGAAGACGCTCAATTTGCTCCAGCGTCGTACCAAATTTGATGATAATAGGGACGGCTTCAGCAAGGGCGCCAGAGCGTCTGTGATTAAGGATGAACAGCGTGTTCAGATAACTGTTAGGTGCCTGTACGATGTGTCCTTGCATCTTCTTAAACTCGGTGTAGAACAGAGCAATCTCCTTGACGAAGTAATCATCGCCCTTGCCCAAGTCACCAGAGTTCCCGTACACCATCACGCGATCGCCAACGTCATAAGGGTGCTTGACGAAGACGAAGATGATAGACTGCAGGAATTCTTGAGCAGTAGCAGAGAACAGCCAAGACAAAGCCAGGAGCGTCGAACCAGCAGAGGTGAGAACTCCGGAAGCTGATGTTGAAATCAAAGAGATAAAAACGATAATTGTGATGATGAGTACGATGAACATAAAGACGTCGTCGAGCTTGCTAACCACAGAGTCCAGGTCCTTCAAGGATGCGGTGATGGACTTGCGTTCTCGGCCGATTTCGACACAGACGGCCTCCAACTCTTCCATGGAAATGTCTCCGTTCATGTCTTTGTCAAACATGGAGAAGGCTGCCTCGGCTTCTTCATCGCTCTCGAATGCGTTCTTCAAGTCATCGGAATGTACCGTCTCAGTCTCCTCACGGGCGAAAGTTCGATAGAGACGGCGGGCAAGAACTTGAGCGCCGCTAGTGGTTCCAATCAGTTGTAGAACGACTTGGTTGGGATGGCCGCTCGTAGTAATTTGACGTCCGGTGAAGTCACCGGCTACCTTTCCAGCAATATCACCGAACTTATTGAATCCTACTTTGATATTTTTCTGCGCGTCCGTAACCAGCTTGCCCGGAGTTCGCGCACCAGATGGTTCCTGTTCCGGCTCGAATTCGGAGTCTTCCATGGCGATTTTTTCTTTGGAGTACTTGTAAAGCTTTGCCAGGCTCCCAATCTGGAATTTATTGAGCTCGATCCTGTCCTGGTAGGTCCGCAAATGGAAGCTAATCGCGATGAGCTGGATTATGATCTTCTCCACAAAATTCAGCACAAAGCCAACGAACAATGCGACCAGAACCGTATTCATGGTTTTCTGCCAAGGTTGAGTGGACTTGTCCCCCCTGATGTGATGGTTCGTCATAGTCGGCAGGAAGGAGACTTCGATAGCCAACCACCAAAAGAACAAGGTAGCCGGTAACTCAAGCTGTTTGCCCATATCCCTCCATTTCTTGCTATTGTTCGTGAAAAGACTCCCGACAAGGCCGATAGGCCAAGGAAGACATTTGGCGATGAGCTGAAATGAGTCAGATGCTGCGATTGCTATGTATGGAGTACACTTACCCTGCCTAGCCAAAGCGACAACCAAACAATCATGAGCCATATGGAGAACCACACGAGTTTAACACCACCAACATTAGCATTTGGGAATGCTAGAGCGCCAACAAGCAGGGGTACCAGTATCAGCAACACGACAGGCGTAATGTAGGTGAAATATCGCACAATCCACGACGAGTTGTGAACCTTTTTGAAAAACTTGGAAAAGCTTGTGTTTGGATTCTCCGGAGGCTTATAACGAGCAGCTTGTTCGTGCAGTGGATTTGTAGCGGCGTCAAACTCATCCACAAGATCTTCGCGCCTTGACCGAACTCGCGTCATGGAACGATTTATGGATTGTCCACGCTGAAGCGCGTCCGAATTAGAGAGTTCTTGCTCAATCTGAAGTACAGCAAGGTCATCATTGAGCCTGCTTGCCTGCTCACGCGTCTGAGAGGGCGATTGCATAGACTTCATGTTACCAAAGTCGTGCGCAGTCTCAACCGTGAGATGTGTACCAGACCGGGGCCTGCCGTTTGGTCGAACTTCGGCATGTTCATAGGTGTCCGAATGCTGTTGGCTTAATGGTTCTCCGACAAAGGTCCCGTCGTCGTCGGATGATCGTTGGTGGACGTGCATATTACTGTCCATATTATAGGTCGGCTCTGGCCGTTGCTCGTTCGGAGTGGTCATGATTTCGTGTCGCACTCAGAGCGTTGGAGCGCCGAAGCTCTGTGAGTTTCAGAGGCGTCTTTGGAGATTCAATGGCTTGGAATGAACGGTCGTGTTGTGTCAAATAAAAATTGAAAGTTCGAGGTTCATGGGTTAGCCGATGACGTAGGCCTCGTAGACCTTTAGCAGCGAGAGACTTTCCGAAGCCCCTCGAACGAGTGACAGATAGGATAATGTGGAGTGGGTGAGGATTAATAAAAGCGAGAGGGGAAGGGGACCGGGTTTTTGGTGGGTACGCTCCACGCGGGTTTGGCCTAAATATCAGGAGCACTGTGGTCAAGGATTAAATTTTGGGGACAGATGCGATCTGCGATTCTCATTTCACCGAGACAATCGACTTTACCTGGTCGCCAGTTAGTGGCCAAGAAAAACTGGGTCGAACAATGGACAAGTCGGACGCGATTGACGTGAATAGCAACCATCGGGTGGGGCCGCCTCGCTGGGTGCTGTTGGGACCAAGTCTGGTCCAAAAGTTTCCGCATCTGCACCAACGAAAGCGCCTTGTTCCTCAAATGCGGAACTAGTGCTGGGCAAAAACGCGACAAGGGCGAATTGTATTTTAGAGTCGGCGCGATAGCATCGCACAACCCGGATAGTGAAATTCTGGCCGCGAGTCCCAGCGATACGTCATCGAACGCAGGTCCGCAGCCTTCCTCATTGGCACGCAGAAGCCATTCACTGTGCTACCAAAATTTTCCTGAGAATCGCCCAGTACTCCAAGATTCTGTCTTATTTCCATTTCTTCGTCACTCATAGAGCAAAAATAAGACTCCACGTTCTGTATCTCAACTTAAATGTCGTTATCGCACAGAACGTTTCAACAACGCCCGTGGCTTGCCGCAAAGCTTGTCCATGTCGATCCCACTAGAAAGCCATACAATCCCTGTGTTACCAAGGTCCTCATTGAGTCTCGTCGTGGGGAGTGGGCCCTTCTCTGGATCGTAGTACCAGTACCAGTACCAGGACATTGAACTTTTCTCCATTATCTGTGACCCGCTGAATCTCATCATCCCCAATTTTCTCTCCAAAGATCGCTCCAATGAAAGTATCCAAAAGAATCGATCTTCTTGAGCAACATCGCTTGGCGACCTAGGGGTGCCGAGCCATGCGCCATGGTCAACGGTAAGGGTAGCTTTTCCGCTTCACTCATTTTCACGTGAAGGCTCGTCGACGAAGACATATCCCCAATCAAGGGACCAATTTTAAGCGACAAGGTATCCGTATTCGGTGCGGAGAGCAACGTACTTGGACAAGCGCAGTTACCAATTTCGCATTCAAAACTGTGGGTCGCATCCATTGCATTGTGTCATACCTCGTGTCCAACAACCTGTTGCTGATAGTTGTGCGAATAGACTTCTAACTTACAGCATTTGATAAGAATCCTGGGCTACACCTATGTCTTTCTAATCCCTTAGTGAAGTTTTATTGGTTCCTTTCAACCGTTCTCATCTGGACGTCCATCAGATTATCGCAGTTTTTTATTTGGCACTTTAACTTCCATCGACCTGTAAGTCAAGGATCCGAGAAGGTGAAGCAATTCAGTCAACGAGCTCTGAAAAACAGAATTTATTCATCAGACATGATGGTTTTCGCTCATGTCTGTTAATGGGTACTTAATGTGCTCAGTTGAGCAATGCAATATTCCGCTTCATATTATTGATGGGGCAAGGGTGGCGATAATCAAATCGATCATAACAACTATCACAGTCTTGTACTTCTTAGCCAAACATGCACAAGCTGAGAGGACGTTGCGAGTAAATTTTTAAGTAGAAAATTGCGTATGATTTTGGAATTCTGACTACAAACAGAAACGAAAGTAATCTAAGAAATGTAGATGCAATAAAAAGTGTGCGTGTGACCGGGTTGAGCATAGTGATCGGCGGCGGAGCGCATACGTGGGGATACGCATCCTGCAATTTTAAGGCTCCTTCTCCTCCTAACTGACTGCTAAAGGCGAAGTCTTTGCCCTGGCTTCAATTACTAGTCGACCGTCGCCTGAAAAAAGTCGTTGAGATGCACACAATTGGGTTTTGTTACTGATTCGCTACGTTCCTTATACTGTCCGCGGACATCTCGTCCCTGACGTAATGTTGCGTATCTTTAACCAAGCCCAGCACGAATATCTATCAGCCACATGCGCCAACTCTGCTATTCACGCAACTATTATGGCCTTTCACTCTTCCTCAATCATCTCGCAATTCCCTTCGAGTACATATTTGGACGAAGCTTGATTGAAGTCTGTCTTTCAACCATCTCAAAGCCCTGGTTGCGTGATCCACACGGATGGCATCCCGGAATCTCCACCACTCCATCGGTCCACTAAAAATCTCAATACGATACTAGAATGGCCAGTTCTACTGCCACTACTACGGTTAAACATCGTAACGAAGAACAATTTTGCCAAAAGGATGACCAAGAGAAGCCCAAAGCTCAAACTGCTATTGAATTTGCGCAACAGGCTGAGCGTCTCGGACAGTACACGACGTGGCAAGAAGATGCCACGACTGGCTCAACACAAGCGGTTGAAGCTCACTTCGTGACTGCTCAAGACCCCGTAATACAAACTGCAGATGGTGGCCGGCTGCCTGCTGTCCCTATAGAGGAAGCAACAAAGCTCAATCAGTTGAGGGATAGTGTTGAAGACCAAGATGTATTACCCAAACAGCCAGTGGGTGCGAAAGTGCGAGAGGCAAAAGATGGCACCATTCATGGTCTTCTACCGAATCAGGATGAACAAAAGGGAGAAGGAAAGTCCGATGCTCCTTTAGGAGATTCAAAGGCACCCTGGAAGACAAACCCGCTGTTTCCTCCACTACCTATGTACGGGCCACCGACGCTCCTTAGAAGAATCCATTGTTGGACATTTCGAATATCATCTGGAATCTTATCGTTTTGTTTCCTCCTTGTCATTATATTAGGGGCGCTTTTCACGTCTTTGCCTGGACTCGTACAACGCCTGTGGCTGCGATTTACTTTTCGGAACCCGGACAAGAGACGGCCATTCTATCAAGAGGAATTACGAAGGAAGAATGCAAGAAGAGTAGCAGAAAGAGCGTGGAAGAAGCAGCACAATACACCTCAAATGAAACAAGTGAACGATGATGAAAAGGGAGCTGGCGCGGAAGAATTCGAACCGCTGGAAGGTGGACCAGATCCTCTTATATGCGACGTACGATACTATGCACGCCGTGTCGGACTGGACTGTGAAATATTCGAAGTCCAAACTGAGGATGGCTTTATCATCGATCTCTGGCATCTTTACAACCCACGTGAATACAAACGCTCCGAGAAATCCCAGCGATCACCACACTCGCCTGAAATATTTCCTGATAATGGGCCATCAGATGGCTTTACAGGCTCGCAATATCCGCCAGGCGACAAGAAGTATCCTGTACTTATGGTTCATGGCCTTTTACAATCCGCTGGGGCATATTGCACAAATGACGATGACAGCCTGGCCTTCTTTCTGGCGAAAAGCGGATATGATGTCTGGCTGGGGAACAACCGGTGCGGCTTCAATCCGAGACATATTATGCTCAAATATGATGATCCGAGGATGTGGGCATGGAATATTAGGCAGATGGGCGTTATGGACCTCCCGGCTCTGATTTCACGGGTTCTTTCAGAGACCGGATTCCAGAAGCTAGGTCTTATTGCACATAGTCAAGGTACCACACAGTCACTAGTTGCTCTGGCAAAAGAGCAGAGGCCCGACATTGGTGATAAGATATCCGTCTTTTGCGCGTTGGCACCAGCTGCATATGCAGGTCGTTTGATAGGTAAAGCGCAGTTCAAATTCATGCGGGTCATCTCCCCTGGGATGTTCCGAGCAGTTTTTGGTATTCATGCCTTCATACCATTCATGATGACGATGCACTCCCTGCTTCCAGGCCACTTCTATGGCGACATGGGATACCGCGTCTTTGCCTTTCTCTTCAATTGGACTGATGACCGCTGGGAGCGCGACCTCAGAGATCGGATGTTCCAATTTGCACCCGTTTATGTTAGTGCGGAAAGTATGCGCTGGTGGTTAGGCCGGGAGTGCTTTGCAAAGCAAAAATGTATCTTAGCTACGCGGGAAGAGAAAATGATGGAGGACAAGGAAGATGACGACGAAGACGGCCGAGTCACACATTCCAATCTTGGAAACGAACCATCTGACGACGAAGACGACGGCGACGATCACGACGAAGATGCTCAACCCGGATCGAACAGGCTCGACAAAAGAAAACAGAGTCCCCAGAGACGAGATGGCAATCGCGCCCGTTTCGCCTGGTACGGTCCCCAAACACCTCCATTCGCCTTCTGGGTCTGCGGTGCAGACGATCTAGTTGACGGCCGCCGCCTGTTACGCCGCTTCGAATGCAACCGCGAGCCATTTGTCGACATTGTGCACTCTAAAGTCATAGAAGGCTACGAGCACCTCGATGTCATCTGGGCGATGGACGCAATTGAGAAAGTAGGAAAAGAAGTCCGCGAGGTGCTCTGGAAGACTGCTCCGGAGGAATCGAGGAAACTCTGCGGAACGCCTAAAGGGTGCGAAGACATTGATGAGTTCTACACACGGAAATCTGAGGAGATGGAAAATGCGACTAGAGAAGTTGACGCCACGGCTGGTGAGTGGAGTGAAAAAGGAAGAGAGCAAGTAAGCGGCGGCTCTAGTAAATACCCAGGATATTCTGAAGGGGAGATGAAGGAGACAAAAACCTGAAGGGCGCGCTTTCACAGAGAGCGAAGAATTACGAGGAGAAGCATTAGACGTTGTTTGTGGCCGCATATACACGCATATGCCCGAGCGTTATGCTTTCAGCATATATATAATTATACCCTCCTCCTCCTCCTCCTCCTCCTCCTCCCCCTCCCCCTCCTTCTTCTTCTTCTTCTTCTTCTTCTTGAGAAAGAAAATTAAGGACAAAGCGAACAGTATATAGGGCTTCTTATAATAGTAGTAGAGTATGCTCAAAATGACGCAAATATGCATTGAAATAAGGAGAGCATCAGAACTGACAAAAGGCCACCAACGGAAAGTGGGCCAAGACTTGCTTGATATAATGGGATATTTCATAATTTCATTCATCATCTAGAACTCTACATGATCTCGCACTTGGCAGGAAGACCGCAAGGTCCTTCGCTACTTTTCTCCTTCTTCTGCTGAGGCTCCGCCGACGCAGTTGCTGGCTGAGGGGCAGCAGCAGCAGTCGTCGTCGTACCGTTCGCATCGTTTTGTGTCGTTCCATTTTCTGTTTTTGTTGCCTCTACTTTCTTCTGCTCCTCGCCCACGTGACTATCATCTAGTCATGGGTGCGCCTTGGACACAGCCTCGTAGAATGCCTTGCCTTGTGCTGTAGCAATGCTGAGCTCGAGGGCAGTAGGCTGGCGCGAACCGTCAGCAGCGGAGAAGGTACCCGCGCCCCATGGTGAGCCACCGTGGATCTCTTCGAGATTGGCGAGTTGAGCTGCTTCGTGTTAGACAGGGTCCTGACTATCTTTGAATTGGCTTTCATATCTTACCGAAGGTAGTCTTGTAACCCAAGGGCACATAGATGAAGCCGTGATGGGCCAAGGTTGACATGGAGGCAATGGCAGTGCTCTCCTGTCCACCACCGAGCGTGCCGGTAGAGATGAAAACGCCAGCGTACTTGCCCCAGTAGGAGCCTTGCGACCACTGCTTGCCAGTCTTGTCCCAAAAGGTCTTCCATTGTGCAGGGAAGTTTCCGTAACGGGTAGGAATGCCGAAGAGAATGCCATCAAACTCCTCGAGCTGGGCGGGGTCGTCTAGGACAGCAATGTCGGTGGGCTTAGGGGGTGCGTGCATCTTGGTGAGAACCTCCTGGGGGAGCGTCTCTGCGACTCTGATGGCATGATTAGTCTAATTACTCGAAGAGCGTTGTATGAGATTGAGCACGCTGGATCCGCGTAGGATGGCAACAACGACGAGTGAACGTACTGCAAAAGCGTGGCATCACCACCAGCCTCCCGGATACCCTTCAATTCAGCATCGGCCTGTCATACTGTGGTTAGCAAATCTCAAGATCGGAATGGTGGGGTACCGAATGCCATGAAGCACTGACACCAATCAAGCTCAGTACATACCAATTGCTTGATGTGGCCATACATGGAGTAGTAAACGATTGCAATCTTGGGAGCCATGGCGAAGAAATTGAAGTTTGAATTAGAGTATCAAACAAAAGGGACACTTGAAGCTTCAGTGTTGATGGGAGAAAGGAGGGGTAGCTCTCGTCTTATATTGCACCCGCCCTAGATCATCCTCCAAGAATACATCATGCAAGACAGCGAGACAAGATCCTAGGGTATGCACATCGGTCCAATGAGACTGAAAACAGCAGCAAGCCCTAACGACCATCGAACAATGAGGCCATGCGTGCGGTGCCATAGCCGTCCAATCCGACCAATTCCGGAGCAACGCTGCCCCACCCGGCAAGCTGTTGCAGTAGCGTCATTGCGCTTGATGATTACCTGAGCGTTGGGTAAGAATTCAAAATGCAATGAGCAAGCTCACCGCAACGGTGGAGTCTCTCGGCACGTGAGACTTGCACATGCGGCGCTGTTTCCGTCCTGTTTTAATCAGCAAAATTTTCATTTGGAGATGTTATGGCTTGGATAAGCACGGATGCGGAAAGAGGGTCAGACCGCAGGGTTCGAGGAGAGGCTTACAACGCAGTGTGTAAGCATGCAAAATGTGTACCTTGACTTTCCCTCTTCGAGTTGCGGGCGCCTGCAGGTGCGGGGTGATGTCCGCCAAGCCCGGAAGTGAACAAGAAATCACTTGAGGCTCTAACGACAATGGTTCTCAAACACACTTATTCGAATCATTGGATATGTAAAAACATGGCGCTTGAGGTGAGATATGGAATGGTAACATTAGCTATGAAACCTGTTGCAGAACGCTAGAATGCTAAGAGTACTACAGAAATCAAGGCGTCTGGCCTACCCATCAAAATGCCGATGAAAACCGTTTTTAAAGACTCCTCATGCTGTTGATGCAAAACTTTTTCTCCAGATGCTTGAATCCAATGTGGCTGCTTTGGCCTGGGTATCTTGGCTCCAGGCCTATCGTTCATACACGCGGCCATTAAGTCGTAAGCGTTCGAAGTCGTAAAATATGTGTACAGGTGAAAGGAAATTAACCGTTATTTGTCGATCGATCCACGATCAAGTCTGAATAGAGTGAAGTCTCCTGCGAACGCCAGCCAGAAATTCGTCCTCATCGATGCGCTGGAACGGACCCTCCTCTTCCTTCTCGTACAGTCCGGTGCTGCCGTAGGGACCCTTACCACTGAAGGTCACATTCTGCGGCCAATACCCGTCAGATGAGATCTGCGCGAGAGAGAAATCGCCATGAACTGAGTTGAAACCAGGCTCGAAGATACAATCGGCAAAGAACAGCTCGATGTAGAGCTCACGCGGAATTACGCTTTCAGCACGCCGGCGGATGAGACGGCGACCCTGCTGGAGCAACTTCTGCAAGGCATCTGTGGCTTCTTGTGTCGAACGGCCATGCTCATGTTCGCAAAGATGCAGTGCGCGCACCTGCAAGTCACCAGCGAATCTAACATCCTCGTTGGAAAAGAGATCCGCGCAAACGGACGGAAGTGAGATGGATAGCGTCTCCAACTTCGGACAGTTTCGGAAGGTCTCACACAGATGCTCGCAGTCGCTCGGAGATCCGGGGTGAGGGTGCCAAAAGCCATCCTGTGACCGCGGGCTGTGCTCAAGGACTCGGAGTGTCTTGCGTGAAGACTTCACGATGGCCATGACGCCGTCGATGGTAATAGAAGAGTTGCAAGTCAAATGGAACTCCTCTAGATGGGTGGCAGTACGGGCGATAGCGAAGAGGTCGTTATCTGTGATTGGCATGAAGGAAGTATCGCCGAAAATCTTCAAGCGACGCAGCTGGCCAAAGTTTACAGACTGCAGTGGCTGAAGGTCAACTTGATTCTCCTTATCTGCAGCCTGCTGCGACGTTGGGTCGACGCATTGAAACTCCAGCGATTGCAGCGGCTTGCCACTGCCCATCAGAACAGTCCGCCATGCTTTTGCATCCAAGTGCCTGATTGTGGTCCATGGTAGAGACAGGGATGTGAGGTTGTGGCAGTTCTTGATCGAATCGAACACAAGACGATCCGTCTCGGCAGTGTAGAAGCCATGCACCCACATGCGCTTTATCTTGGAGGCAACCTCTGGGAAGTCGTTGCAAATGTTCACAGTCCGCTTGAGGGAGGCGAACGGGTCGCGGTAAACGGCGGTGCCCGTCGGGCGGTCGATGAGTTCGTAAAGAGGATAGCTCTCTCGTCTGTTAGACAATTCGGCCCATCGCTATATCGAGTCAGCATTAAGTTCGACTAGGAAGGAGAATGCTCCAGCTTACCTCTCCACCCTTCCACCGACGAATATAGACGTCCTTGAGGGAGTGCTCCAGAGCCCAATCGTGCCACTGCCAACACACCGAGCGGAGAGCGGATGTTGCGTCCCACTTGAGCAACTCTGGAGGGACAGGGCCTCTCACGTAGCGCTGGAGGGTAGCCCTTTGGAGTGGCAGCGGTGCCTGGGACAGGCCGAAAGTATACGTGGGGCCATCACGTATATTGGCATTGGCAGCTTCCTCAAGGATCTTTGAAAGTATTTCGTAGGGGAACTCGTTGATGTGCATTGAATGTGTGGGCGACGGTAGGGTGACTCGATGTCGATATGTAGCAGAGCAGGAAGTAGGCCGTGGCTGACTACTTCAATGCGCGCGGTGGCGAGGTCGTATGCTGTAGGGCTAGGTGAGTGAGGATGATGTAGGTTTAGTCAGATGATCAAATCCTTCAATTGAAGGTGACAAGACGTCTCTTATAGTTTGCTAGTTGCCTGGCTTGGAACTGCAGAGTTTTATTAGGACAAAGAGCACCGTGGTCCGCTGTTAGTCAAGAGTCAAGACCATTCCCCAGCTTCATGCAGAGCGCCAACGAGTCGGGAGCTGGGCGCGAAAGTGGAGACGAACTAAGGGGATCATTCCGTAGCAATGAATGACACGAATGGACCAATTAATTCGAGAGCAAATACTGGTACACGTGCTGTTTGGCGACGGAAAGGCTTTGAAAGGCCTGGTTGCACTTTCCATATTTTACGTCACGTATGACTTGGCATTTCGGCTTTAGCATTTGCCATCACGTGGCTTGGTCTTTGCCTGCCCTGCTGACCAGAAATCTCGAATCGATGTGTCAAGCACCTGTTTCTATTACCCCCTTGAATCCTCTGACGAGACCTCTCGACCATCTTTCACCATCCTCGTGCCTGGACAGCGCTTCCCAGCTGGGCGGCTTTGCTCCTTCCGTCGTCCGTGTCGGTGTGTTTGCGAGCTGGCCTGCCGAAGGATGCCGCTCGCCGTTGGCTCCGCTTGATAGAACCAACACACCTCATCTCACGATGCTCGACACAGCCTGTGCGAAGTCGCGGCTTGCCGCACCCCGTCTGCACGCTCCCGTTACACGGCGTGCAGCATTATATCCGCTGCACTGGGCAATTTCTGCTTCTCCGCATCTCCTGTAGCCTGCAACTTTGAGTGTCGCCATCGACATCATCGTTCACACCTTCGATTTCGTCAATTGTCGTCATTCTCTGGCTTACGGGACGCATCCCGAACCTGCTCCATCCTGAGTGGCTTCAGTACTCTCCACAGCTCCTATGTCGTGAATGGTAAAAAAGACCATAAAATGAACAATCCACATTCCACAGA
Source organism: Pseudopyrenochaeta lycopersici (assembly GCA_003313425.1). Classification (NCBI taxonomy): domain Eukaryota; kingdom Fungi; phylum Ascomycota; class Dothideomycetes; order Pleosporales; family Pseudopyrenochaetaceae; genus Pseudopyrenochaeta; species Pseudopyrenochaeta lycopersici. Next base: position 726,659 of record NHZP01000008.1, read on the forward strand.
ATACCGATCCACAGCGAACAACACGGAGCACTCTGCTTTACGCAGCGCAAACGTGGCGGATACATCATAGCCAACCTGCTTAATGTGCCATCACGACCAAGGTCGCCCGCTTTGCTTCTTCACGAAGCATTACTCAATGCTTGAAAGTGGATCTCATTGCAAATTTTTCGCGATGCTTCGCAATCCTCCCGCTGACACACTTTTCGTGTCCTCTGCATAAGACCGTTGTTAGTCTTTTCATCGTCGTCTTTGGAATGGCAATTTTGGAAATCTGTTACGTTTTCGAAACTTCCCCGCTCTGCAACCTCCACAAGCATTGTGGCCATTACGGGAACTACTTTAGCCCAGGAGTTAATTGAAGCACACTACAAGGCGATCTTGATGCGGCGGGTATATGGAGTATGCGCGTGTGAGATGCTGATTTTAGGTAGGGCAATGTCACAGAGCTGCCAGGGAGGGAGACCATCAAAGATTGATGGCTGATCCCAGCAACAATCGCAGCACCACCTTCATTTCACACACCTGTGCCTCACAGCCTTGTCCAATCGCTCTTCTCCCGAAGAGAGTTGGATTTTTTTTTCCCCAGTTTCCATGAGCTAAGGGATTACGCTACCCCGCAAACGATCTTGGACCCTGGCTGATGGAAAGTTCTCCAGTACCCGAGCGTCAGTCTTGAATGCCCAGCCAACGGGAACGACATGCCATTTCCACTAGGGGCCTCGGACCTCGCCCTCTCTTGCCGATGCGGTTCTGTTCGCCTTTTCCAGCAACGTCCCTGTTGCTCGCTGGTCTCGGTCCGCCGCCACTGGTCACGAGGCTACACATCTGACACGTCTTCTCAGCGCTAGCGAGGAACATCGTGACCTTCTCCTTTTCGCCTCGCCCGCCAAGGATCGTGAGTTTTGCGCACTAGCTGTTGCCGCAGTCTTCCTGCAAAGCTGAAGCGGAGGCGGTGTTGCCACGCACTGGTCAGTATAGGGCCGAACGAGCATCACAAGATCCTCTAGTGACTCATGGAACAGAATGTTATTTTGTGATCACCAGAGTGCCCTCAGCAATGCCATGGACACGTTTCATTGTTGAAATTCTGGCACACCGCTGGCATTCTCAAAAGTTACGAGTCTAGTGCTGGGTTCCGACCATGGACGCTACGGCGAGATCCATACCCACTTGGTATACTTCGACATCCATAGGGTAGAATAGAGTTCTCAGCTCGTCCGGATTTGAGTTCTATTCTCATCGCCATCACTCAACATTATGACTTGATGATGCCAACTGTAGGCTGTTCTCTTGAACAAGACACTATCCCGTCAGTCATGTAGCTTCTATGCTGTAAATGTAACGCGCGTGCTCCGGAAGGACCCGCAATACCAAAAAGAAGGTTTGATGGGCAGCAACCACTTGCTGAATCGCCACTTTGTTGCGGACCAGGAGACGGAAGTTTATCAGTCAGGTACAGTGAGGGTCAAAATTGAAGTGAGGTAACAATGATCTGTATCGCCTCGGGCAATGTCTCATGTGACATGATATGATGTGACATAGAATCATGGCGCGTATCTTCTCAACATAGCGGACCTGTGGCCCGAGAGCAGAGCTTCCGTAAGTACAATTAGCACGCCTAACAGACCACTGTCGCCACTCATGGAATGCTGTAGCACATAGTACAATAATGAGTAGAGCAAATCATCAATGGGTATCTAATCTATCAGGAACATATGCACTCTTACTCGTTATGTTGAGGGTCACTCATCTTACCTTGCCCGCCTTGCCCCCAAGCTCTCAACATTATTGGCATGGGCAAGTAAGTATTTACAACAAGTCAGCGTATACTTGCAAGCCTTGGTCCAGCTCTCTTCCTTGTTCAATGCCAGCTTGATGCTCTGATCATGAATCCTGTCTTTGCGGATCTCATAGGGCATCTTGACACCGGGGCCACCACCAGGTCCACCTAGGCCGGCGGCTATGCCTTGGATGCCCTGATTTTCGACAAAGTCGCCCAATTGCCGTAGACACTCGAGGAAGGCGACCATTGCTGTGTCGAACTTGCGATGCAGGAAGCCGAAGTTGATGGGGAAGTCGCCTGATGAGTAGAGTTCTAGACGATGTCGCGACACTGTCGGTGACGTCGAAGTCGACTGCCGTGTGTCTGTCACTGAACTGCCGCCCTTGACTTCCAGTCTTGTGATGGTAGAAGTCGAGCCCATAGGGCAGAGTTCGTAGCCTTGGAATTTGTACCCTAATCGTTCTGCGAGGGTCGCGAGCAAGAGACATGTCTGACCCCATGCTGCGTTGATCTCGGGCCAGTCGACATAAGGCGAGGGAAGGCGGCCGAGGCGCAGACCATTGATGGTGGCGAAGTGGTTGTCATGTGTAATGTTGAAAGTGTCATTGTATACACTTCTTCTTTGTAATTGATTCAGTATCTGCGCATCGTGCGCATATCGCGTGGTTAGAGCATCTCGCTCGTTCTGAAAGTCGGTCAAGGTAGAGTTGAACGCATTCCTGGCCTTCCAGAAGTCGTTCTCCTCCTGGTCCAGTTGTCGGGCCTCGGCTTCCAGGGCAGCAAGCTGGGCATCTAATTCTGCCTTCTCACTCTCGAGTTTCTCTAGGTCAGATATGGCGGTTGCCTCGGCTTTCTGGGCTGCTTTGAGCGCGGCTTCGGCGGCTTTTACTTCTTCGGTGCTTGGGACGTCGGTGTTGGCGCGACGGAGATAATCTACGTAGGCGTCGCGTTCTCGTGTCGCTACACCAAGTCGTTTAGACAGGCCTTCTATGAGGAGTTCGGTACATTCGACACATATAGGGTGGTCAATATCTGAGCGCGCAGACAGTATCTCAAACATGCGGTTTGTCGTTTCTAGGCCGTCTGCCATGCTTGCCCCGCCAGCAGTCCCCGAGCCTCCTGCGACGCTGGCTCGTCGTGTAGGTTCATTCCCACTTGCTTGTGTCTCCTCCGTCTGTGGCTGCCTTTTATCGCTGCGGACTGGTGCAGGTGATGGGGAAGGCGGGTCCAGCATGGACTCTGACATGTGGACGTTGACGAAGGACATGGCGGGGTTCTGGGCGCCATGTTGAAACCTCGAGGACGGTACATTGCGCTTGAAAGTTGGATTCCGCGCTTGCTGAGTAGCTTCTTCGTACGTTTCGCGGCGTGAGGAGGGGTAGGTCGGGCGGGACTGTCGACTTAGAGAGCTCTTCAAGGCTTGTTGCTGGCCAGGCACGGTGGAGTCTGGAGACAAGTTGATTAGTTGGGTTCCTTGCTTTGGAGACGACGCAGGTCTTGGAAACACACCTGTAAGGAGCTTGAAGGCTGCAGGGTTGAGCTGGTCTATCGAGGCATCGATGTCGATGGGAGTCCGGCACTTCTGGCAGGACAGCCCGTGGGGCTTCCGGTCGTTGGCCATGCTGTTAGTGACAGCGGCTGCCCATGCTTCTGGAGGGGTTGAGCAGTTTCAGGCTGCATCCACAGAGTGACGAACCTCCCAGTCGCCGCCGTTGATCATCTGCAGGTGCGCACGCACTCCCGTCGCGTGGCGGCGCTAGACGAGGGGGAAACGCGCGACCCGCGTCCCAGCCTTCGCGTCCGGCTCGTGCTTTGCAGTCGCAAACACTCCCCACCAGCGCCCGCCAGTCCTCAACCGAGATATCTCCCCGAGAAGGCCCAATCGCCCAGGCGCATCCGCTCGCGACCTACTGACATCCACGATGGAGCCACCGGCAAAGCGATTGCGCATTCTGCAATCTGTCGAGGTGGACGAAGAGAATCCTGACTACATCCACGCAAAGCAGAAACAACAGCAGAAATTCAAGGGCCGATTGGAATCCATATTCGCAAAGTACGAGAGCATGCACGAGTCAATGAGCGACGAGATTGACATGCGCCAAAACAAAGTCGTTGTTGACAGAGGCCACCTGCGCAGGTTGGTCCGCCAGGTCAATCGCAAGGAGACACATCTGCTGGACAGTCTAGGCTTGGCTGGGGGTCACGAGCCAGAGGAAGTGTCTGGGGATGAGGGAGAGACTGGCGATTCGGAAGACGAATTGGCACCCACGCAGTGTCCCAAGCCGAACAAGAGGCGATTTGAGGACACTGAAGAAGAACACCAGGCGACGCCAGAAGTGCCGAACATGAATTTGGAATTGGGAGACAGCAACCAACTTAGCATCCAGCAACCACACTTGTTTGCGCAGTCACCGATACAAACTGGGCCCCAACAGCTTTCTAGCACACCCAATCCCGCCGCAAACCTGCTACAGCTCGTTCAATTCCCTCAAACGCCAGCAGGGCAACAGGCGCAGACGACTTTTTATACGACATTAGCTCAGACCATCAATCGAGCCGTTCAGCAGGCAGTAGCACCTCTATTCTCTGCTATATTGCCGCATACACCCAATGTGCAACTACCATTCGCAAACGCTCAGCCCGCGCCTACAACCCCTCTATTAGCTGGCGACAAAATTGTGCCTGCGAAGGATCCAAAGTGGTATTTTCCACCACTCTCAAGTGAATCGCGCAGACCTCAAGTGGTTGAGTCGAGCCCGACAGCAGCCGCAACCAACGACAACGTGACTGCCAAGAAAACGTCACCTAAAAGGATTGGAAAGACGGTCCTACCACAGGAACAGGAAAAGACAGAGGTCGAGCCCGCTGCAGAGTCTTCTCGGCCATCAAGCCACGCGGGAATCACTCGTTCCCACTCCAGCGGGGGAAGCGATAGAGATTCTGAACTCCAGCCCCGTCGAAGAAAAAGTCCTCGCGTGGAGATCCAAGGGAAGCCAATAGGCACACGTAGAAACTATCATTTCACGAATGAGGACGATATATACATCAGCGAAAAGAAAGAGCTACATCAGCTCACCTGGTCGGAGATAAAGAGTAGTCAAGAGAAGTGGGCAGATTGGCCATTGCGGGTCTTCCAAAGGCGATGGAATAACCACCTCAGAGGCAAAAGACTGCACCTGACAAACACTGCAGTACCAGGCCAAAATTCTCCTGGCGGTGTCCCTCAAACAAAGCAAAAGAGGGTTCGTGGTCAGAATCGCCGCAAGCCACGCTCTCCGTCTCAGTCACATCACTTCCCCACTCCAAGTTCGTTGGAGCACGGTGATGATCAGAAAATATCCAAATATTCGCAAAAACAGCATATCGATGAGGCGCTTCCATCAAGCTCTCATTTTGATAACGATGAGCTCGACTTGCTATCGTTGGCGGGTGCTGAGACCGACGAGGAGCAACTTCCAGTTGGAAATTATGAACATTCTTCCTTTGACGGTCTGGAGGATATTGTCCTCCCATCCATTGAGATGGCTGAGTTCGTTGATGAGGACACGCTTCAGCAAGGCTTACTTGAAGATCTGTCCATGGGAGACTCGATGGATGCTGCGCCAAATGTTGCAGAAGAAGTCAACGTGAAGACCGAATTTCTTTTCTCCTCGCCAACGAGCAGCGTTAATGGTACGATTGTGCCCGATCCTTTCCGAGCGGTATCAGACACCGAGAACGAAGAGGGGGACAATCTTGGTAATGAACTCGCCGTAGCTACCGATGGACCCACGATAAAAGCCAAAGGCCGTTTCCTGTGCGCTGTCTGCCAGAAATCTTTCATGACAGCAAAGACTCTCGCACGCCACAATAAAGATCTCTGTAATACCCACGACAATCATCGTCAAACGCAAAGTGGCCACAACGACCTTGTGGGCGATGACGAAATTCAAGCGCCCACGACTCCATACATTAAACGCGAATCGAGCACACCCCCACCAACAACATTTGCCTTCACCGCTGCAGCCCTCCGGACGCCGAGGACCGCGCCGCAGCAACCTGGCATTCACTCGTCAGGCTCGAAGTCGACCTCGAAGCTCGACAGGAAGACTTTCTTAAAGCAAATTAAGCAGTCCTGGACAAGAGGACCAAAGACATTGACAAAGCAAAGAAGCTTTCATACCGTGCCGATGAAGAGGGCTTGGAGCGGGAATGCAGAAAGCGAAGACGAGCTTGCTTACGGATAAATTGGGAGTGTATTCATACAAGTAGACTTTTTGGCTTTTGCACATAGTCGTGTTGTCGCTGATGATGTCTGGAATGATACCCGTTTGTCCTTTAAAGTTGCGCGCAGTATAGCAATAGTCTCAGCATCGAATACAAGTCACTGTGCTAGCATGAAGCAACCCATTCCGCGCGATTCAAGCAACACTGGACAATCCTTCCTGTAAAATAGATCCGGGGTATCATTGTCGCTAGTCTAATCTGAAGTAGTCACCACCAACTCTCATCCAAAAAGGGAAAAACGCCAGTTATGCTAGATTCAAAAGTCCATGACGGGCTTCAGATTCACGAGGCCTTGTTCCCATCTTTGTCTTCCTTGCCAGGAACGTGGTCATGCACAAATCCCTCGACCCAATTCTCCACTTCATCAGCCTTGTGCGTTAGCCACTCCCACCAGCTCTCTTTCGTTTGACTCGTCTCCGCTGGCGGCGCAACTGAGACGACGCTCGGCGGCGTTGGCCTCGATACAGTCTCGTCCATGGATGGGGAGGTGTCTTCTAGGCCTGATGCAGATGCCACGATGCTGGACAGTGCGTCCATGGAAGGGGACATGGTCGCTAGTGAGGGGAGAGGCGGTGATGACGACGAAGGAGAGTTTTCGAGGGGGACAGGATCCTCTGGTGTCTCATTTTGTGGCGCCTCCGGGTCGTTATGATGGCCGACGGGATTCAGGGGGAGCCGAAGGGTTCCGTTGTTAGGTGCTGGAACGAGACCGATGGAGTCGCATACTATATTGTAGAGTTCAATGTTTTCTGCAATCTATATTAGTTATCTTCTCTCACATGACGAATGAAGTAGACTTACGGAACGGTTCCATCATACTCCCGGGGCGATGCGGGAAGGCAGGCCCCCTAGCGATGAAAATAGCCCTCATAAGGGGATGCTCGTGATCATAGCCATGCAATCCTCGTGGATGATACACATCCCCCTTTTTCTTCCCCTGCTCAATGTCAAACTCATCCTTTGTGACAATCGCCCAGCCTGCCTTCGGCACAATCCAGAGCGGTGCTATCCTCTCATTCTTGCTAAAATGGTAGCGCTCTGGCATATCCTCGTCGCGGAGGTAAACTTCAATGTTTGGGTTCTCTATTGCTTTCTCTTTAAGTTGATCGTACAGGCGGTGCAAATCAGATGGGTTTTTAGGCCTTAAGCCATAAAGAGGCCAGCCATCGATGTGGGAAAGTTCCGCAGGGTCGATGAGGTCTTCGAATTGGATCAGGCGCGAGACGTCAGTCGTTGCCATGCCGTGGTCTGATACAACAACGACATTGACGATATTGGTGAGGTTGCGTTCATGGAGACCCTTTAGAATGCCTCCCAGCATAGCGTCTGCCTCTGCGATTGTCTTGCGGATCTCGGTACTGTTGGGGCCGTATGTGTGGCCGTCGCCATCTACATTTGGGACATATGCGGCGATAAGCTGAGGTCGCGGTGTGTCTGCCTTTACGCCAATGTCCTTGGGTCCTGGTATGTCGAGGAGGTCCATGATACGATTGACTTTCGTATCGAGTATCTCGGATCCATTGTACTTGTCAACGTACGCGATCTCCTGGTTCAAGATATGCGCCTCCGAACCAGGCCACATATGCACCGCTGCCCTAACTTTCTGCTTCTCTGCCGTGACCCATAGAGGCTCTCCACCCCACCAGTGCGGTTGCAAGCTCCTCTCTGGATCCGTGTAGTAGAACTCTTTCTCAAGTTTTGGGTCCCAAAAAGTGTTGCCGACCACACCGTGTGCTTCAGGATACATGCCGGTTGCCATTGTGTAGTGATTCGGGAACGTAACACTCGGAAAACTGGGAAGCATATATTTCGGGGAAATGCCTTCTTGTATAAATTGATTGAGTGTAGGTGTAAGATTTCGGTATAGAAAGTCGGCGCGGAAGCCATCCAGCGATATCAATATTGTTGTAGGAGCGAAGAGCGAGGTTCCGTTCGATACCATGGTCGCCGTGGACATCTTTCTATCGGAAGTCGAGAGACTGTATGCAGCAGCCAAGAGGACAACGAATAGAGCGATGATGGAGATGTATATGCACATCCGTCGCCATAATTGTGCTCTCCGAGTCTGTAGTCTGGGTCAGCTTCGTCCGCGCATACGTAGGTTCAACATACCTTCCTCTGCGATCGCATTGCAAGCAACCGCTGTTCATCGCTCTCTGAACTATTTCTGGATCTTAGACTGGAGCTTGATACGCCAATCCCTTCCTCCATTTCATACATGAGCGCGCTTGATTCTTCACTTCTGCCTTTCTTCCGCTCTTTCATTTCCACATTCTTCTTTGACAGCTTCCCGATCTTAACACCCGATCCTTTCCTGCCAAACATGCCCGTTATGCCATCCTTCTGGGTCAAAAGCCTTTCTCGCTCATCTTCTGACTCTAATATGTCATGATCGCCTTCAGATAATTCGCCAGAGGGCCTGCCGTCGTAGCCTTCATCGTCGGAGGTTGGTTCGCAGAGAGTTCGTTCGTCGGCGCTCGCATCGGAGCTTGCGACTCTGTGGGGTTCGTCACGGGGCTGTAAAGGCATTTTTCATATAGGGTGATTGAAAAATCACATCTCTCGGTGGTAGGATACGTTGCACGCTGCCACGGCGTGGAGGCACGGTTGGGAGGGCGAACGATCAGCTCCCAACACATCCCTTGGCGTCGGCGTTTCATGGTGCAACAATGCTTATCAAAGACATTCCAGGGAGGGATCATACATGCAACAAACGGAGAATATTTATGATTCGGCCGCTTCGGGTATAGGAACAACTACTGACTTTGATTGGTACGATTGTTTCAAGTGCTCGGTTCAAGAGGCTGTGTAGCAAAGTACAGTAAGATCTAATCATAGCTTTCCCGCCGATCTCTGAACTCGCATCACCGAGTCCAATACCACAGTATTCAAATCGCACTCACGATACAAGCTATGGCACCTCCAAGATTGCTCTGCCATCAGCATCAAACCAGTTTAATCTGGAGCCAGACACCTTCCCTTTGGAACAGAGCCACAACATCAACCACATGTGCTCTACCACTTCGCCCCAGCAGTACAGCTTGACCTGACCAAGTTTTTGAGAAGTAGGCTCTCGGTGCAGTGTTGTGCCCCAGCCAAGTCTTCCGCTCACTACGTGCTCGTAAAGAGCAGACCAAAATCCTTGTTGAAGTTTGTCTGGCCACTCCGAGCAGTTGACTGCCCAATGTCCGCGATCATCAGACTTTGGAGAATATAGTTTCTTGCTCAAGCTAAAACGTTTTGGGTTTTGAACTTTGATGGCTGCGAGATACTTGGTGATTTGTGAGGGTAGAACACCTGGGCAAGCAACGGATATGTTTGGTGCCGGAGCGAACGCAACGGTTGGAAGGTCGATATAATCGAGGGCTTTCAACGTGATATTGCGATCGATTGGCCGCGATTTATCGGCTCTCCCAACATCGTCTGTGGCGACGAAGAGACTCAAAGGGTCGTCGGAACATAGATGATCAGCTTGATTGACGCTGGCGTCACAGGATTCTGCTTGTGGTGTTGAGCTGGTTGACGCCAGCACCTCGACTGTCAGTTTCCCGCTTTGTTGCTGGGAATGCTTGATGCTGGACGAGCAATTTTGGTTAGGCCTCAATTCAATCTCAAGTTCATCTTCAGACGTGTCTTCAAATGTTGTTGAGAAATCATCCTGTAATTGGCTTTGTAGTGCCTGAGCCGCTAGTTGCGTATCTTCGATAAATGCAGTGTCAATATCTTCCAATCCATTCAAAGGCTGTCCAGATTGCTGTTGCGCTCCCAAAAGGCTTGATTTAGGAGTGATGTGTTGTTTCCATTTCGTGTAATTGCGTTCGAGTCTGAAAAGTCTACTCAATGGTTGGAAATCAACATCTTCATGGCCCTTCGCCTGATCCTCGAAAGATATGTTGGATGGAAAACTACCATAGGAGTCCTTGCTAGTTGACAGGTCTGAAGTCTTTGCATCGGCATACGCTGATCTATTTTCGTTTATAGTGGCAAAAATCAGAGCCCCAGAACCAGTCCGCTCGTCCAACTCCTTCTGTTTCTGGCGCGGCTTATCCGCAAGTATTCTGGTCGGCTCAAACTGTATATAGGCACCGGCCAACGAGCGATACAGCTCGTCATTTTGTCGAGTTGCGGGTGCAGAGATGTGGGCAAGAAGTTCATCGGTCATGGTTGATGCCGTATAGAGTTGATCGGTATCGTTGAGTAGCCATGGTAAAGTGCAATACTACATATACGAAGAAGATATATACATGCCAGTGGTATCCAACCAGGGATGAATGAATTCGGGGGTGTAATGCAGAAGCGACGGACGGGATCTAAGTGAATGATAGATGGGCGATGTCTTAGCGCCACTGGCCTGTGCGCTTGTCTATAACTCTCTTTGTATACTCTTATTCCGCCCGACAGTCAACTGAAACTTCAAAAAGCATAGTTGGTACTTCATTCTCCACAGATGTATAATGGGCGCAGGTTCAGATTCATCAGCCTGATAGCCAATTTATAACTGACTGTGGTCAAGCTTGCTTTTGAGCAATTTCGATAGCAAAGACAGGGCCACAAACGCAAAGTTTGTATTCAGGCGCGCTAATATGCGGCCTGCAAAACACTGGCAGCCAAATCTTGGAAGTTCTTGACTCTGGTGAGAGTGCGATGTTCAAGTGAAACGCTCTAGCGCGGGGTTACGGGCTATCAATTTTCCTTAGCGTGACAATCTTGGCAGCCCACTTCGAGCATTTTCGTGGGTGATTGTGCGGCAACAACGAGGTGCAACTTCGACACCCCCAGATTCTCAGACAACATGGCACCTGCATCATTATTGGATCTCGTGTCCGCGCTGCCCGCCACCGAAGGATGGGGCCCCGCGGTCTCCACCGAAACGATGCTCGACGGCGTCCCGTTCGCGCCCTACTCGAAAGCAGACAAGTTGGGTCGCATGGCCGACTGGACAGAGGGCAAAGACCGTGAGCGAGGAGGACGCCAACAGTATGGCAACCGAAACTACAGAGGTACGATTTCTATAGACACAGGAGACACCTCCAGATTTGTCTAACAAATGCCCGCAGACCAGCAGGTGTATGGCGCAAACCAGCAGACGAACCCATTCGCAATCCAGGCTGCAGAAGAGGAGGCTACATTCTCAGTCGTAGACAACACACGCACATCAGCACGAGGACGAGGATTTGGACGAGGAGGTGGCACCGTCTTCCGCGGACGAGGACAGCGGGGCGGACAAGCAGGACAGCGAGGAGGCCGCGGCACCTTCCAGCGCGTTGGTGGCCGTGGCGGACAGCAATACGATAGCCAGCGCGGCGGCCGTGGTGGCAGGGGAGGCAGACGCTTTGGCTGGAGGGACGACAAGCCTCAGCGTAACCGTGATGCATCAGTTCAGGTCAAGCCTGAGTGGGCTGTCATGGAGGAGATTGACTTCTCTCGTCTGGGCAAGCTGAACCTGGATACTGGTGACGGTGAGGATATCGACAACTACGGCTTCTTGTATTACTATGATCGCACCTACGACAAGCAGCCGGGCGCGAAGACCTCGGAGCGGAGACTCAACATCCTCGAACGCGCTGCGTACAATGTCACCACGTCCAGCGACCCGGTCATCCAAGAGCTTGCAGACAAGGACGAGGCTACCGTCTTCGCCACGGATAGCATTCTGTCTATGCTCATGTGCGCCACCAAGTCTGTCTATTCGTGGGATCTTGTCTTCACGAAGAGGGGCAACAAGGTCTTCATCGATAAGCGTGACGGCTCCAATCTGGACATGGTCACTGTTAATGAAAATGCTGCAGATGCGCCACTTGAGATATCCGAGGGTAACAAGGACTCAATCAACAGCCCTGGCGCCCTCATGCAAGAAGCCACACACATCAACAATGTTTTCCCACTCCAGGTCGTCTCTGAGTCCGAGACCAATAAGGTTACCATGGCTCACGAGCATCCGTTCTACAATGAGGAGGAGGAGAGCGATCCACCAGCCTCAAAAGCCTACAGATACCGCCGATTTGACCTTTCTCTGGAGAAGGATGAGGAGCCGCTGCACTTGATTGTCCGAACTGAGCTAGATGCTGTGATTAAGAACAACATCAATGGCGAGGACCAATACCTCACCATTAAGGCATTGAATGAGTTCGACAACAAGGCACAGGGTGCTGGTGGTGCTCTGGACTGGAGGTCAAAACTGGCTAGCCAAAGAGGTGCCGTCTTGGCCACTGAAATGAAGAATAACTCGTGCAAACTCGCTCGCTGGGCCGTACAGAGTATTTTGGCCAAGGCAGACACGATGAAACTTGGGTACGTACCTGCACACTATATACTACCAACCAAAGCTAACAGTATTTTGCAGCTTTGTCTCCCGTTCTAACCCCAAGAACAACAACGACCACGTCATCCTCGGCGTTCTCACCAACAAGCCCCGTGACTTTGCATCCCAGATGGCACTCAATCTCAACAACGGATGGGCCATCGTTCGTACTATCGTCGATATGGTACTTCGGATGGACGAGGGCAAGTATGTCCTGATCAAAGACCCCAACAAGTCTCTTCTTCGTTTGTACTCCGTTCCTCTCCATACCTTTGAGGAGGAGGATGTCGAAGAACTTCAGGCACCAGCAGAGGACGACGAGGAGTGATTGGTGTACAGGCGAACGAGTAGCAGTACTTTTATCTTCGATGGCAGCTGTGTAGTAATGGTTCATATGACTCAGATGCATGATAGACGAACTATGATTGACGATGCTGAATGGAGAGATGTCGTGTATTAGATAGACCGTCGCGACATGGACAATTGTCTCATACACAACAGAGCTGGCCAAATTTGTCCAACTTGATATCTTTCCTGCATTTGTGATGTACTCTGAAGTCTTTCTACTATTCTCCAAAGTTTTGTTACTTACGAATCAACGAAATCTAGCCTGGTCGCCCTCAAATTGTGGCCTGCAACAAGCGTGTTTTGATTTTTAGTCTGGCGTCGCAAGGTGATAGACGAGGCCCAAGGTAAGATGTTCAATCATTTGATAGGCCATCTTTCCTGAGCAGCGTGAACCTGATGGGGGGCACAAATTTCATTCATTCATGCCAGGAAGATTTCAAATGGGCAATAGAAGGAATGGGCGATCAGCAGCAGACTGACGATCCTTGATATGGTCACGGCAATTTGGAACGATCGAAATATTTCATCTCCAGATCTTCTTTGATTGACTCTACACTAGAGCTGGCGAACTTCGCCCTTTGTACACACCCCACATCCTACAGTTCTGCAATCTACAGTACAGTCAAACCGTATACACAGCCGTCACTCTCGTACCAAAACCAATATTAACACCTCATGCTGGCGCCATACAGCGACACACGCTCCAGCCAGTACATAAGCACTGGAATTAAGGTATGTAAAGGAAAGATCCCAGCTCCTCATTAATGCAGTGCTCCTGTCCGCGTTCGAATGAAAATGCCAGTAAACAAAGGAAAAGAGCAAATTTGCCCAAGAAGGCAAGGAAAGATGGTGGTATGTTGAAGTTGTCGAGATCTGTGGTCGGTTTCAAAGCCAATGGCAAAATCGGTGTAAAGCCGTGCGCCGGGCAGGTTTCGTAAAAAAAGACTGTCGAATGGAAATGTAACGGCAGTTTCGAAAAAAAAATGATAAAAAACAATGTCGAACGCGAAGCGCAAGAGCTGCTTCAAGGTATATGCAAAACGGTACCATCCTGCCGCCGAACCGCAGACGCCACCGCCAAACGCGCAAAGACAAATCGTGGACACATGTGCAGCAAGATAGGTTTTCATGTCGATGTTGCAGTATGACTCTTCTTGCGGCCGAAGATGGTTCGGGTGCGACTCTTGTCGCGAGGCTTCTTCTCAGAATGGTCTTTCTTGGTCGATCGGCCAGACCGAACAGACCGTGAATCAGAGGTAGTGGAAGGCTCTTCCATGTACTTGTCTTTGTAAATCCAGCTGTTGCCGACCATGGAAACGCCTTTGGCTTCAGCCGCACGGTAGAGCCTGGCAGCCTTCTTCATGTCCTTCTTGCAACCAACGCCCTCGGCGTAGCAGTAGCCAGCTTCGACAAGAGCATCAGCGTCGCCCCAATTTCCAGCAATCTCGTAACAGCGGAGTGCAAGTGACTTGTCTTGAGCCGCACCCCAGCCGTTTCCGTAGCACTTGCCAAGCTCATAGATTGCCACAGCATACTGTGCGCGATGCTGTTTCTTTTTCAGGAAATCCGTGGGCTGCCCATGCTTAGCCTGGTCTTCATCATCAGCAACTTCTAGTTGGCCAGAATCGACGGCGCGACGTAGCCATTGCAGTGCTTCGGCCTTGTTTTCACGCATGCCCCAGCCGTGTCGGCAGGCCAGGCCGTACCAGAACATTGCTTCTGGGAGACCTGCACGAGCGGCAAGGCGGAGGTGATAGGTAGACTTCAGGAGCTCACCAGCCTCGTGAAGTTCAATACCCATATCGCAGTGTTCTTGAGCAGTAATCTCTGCAGAACCGTTGATTCGACCTCGTATAGTGCTATTGCTGGACGTAAGTGAGGGTGCACTGCGGTCGAGCGATGCGTTCCGAACAGGACAATGTTCCTGGTGCATTCGTGCCTGATCGAAAGACCGAGGTGGAGATTCTGGTGAAGGTGGTCGAGCTTGGTTGTGGTTCGGCTGATCCCAGGTAATTTGACTATTGAAAAAGTCCTCGATTCCAACAGACCTCCGGTCAACCTTCCTGCCTCGGGGGAGGCTGAACTTGGAATAAGTGTAAGAGGAAGCGGCGTTGGAGGCGAAATCGCCTGATCGACGGAAATCTTCGCTGGCCATGCTGACGGGGGTATGGACAGTCTCAGTTGCATAACTGGTAATGGGGCCGTCATGGGAGTCCTGGCGCCTAGGCTGGCTGTCGAAGGAAGGTCTCATGTTGACACTGTCGTCAGACACCTGTCGCGATGGAGCATCGGTCGAGGGCCTTGTGCTCTGTCTGCTCATAGGTCGTGAGAAATTGTAAGACGGGCGAGGTAGATTGGGGCCGTTGACAGAGTAATCGGATGAGACTGATGGCGAACGCGGCATGAAAGAACCGGTGACAGGCGTGAAGGGAGACTGGGCTCTGGATAAGCTGGAGCTTGGAGAGAGATTCCGGTTCTGTTGTATAGAATCATAAGAATTACTAAGTAAAATGTCCTCGGCTTCATCAGAACTATCCTCAGGAACAGACCTGACGCTCGGGGAGAGCCTGGGAGAGCGTTGAGAGTGCAGCGAGCTAGAGGATCTTGGAGCGAGAAGATTTGAGCGTGGTTGCGATCTGGATTGAGAGTCGGCAGATTGCTTTCTCTGTGGACTTAGAAAGAGCCGGGAAGTGGGCGCAGGCACGGTTGGGCTAACAGGCGTAGCTTCGCGCAACCCAATGCGAGGCTCCACGGATTCTGGAGAGTGGGACCTGGGGATATCAAAGTAGCTTTGCGGTGGAGTCGAGGGACTGGTCTCTCCAATTGAAGCCAGTGGGCCCCGCAAGGGGAGAGGCTGGCTATGCTGGGATTCATCGCCGGCGAGTTGGGGATAGAAGGACTTGTGCTTCTCTGATACCTCCTGCCGAGGCGAGGGCTCTGGTCGCGGAAAGACAGGGCCGGCCTCGTCGTTTGGGGAGTTGACGCCAGAGGACAACGAGGAAAAGTAGCCTGGGCGATTTCCAAATTCGTTCTGGATGGTGAGCGGGGCCAATCGACTGAGGCGACGGCCAGTCTTGGTGTCCTGCTGCTCGAATCGCTTCGCCAACAGTCGACCCTGGAGTGCGAGGGCGTCCAGCGGGGAGAGTGCGGGGGGGACTTCACCAGCGCGCGGGCTCGGCAGGTCGGCGAGAGACAGGCTGCTCATGCTGGCGCTGGCGACGCTGCCCAGACAGGCGTTGTTGGGCGGGTTGAAGGATTGCGAGCGGAACTCGAGGCCGCCCGGGCGATACGGGTGGTTAGCCATGTTGAAGGCAGGATAGCAATGGGGATCAGCAAGGATATGTCATAAAATCGGCGCTTGTCGGGCGAAGACGCTGAGTCGTCATGCGCGCAGTCGACCGTGGGAGAATCGAGGTGGGAGTGGAGGAATAATGCGGGCGCGCGAGGGTTCAAGACTGGCGGGACGCAGGAGGCACAGGACCGGGGCTGTGTGGGCAGGCGCGAGTTGGTGGTGGGTTTGCGGTTTGGCGTAGAGTGGCAGGCGTGCGGGCGTGGGAAGGGCAAGTGGCAGTAAAGGAGCGGAAGCGGCAGCAGAGGCCTGGATGGCAGCGAACAAGCACAGTAGCAGAGCAGCAGAGACACAGTAGCCGTCGCGATGTTCTAGTCCAAGTGATCGACTTGCGGCGGTCGCGTGGATTTGCCAAACTTTCAGACCTCCTGAAGCGCTTGGCAACGAACATGGCTATCAAACCGGGTGCGTCTGGGGGTGCCCCTGGTTCACTCAATAAGAGGCCAATCGGGGCGCTTCACGACCCTGCGTCTACGCCCGTTGTGGCCTCTGCGTCAGCGTGACACGAAGCCATCGCCGCGCAGTTTATAGCAGCAATTGGCATCGCAGCAGCCAGGCCTCATTTCTTCAGTGCGTGCTTCGCAGCCCCCATTGCTAGCTCAGCGCCCTCGCCACACACAATCCGATGCCAGAGTATCGTCGCCATCGCCAGCGCCATGCCGCCCGCATCGTTTCACTAGTCGTATTCGCCATTTCGGCTGTCCCCCGGTTTGGGAAGCCCCGTTACTAGTGGCGCTTGCTGTGCGTCACCTTATTTGTGTGGGTCTCAGATACACCTCATTTAACTGTTGTCACTTCTGCGAACCACAGTTCCCGCGCACAACAAACATCAGGAGCTGAGATTTTCTTCATTACCTGCGTACCACTGCCCTGAGAACCAACTGGAGCGTGCCTGAAGGCTACTTGTCACTAGCCAATGCGACACCAACCCTAGCAGTGCAGCCAGACTTGCTCAAGTCTATTGCCAAGCCTGCGTCGTACTTTTCCTCTCCCGTCAATTTTATACCCTCTGAGCCCGCCTCCGCCCATCTAGTGGGACTAGCCGTGCGTTCCTGCCTCGGTTAGCACCTGAGGCGTCGGAACTGACTGTAGCCTCTCTGGCAGAGCCTCCTCGTGCCACTGACCCTCATGACCAACCCCATCAGCGCTTCGTCGGTTTGTGATTATGCCGGCCTAGCCTCCTTCCGCTATTCTTCTGTATCAATATAATTGCTAAGCGACTGCGTCAATCCGCTCCCATGACTGTACGCTGTCCTCCAACTTCGGTTTTGATGCTGTATCAAGCGACACGCGCCGCAGTCCCATCATCCATCCGACTAGACCTGAAGGTACCCAGTTGCCAACGACATCGTATGTGACGCTTCCACGACCAACGCGCCATACTTTTCGCGGCCGCTTCTGTGTGAGAGCGTCAAACACCGCGTTGTGTAACTCCCGCAATGAGCTCCCGCTGTGGTCCAATAGGCCTCGGTTCTGCGCGACTCGTGTTTGGTTGACAAAATTATTTGCATATAATGCCCTCGTCGTAGTTGGCCAGGCATGTGGACTCCCAGCTGCCTTCGCCTGGAGATGATGTTTCGGTCCCACGTTGGTCAGGTCGAATGTCCCCAGATGGAACTGCACAGCGTCAATGCCC
Organism: Pseudopyrenochaeta lycopersici; assembly: GCA_003313425.1. Classification (NCBI taxonomy): domain Eukaryota; kingdom Fungi; phylum Ascomycota; class Dothideomycetes; order Pleosporales; family Pseudopyrenochaetaceae; genus Pseudopyrenochaeta; species Pseudopyrenochaeta lycopersici. The sequence continues at coordinate 744,342 of NHZP01000008.1, forward strand.
AATGTGCCTAGCTCCGCTCTCAGCGAGGCCAGGAAGCCTTCCAGCGCGCTAACAATGGTCGTCTCTACGCTGTGGAACGGTGGCCGCAAAGATGAAATGATACTTGGGGTCAACATCATTACCCTCGCTCTGAACTCGCAAATTGTTGGCAAGAGCACCTGTGTCACCGCAATTGTGTTGAGCACCTTGGCGTTTAGCGCGTCAGACCAGAGCTCAGGAGATACAGTCTCTATAGGTCCTGTGGGGAAAATGAGATCAGGAACCAGGAGCACGCCCTGAAGATTGACTGCATGTTACAGTATAATTAGCCAGATACCCGCTCAAAAGGGATCAAGGCATGACCTGCGACATCCCTGAAGTGTTTCAAGCTTCTTTCCAACCCTGTTTAGGGACTGAAAAGAAGCACAACATGCCCGAGGAGATGACAGGACAGACTTGATACATGAATCGCGATTTGACGTACGGTTATGAGGACTAGCGCCTTGAAAGGCCACGTGCGGTCTTGTGAGCAAGTTATGGAAGCGCTCTATCGCCTCTTGCGTGCCGAAAGTGTCCACAATGTCTAGAGGTAATGGCCGTACATCTGCTCTCGACTCGCTGAGTACCTGTTGTTCTTCGTCCATGTTCGAACAGACAATGTATACAATGAAACCGCGCCGCTCGAGATCGAGAGACAGAGATCGAATGATAGGTGAGTTTGGAGGTCCGGCAATTACTAGGCTTGTCAGTCGCACGTCTTTCAAGCAGGCAGTACCCTTTGCACCTACCCACGACTTCCCTTCTCGCTCCATTACTGGCTCTCCGCGCTCTTCGTTTACGATTATGTCTCTTTCTCTCCCTCCATAGTAGAAATCCACCAGTGCTGACAAAGGCGATAAGCGCTGCTGTCAAGGCTCGATTTTCTGACACCCAATGTTGGAGGCGATGTAGGTAGGCCCCAGTTATGGGATGCGGATGTGGGGGCGGGGGTGGTGGAGACGGTCGCGCGTATACAGGAAGCCATCCCTCAGGAACATGTCTCTTAACATACCCAGCGACATTGGCAAAATGACGGTCGCTTGCATCCCATACTGATCCTGTGAAATTTCGGATATCTTTCGAGTACTCTGCCAGCTTGATGTCCGTCAGCATGGACAGAGGCAAAGGCAACCGGCATGCTCACCACATCCAGAAAGTGCTGATCGTCGCTCGTCATGTTGGCATTTAGAAATTGTGTAGTGGTTTAAAGGAAAGGAAAGCTCGACGCCGAAGCTTGGAGTGACGTCTTCGGACTTGGTCGCAAGACCCACCTCAAGCCACCGCCCGCTCGCGATCATTCCGCACAACACGGTCCCACGTGACACCTAAGCCACGGGCCGCCACTCTTTAGGCCAGCCTCATCCTGCTCGGCTCCGTCACGAAGCTGCATGCCTGCTGACTTGCAGGTAGATCGCCTTTACTCCCTCCACACGGTAGCTTATTTTCGACGGGTAAAAGCTCGTGGTAAGTAGGAGATAATCTATTTCAGTCTCACGCTTCTATCAGTGAGTGCCGCCGAAGACGCGTGAATAGCTTACGTGGCCGGGCTTCATATGTTTGCCTCTTCTTTTTGATTATCTTCTTAGTTCTGCTTCTATACATTTCTTTGCCCCTCCATGCATATTCTTTTTCTAACGTAAGGCTGCTCCGCCGTTTCATCTCAATTCCTCATCCTTGCGCTCAGCCAGAAAAACACCCCGCTTCAGAGCACAGCAATTCCACTTAAACACTCACCCACTTACCTCAGGAAGAAGCGCGCAACATGAGGGAGATAGATGCGCATTTTGATGCCTATGAGCACCTGAAGCACCTACCGAGAGATGGAGACGCGCTGCATATGCTTCGCAAGGCTGCTTCCATGGTGAAGCCGATGATGAGGAAGCGAGGCTGGAAGGTAGGGACGCTGGCTGAGTTTCTACCTGATGAGCCGCAGTTGCTAGGTAGGTACCATGAGGAATGGGCCGATCCTTGTGGCTAAGCAGACTTCAGGTCTAAATATCAATCGCACAGAGAGGATTCTCATTCGGCTGAGATACCATCATGATTCCAGACAGTTTCTTTCTATGGAGCAAGTCACAGATACCTTGCTGCATGAACTTTCTCATATTGTCTTCGGCCCTCATAACGCCGACTTCAATAATCTGTGGAACGAGCTCCGTGACGAACATCAATCGCTTCTTATGAAGGGGTATACAGGCGAGGGCTTCCTGACGCAAGGCCAGAAGCTCGGCGGCAAGCGCATACCCCTCGAAGAGATGCGTCGTCAAGCAAGAAAAGCCGCTGAGAAGCGCAAATCCACTACAAATATCAATGCTGGTGGAAATCGATTGGGCGGTGGGCCTGTAGCACGAGGCATCGACATGCGCAAGGTCATCGCGGACGCAGCGTCGAGAAGGAACAGTATCATTGAAGGATGTGCAAGCGGTAGTTCCGAAGCCGGAAGGCTGGTCAATCAGCAGGAACAGGATGGATTTAGGACTAAGGCTGAGCAAGATGACGCAAACGACCTGGCAATCGCGCATGCGTTACAGGATCTCATGTATGAGGAAGAGATGCAAAGACTGGGCGCACCAACTGGGGGAGGTGGCCTAAGCTGGGATCCTCAGAACGGCCTGCAATTCGATAGCAACCCTCCCTCGCGCACAGGCTCTCCAGCGCCAAATCCTTCTCAAGGTTTGGGGTGGTCCAAAGAGGAAGGCCTCTCCTTTGCACCAACGACATCGACCCAATCGTATCCAACCAGCAAACCATCCACCAACTCTCAAGGACGGCCTCTCTCGCGTCTCGTCACCGAATCACAAAACAGAACTTCATCCTCATCCTCACGGCCAACAGCTTCTCGAACCCCATCCCGATTAATATCTGAAGAGGAAGAGGAACTGCGCAATAAACAGCTTCCGCCTACCCCGCCCTCGACCTCGCCCAAACATATCACTGTTCCTACTGACCCCGACAAATGGGCATGTCCACAGTGCACGCTACACAATCCGCTCGACTTCCTCACCTGCGAAGTCTGTGGCCTTGAACAACCTCCTCAGCCGATTCCACAGCACAAGCGCTTTGGATCGTCACATACTGCACCTAGTCTACCAAAACCCCCGCCTCAGTCTGGCCTCAGAGGCCAAGGAGCCACACCCTTCGAGCCGGCGAAAGGACGAATAGGCTGGAATTGTCTAGAGTGCGGCACGTTCATGGAGAATCAGTGGTGGACGTGCTCGCTCTGCGGAACGATGAAGCTGGACTCGTGAGGAACGGCAGAGAAATACTCTCGACATTTCTCTAGGACGACCACAACCATCAGGCGGGATAGGAAATCTTGGACAATGACTAGAAGCTTCACAGTCATGCATGGAAGCTTCGCAAATACTTGGCTTTCTTCTCTTTAGTTTTGTCTTTTACTGATTTGAGGACGTAGACCTATGCATACTCAGCAAGGCGCAGGTTTGGAGGTTTCTATATGCAGATTCTGCCCAGCGATTGAAGTAAATACTGGGGCTCTAGATATGTTCGCTCAACAAGGAATACAACCACGAAATTTCTTGGTTCTTGCAATGCTTTGGAAATTAGCTTCGCGAAAGTGTGCTATGACAGACAAAGCTAGTACTATCGGGGTCATGCGTGTCAATCTTCGGCGCTCTTCACTTAATCCTAGTTAGCAGTATCTGCCCATTCATATTTTTGCTCCGAGTTTTAATTAAGCATTGAATTCTTGTTAAAAACCATAATGAAAGGGCGGCGGTATCGACCCCTTTGTGTTTGCAAAATGCTACGTGAATGATCGCAAAGCTTGCCATCACACTGTGCGCCCATGCCGTGGCACGTCTTACCATTAGAGGTGTCAGTTTCATTAGGAGAGCCTTTTGATTGTGTCGACTCTGTCTGTGAAGGTATCGTGAGCATGAAGTAGGAGGCAGCCGAAGTCGGATTTCGAGACTCCGAAGCAAAACTTATATTATTGCTCCCTTCACCAGCCGCAATGCAATGCAATCTTTACTTCCGTTCCGGCAGAATTTGGAGCAAAAGCTAAAGGGCAGGAGAGATATTAGCTGTCCTCTTGTTGATTTGGATACTTCTGTTTCCCGTTTCAGTGCCACCGTTCGCCGTTATCGTAGATCACCGTGACAACCAAACCTCGTCTTTCTACTTCAATTCTAAACTTATTAGTCCGTCACATTTCGGGAATCGCTCGACCCACGAAATATTCCGCTCTTCGCAGATCACGTCCTACACCCATCATCAAGGGCGCAACTTCTGACAATGCCATCGCTCAAAGACCTTAGTTGTACAATTGAACTCTCAGACAACCAGCAGGCATTACAAGAGTTCGGCACCATATATGGAGATGGGCTCGTTGAGACCTTTGTTCCTGTACCTAGCAAGCCACAGCCATTCTCCATCCATCTTACCTCCAACAAGTTCATCGCTTCTGGCCTGGCATTATACGTCTTCATCGATGGCGTGTATCAATGCAATCGCAATCGACAAGATCTAAAGTTGCGAAAGCAGACTGACAGCCGGTCGTTGGTCGACTTCCGAGTTCGCCAGAAGGAGGAGAAGCAGAAGGACGGCTCGATGATTGCGCGTGAGTGGACATTTGAGAAGCTGAAGAGTTGTAAGTATAGTTTATATGACTCAGTAACATTTCGCTAATAGCCCATAGTGTCAGCAGATGGTACACCGGATTCATGTTCACCGAACGTCCTCGAAAATATTGGCTGCATCGAAGTCGTCGTCCTACGGTGTGCTGGCTTTCGCAATGCCCAAACGGCCTCAAACATGAACTTTGATGGAGCCGGTGACCAACCTGATCATGGATTTGGTCTAAACGGATGGCATCAAGAAGTAGGAGGCCAATTGACCTACGATGACCGCTGCCCCTTCGTCAGTGGATATGGCAATGGCTACGGGCCACCTCCGCAAGTGACATCTTACCGCCCGCCGTACGTCGAGACAGCATGCAGCCATAGAGGCACAACGTCACGCGATCGGCATAATACTCACATGGCCAGGGATCCGTCCCTGATAGATCCCCTAGCACGCCAATCACGGCCTCACTCTAGGTGCTCAGAGCCTATCAGCCCCAGCACACGCCCACGTAGTGGTATACCTCCACCAGGCTTCCAGTACGGCTGTGGCCCCATACCTTCTGAAGTAAAATCTTTCCATCATCAACCTCCCAGCGTCATAGGGAAGAGTGCTCCTGGAATTGATCCCGTATGGCTTGACAGGTTGCTAACAAAGGCAGTCAAGCAAGGTGTGGAAGAATCACGACGAGCCGGTGAACCTCCTGAAGTACATAGTGAACGCAAGGACCGCATAAATAGTGTAGAAACCACAAGTCAGCCACCTGGGGCCTGGCCACTCTCTCCTTTTGCTCCCGTCGCCCAACTCTATCAGCAGTCTGTCCCAGTCAAGTCTCGTACGCACGAACGCAACGGGGATGGTGAAACAAACTGGGGTCAGTCGCAGGATGATTGGGATAACAATCATGGTGGAAGCCAAAGAGGAACGCATGTCTCTTGGAACGCAGAGCCGGTATGGAAGAGTAAGGCCAATGGTAATGAATGGGGGTCTCACGAGGAGACGCCAGACGACTCTTGGGATACGGACGAGACTTGGACCACGAAGAAGGTCAAAGGTCAAAGTCATTCTCACTCTGAGCCTCAGTCTCCTAATGAAGCTCATGAACACAATCGCCGCCGCTCGAGAGAGAATCGATCGTGGAGGTCCCGTTCAAAATCTCGGTCATGGCGTTCTAGACAAGGAAATAAACCCAAAGCCTCCTCTGAGGACAACGATGGTTGGACTCACATCGAAGCTGGATCAGACTCGGGTGTCTCTTGGAACAATTCAGGCGATTTGATACAGCCATCACGTTATACCAGTCGCAATCGTGCTTCACGAAGCAAAAAGGAATCAATTCGCTGTTCGAAGGCTGCTCGCAGTGACTTTGAGCGAAGGTCATCGCGCCACACTCACCATGTCCCCACGAATTTTGGACCTACCCCCTCTGTCTCTACGCGAGTCACGCCAACTGTGATAAATGCGCCAGCTTCGATCTTTCCAGTGTCTCCTTCCGAGCTATGTTCAAGGAAAGTGAGTGCTTACAACGAACCCGTAGTTCCACTTATCCCAACCCCAAGTTGGAGTGGTGCCGCGCCCGAGAAGATGAGAGTGAACAGCTATGCTTCTAACCACTTGCTGCCTGCCCCATACACCGCAACCTTGAACAACTTCGTACACAGCACAGTGAGCGACAATCGTGCTCCCCACCGACCAACTTCATCTTTGTCTTGGGGTGGCGAGAATAAGGGTGGCCACGCTCAAGGACCTTGGGAATGCAATGAAGAGGCGAAGAATGGTTGGGATGATAATGATGACAGCGGTTGGGGAAAGCCAAACTCGAAAATGGACGACTGTGGTTGGAAAACAATCAACAATGACCCACTAGATACAGGGAACACAAGTAGTGATGCGAAGGACTTTCATGCTACCGCTTGGACTTTAAAAGACAATGAATGGGATGTTGAAGAAACGTCGAAAGAGCACAAGGCCGATTTTGCAGCTGCTGATGCTTGGGAAGTTAGAAACGCTGCTTGGAATACCACGAATGGTGCAGATGACGCATGGCAACAGCAAGGGGGTAGCTGGAATGATCAGGTTAATGATAAAAAGGATGATGATACCCCGTGGAAGACAGAGGATCCGCCTAAACCAGCCTCAGCCTCAAAACGGCACACCAAGAAATCACTCTCCAAGTATCGACAGCTCGGTTCTACTTCCATCGACGCTACGCCAAAGTCACACTGGCAATTTCCACCCCTATCACCCAAGGACCAACTCTTTCCCGTTCCTGACGCTCACGACAGTTCCAAAGTTTCATACGTTGCGCCCAAGGAGCCGCTATACAAGATTAGCAAGGAAACAGCGAGTGAGAAGGGGATTGAGCATCAAGTCCGAGCTGGAAAAGGAACACTGTATGGGCATCTTATTGGACGGCCAGAGTATCTGGATGGATTTGATAAGCCTGTACGTGATCTTAATACAGAAATATAGCGAAGACTGTGTGCTAACTTGGAAATAACAGTACGCCGTATTCCGCTTCAAATACCGCAGCCGGTCCATCCTAAAATCCATGTTCGGCTCTGCAGTCCCCGATCACGGTCACCTCACCCAGCCAACCCCTGGATCCAGCACAGCCCGAGCAAAAGAAAAGCTCAAACACCTTCCACAGGACCAGCTCATTGAAAAGATGCTCAAGCTGCAGACCAAGCTAGCCCAGAAAGAGGTTGCACTTAAGGAGCATAAGAATACGCCCAAGGAGCGCAGGCTGAGCAATGCTACTGAGGCCGTGGCGAGGAACCTGACGGAGAGTTGGGTGGAGCAGCATTCGCGGGACCCATCAGAGAAGATGAAGGCGAAGTTGTCGAGTGCGGGGAGGGAGAAGAAAGGTGTCGATAAGGTGTCAAAACAACATGCTGGGAAGGGCGACGAGTGGCCAGCTACAGTATGGTGAGAATGATGACTGGCATTCGAAGAATCGGTTGTTGGAGTTCATATCTCATAACGGGCTGTGCAGCAAGATGGGATGCACGACATTTTAGCGGCTCCGGCGGAGTGTAATGCTTAGAAGTGTAAGATACAATAGTGATGTGACTTCACTTAATCTGGGATATTTTGAATGCATCATCGATATGGTATCATAAATCTAGCTTTTCAGTCCCACCCTCTATGCACATGGGGAGTGAAATTTGCATCATCAGCCAACTTTTCTTGACCGGCCTCGCAAAAATGTAGTCCAGATCATGGCCGCCAGAACGCCATCAAAACATAACCAGACTGCCCAAACGCCGTGAGATGCGACCCTTCATCCACTATCGCTCTGCTGAATTAGACTAGTAGTACAGCGTTCAAGCAACCGTCGTTCTCAGGATTGTTTGTAATTTCTGTCCTTCATTAGTCTCCCATGCCTCATTCTGGCGAGTCAGAAGTATACATACGAGCATATCGTCCCCACACCACCTTTCCGCCCGCTGTAACCAGACCCAACTCGGAAACATTGACCTCGATAATGGTACCCTTGGTTAGTACACCCAATTGTGTATATAGCGGGTTTTGCGGGTTTTTCTTCACCGATATGATCGGCAGTTGAACTGTGACACTCAGTTCAGGGTGCGTAACGTTCGCCTTCTTGTATCGCAGACCCATGGGCCGAATGAAGCGTTCGTATTTAACGGGGCGACGTGTAAAGCCGGGACCGACAAAGGTGGGCTTGGTGATCATGCGTTTCCAGGACTTCTTGTGCGTCTTCTTTCCGGTTTTGACGACGCTAAACATCTCCTCCTCGCTAATGCCCTTGACCTTGGGCAGCGGCACGCTGAACCTCGCCGCCTTTTCGTTTCTCTTCTGCTTGATCGCACTTGATAGCGCCTTCGCATTCTTCTCGTTACTACGATCCAAAAGATACTGGGGCAGCGCCTCGGTGGCGGGCTCGGCGGGCTCTGCGGTCTTGACGTTGCGTTCTTCGTGGGCGCGGATCGTCTTCTTCATCTGGATCTTCTCCTTGCGCCGCTTCTCCGCGTACATCTTAGCCCGTAGGCCGCGGAAGTTTTGCGCCTTCTTTGAGCCATCGTGGCCTTCACGGGCTATGCGCTTACGCTTTCGCTCATCGTGATCGAAGCGCTTGCCGTGCCTGTGGTGGAGGGGTTAGAATTGGCATGTCCGCAATGGCCGCGATTCTGCATAGATGGGTCCCAGTAGATGAGATGGTAGACATACTGCTTCGTCCAGCGCTCGATATACTCGTTCTGCGGCATGTTGGCTCCTCTTCTGCTGGGTGTCGTGCAAAGTGGAGTGGTTGGTGCATCTGCGGGCGAACTTTCAAAAGTTCGACATTAGCCCACCGCGCTAACCCAATTGTGCATCCCCGAATCTTCAATCCCCAAACTCCGCAACCTCAGCCCACGATTTCTACCAGCAGCCAAGCCATTGCACACACCACCATGGCGCTGCTCGTCCGCTCCAGCCGCAATGCACTCCTCGAGTCACGGTCGATTCTTCCGCCGACCTTCCTGCTTCCCTTCCGCGCAAGGATAACGACAGTATCGCATAACCTCGAGACAGGCAATGCACCAGAGCCGCTCATTCGATCTGGTCAACACATTCCGAAGGCCACAATCGAAAAAGCGCAATCGCCTCAGAAACTCGCTTCGAACGCACCAGAGCCCGCTGCACCGGAAGACAAGCCAAGTCCACAGAGCCGCAAAGATGTTGTCTCGAAAACTTTAACACCAAGCATGCGACAGCTCCTTCCCCTTCTACACTCCCAGCCCAGTCACTACATGACAATCCACCTCCACGGCCGCCCCTATCTCCTCACAAAGGGCGACACATTGCGTCTCCCGTTTCTCATGCCGCACGTCAAGCCTGGCGATGTGCTTCGGCTCAATCGCGCAACCCACATTGGTAGTCGAGACTACACCTTGAAAGCACCAGAGCCCGTCAAGGGCAACGCAGATCACAGCAAGAAGGTGTTCTACTTGGACGAGCGGATATTCACATGCAGGGCACGGGTGGTAGGCATCGAGAGCGAGCCGCTACGAGTGGAGGAGAAGACGAAACGGCGGCAAAGACATACAAAGCATGTCAAGAGCAAGCTGCACTTTACCGTGTTGAAAATCAGCGACTTGGAAGTGAAGAGTTTGGAGGAGTATGAGCGTGCCATTGGGCAGGACGCGTAAGCATGGTATAGGGATTGGAAGAGCACAAGTTATGAAGGGCAACGGCTAGAGTTGTACACGTTACGGATGTACTATATGTGTAGATATCACGGACATACCAGGTGGCGCATAGCATTTTCAACATCAATAGTGGGACTAAGATCAGAACACTTTATGTTGCACAGCTTGGAACTTGAATCCGTGCTTTGATCTGTATTGTCGAAGATCAATCAAAGCTTGCAGCTGTTGTGTGAGTGCAGCATCTTAACTGTATCACTTTCACTTCCAGTCCGGAAGGATATCAGCTGAGTGTGTCGTGTCCCAACTTTGCGTTCTGGTATCCCTGCTTCGTCTTCCGTCACGGAAGGGGGATAGGTTCTGATGTTTGCTTATTACAGCGCTTACCTCCTCTCAGTGCACCACTTGCGAAGCGTAGAATTCCGGATACTGGTTCTGGATCATCGACGTGACCTTCTCCACTTCCTCCGCAAGTCCTGCAACGTTGGTATCCCATTTCCTGAGCTCTTTCCCAACGACGCGCTCCGCATGACCAGTCTTTCGCTCTCCACTGGCTTCGCCCTCGAAGAAAATGAGCCGGTCAATCTGATCTATGTATCCGGAGAGCCGGCCTTGCTCCAACATCTTCGCCGCATAGTCCTCTGCTTTTTCAGCGTCAATGCCGAGGAGCTCACCCAGTTGATCAAACCCGATATTGTTGTACAGCTTCGATGCTCCCAGCAAGTTGTGTTCGAGAATAGCCTTGTCAAGCACCGTCGAGCCGTCCGAGGTCTTTGCAAGATGGTGGGCTTCAAGCTTAGCAGCAAAAGCCTTGATCTCTGCAGGTGAGAGGAGGCGGTCGAGGAAAATCTTCTCTAGGATCGCAAAGTCGTCGGCTAAATTTGCTCGGTCGTCCTTGTACAGCTTGGCCAGCATCCTTCCTCGTTGGGGGCCTGCAGGCGCCAACACCGTGCAGATGATTGCCCTCCCGAAGAATGTCAGACGCTCGTCTTCATCCACTATGGGCTCGTTGCTCATAACGTAGTATGCCTGCGCTGCATCTAGGAAAGAGCGCTGTGCGTCCAAAATGCGAGCCTGGCTGAGTTGGAACAGGACCTTAGTCCCCTTATCTTGCACACTAAATATTATGTTCTTGATCTTATTCAGATGGGTAAAGGCACTTGTTGGATCGTCTTCCTCTAGGTAGCATCTGACTATCCGAATCCACACCTTCGCCTTGTCGTCAGCGGAAACGGACTTTTGTGTTGATTCTAGATTGATTGTTGCCAGTGTCTGCGCGGATCTCCTGAAGTCATCATTCTCCTCGAACGCGTCCGCGAGGGCATGCTTGATCTGCGTGTCTTGCTCCTCGTACTGTCCGGCACCCTTGGATTGGAGAAGCGTGATCACGCGCTCACCGACGTCGATTTTATCGTCTGGGTTCTTGATGGATCGAAAGGCATCGACAAAGGCAGCCAGAAGCGGCCGCAGCACGACTATGCCTATCGAGTCGTCTAAGAGGGCTTGTGCGTAGGCGTTAAGGTCGGCGGCGAGATTGCTTGAAGAGGCAGTGATGTGCTGGATAAGTGATGCGTATTGGGTGGGCTTGTCTGCTACAGAGGCTGCCTCAATCTGCTGCAGAGCCGCAGTGACAGCCTGCGAAGCCATGTTGACTTGGTCCGGCGGGCAAGCTGTTGTTGACGAGGACTGCGGGACCAGGCAAATTACACTGTGGGTGATGACTCAAGAGACTTGAATTTGCTGGTAGCACGGGGCTATTCTTGAAATTAAATATATAGAGGAGAGCTTTGGTTTCGAGGACCAGTACCAGGCAGCAAGCGGCGTGTGGGGCACAAGCAATGGAGCTCTCACTTATCGATAACCCCGACTTGGCGCGGCTGATGCGTCGCGAGTGAAGCTCCGCTCCATTGTCTCTCATCAACCAAGGTTCACGCGCTCAACGCGCTTTATCCACTTGCCCATTCTCTATATATTTCAGTCTTTACAGCATAGCCCACATCAACTTCCTCCAACACCACCCACTATACTGCGCATCGCACTCAGCTCCTCAATACCGTCGTCATGAACGGCATCAAGGCAGACCCCGATATCAAGATGGACCCCGACGCCCACACACCCTCGGGCAGCGGCTATATGGACGACGATTTCTTCGAAGACACGGGCGAGATGACACTGCCAAAGGACGAGGTCAAGAAGGACGTCTGGCTCACACGCATCCCCGACTGGCTATACGATGCAGTATCCAAGTGGGATGATCTTGCTGAAGGCAACGACAACGACCAAATACAAATCGGAGATGTCCTCGCCTTCGCCACAACGAGCGGCATCGACAAAACCAAACCGATGCGAGTCTTCCTCAACGATCGATGGCGGGCAAAGGCAAACCTCCCGAGTGCCTTTCAGCTAGACCCTGCCACCGTTTCGGATACACTGCTGGGCAATACATACGTCTTTGCAGAGAAGGATCTTCCGGGTTATAGAGGCGGCGGCGGCTACGGCCAGTTCAACAGAGGCGGTGCACAAGGCAGCTTTGGAGGAGTACAAGACCCCAAAGCACGTATACAGAAGCGCAGCAAATACAGAAAGGCCATTCCCAAACAGACCACCCTCATCGGCCATGCAACGCGCCAGTACAATGCGAACCCGCTAGAGACGAAGGAGTACAAAGACTTCAGCGCCCAGCGCATCAAGCAGGCCATCCAGGGTTCTAATACCACCACAATCATAACCAAGGACACCGATGTCACCGACTTCAAGACCCAGAATACCCTCAACGAAAGATTCAAAAACTTCGTCAAGCCCGTCGGGAAAGTGAAACCGCAGCAAAACAAGGCTGCTCGTATTTCTCGTGCCGAGCTTATCGATTTACTGCACTCTTGCTTCGATGAGTTCCAGTATTGGCCCATGAAGGCGCTCAAAGCGCGTACCAAACAGCCAGAGCAGTTTCTCAAGGAAGTCCTCGGCGACATTGCGCATCTTGTCAAATCTGGTTCGTTCGCAAGTACATGGCAACGGCAAGCCATCTTTGACAAAGAGCGTGACACTAGTAGACAGGTTGGTGCAGCGCCAGAGGGTTTGGGTGAAGGAGAGTCGGAGGGCGAGGAAGAAATGGAAGACGTTGTCTAGGAGCGCCCTGCAACTGGCTGGGTTTCGAGTTGCTAATGGAGGTTTGAGTAAGACAGGATCACAAATACCCAGTTTTTGTAGAAAGTATTCATGGCTTTAGTAGATGTATTGCTGGCCTCTGTACAAAATATCCACGGCGTCAATAGGGAATATGAGTGGTTTTATTACGAGTATTCAAGCTTCAATAGAATACTATCTCTCTACGTATCGATACATTGGAGTTGTACATGTGGCGAGCAGATCTACATGAGGAAAGTCGTTCGCGGGAATAAGGTTTTTCAGCTGTCCCGTTTACGATTCAATGACTCGAGCAAGTGAGCAACTCCTCCACCAATCTTATCCCTACAAGCTCTGGCACCCCTCAGTACTTGTCGTATTTCCCTCCGAAATACAAGCAACATTCTTGTCATTTGATACACCGCTAAGGCTATTGTTCATCTAATATAGGACAAGCAAACAGACTTCTGCCGGAAGAAATTGTCTACATCAGCAAGACACGGTAGATAGCATGGCGCAACAGAAAGAGCAGGACCATTGGTTGGATAAGTATGCAACAAATTACCACAGTTGGAAACTTTCCACATCCCATTCTGGACGGAAATGCTACAAGCGGCCATTGGGTCTTGTGGAGACATCTTTCGATGCAGATGGCACATATTATGGCGGCCGAGCAGATATGAACGCGCTGTTCACTCTCGCTATACGACATGCTCTTTCCAAAAAGGAGTTGCGACAGAGAATTGCATTAGCATGGACCAGTATACGACTGCAGCACGTGCTCCTAATGAGTAGGGTAGAGGACGAGCAGGAGACGAATAAGAGGCATTTTGTCGTTGACATTCCAAAGTCTAAAGGAGAGGCCATCCAGGAAGTAGAAAAGAGCATTATTTGGGTCGAAGACCTTTACAGCGGTCAAGATATAGATGTGGAAGAGCTGTTCCACCATGTCATAAACGTGGGCCGCATCATCGAGCCTTCAAAATTCATGTCGAAACTCCACGTCTTGCCTCTGAAAAGGCAAGCCGATGGAACTACTGAGATCAAATTCCTCGTCGTGATGGCGCATCAGATCTCCGATGGCCTCTCAGCATACAACTGGTTCAGCCACTTCATCCGTGTCCTCAATACGCCTGCTCAAGACATCGAGGCCGAAATAGCCCTCTCCATCCTCGAAGAGCAAATGAAGGAAAAACTTCCGTTGGCGCAAGAAGACCTTTACCCTCCTGTGGCTGGCAACAAAGCGAGACAGCGCTGGTTTTGGGCCATCATCCGCGTGCTGAGACATGTTAAGAAGACGCTTCCACCAACGTTTGTCAATCCATTGTATCGAGAACAAAGACTGGAAAAAGCTATTGCATTTAAACCCAAGTTTGACAAGCTCTTCGACTACAGCGCGGAAAACCGACCACCCATGAACTCCGGCCATATAACCACCTCACTCTCTCCCGCCGTTTCCAGACGGCTAGTGCAGCTTTGCCGATCGGCAAAGGTCAGTATAGGAGCTGGATGTTTCGCCCTCGCCGGCATCAGCATGATGGAGATTCACGAGGCACGGTATGCAAACATACCAGAAGCAGAGCGTCCAGCATTCGCAGCATCCTTTCCCCTCAATCCACGAGCCTTCTTCGCAAACCCCCCAGCGGCAGATAGCTGTATGCTAGCCTTCAGCGAAGGAATTGTGATGCCGTTCCTGCCCTCATCGCTACCTATCGAAGGACGCTTCAGACTCATCGCGAAACACGCGAATCGGGAGCTACGCGTGTATCAGAAACGGCTGAAAGGGAAAAGTGCCGAGGAAGGGGTGGTGGCAGGTTTGGACAAGCACTCCCCATCTCGCCTCCTTGCAACCGGCTACCTTGCGCAAGTCGAGCGTGTGAACGCGAAACTGCCCCTAGAGAGACAAACAGACGTTAATCCACAAGGCTCGCTCTCCCCAGGCATGGGCAAATATGGGGCAACGTGTGGCGTCTCGTCTGTCGGATCGATTGCCGCGTTTTTCACGCGCGGAACTTATGACTTGAACAATATGGAAGGCAAAGACATGGCAGCAGACTATCGTGATTTGAGAATAGGAGTCAGGGCTCGAGATAATGAGTTTCTGGTTGGCAGCTCTTCCAATGCGGAGGGCGTTGTGGGGTTTGGGGTGAGCTACGATATGAGTGCGATTAGCCAGGAGGCGGCGGAAATGTGGAAAAGGAAAATTGGGGGCTTGTTGGAGAGGGGTGGAGGGTCCAGACTGTAGAATGGATGATAAGACTGCTTTAAGAACGGTGCAAAAGTAGTGAATGGTTGAGGGAAAAATTGTCAGAACAGCATCAACAGTGGGGAGAGAATGGCAGATAGTAGCATATACGAGACATGGCACAAAATAATCAAACAGAACGAGATCAATTCGGCCTTTTCCCAAGCCTTGGGTACTCTCTATTGAACGAGCTTGACTATTGCACAGATTTATGTAACATTGAATGGACTTGGCCGGTGAATGCTGTAGGGCGCTTATGCCTTCTGGGAGACGATCCCTACGTGCTGTTAGTGTCGCACATTCGATCATACAAAGGCTGAAACGTACTCTCAACGTCGGCGACGCTCTGGTCGAGGATCTGCTTGAGGGTCTTGGGGTTCTCGAGCTCCTTCTCAATCTTGGCGATGATGGAGTCAGCAAGCTCACGCTGCTGCCTCTGCTTGACCTGACCCTCGTAGCGGACCCACGAGTCCAGAACAGTCCTGGCCTCAGTGGCGATGGCGGTCTGCTGCTCGAGCTCGAAAGCCTGAGCCTCGAGCTTGGCGGTCTCCTGCTCGGTTGTCAGTCACTGTCGGACCTGCGGAGCCCCGCGTTCATCTCTTCCATCGTGCAATCCGTACCTTTGAAACCTCGAACAGGGTCTTGGTGATGTCAATGACACCGCCGAGGTCCTGGACGCTCTCGATGCGCTGCTTGACCGCCGAGGTGTGGTCGGCACGAGCAGCGTTCAAGATGCCGGAGATCTTGTCGGCCTGCTGCTGCGCATACTCTCCCCACGCAGGTCCAGCATATTTAGCGACAGCCCAGAAGATGGTCAACAGCGAAAGAGCGACGATGGACTCCTCGTTGACGACGTAGAGCTCGTTGCTAATAGCCGCGACGCTCAAACCAGCACCGGCAGAGAGCACGGCAGCCTTGGTGAGCGGGCTGTTTCCGGGGACGGGTATCGAGTCCAAGAGCGACTGGGCCTTCTTCTTGGGGTCTTCCTGGGGAACATTGGAGTTGTAGCGGGCCTGGGCGGCGATGGAGGGCAGGGCGCGGAGAGGGAGCGATGGGCGGAGACGAGCGGCGCCTATAGCGGGTGAGCAAGGGGGTCAATGGCATCAAAACTTCATCAGGGAGCTTGTACTCACCGACCGCGCTTCTTGCGAGACGGGAAGCCATTGCTGCAGATGGGAGTGGGGAGTTTGGAGGTGCTGAGCGTCGTCGGAGCTGGTGCACCATCACGAAAAGCTAATCGCCAAGCACCCGCTGCGGATGCGCTAACCGAACTTCGGCCGGCGACCCTCACTTTTTTCGACATGGGCAACTTTTGTTGTACGCAGGATATCTACGCACAACTTCGAGAGACCGCCTCGACAGAAACATGTCAGGCATAAAGTCTGCCAGTCTAGCTGGTGCCAAGAGGAAGAGGGAATCCAGCAAACCAGACCGAAAAGAATCCAAATCGAAGAGCCGACGGAAATCGCCCAGCGAGGATGGCGACGATGTCCAATCCGAAATTATACAGCTCGAAGCGCAGATTCTCGAGTCGCGAAGGCACTACAACAACATTGCAACCCTCCTTCAACTTGCAAAGCAACCAGAAATCGAGAATGACGCACCCATACTCGCCGCAGTTGCACTTTGCCGAGTCTTCTCGCGATTACTTGCGACTGGAGATATGCAGAAGAGCAAGGGAATGGGAGAGGCAGAAGCAGTCATTGTATCATGGCTGAAAGAGCGGTATCGAGAATATGTCGACGTGCTACTGGACAATTTCCTGCACAGTGAACAACCGCCAAAGCAATCTGTGGCCCTGACTCTTGCCATGCGATTGGTCCAGGAAGAATCGAAAGCACAAAGAGATTATAACACCAAGAATGGACCTTTGCCTAGGCTTATTGAAGCATTATTGTTCCTCCCAACCGATGACCTCAATCGAGAGGAGTTTGCAGAAAAGTACTTCAAGCAGTTCGACGACATCCGGTACCAAACATTCAAGACTATCAAGTACGTGTACAGGCTTGAAGTGATTTGGGCCTTGCTAATATTTCTAGGAACGTGCTTGACTCCGACCTCGAACTACCAACCAGGCAACTCGTAGCCGCTAACAGCATGTATTTGCTGTCCACCCTCGAAGAGGTTCCCAAATCCAAAACCGACATTCAGAATTTCTACCTACAATCACAATCGAAGAGTCCAATACCGTCTCTTCAGGCATACAAGGAAAAAGCACAAGAAGCGTGGCTTGCGACCATGCGAACTGGATTGAACAAGGAGCAGCGGAAGTCTATTCTTACCACCTTCGCTTACCAAATCGCGCCGTGGTTCCAGCAACCTGAGATGTTGATGGATTTCCTGACGGACTCTTACGATGTTGGTGGAGCCACATCACTGCTAGCATTGTCAGGCCTCTATTACCTGATCTCTGAGAGGAATCTCGACTATCCATCCTTCTATCTCAAACTCTACTCTCTTCTCGACGAAGGCCTTTTGCACTCAAAACACCGATCGCGCTTTTTCCGCCTCCTAGATACATTCATGTCCTCGACCCATTTACCTGCCGCGCTTGTCGCGAGCTTTATCAAGCGTCTCTCACGCTTAGCCCTCCATGGACCGCCCGCAGGCATCGTAGTTGTAGTGCCCTGGATATATAACATGTTCAAGCGACACCCGGCTTGCACCTTTATGATGCACCGTGAAATCCGTGATCTAGAGCTGAAAGAGCAGCTCGAGGAAGAGGGTATGGACGACCCATTC
The DNA here is from genome assembly GCA_003313425.1 of Pseudopyrenochaeta lycopersici. Lineage (NCBI taxonomy): Eukaryota > Fungi > Ascomycota > Dothideomycetes > Pleosporales > Pseudopyrenochaetaceae > Pseudopyrenochaeta > Pseudopyrenochaeta lycopersici. The sequence continues at coordinate 762,207 of NHZP01000008.1, forward strand.
GACATGGATGAGCAGGATCCTATGTTGAGCGAGGCTATCGAAAGCAGCGTATGGGAACTTGAGGCGCTGCAGTCACATTATCATCCCAACGTCGCTACCTTGGCGAAGATCATCTCGGAGCAGTTCACGAAGCGATCGTATAATCTGGAGGATTTCTTAGATCATTCTTACACTGCGGTATGTACTGTGTATATTGCCAACAGGAAGCTGATTACTGACTATTTGAATAGCTCCTCGACGTAGAGCTAAACAGAGATCTGAAGAAAGAGCCCGAAGTCGAGTTCGAGATACCAAAACGGATACTCACCGCTGAGGAAGGAGGATTAAATCCGCTTGGGCAGCTACTTACACAAGTCATCGAGTCAAGATAGACCATGAGTAGCTAGACAATCAACTCAGTGTCTCCCCCTGAAGGGAGATTTTTGCCTCGCTCACGACCTGGTTCATAGGCCCACTTCAAATGGACTGCCACAATTATACTATTTTAAGCTCCATTTTCAATCTTCTCACAAAGCCACTTACTTTCAGGTTAGTGTCAGAGAGGTATACCGTGCCTCGCTATAGCTAGAGTTGGGTCCCGCTCAGGATCCACCACTTCATTTCAATACGAGAAAGCTTATTCCGACATCGTCACCCTCAATGCACCTCCGCACCGCACATGTGGCGATCAGCCGATGGAATCGTGTCAGTGATTCTCTTGCCCTAGCCTCTATCATATGTCAATTGAGTGCACATCTCCGACTCTGACAAGTGCTGTACCCTCGCACAGCGCAAGCACCGTATCCCCTCTCCGCAATCGCCACAACGCACCCCTCACAGACTCTCTCAACGACCTATAAATACGCTCAAATACTTTTCAAAGGAAACGTGGGCATACCCCGCCATGCATCTCGGAAAGGGCTTGGAAACGATGATCCTTTCCGTTGCCTAGGCCGCGACGACGGCGCAACGACCGGGAAACTGGTTTTCTAGCTTCCGTGCATTACGCGCGTTGCTGCATTTGCGGGTACTCTGCTCATGCAGTCATTTGTGGGGCGTTCCGTAGCATGTTATTTTGTTTGTCATGGAGGGTCGGGAGATCGGAATGTTCTGAAGGTGTAGTTGGGCAGAGGACGATATTGGGATTATGAATTGAGGGGTAGAAGGACTAAGCAATGGTTGCAGAGACGGCCAGAATAGCTGTGCGTGTGATCGTGCCCGTGTGGAAGGGTTGAGATCATGCAGAGGTTGTGCATCGGTGAGCAAGCACAACATATCAGGGTCCATAGTGTGATAACCAAACGACGAGAATTCAGCAATGGGAAGATGAGCTTTGGAGGCACCTCTCGGTACCAATGTCTTGATTCAATAACTATCTATACACGACAGACATGCCATCCGGGTGACGTGGTCGCATTAGTGGATACATGCAGTCATTCAATCAGCGCCAACTCTAGCCCAATAGACTATTACCGCCATGATGCGAATAACACTCCAGAATTTCGAATTCAATCGAAATCAATCATGCAACATGTGTTCATTCAGAAATAGAGAGTGTAACCAATCAGATCCGTCTTCTGCTTGACGAGATGATCGAAGTGGTGATTAAAAGGCAGTGACGACGAGTCGAGTGGTGAGTCGAGCAAGCCGAGTGCCGTGGGGGTGAGAATAGCCAAATGGTCTTTCGAACGGGGTCAGCCGTTTATGCGAAGACGGCAGCGGCAACAGCGAAGACAAGGCCACCGAAGGAGATGGCGTTGTCGGCGGCGGCAGCAGTGGACTGCTGGGGCACACCAGCGCTGGAGGCAGCACTGCCTGCAGCGCCAGACGAGCGGCTGGCAGCCGGTGCGGACGATGAGCCGACAATGGCACCAGTGCTGCTGGGGACGATGGCAGTGGAGTTGACACCGGGAACAATGGGGACAAGGGGAGAAGTCGGGACAATGGGAACCGCAGTAGCGCTAGCTGGGGGAGTGACTATATCCAGGTTAGTATACGTAAACTTGCAATGGACATGTTAGGGTGTACATACCAGCAGGGACTGAGACAGCGGGCCCAGAGACAGTTGGGACCACGGATGGGACCGCTGGGACTGAGGGAACGACGACGGCGCTGGTGGCAGGAGGGGCCTGGATTTGGCCGTCGCTGATCTGAGAGATGGGCTGAACCTGAGGAGCAGCGGCGACGAAGCCAGCCATGACGGCAACGGAGACAGCAGAGAAACGCATCTTGGTGTTTTTGTTGATGTTGCGAGGAGCGGAATGTGAAGGTAGAAGATGAAGCTGGATGGATAGCAACGAATGGATATCTTCTGCTGGATTGGGGATCGCAAACGGGAGAAAACTGCTGTGTACGGGGTGATGGATGAAGAGAAAGGAATGCAAGACAGGGCGGCAACGTCTATTTATTTGTGCACGACGAGGTTGCTGCGCAATGCCACACAGTCACCATGGCCGTGCCTGACCTGCAGCCAGCCAGCGCAGGGAGGGAGGCTTGACTGGGTTCCGCAGGCACGCACAGACGCCGCTTCCATGATTGGCAGAGGTTGGGATGGACAAGCATCGCTTCCAAGAAAATGCCACTTCTTCCAAGTTCCTGATGGCAACGGGTGAGGCTACGACGTCTAATCGCGCCGACTTGCTTCGTTGATTGCGTTGAAACCCCAACCATTCACACACACACACACCCCCTTGCTCTTCATTACACTGCTCTCGACTCTACAATATTCTCACAGAAAAATTGCCCAGCCTGCGCGAGTCTGTTCCTGCGCAGCCACGCCATGGCTGCGCCAGCCTCTTGCAACGCACGCTGCATTGAATATTGTCTCTCAGGAGCTTCCTGGTGCCACGCAACCCATTCTCCACCGCACTCGCCTGTTCCACCTTATCAGCGGCGCCAGGAAACGCCTCCCGGACTTTGCTAGGGTTGTAGTGCCAGGGGCAGGGCAATCGCCATTCGATCGGCAAGGCCACAATGTCGATCTCCAGCCCTTGTTGGCCCCAGTCTTCGCCACCCTCTGGCTTTTTTCGTTGGCGAGCTGTGCCTGCCGAGCCACGCTGCCTGTTGTTCGGAATGTCTCAAGTTTTTCGCCTCTTTACTATGAATAGTAAAAATCACTCCCAACAACCCATGTTCAGCAAACATTTTTACGTCGACGTGGGGTCGACGATTCCACGACGCGTGTTCCCCGGCGACGTCACCGACGGAACCCTTTGTTCTCCTTGCTAGGACTTGCACGCAAACCGCTCTTGACCGGCACCCGCCACAGCTACGGCTCTTTCTGGCCAGCTCCGTAATTCCCCAATCCCATGCTACCAACAAACCTGCAACATTTATCCCCATGTAGGTACAGATTGCCTTTCGCGTTTCAATATATTGCGCGCTTCTTAGAGGCTGCACGCCATGTCACACCATATCTCCCAACCGTCTCCCGACATGACGTCGGTTCCCCAGCCGACGTTCAAATTCGTGGCCGCTCCGCAAACTGCCGCATCAACCTCCAGGTTATGCAGCCTGAGCTGATTCGAGGGACCTTTGCACATCCTAGTCCAAGTTGACCGTGCTATTCGAAAGCTATCCAGGCCTCCCTGAAAGGTCCCTGGCTAGGAGCAGAGCTGCATGCGTGAACCACGGCCGCACTTCGCCCCGATGACAACCTTTTCCCCAGCCGCTGCTGTTTTAGATCCACCAAAAAGTTGGGGTGGGGCGATTGTTGTCATGGCAATTTGATCGTGCAAAAGTCTCTTGAACTGTGTCTGAAACGCGCTGTCTTCCCTTGGGCCGCGCTGCAGGCGTGCACTGTTGTGAACCCATTGCAAAACAAGGTGTGCACTGCACGTCGTCGATAGGGTCGGTCTTGAAGGCCGGTGGCTGAAATTTGAGTAATCTTTTCTGTGCAACCACAGAGGAATTCTATAAATTTACATGTTACACGGTGCCGTTGTGCATCACGACATTTCCAGTATGCCTTTCAACAATGAGAATTAGTTTCATTAGTGGTATCTGCACTATGCGCCAGCTATAGGACGCCGCAATCACTGCTAAGCGGATCCTCCCGCCGCTCTGTAAAGCTTGACGCAGCCTATAAATATGATACCATAACCTCGCGCGCTTTTATTGGGTCCAAGTAGGCCTATAATCATTTGCGACCTGCAACCGACTTACTTCTCCTGTGTGATCACGTCACTGCCACTGCTCCTGGCATCGCTCTCAGAGACCAGCTCCTTCGGTGCCATGAGTGCCTCAGGGCCTGGCGGGCCACCAGCGGTTGTTCGCTTGAAGTAGTTGTGGACATTGACATCATCGTCCTCGTCCGCATCGATACCATCCCAACCGCTCTTCTCCGAGAATTTGTGCTGTTGACGGTTGAGCCATTCAGCGCGCATCTCATGTATCTTTTGCTCGTAATCCTTGGCTGCGTCGTAGCCCTTGTGCTGACCACGATAGCGCTCCCACCAGGAAAGATGCTTCCAGTGGATTGCAATGCCATGGTACTCGTTCTCCTTGCCAGCGCGGATATATGCCCAACGACGCTCCTGTTCCTTGAGATCGAGACCAGTGGTGTCAGGGAGGAAGAGCCATGTGAGAAGAGCACCGACAAGGCCGAACCAGGGAACGAAGTAGAACTTGGTCTGAGTGTCGATGTAGTTATAGAGCACGGACGCAAGAAGGGCACCAGCCTTTCCAGCCGCGGCTGCGAAACCGTGAGCAGTAGCTCGAACGGGCGTGGGAAAGACCTCAGCGGCGACCAAGAAAGTCACGCTGTTGGGCCCGAATTGATTGAAGAACGACGACAGGAAATACATTGCTTGAAATGCATGGATGTGTTCAGGGCTTGTGAAGAACTCGTATGCGAAGGCGGGAACGATGAATAAGACAAAATCAGCCAGGAAGCCAACTATCATCATCCATTTACGGCCATCTGCATGCTTTATTAGTGTGATTTGAACAAAGAATTGGGTGGTAACATACAAAGCTTGTTGTCGATGAGCAAAGAGGCCAAATAGTATCCGCAGAGGGATACTCCGACGTTGACGAGATTGTACAACCAACCAGTCATTACTGACTTATTGCCCGGAGTGAGGACTTCGATGAATTCGCTCTGGAACAGCTTGTTTCCGTAGAAGAAGACATCGTTGGCGAACCAGGTACCAGCAGTTGCAAGGAGTCGAGGTCCGAAGTAGCTTATAGTAAGCTTTAAGGAAGCTACGTCGTATCCGGTGACATTGGCTTTCTTCTTGGAGATCATGAGCTGCTTTGAAGCAGATCTCATCTTATAGTAACGGTAGTAGACCAGCCACAATGTTCCAACAGCTGGTATAGCGAATGAGACACGGTAAGTCCACTGGGCCATTCTCGCCGAGTATGGTGGTGATGAACCGTGGTGGAAAATAAGGAGCGAGACAATGAGGATGAGTTGGTTGAAAAGCTGTCCCCAGCCCTGCATCAAAAAGGCACTAGTGACCTTCCTGCCGCGGTGAAGTCGGTCGTCCTTGGTGGAGACTTTTCCAGAACCAACTGCGTTCTCCATACCAGCGGTGGCAGTCATGGGATACTCGCCTCCGACACCGATGCCGTAAAAGAAGAGAGCCCAGACGTAGCAAATGACCCAGCCGTTTTGGGTCACGCCCCAGGCGGCGGTAAGCATGAGGAGACCAACGAACATGATGATGGCATCCTGGATAAGACCCCAACGACGGCCTAACCAATCACCAATGACACCAACGAGGATTTGACCTTAAACCTGTCAGGTTTTCCGGATATAGAGATTACAAAACAATACATACCAACAATGATACCACAGATTTCTAGATAATCAATAGCCTGTGTCCAAGTCTTGTCACAGACCTCGAAAGTCTTCCAGCACTTCGGAAAGGAAGCCTGAAGGAGCGGCCTAACATTGCCAATAGAGAAAAGCACATATCTGCGAGAGTCAGTACACAGTGACCAAGATAAGGAGTGTCCCAAACGCACCCTTCCAAGCCGAGACCGGCACCGGGGATCACGCAATTTCTGAAGTAATGGCCAATAGGACTTAGTGGATCCTTCTTGAACATGTTCCAAAAGTAGGTCGCTTCCTCCTTTGCTTCTTCACGGTCGACCTTGGTGACGAATTTGATGCGCTCGCCAAGGGGCATATCAGCCCAGTAGGTACCATTCTCATCGTAGAGATCGTCGGGATGCAGCAGAGCGTGGAAAACATTGACTTCATTCTCGCTCATGTCGTGCCGGATATCGAGATCTGCGGTAGCAGTATGTCTGCCTGTCATATTTGGTCCATGCGGTGCAGCAACGCCGTAATCCCGAAGAGAGGACGCTTCAGGGGTTGGAGCGGTCATGTTGGCAAACGCAATGACCAAGTCGATGCGTCTTGCGTGGAAGATGCTGTTGGACTATGGTAAGGTGATGCGTGCTACCACAAGTCGAAGCTGTAGCTTATATGTGCTTGGCTGGTTCCCAAATAGACCGAGTCTAGTGGCCTTTTGATGACGTTGCTTTCAAATAGCGTCTCGAAAAGAGAGTAGCGTTTGTTGCAAGACTAGTTCCAGCTGCAATGTAGATGTGAAGCACGTTGAACGGAAACGCTCCTGAGTGGTCGACAATACCCTGATGGGTATAATGACAGATGATAGCAATAGCGTATGTTGCAGCCGGGGGCTCCGATGACAACGTCACCCTTTGCAGGTGAAAGGGTGTGTAGCTGAATGTGGGGGATTTCTTTTTTATTTTCAATGAAAGGTGGCGGGCCTTTCAGATTCGAGGATGGTCCTGGCTGCTGAACTCTAAAATCAGAGGGAAGCAACGAGGTTCGGCCGGAAGAGCACGACAAAGTAGGGGCACCACAAGTGCGCGAACTCGATGAACGAAGCTACCCATGATAAAAGTGTGGTTCTCCTGTTTATATAAGGGTCCAATAGAGAATTCTAGCGTACAAACGGGCAGCTCCGGCGGGTATTCGGACGCGAGGTAGAAAAGTTTCGCTTCCCCACCAACTCGGGCAAGAGCTCACGCGACAGTTATTCTTACCCTGTTCGGCAAGGACCACACCTTCTGGCTGGCCCAAACCTAGTGCAATTGGACGCATGCACCTGTCAACTTACTCCACCCGGTGCAATGTTGTCTGTTTTAGGCCCTTTAGGCGGTGATTTCCCCAGAATTGTTCTTCGCCCCAGGCTCTCGAGGTGCCCGAGATTTTCAAACTGTGGCGCGAAGACGAGAGGCCAAGCAGATACAAGCAAATCCAAGCACACAGCTTGGAAAGCATGGCCTCGGGCCAAAAACTCAGATGGCCACCGCGCGCCATTGACGCACCGCCGCCGCACTGCCGTTGCTGTCGTCGTGAAAGCTCTTCAGAGCATGAAGTCTGCAGCAGCCAATCAGAGAGGCGTCTGCAAAGCGTGCTCAAATGAGTGGCCTCGAGCATCCCACGGTCTGGCCAAGCATCTATGACAAGGACGCTAGGCTGCCCCGCTAATCGATCTTCGCCTTCTTTTGTGGAGCACTAGTACCCTGTCTCCGCTAATCCCGGAAGCGTGCCTCAACACCGCATTGCACATGCATTTGAAGTGACATCGCGTATCCTGTCCTGTTTCTGGACACTTTGATTATCAGACCCGCTCGGCGACTTAAATTTCTCCGCGAGATATTGGAGACGCTTTTGAGCAGTCAGTAGCCATCTTGCAGTGGAACCCAGGGCTGGATCTCAAAATAATGCTGACTGGTATTAGGTTTGGGTCTAACGTCCCTTCACTGCGTCGCGAAATACACACCGTGCCGAGACTAAATGCAGGTAATTTGAATTCAACTTAAATTCATGTTCCAGGATCGTCCGATGATGTAGATCTTAAGTAGCAATGAGATTCTATAACTTTCTTAGAAACACATTCTGCCTTTGTAAATCTACAATTACAGTTACGTTGTCGTCCTTACTCCTACACACGAATAAACACTGCTTTATTTGACAAGTGGACGCCTTATCCTACACTGTGTATTTCAGTTTATTGAGGCTTCATACCCCAACAAGAGGATTTGTGGCTGTGTTTGATTGTTCCCGGTTAGTATCACGGTCTCTGGATTGGCTCTCATATTCTACTAAATCTCGTCAATAAAAGGTGCATCTTAAGATGTTCTCTATTCATGATTAAGGTCTTCGAAGTCGCACTAGCTCCCTTCCATTTCCATATGCGTATTCCGACCCTTGTACCCAATCACTACCTGCACGAACGCATCGATCCAAAATGAACCCCCCGCCACGGGCGACGTCGTTGCTATAACGAGGTTAAACGTTAGTTTTCCATTATCGACCTTTGTTTCTAGGGACCTCTAGATTCTTGACTTCTAGGGTATCCCGAGCTTTCTAAGCCACGTTATTGATGGGGATGCTTACCAAGAAGAGTCTGTTATGCCGTCGGTTGTCATTGCGGCAGTATTAAGCTGGCACTGCATATAAACGCCGCGGCAGTCGTTCGCGGGTCTGCGGGCGACGGCGTTTACGCATGCGACAGCATCCACAATCTAAGGAAAGGAGCAGTGTTAGTGAACCCACTCGACTGACATCTTGAGGAGTAATGAACACAGTTTGCATACAAGACACTCAGTATTAGGCTGCTCATAACAGGTGGCGCGCTTCTGAATCAAGCTACGACTAAACTTGACTATATATACATGAATGTCAGCTTCAACTTCGGCACAATATATAGGATAGGCAGTCAATGTACCTGCCGGTGGAGTACTGAAATGCCCACTCTGAAAGGCATCGATGACCTCCTCTGGGGTCATATTATCTCCATTAGGATCCTCAAGAATGCCATCAACCCATTCAGAGAACGATGTAACTGCCTTGGCGGCAGCTACAGCCTGACCGAGGGCCAATAGAGAGGCGACGTAGGGGATGAGTTTGACCATTATGCTAACTGGATGCTAAGAATATGGTAGAATTGGGGTAGAGGAATAAAGACGGCGAGAAACCATCGCTACTTATACATAGGCGTATACGAGATGGTAGCCCCATTCAAGGAATATTACGTAGCAATAATAAAATTCATTTTGCCAGCGCAAATGATGATGTCGCACAAAAAAATTAGCTATCCTTCGATCTTCAGTCCTTCGTCTACTTCAGTCGGAACCATGGTACTTATTGCTGACATGCATGAGAAGGAATACACAATAGTATAAATTCTACGGCATTTAAAACATCCAAACCTCGTTGGAATTTAGCCAAAAAATATAGTATTTATTGCTGACATGCATGCGAAGGAATATTTAATAGCCCTTTGAGGTATCCACCGACCTTCCTAGTCGCTCTAAAGCAGGGGTAGAAAGCTAAACACGGCTATGACGGCCTTACTGAAACGATTGGCAACTTCAACAATACTTCTCTGTCGTAAATTAATATCCTTAATGAGCAACGGCTATATAGAAACTTAACACAACGTGTGCAGCTTGATAATTATGTGTAGGAACAATATTATAAGTTTTACTTAGAAAAGCGTATCGTTACCCCGAGTGTCTCGGCACACATGGGTGACATTATATAAACTGAATTACTTTGTACATGAATCCATCCAGTGGATGTATATTAAACGTATGTTTTACATGTCGTCGACATGGTATGCTGACAGAGACGGTAATAATCACAAGCCGATACTTATGTTGATGCAATGCTGCCGAAAAATCCAAAACGCTATGCAAAACTCCATCCAATGCTAATGCCCTTGCACGACATAGAAAAGTAAATGGATAAGACATCAGTCGAGCCAGTTTTGCCACTGACAGCGACAGCCTCCAGTTCCTCCATCGATAGGTCCAGTTACTGTTCCACGGCCTTGAGTACCGTTCACAAGGTTTCCCCCAAATGCACGATCCTCGAACTGGAAGAATCGTTTCGAAGCCTCGTTCTTGATGGTACCATCACTCTCAATCTGATAGCAATAGAGATTCTTTTTTGCTGCATTCCCACCATGGCGGTCGATGGTGATCGTGACAGGATAAGGGAAGGTGCCTGGGCGCTTGAAGACTTCTGATACATTTGAAGCAGAGTTCTGTAGTAACGGCTTGCTCTTTTCACTTTGAGTCCAGATTTGCACCAGGAATCGCGTTTCAGAGTAGGTGCACCTCATACTGGCCGCGTCCTTGGTGCTTCCTCCGTCGATGTCTGCAGGATTTCCCCCGCGATTTGTGCCATTGATTTGCTTCAAGAAGATAGAACGGTCGAAATAGGTGTAGAAGCCGTAGTATTCGTTTTCCTTCCCACGATTATACAGCCTGAGGGGCTGTGCTGACGGAAATGGGAGAAGATTTGCCGGTGCAGCTGTTCCGTCAGAGCTCAGCATTGGCGGGGGAATGACAGAAGTAATGTTTGTCGGATCATTGGGATCAGCTCGCTTCACTTGCCGAGACACACTGCCTTGCGGATCCTGGAAGGTGGCAAACAGAGGAGTATCTTCGCCTTCAAAAGGTGCCGAGTTTCCATCTGTGGTCTTTCCCAGAAAGCTCATTTCTGCATCACTTGGGGGAGCTGGTGATGGCGAAAGCGCAGCACGTACTTGAAGTAACCGTGACCGAATAAGGGCGCCTGCGGATACAATGTTTCCAGCCCGTTTCGGTAGTTGCGCTGCTGTACCATTCTCAAAGGTGATTTGAATCTTAAAGTTTGGTTGGTCGGGCTTATTTGGTTTGACCGACGCTTGAAGCTCTTTGGGAAGTGCGCAACTCCACAGAGTTGTCGGCGCAACGCACCCGCTCTCCTCTTTCACTGCCTCAGGCTGCGCGATAGTCGATATCCCAGTGGGTATAGGGGGATAGTTAGGCATATTGAGCCACTGGTTGCCGACATCTTGATCTGGCTGTGTTGTAGCTGGCGGGTTGTTGTTCCGTCTGGTGAGAACAACAACTACTGGAATCAGAATTGCTAGAAGAATGAAAACCACAAGACAACAACAGCAGCCCCAGAAACATTTCCCCCTTCTCTTGTTTTTCTTTTCATCTTTTCCATCTTGGTGCTTCGGATGCCTCCGCTTGCCGAGCGGTAAAAGACTCATAATGTCGCAGACTTTACGATGTTTCTTGGGCGTCTTGAGATCAGGAGTAGAGGCTGGTGAGCTTGATCGACTGATCTTATCGTAGCTGAAGTGGGAGCCCTTTTGCGCGAAAGTGGGAGGCGGAGCAAAGATTGGGAGACTCTGTTGAGAATGGTTGGGTTTCGACGTGAACGATTCGGCGCTCTTCACTTCCGGTGCTGGCGCAGACGTGTGGATATGCTGTATGATTGATGGCTCATTAGCGCCAACCGTTTGACTGTTGACGATCGGCCGCCTATCTTGCAATTCAATGTTGATGTTGATGTGTCGAGGTTGCTCCTCTACTTGGCGAGGCATCAGGACAGTCCCAATAGCTGCGGTGCTTACAATGGGTGAGGTGGACATGGCTGATAACGGTGAAGTTACAGCTCGATCCATGGTAATAGTTGTTGGGTGCGTCTGGTGATGTGTTCCGCTCGCTGAGAGATCGCTTGCATCATTTTGGCTACGATGGCTGTCGGCCGCGGCAGGCGTTTTGTCATGTACTCCTACACGCGATCGCTCAACATGGTTGGTCTCAGGAGTGGTGATCGCCGTATTTAGCGAAGGTTGCAGCGAGGCAGAATCTGTTGCCGACCAAGTATAGGTTGATGGAGATGCTGGTGCATCTTGACTTGTGTAATAATGAGTGGGTAACATTGGCATGTCCGGTGTACGATCGCCGTTACGGCCATTTTTGGGCCACGTAGCGGTATTTGGCGTCATGACAAACGGCGTAGTGATGACATTCCACCATCCTTGCGATCGTCGTGGCGTTGGAACCGTCGAGGTGTCGAGAGCTAGTGAAGTTTCAATACTCTTTCCTCGCAGAGGCGTGTCATCTTCCTCGAAGACGGTACTAGAAGACATGATCCGATCTTTCCTCTTAGATTCATCATCCTCTTCAAATGCAGTGCCTGCAGAATCAAGTGTGTCGTTCCTAGTGTGGCCCACGCGAATGTCAGAGTGCGCTTGAGTACTCTTGTAGGTACCAGAAGAAATTGAAATCCCGGCTGGAAGAGCAGGGACTGGAGGTACTTCAGGATTAGCGGTGCTGAAGGGATGCCGAGAGTAGACACTAGGAGTGTAGTCGGACTCAGTAAAAGGTGTATCAGGCGACCAAACCGATTGCATCGCCGCAGCAGGAGTGATGATGATACTTGGTGTGACCAAAGTCGCTTCACTTCCTGCTCGCTGGCGACCTCCTTGGTACGAGCTGAAGTCAGATATGCTGTCTGTGGGGACAGAGATTCCAATCGGGATGCGTCGATCCCACGGTGAAATATCCTGCCATGTTTTGCTACCTGGGGTTAATGAGGCAGCGGTCATGGGCTCATTCTGGTCGATACTGGGTTTGTTTCGATGTACAACCTCTGGTTGAGGGGTACCTTTGGTGATGCCCAGGCCCTTGTTTTTGGTTGAAGCTCTTCCCACGCTAAACCAGCTGTGCTTTCGGCTTAAACCAACGCTTCTCTCATCGGCCTGAGGGAATACTTGGTGAGGCGCGTTGCCTCTATGCCTTGTAAAGCTCGTATCGACCGTAATACCCGGTTTGTTTTGCCTGCCCAGAAGGTCTCGCCTTCTACTTTTCTGTCGGGACATACGTGCTGCATATGACTTCGAGTTGCGCTTTGTTGTTGGCCTTCGGGAAGCTACCTGAGCTTCCTTTCCCCGTTGTTCAGCAACCGCGTCGTCCATATTCCCGTCGAAGTGTACCAAAATTTGCCCATCTCGATCGTTTTGATGATAGAACGGGTCCTGCCCAAGGTCCTCTCTGCGTATCTGGTTCGTGGTACTATTCGTTGTCGCTCTTGGCACATTATTTGGTGGCCGTCGGCCGAATCCGCCGGATCTCGCGGTATTCATGGTCGGATTCTTTCAGTATAGTTTCTGCGGTAGGAGGGATGGAGTGAAGGGAAGTTGACTAAAGAATGAAAGTGGAGAATTATATAAGCTCAGTCAAGGCAGCATCTCATAGAAAATGGTTTGTGCTTGTAGTACGTCCGCAACTGAAACAGAGGCTCGTTTGAGGCGTTTGCTGTTGGTGTGGCTCTTTGGTTGTGATAGTGAAAGAGGCTCGAAACTTTTACGCTAGTGCAAAACACAACAACAAAAGAAACAGCAAAAGGTTGAAGGATGAACAATGTGAAGGCGTAGAACAAAGAAGGAAATGGAAGGAACAGGCAAACAAAAGGAGAATTGTGAGGCTCTTGCGCGGACACGCGACCCCATATCTTTGGTAGAACCTCAAATGCGTTGCCGCCTACTTACCATACCGCATATTGCATAGTTCCTTCATCCGGTTCTCTGTTCTACCCTTTCATTTGCCAGAGGCGCCGGTCACGTTGGCTTGGGTGAAAGCCCGTTGGGTACGGCCAGAGTCGTGGATGGCTACAGAGTGCAAGTGATTGGACGAAGAGGGGCAGATCTGCTTCGTAGTGGGCGCCATCCCCCGGGCTTGAGGCTCAGTAACCGCCCAAGATTCGCTGAGGTGGAAATGTACAACGCGACGCGAGATCTGAGACGCTCTCGAGGCGGAGCTGGATGTCGTGGCCGGCCCAAATATTGGAATGAACCAGTAAGGTGTGAGAAGCAGCAGAGTTAAGCGCCAGTTCACTCTCAGAAGCCACCAACCGTTGGCTCTGGGTGGTCAACGCCAAGGAGCCCGCCTTAGCCGTTCGTGGCAGCGGTCTCCATGCGCCGACCTCGAGACTTCAAACCTTTTGCGAGAGAAATATGCATGACATTCGGACCGCATTTTCGTCCAAGGCGGGCTGCTGATAAAGTTCTCAAAGTGTGCCGGGGCCTGAAAGCCTTTGCGGATCCATGCTAATGCAATTCATCACTCTGGCTATCAACATGGGTGTGCGGTGATGCGCCCGCCGAGCGGATCCTGTCCGCAACCTTGAGAACAGTGCCCACCTGGCTAGAGCTGTGGAGGCTCGATCTGCCAGTGCTGCCATGAGTGGATGTTTCAAAGACGCTTTGACAGCAGTTGTCGACGGTCGTCCAACTGCGGCTACGTGGTGTCGATGCAGCTATCCGAACACGAACTAATTATACGACGTGCCACTAAAACTCCCGAGTCGCGTTAAGCAGTGCTAGTTTGATGAAGTTGAGCCTCATCAGCCCGTAAGCCAAATATTGCGCGATTCGCAGAGGCAGAGGTGATGCCGTGACGGGGACGTGGACGCGGAAGGACAGGTGGATCTACTAGTCAGGGTCAGTTGCGACTCCTTTCGAATTCTTCCTAATGATTAGACGCCAAGCAGCGACCTCGATACGGCAATTTTGTTATCGACAGTAGCTCCTTTTCTGCCGGGCTCCCTTCCTGCATGCTGCAGCAATATTGGCCTGGCTGTCTTCCACCCTGACAAGCGCCATCGAAGACTGCAGCTTTTCGGGCGTTACACCGCATCAACCTCGACGCTCCCTTTCCGCTCAGGTGCGACTGCCTTGCTCCACCGTTAGAGAAGCTGCAACTCGCCGCCAGCTGTCCTCACGACCTGTCGGCACCTTGCTTCTGCGGTGCCACACCGTTCAGCAGTCGATATTGTAGCCGGCTGCGATAACGTTTGCAGGCCCAGCCTTGCGGAACCGTTGTTACAAGCCACGCGCGGACGTTGGTCTTACATTCCGTGCAGCCTCTCCACCCCGATCAAGTCACGCTGGCTTCCCAATCGTCCTTCTCCGGTTCAGCAGGCCAACGCCGGAGGCGCTCATCTGCTGCGAAGCAACCGCCAAACCTCAACCTCAGCCTCTCAGACATCGCAGAGGCGCGAAGCAGGCTAGGCACAACCAGCGGTCTCTCGGGCCGCTCCTCGGGCGACGCCCTACCCACAATTCCCGGCACACCAGGTCTTTTCGATATGTCGAGATCGCCCTCACCTGGGGCTGGGGGATGGTCGAGTCCCGGCCTGAACACGCCGTATGATACTGGCGGACGCACCAGTCCTTTCGCCAACGGGTCCTCATCACATAACGTTACTTGGGCCTCTGCTCAGGCGCGGAGTGCAGAGGTGAAAGGGCACAATGGCTTCAATCCGAGAAACCAGGGCTTCTTTGGCAAGCATTTTCGACGGATATCGACCAGCTTGCCCTTTAGCTACGGCGAGAAGGAAAAACTTGGCCGTGGCCGGCACCAAGGTAATCAAGTTATGCAGTTGCTCAATCGCATTGGATGGAATGTTTGGCGTCTAAGGAGATCAGTGGGAGTGATTTTATTTGTCCTGCTTAGTCTCATTATATTCTACGTTACACGTAAGTTCCCGCCACTTGTACCCGTATACCCAGGACTGACAGTTACAGCTCTACACCGCATGTACAGGCGGTCCTCCGTATTCGGCGGTGGTAGCAAGTACGTCGTCATCCTTGCGGCGAATCAGGGTGGGGGTGTGATGGAGTGGAAAGGCCCCCGTGAATGGGCGATTGAGAGAGACAGCGTCAAGAACAAAAAGAAATATACGAAGAAGTGGGGCTACGATTTGGAGATTGTGGACATGAGCACAAAGAAGCGGTATGCGCACGAGTGGAGAGAAAGCTGGGAGAAAGTGGATACTATCCGGAACGCTATGCGCAAATACCCACATGCAGAATGGTATGTATAGCATCAAGAACTGGCTTTATTGGCTAAGATATCGCAGGTTTTGGTGGCTGGACACGAACACGTTCATCATGGAACCGACCTACTCCCTACAACAGCACATCTTCAAGCGAATTCGAGAGATAACGTACCGCGATATCAACGTTTACAATCCACTGAATATTACACATCCTTTGACGGATGAGTACCTGGATCCCGAAACGCGCTCAGCGGTTGGGGATGGCAAGCCTGAATCAATCAACATGTTGATCCCCCAAGATTGTGGTGGCTTCAATCTAGGCTCGTTCATGGTGCGGAGAAGCGTATGGACCGACCGACTACTGGACATATGGTGGGACCCTGTCGGTTATGAGCAAAAACATATGGAGTGGGAGCATAAGGAGCAGGACGCTTTCGAGTACATGTACCAAAATCAGCCCTGGATACGTCCACACGTTGCCTTCATCCAGCAACGCCAGATTATGAGTTTCCCACCCGGTGCTTGCGGAGAAAAGGGCGATGACCCCAACATCCATTATTCAGAAAAGGACAGGGACTTTTTAGTCAACATGGCGGGCTGCGAATGGGGCCGCGACTGCTGGGCTGAGATGTACAACTATCGCCAGCTCAGTAACCACTTGAACAGGAATCCCTGGGAGAAGTTCAAGGACGGCATTAGCGACTTCTTCAAGGGCAAAAAGGAGGAGGAGAAGAAAAAGGCGTAATCATCAGCACCAGGGCGGCACACGATTTGCATGAGCATCGCCGGCACGATTTCTCGCGCCCTTTGGATTTCATCTGCTTTGGGGTTCAGGTTCATGAAATTTGCTATAATACCCATATGCGTAGAAGTTTACGATGTTTGTGGTCGCATCCTCTTGGCGCAGTTTGGTAGCATTTACTGTATCATATTCACCACCGATATTGGGAGAGCGGCTGCCAGCGAGAAGCAACTCGTTGCGCTCCCATAGAATTTTCATCTGGTCACCACTGATTGCGGTTCGTTTGATCTTTCAAGTTATGGTTGTTGATGTTCCTGCCTTGGCTCTTAATTCATGCTTTGAAGGGTTGAGGATGACGTGATATCTCGAGCGCTACAAGCAGCCTGGGAGGAGACCTCAGCATGACGCTGGGCGTGTTGGGAGTTCTGAATTCAATGATATAGACCGAGAAAGAAAAGCCTGCGTAGCCATGTCTCGAAAACGAACATATTGATGGCAGCCGACCACCAAGCCATACATATACATGTCTTGAATGCAGGCAGGTGAGCACATTCTTGACTGCTCAGCCTTTGGTTGGGTGGCCTCTCATTCGTCGACCACCCCCACCCACCGCCATTTGGCCAACGTGACCAGTGCTGGGCTGTGGCATACGCCAGCACACGAGGCTAGGAACGAGCATCCGTCATCCTTCGCCTTGACTTTGATATATACATTGTTCGTCCTCTTCTGGCTCGGCTTCGATTTCCTTTCTAGACACTCACTCGGCGCTCGTCTTCTGCACCCCACTGAACGCGACTCCAGATCTACGCTCCCCGCCGAGACGTCATTGCAGCCAGCCAGCGACCGTGCGCCGGCCCGGACAGCCATCTTGTCCCATCGCGGCAGTGAGCGGGCTTAGTTCTTATCTCCAACTGCGCTTCTTGCGACAAGTGGACGGAGCGAAGAGGATCTAGACGTGTTGTACTGTCGGACCGCAGTGCTTGTCCACCCTTGCAGATCCAAAGCTGTGGATATTGCGACTCCGAACAAAGAACCGACACCAGAACGGGTCCTGGGTGGTCCACTTCAGCGCATATCTCTCCACCATCGGCCAATATATGGTGTGAGTCTGCGAGGATACACGTTGGAAGGCCGATCTCGCAAGAGCTGTGTTTATATTGGGTGTCGCGTCTTTTTGACAAGGTTACACGACGATGCATGACCACCGTCCATCACGAGCAGCCAGACAGACCGGAGGGGCTGAGGAGACACATTATCAGGACCAAAGCATGGCACCTTCACGGAATCCCTTATCGCCCTCCAGGCAGCATTCAGAAGGTATGCAATATCCACTGCACCTCTTCTATCCTGTTCACCTTTATGCTTCCCCTAAAATGATCGCTTTGAAGCTGACATGATGATCCACGCAGAATCATGGGTTGAGATCGAATCAAGGGCTTCTTCTTCCTCGCTTTCGTCCGCCGCCGACGAAATAATCACTACAGGCCTTACTGTCCAACACGATTCAAACTTGCATAGGCGGAATAGACGCCCACGAGGAGGTGGCCAATTTCAGATAGGCACAGGGCATCGAATTACAAGCGCAGGGGGGAATAGTAGTCAAGAGGAGTACGAGGAGAGCGAGAGTGAATCAGACCGGGTCATGACGTCTTCAAACGAAGGTATCCGCCCCTCACCACTGAGACACGAACTACGACGTTCTTCTCGAGGTCAGCAGTCGGTAGCTTCGTCAGAAACCATGTCGGAAAGAGATGATGATGAAGACGATGATGAAAACGCAACCGCTGTCAACTATCCTCGATCCTCTAGAAGAGAATTTCAACCAAGACCGAACGCCTTCTCGCACCCAAATAGCCAACAGGCCATACGTTCGCAGTCTGGAACAGCGTACACGCCTCGACGAAATGCGAGACCGTCCTCACAGCGGCAGCAATCTTATCCTCAGCACACCCCTTACAATGCTGTTGCCCCAGCCTATCAACCAGATCACGATGAAGCATTGCGTGCGAGCCTATCCACCCTCCTATCTGCTGCCGCTGCTGTAAGAGGTCTTCCGAAGCCGGGGCAACCCCGCATGAATGCACCTTCGTCCACTCGGATCGACCCAACATCACTGCGCCTGGTTCCAGAGTCAGTGGCTCTGGGCGGTGTGTCGGAGGAGACAACGTCTTCCCCTCGCACTGCGAGTAGCAGTCCTTCAGACAAGGCAAAACGTAAAGCAAGCCCATCTGCTGTAACTACACGTAGCAGTAGCAAGGACCGTCGCGCTGTTAAGAAGGCACGATCAAGCGGTCCGCTTATCGAGGAGATCAGCCCCACGCTGCTCACTTGGGTCGTCAGCGCCGGCGTTGTCGTCCTTGTGAGTGCTCTCAGCTTCTCGGCTGGCTATGTTGTAGGCAAAGAAGCAGGCCATGCTGAAGCCTTGGGCCAGATTGGTGCTGCGGGTACTGACGCTGGGCGGTGCGGCAAAGAGGCTGCGGCAGGCTTAAAGGGTACTGGCTTGGGGCTGCGCAAGCAGATATGGACTGGAAGCGCTGGTATTCGAGCGTAATTACATTGCATTCCAGGGGTTTTGAGCACGAGGCCAATAGTAATGCTGATAACACAGGATAAGTGTATGAATCAGCATGGCTAGGAGCAAGCATACACTGAGAAGGTATAATCCTTTGGCTTTCTTTACGTTTTCATGAACAGCGTTTATCATCGTCCTTCATAGCATTCTTCGTCTTCAGATGGCGCTGGCTTGGCGTCATGGTTCTGGGTTAAGCATGTGCATGCTCTGGAGTTGTGATTGCGGTCCCAATTCTGCTGTTAGGCTGATGGCATCTCTTCGGCGATATAGATCGTTGTACTTGAGGTTCTCAGATTTATGGCATGCTCGCAGGCACATCGACCGTCGACAAAACATCTTGTTTAAACTCTAATTTGACCAATTGTTTACTTACTATCAATCCTCGCAACGGATCTCTCCGCCGCCACCGTCGCATCTGCAACTTCTAGGGGTGAAGGAAACAATAAATCATACGAGTTGCGATTCGCTTGCTGGCCCGCCCTTCTGAAATGGGGGGAGCTGAGTGTGTGGCGGCGAATCGCAATACTTCAGATCAGCCGCATGTTGCCAAGTACATGAACATTTGGTGTAAAGAAGCGAAGGAAATGTGATTATCTCTGGCCTCAGGAGAACGTCAAATGTGTAAATAAGTATGCAGACGCAATGTTGATATCGCTGTTTTTTGGGGCATTGTCTCATCGTTCAAGCATGATCGCCCACCACTCTCCTTGGCCAAAGGTCTTCATATTTGTCTATTGCATCCTTGCCTTCCACTCCTTTGCTGAAGCGTCATCCATTCACAGGCACCCGATAGAGTATAAATTTTTGAGACGCAATGCGACCTGGACTTCCAATAATGCAGGAAACATTACTTTGCCATCGAACATTACCGATTCCACAGCCAACGGAACATATTGTAGGGATTTGACACCCACGGCCTTTTTTGATGTGTGTGTGCAAAATTGTCTCTTTAAGTCATGGGCCATGCCGATATACAGCCAAATACTTTAACGTGGCTAACTCATTGAGCAGAATGTCGATTCTTCGTGTCATTCATATATAGAGTCACTGCAGACCTGTCCCGACAAAGGGCTTACGCCTCAGATACGCCACCAGCTTGCTACCGCAGTCTCTAATTGCTCCATGAATGTGTAAGCAGGCCTTGTGGTGCGGCTATCTTAGATGCGTGCCTAACCGTGGCACTAGGTACATTGACAGTTTTAATTGCTCGGATTCAGAAGACCTCAATAGCGGGATGTCGATTTTGTATATGGCAACAATCACGAACAGCACAGGAATAAATTCTTTAAGACCGGTAATTCCAGTAGTAGCTAGTCAGACGTGCAACTATCCAGAGTTTATGCCGGTAAGAATGTGACAAAAGAAGGATCTCTGTCGCGTATCTCACCATGGCCTTCGCTGAACATACGATAGCTCACTATGTGCAGATATTCAACGATTCGACACGCTTTTTCCTCGAAACTGATTCGCCCCGAACATCCTGGGCAATCGAAAAGACGTACGTACAAGCGCTTGGAATTTGCAAACGGTCTGAGCTCACGCTGATGACTTTTTTTTTTGCACAGTCCAACCCAATACCTTCGATGTGTTGCTCAACGCAAGCTGGAGGACGTCGGTTCCTGTGTCTCCACAACGATCCGCAAACTTCGGTGGCTGCCACCAGGTCTACTTATCTACGGAGGTGGCAGCTCATGTCCCCGTCTCAGCACCCTGATCGCCTCGACGATGATCAACATACTCATTGAGATTGTGCATGTATGCCTTGAGATATGGTGGCTTAAGCGAAGGCCATCCGAAAAGCGGTTCTCGTGGTACGTAAGATTGGATTACAGACTGCACATGAGGCACCCATTTACTAACTCTGTGCCCCAAATTGATAGGGTTGATCTTTACCGCGCATTAATAGTCGGCTTCGGAATACCCTTGCTAATGGCGTACACGCTGTCTAAGTCTTCTGTAGATAATTCGTTGATATCTTCCCTAGGAATCTTCCTCATGACACCAAAAGCCGCCCCCGTCATAGCCCTTCTCAGTGGCATGTTCCTTGGAAAGGGATTTGGCAGCCAGGTACTTCTTGTTGATTCGCTGGTCAGCATCGCTGGTTTCTTACTCATGGGAACACTCACCGACATGCTGAAAGGCCCTCGGGTTCCTCCCTCCATTGCAAGCGCAGACCAGCCGGCAGGATTGGGGCTGGTATATCTTGGATTGTTCCTAACAACACTTCCTGGTTTCGCCATTGGAGTTCTCTATTTCTTCACTGGTAACGCAATCATCCCTCTCGTTCTAATTTCCCTTCTTCTGAAGATGTCCGTGTTTGCAAAGCTTGCGTTCAGGATATGGATAGCGTGGATCTGTTTCTTCGCTTTCTTCTTCGCTACCCCCTTCCTGGCAATATGGGAGATTGGATGGAGGGTTTTTGTCAAGGACAAGGAACGCGTTTTCCCTCCACTCCGCTTCTTCAGGCGACTTTTCGGTGAGGGGGCACATTGGATTGCCTTGGTGGGACGATATTTTGTATACTGGGTCTGGGTGGGTCTCATGTTCACTGTTTTCGTGGGAAGGTGGATGTTCATAGTCAACACCCTTCAAGCTGCCGGAGACGCCTTTTGTCCATCAACTTTGACACCAACAGTTGTGAGTGGAGCTTTGGTGACTTTAGCGGCTGTTGCTGTAAACTTTGCGCTTCGCGTCTTTGGTCTGATACCTTAATTACTTTCATTACTCGCAAGGAGAAGTTTGGACTCTGTTAAAAAGCTTCCGTTCATTCACAAGCGATAGACGAAAGCCAAGCTAATATAATGACTTCCATTATGACTAGAACAGAAGTCTATGCTGTATTCAAACTTTGATCTTGGTTCGTTCCCAATGTGCCGTTTCCTTTTTTTTAGAAGACTACCTCACAGTCCAATTTCGAAGCCAAAACCACGTCAGGCAGTGGCACCCTCAAGTAAGTAAACTGAGGGAAAGCGAGATTATTACTTCTGAAAGTAACCATAATTCTTCACATGTAATTAATGCGAGGAGAAAGTCGAAGTAGTTTCCAGGGAAGTAGTTGTCTCGAGGTTGGGCTGGAAAACTATGTGTAGCGGATAGGGAGGCATCGCGTGTTAGAATACCACAATTCCCTCGTATCTTCCTAATCCCTATCCTACCAGCCGTTCGCCCTAAGTTGCGCTACTCCTCATTTTTCTCTTGTCGCGATGATTAATCCAATCTCTCGCAAACATAAGATTGTGCTCTTGATTTCCTGCAATTCGGAGCCGGGCATTCCTTCTTTGTCACATTTCATGACGTTTGGACCTCGGCAAAACTGTCGAGCTCCTCACGCCAATCATGACTCTCCAATGAGCATGACATGTTATCAAACATGGAATCCATAATCCGACCGAGACACATTCAAATTCTCTTTCTTCAATTCCACGTACCAAATTAGATCATGGCTGCCAGCGAAACACCCGTAATTATTGGCGTAGGCGACATCAAAAATCGCTCTACGGCCGTGGATGATGCAAAGGAGCCCGCAGCTCTTATGCTTGAAGCTATTCAGATTGCCATAAACGACACTTCATCCACTTCAGCGACCAAACTTCAGTTGGCAATCGACAGCATTGATGTCGTCAAGACATGGACGTGGCCGTACCCGGACTTACCAGGCCTACTGGCACAGAAGCTAGGCGTTGACGCCAAGTGGAAGAGATATTCAGAACATGGAGGTGACAAGCCAGGCAAACTTTTCGATGAAGCAGCGAAGAGAATAGCTAAAGGAGAGTGTAATGTTGCGGTTGTTACTGGAGGTGAAGCGTTAGCGTCACGTGGGTACTATTCATTCTTCAACCACAGCTGCGATTACCTAAGCGATGATGTGCTGATTATATCTAGTATCTGCTTGTGCTGCAGCGAAGAAACTTCCTCCACCTGGTTGGACAACACCGTCTGAGGCCGTTGACTCTGTCTTCACGCCCACTGGCCGGGACCTGGGAAACAGTACCATCTCCTCCCTTTGGCAATCGCTATCAACCACTCACGGAACTACAGATCTCGGCGCTATCCACAAGATAGGTGCTCCAATTCACGTGTATCCGTTGTATGAGAACGCTTTCCGGGCACACCGGGGTCAGAGCCTCAAGGCAAATCATGAGGAAAGTGCGAAATTGTACGCGGACTTTTCAAAGGTCGCCGAGGGAAATGCGTATGCGTGGAACTCTGGAAGAGCAGATAGTGAAGAAGTGATCAAGAAAGTTGGAGAGAAGAATCGGATGATCTGCTATCCTTGTAAGTTTTTGCCTTTGCTATTACATTTGGAGAGCAAACTATGCTGACGAAACGAAAAGACCCGCTCCTCATGAACGCATTCAACACAGTCAACCTTGCATCTGCTCTAATTATAACATCTACTTCCTTTGCCAAATCTCTCGGAGTGCCAGAGTCGAAATGGATCTATCCTCTCGGTGGAGCGGGTACCAAGGACTCAGATGAATTCTGGAAACGACCCAACTTTTACTCTTCACCTAGCATATCTCGGTCTATCGATGCCAGCCTTAAAGTCTCTGGCGTGACGAAAGAAGACATCGGTCTTGTAGACATATATTCTTGCTTCCCCATTGTACCCAAGATAGCTGCCCAGCATCTCGGCCTGCCCATAGTGGACGGAAAGAAATTGACATTACTCGGCGGTCTGACAAGCTTCGGTGGCGCTGGTAACAATTATTCGATGCATGCGCTCACAGAAATGACGAGACAATTAAGAGATGGGAAAGCAAAGGGAAAGAAAGGACTAGTGTTATGTAACGGAGGCGTACTGAGCTACCAGTATGTTGTCGTGTTATCAAAAGAGCCTAGGAAAGAGGGAGAGTATCCTAAAGAAAACCCACTTCCGCAGCAAATCACGGATGTTGCAACGCCACAACTCGTTCTTGACGCGGAGGGAGAAGCAGTCGTTGAGGTACGTAAAAGTAACTCCGCGCCACATTTTTCTGTGTCTTGGTTGCCTTGGGTCTGGCTTCCTCTTTACGAGAAATGCTGACACACTCTAGACATACACAGTCGAATTTAACCGCGACGGCACGCCTCTCCGTGGCCACATAATCGGCCGTCTGAAAAGCAGCCCAAACACACGTTTCCTCGCAAATCATGGCGATGAAAACTCTCTACGGCAAATGGCAGGCGGAGCGACCGAGATCGTAGGCAAAAGTGGGTGGGTATGTCAAGATGCCCAGACTAAAGGAAGAGGGCTCTTTACTTTTGACAAGCCTGCAAAGTTATAGCATGGTCTCATACAAGTGAAACGAAATGAAACTTAAACTTCTCGAATTAAGAAACGTCTCATCCATGAATCATGCATGCGTACGAGACCTCGTTCAGAGAAAATGGTACATTTCGTCATCTCCTGCAGAAAGCAGAGAGATGTTTAACTGACTGCTCGCTATGTATCTCGATCCAAAAGAGAATATGCACATTATCCCGCCAACAACGAGGAATAAATACAGCGCTTTCGTAAAGCATGCCATGCCATGCCACACCTCAGCACACCAAATAATGTCATGCCATGCCATGCTTCCCGAGGAAATGCCTCCACCAAGCTGGAAGTTGGAAGCTGAAACTTCAAGATTGGCCCACGAATAGACCAACCGCGTCGCCATGGAACCTTTTTGAGAATCGCACAGCCGCCTAGAACTTGAACGTACTCTTCTTCCTCCCAAGACTAAATCGGTTCTTACTTTCCTTCTCTTGCCCCTCTTCGCTCTCCACTTGGCTCGCCTCTCCACTCTCCTCGTGCTTGTCTTTATTGCCCCAGAACTTTGGCTTTCCTTTCAGGCTCATTGAAGAATGTCTGAATCGGTTGAGACCACTCATGCCCTTGACACTTCCAAAACCATTCGCTTGCTTGTCCTTTTCTCCGCCCTCATTATGTGTAGCGTCCCCGTTCTTCTCACCGCTCGCTAAGCGCTTTTTGTCCTCTTCAGCGGCTGATGCCTTGCTAGCTGCAAGGACGGCGCGGAGCTCTTCTTCCTGTTTGCGGTAGTTTTCGCGGCGCTGATTCTCCATTTCTTTGCGCTTTTGCTTGGCTTGTTTTTCGAGCTCTTTCGCTGCAGCCTTTGCCTCTTTCTCTTCCTTTCCTTCTTTCTTGAAGAGCCCGAGGTTACTCTTCTTTGCGCCTAGAACCGGAATATGGGTTGAGACGTGTTCGACGGGGTTGTGTTCGTTGGTCCTTTGGGGTTGAGCGAGAGGTGGGGCAGTGGCGGCGTGATCGAGACTGGCGAATTGTAGTTCTTCTTCTTCGACCGTGGGAGTTGATGCATTGTGAACAGGATGGTGTGCGTGTCCGTTTGCGTGGCCATTGACTTTCGGTGTGCTTATGGTCACAATCTCTTGGTTAAGCTCCGTTGCTTGCTTAGCTGCGGCGAGTCCATCGGCCTCTTGCTCCTTCATCATGGCCTCCTCAGTTGTTTCTTGGTAGAAAAGGACATATGCACATGCAAGAACGTTTTCGCCACCGAAGAAATTCCGGACATATGCTTTGTCCACAGGCTCTACCATCTCGTCATCAAATAGCAGCCAGCCTCTATCTTGTGTCTTGATGATTGATACGTAGTGACCATGATATGGACCACCGCCGATGTGTACGACTACCGCGTACAGCTCGTACAGCCTATCTGGGTCCTCTGCATCGTCGGTTGTGTTGAACAATCGGAGGTAGAACGGATATACTACGCGGTGAAACAGCTTTTGCAACCGTTGTAAATCTTCGGTGTACTTGAATCGCTTCAAATGCAGGGCGAGGATCTTGGGTAACCGCTTTATTTTCATCCTCTTCTCTGCCTCTTGCAAGCCTCCGCAGTTGTCGCAGTGGAATTTGTTTCGTTCACAAAGCATCTCTTCTTCGGAGAACTTCCGCAGACAGCTAGTCACGGATGAATGTTGCTCGAGGTCGACGGACAGGTCCAAGAATGCCTCGTCTCGCTGGGATGTGTTCTCGCATGTAAGACATCGTGTCTCTGATGTTAGAGTGCCCTCAAAGAGCTCATGAACCCAGCCTGTGTTCGACTTGTTTGACACGGTCGAACTTCGGTCCGGTACTACGTCTCCCGAAGTGATAGTCTGCCCGATTTGTTCCGACTCACCAAGCTCTGTTATGCGGTTCTTGGAGAACTGCTCTACATTCTCTACAACTTCATTCAGCAATAGGTTCAGGAATTCGTGTGCGTCCTGGTGCATTGGCGTCCTAAACATTTCGTTGTCTCGCCGCAGGATTTCGAGCAGCTTGTGTGGGCTCACGACGCCTATCCGTGACGAGTGGGCGATGACGGCCTCGAATATGTCTTTTAGCGATGAGAATAAAGATCCGTTCATGCCGTATGCATCTGCGTTTTCATAGTCCATCTGCAGTACCGGGCCCGCTGCCAAGGCCTGTTTCTTCTTGTACTCGGGTGAGTCCTTGTTGTCCTCGGGCTTGTTGCCTGGGGGCTGGCCTGGGGCGCCTGGAGTGGTTGCTGGCTTCCCTGGCGTCTTTGCATTGGGGCTGGACAGCGAGTTGCGCCCCACTGGCGAGAGAGCCGAGTTCTGGCCATTTGGGAGGTTCGTGTTGAGGCGTGGGAGCGTGGACGAGGCGGGCCGCTCGAGGGCTTCTGGGGGCGACCGAGAGGGGAAGTTGATGACCTGTTCTCGAAAGGGGACTGAGTAGTATAGACATTGGACTATGGAGTTGCAGTAACTGGCATAATGGGTGAGTGCAGTGCTAGAGGCGGGTGGAGGAGGAGAGGTACCATGTGCTGCCAAACTGTGGGACAGGGCTGGTCAGCGTGCGGACTCCCGAAGAGCAATTACTGCGCAGCACTCACATTCTCGAAGCCAAAGAACTTGTCGCTGCCGTCGCCGCGCAGAGGCCCCGCGTTGGCTAGCAGCTTCTCCAGCGGAGTCGTTTCCGGGGCATGGGGATCCTTCTTGACAGGTGGGATGCCGGTTGCTGGGCTTATCGGGGCCTGCGACGGTCAGCGGCAGGCATTGCGAGGGTGCAGGGTGGGCAGGATACTCACAGCGCCCGACTTGATACGGCTGAAGAAGCCAGACATGGTGTCAGTGGCCGGGTTGGGGCACAGAGGGCGGTGGGGTGGGCAGGGCGCTGGCGCTGGCGCTGGCGAGCATGCGGCGCGGGCTCAGTTGGCGACGGCGAGGTGCGAGCGGGCAGCGGCGGCGACAGCAACAGGTGGTGGGTGGCGGCCCTCGAAGCGTGAAGATGTCGAGGATGGCATGGGGAGAGCCGGAGGAATTGAGACAGGATGCACTTCACTCAGGCCCCAGGCAGGCTGGCAGAGATGGGAAGCAGAGCCGGAGCCGAGTGCGCGCAACTAGACACTAGACGCCGCGAGACGGCCTGCGCGCGATGAGAGGCCGACACCCCGGTACCATCCCCACGACCAGGCCACGAGAAACCCCGCGCACGAGGAACTAACGGTCCTACCGCCGCTGCTCACCAATGTCCGCCCGCGATGGCGACGGTGCTACAACCCTGTGGGGCGCTCCACGTCTCCAGAACATGCATGGAACACCGTCTGCTCGTCGCCAGCAACTCTGTCTGCCATGCCCAGCCGCCCTCGCCCGCCCATGTCGGGTGCCTGGCAACACGGCGCTCAACGCTGCAACGAGGCTAAAGTCCACCAGTCATGCGCCGCCTGTCCACATTCAAGACTCGCAAGCAACCGTGGCGCTTGTTGGCAGCCTTCTCGCCTGCCCGCTACCTCTTCTAGCGCCTTCCCATTTCGTGGTCGCGAACATGCACGTCTGATTCCAAAGCATGGCCTTGGTCGCGAGGCTGATGGCGCCAGCTCATAGGGCTGCACCACCCACTTTGACTAATCACTGTCTTGATTCGAACGCTGATTCGGAATCTACTCAAACCCATCTCTGCTGCTGGCAAGCGCAACACGCGCTGCTGTCCAGGGGGAGGGCCGCGTGCCATGCCCCCTACCATGGCCCGTAACCATGCAGCCGGCACACATCCCCCGCATGGCCCCAGTTGTACGCCGCCTCTGGCGCTGGAGTGACGCAGTCATATTCTGCACATAACCATGCAGAATGGATCCCATTTACCCGGACACGACTTGTCCCTCATACTCGGGAGATAATCACCCAAGCGCATATTCGACCACTGAGACCCCTTCGCAACGCCCGTGGAAATGCTCAAGCCCGGCCCCATATGCAAGTATAAACACATGAATGATACAACAACACTGGAGAACGAAGAATGATAAAAAAAAAATAAAAAATGAAGGAAGTGCGCAACATGAAAAGAAAAGAATAAGATATAATCCACTCTCATAGCCTGCGCAATCGCTTTCCAGCCCCGAGCTCGATAGCCGTGCGACTGTTCAGTATCAGATTTTCGTTGCCGCCCTGTGGTGGGTTTTGCTGAATGTACTCTCGCCGTATGCGCGCCGCCTCTTTGTCCCAAGTAGCTACGCGTTCCCTAAAGTCAACTGTGTTCGCCGTTGCGTCGATGCGCGCATTGCTGGCTTGGTCGAGATATGGCTGCTTGTCTGCTTGACTCGCTGTCCGCCATCTTAGGCCGATAGCGTTACGAATCTCTTGTTTCGATGCTTTTGCCTCTGGGTTCCCAGTCCTAGCTCTGTGTGCATCATCACTTTCCTTCTTGCACGTGTACCAGAAGTCTTTGGTGTACAGCAAGAAAGGATTGACCCCCGTGCGGCCGGGCTTGATTGGACGTTCGCCGATTTGCTCGAGGATGGCCCCAATGATGGCGGCTTCGTAGTCCTCGTCTCGTTGTACTCGCTTAGATTTGTTCTCTTTTGATGGCGACACCACAGGCTCCCATTTGCGTTTCGATTCGAGTCCTGGGGTTCCTGCACCATGTTCAAGCTTGGTGGCCTTCTTCTCAATGAGCGGGCTGGGTACGGTGATAGGACCGATCATGGTTTCGAATAGCTCAGCAGCGACACGTAAACCTGAAAGATATGCGCCATGGACCGTAGCAGGGTGAGTACCGCACGTTGCCTCCCCAGCGAAGTGCAGTGGTCCATAGGGTCGGGCCATAACATCATAGTCGCCTGCCTGTGTCTTTGGCCCAACATATGAATAACTTCCTCGAGCAAAAGGGTCTCTCTTCCACCTTGTGACAATTGTTTCTGATGGAAGTGGGACTTGGTTCGGTGCGAACATCGCGTCA
Organism: Pseudopyrenochaeta lycopersici; assembly: GCA_003313425.1. Taxonomy (NCBI): domain Eukaryota; kingdom Fungi; phylum Ascomycota; class Dothideomycetes; order Pleosporales; family Pseudopyrenochaetaceae; genus Pseudopyrenochaeta; species Pseudopyrenochaeta lycopersici. The sequence continues at coordinate 791,302 of NHZP01000008.1, forward strand.
AGCCGATCAGTGACCTCTTTGACCAATTGGTCGTTCGTGGTCGTTTCGGCGTAATGGGCAGCATCCCCTGCCAAAAGCGCCACGAGTACAGGCTTGCCGCTTGTCTTTATGCAGTTCCAGAACAGGTAGAATCGCCCGCGCTTTGCAGAGTAGTCCTCCGGCTGCATGCTCGCTTCGCGCTCAGCCTCGTTCAGTAGGCCAAACATATCTCGGTCTGGCTCCCAGAAGGCTTTCTCGTAAACAAGAATTATCTTTGTGTCATGTTAGAATATCAATGGTTGTAATGCAAGTGTGGAACGTACCTTGTTAAGAAGGCCAAAGCCCATACGTTCGATAACGTCTTGCTTCCAATCTGGAAGTGGGGGTTGGAACGTGACGGACCCGGATTTTAGTACTCCAAGTGGAGTTGTGAGAACGATCTTGTCGGCCTCGAAAACTTCGCCATTGCTGCATTCCACCCTAACAGCCCCGCCAACTCGCTTTTCCTCGGTATTGTAATGCACTGTTTTGATGGGAGTGTTGAAGCGAACATCTAGCATGCTAGGACACTGCCATAGCCCGCGTGGTACCTGCTGGTAACCTCCAATCACCTCAGTGTGCTCACCTTCGAACTCGTTGCCAATGTCCTGATCCCAACCACTCAGACTAAGTTGATTCACACTGACGGCGTTTGCGTATTCGAGGTTCGCATGGTGCCAGCTAAGAAGGCGCATATCCCTAGGCTTCAGGTCAACCAAAGCTTGGTATTGCTTGAGCCCTTCATCCATCGTCTGTCCCAGTGTGGGGAACTCGGACGCTTTGGCAATTGTATCAAGATCCAATGACTGTGATATGGATGCGCCTGGTTTCAACTTCCATCCCATACCCTGTACCGCCTCTGCTGCTGTGATGTCAGGGTTGAAGCCCGCGCTCAATTGATACGCCCTTCCCGCTAGCTTCTCCACTCCCGTCATGGGTTTGTCTTCTTTAATCAAAACTGTGCTTGTAGCATTTGCCGACGGCTGTGTCTCCGAATTTTCCAGTTCAGCAATGGTAGGCCCTCCCGTATCACTTGGTTCTCTTCCAAAGAGGATCAAGTTACGATCGCCCTCCACTGTCCTATGAGCTACCGCCTTGTTCCGGTACGCGGCCGCTCGTTCTAAGACATCGTTATACAGTTTCTCCACCAAGATGTCTTGACTCCTCTCAACAACTGTGCCGTCGTAATCGTACAGTATGGTGTTATCACGCAGGCCATGGTACGGAATACCGAGCTGTCCTCGGATGATCGCATTCAGCGGATTTCCGTGTTCGAACCCTGTGACAATTTGTGCGCCCATCTCAGCGGTGCAACGATGCCCTGGTGGTAGTGTGGAGCCAGACTGATTGAGGAATGGATGCGAATATACCCTACCCCCAACACGCGGGCGGGCTTCGAGAACAATAATCTTCGGTGGTCGTTCACCCACATCTGCCAGTTGATCTCCGAGCTGAGCGAATAATCCTTCCAAATGCCGAGCACATCCTAAGCCTGACATTCCGGCACCAACTATGATTATTGTACGTCTCGCTCCTACTTTGACCTTCGTCCGTTGAACAGAGCGTACAGAATTGGGTACTTCGACACAACCGAAGTTTATATATCCATTCCTCAGGAGCCACAAATGCGCTACTTTCGCTAAAGCAAAGAACCGCTTATCACGTGCGCATCCCGCAGCTTCTTCAACAGATACATACACCAGAGGATTTCGGTGCCATAGACGTAGGATTCCGTTCCTGATGTTCAAGTAAACGGTAACCTGAGCATAAGTGACGTGGTCGCGGAGGAGTTTGTACTCTGCTGGGTGTAGAGAAAATGGGCTTAGTCGACTATTTTCTGCTGCCAGAATGCATTGTCTCCCATATTCTGGCCAGGATAGCTCCGCAGGTATGCTTGAATTTGCTTTCAGTTCAGGAACTTTGCTTTTGGACGTACTTGAGTTTGTCCTGCGGTGCACCTCGATTCGATCATGAGATTGAGGGAGTTCGGGCGTTGATGAAGTCTGCGATTCGTGACCTAGGCTTTGTGGAGTTCTTACCATGAAAGCAAGGTCTCCTCGTGGATCCTTTAGCGGTGGTTGAATTATTCCGTGAGGGACAACAGTGCCGTTGGTCGCGTCGCGCAGAGAATCTTCATTCATATGTACATTTGTTGTCGTCTTGATGCTATTTGCGCCATTCCCTATTGTTGATTGGGGTGTGAATGGGAGTTGTAGTGGTGACGGGTGGTAAGTCGGCCCATTGATGATTGCGCCAGGAGTAGAATCTTCTCGCTCTTCCCTGCCATCCAAATGACTAGTATTGAGTTCTGATATATCATGGGCATCGCCGTAGTGCACGGACGATGTCGTTGATTCTCTGCCGTAGTCCAGGTTACTAAGACCAGTAATTGGAACAATGTCGCCTTTCAAATGTATGCTATCATTGGACATCGGCAACGACAGAAGGTCATCGTGAGACTGATCAAACAGGTACGAGCCGTCATCGAGTGCGTTGGGGTCCGTTGTGGATGCGAAGGTGGAGAACATGATGGTGCGGGTTGAAGAAGAGAAATCGCATTAAAGCACCTGACACGGCCGGGGAAAGGGCTAAATGCCACTGTGAACCTTCCGCCTGGCAGTCAGAGCAGTTCGCACAGGGTAACGAATGGAGTAGGATTTCACAAGCATGGAGAATTCGGTTGTTGTAGTGATGGTGGGAGGGTGGACAGAGATTGGAAGCCCCTCAAGCGGTCGACTGAGGTTGAGTTCGAGGCATCGAAGAAGCGAGCCATGCGCCCTAGCTCCGCCGTCAAAGCCAACCATGCCAGAACCCTTACTTCCATTCTTACGCGCAGCCCACCTCGACCCTAGCAGTACACAACGCACCGCACATGACGAGAGTTGTGTGCGCCTCAGTAAGGCACTCGGCCATGTTCTGCTTGGCCTGATCTGTACGTCAACCTCGACGAACCACCGACATCTGCGACACGCCACCCCACCTTCACGTAGGCGAAGAGCACTACATGATTCCATCAGATCGTCAACGGCAGTCTGCATTGGTATCGCAATCAAACGATGGCTTAGAATTGTAGTGGGTGGATCTGACGCGTAAACACTCGCATCTCCCTAGAGGACATTGTGAGCTCATTACAGGTGACAACAGCTTGACCGTGTCTTGTTATATCCATTCGCGCATTGTTGGGTAAGAACATAAGTGAGTGAGAGGGAGAGAGGGATATCGAAGTAACTTGAGTAGTGTTCAAGGAATGTATAAATGACTTTAAGAGTAAGATTGACATCCCTGTTGGTCAGGAGTGGTCCAAAGCTGATGGTCAAATCTGTAGACACGTCATGAGCATGGAGCTCCAACAATTATCCTATAACCTTGTTCGCCTCCAATTCATCATCGATGAAGCCTAATCTCATGTTGCATGCGATGACTCGTCTGAGAAACCATCATCAGCCCGAAACGCCGAACATCCTGACTCGATAGTGGTGCATTCATATCATGGAAGCTAGGTACTAGATCAGCGGCTATAATGACTTTTCCTCTGTTCTGGATGCTTTGAATTATCGGCCGTACATCCTTCATTGGGTCAATATGGGTGGCGATATTGAACATTTGTTGTTGAAAACGCTCGGAAGCAGGGACAGTACATAGGGTTTTTCAGCCCACCTTCAACGCTGCCCGGTGTCAACCTCAAACGGAGTATAATGCTGTGTATGTTATAAGCCTTACATTGTCACCCAGAGAGCCGGGATAGCTAATCCACGTAACAGTCACGCTGCTGAGTGGTGTATTGGAGCAACTATGTAAACATTGACGGAATCGACTAAACTGGGTTTGCCAATCGTTGTATGAGTGGCTATTTAGTCCATGTCACAGCGAAACTTTCTGTCCACAGTCCTCGCGTCCACACAAGTTGATATCGTCCCATGCAACTGGTGACCAGATACCTTCGGTCACGTGTGTGCACGGGCCTCAGCGACGTAATTCCGCGTTCAGAGCTCAGGAACTGGTCCCTATCTCCCCCACCGCGACACTTTCGCGGAACAAACAATGCGATGGCCTTGGTCAAGCAGCAACGATGACCAGAAGATAGATGGCTATTGGGCATGGGCTGCTTCGTTGAAGTCCACTGATTGGTATAATACGTTCATCGAGCCACAGACGTTGATCCCGTCTCTTGTGTTAACAATTTCGACCATTGCGGGTGCTCGCCTTTACAAGACATATTTGCGACGCATCCCAACTATCAATCATATCAAACCCAACTACTTTCGACGAAGAAGCTTGTTCGGCCAGGTCACGAGTGTTGGAGATGCGGACAACTTCAGGTTGTTCCATACACCAGGCGGGAGAATAGCTGGATGGGGTTGGCTGCCTTGGAAACGAGTACCTACAAAGAGAGAAGATTTGACCAGACAGACAGTGAGTACTGCTATCAGCAATGCAATCGTGTTCAGAGTGATTTGGTTGGCGCTGTCACTTCCTCAGTCATTGACCACGCATGCAGCTTCACATCCGGATTGCTGGCGTCGATGCACCAGAACTCGCGCATTGGGGACGAGAAGCGCAACCTTACTCGAAAGAAGCCCTTGAATGGCTCACTAGTTTGACTCTCAATAAACGGGTTCGTGTATACATATACAGACGGGATCAGTATGACCGAGTGGTGGCAAAAGTCTACGTGCGCAGGTGGTTCTTGAAGAAAGATGTGGGATTGGAGATGCTGAAATTGGGATTGGCGACTGTATATGAAGCGAAGACTGGCGCTGAGTTTGGAACAGCCGAAGGGCAGTACCGCGCTGCTGAAGAAAAGGCGCGAGATCGAATGGTTGGGATGTGGGCGAAACCCAGCCTGATACAGCGACTAGGTGGGGCGACTACAAAGGCGCCGGAAAGTCCGCGGGAGTACAAGAACAGGCATATAGCAGCAGACAAGCAGAAGAAGGCGGGATAAATACAGGCTGGAGCACTGAGAGATGGCTTAGAATTTTACAAACAATTACAAATGCGGCTATTGGCTGGCATGAGAAACGTGTTTCGCCTTTTGCAAGCTTTAGAGTGCTTTGAGTATATCGGTAGTCCGATGGTTTATGATGCACTTTTGGCGACTGATCCCAGTACCTGACCCTGTTCAGGGAAGGCAGAACACGAAACCTCGATCCCAATAGCAATAGCTAGATTTTGGAGTCACTCATCACTCCAAGCTTGAGTCGGACCGCAACTTTGCTGTGTGAATCTTGCCAGCTGTACCCTTGCAAATGGCAGTAAGCCCGGGAAAAGAGCATCGAAAATCCTTCTGCCGCGTGCCAATCTTTGTCTTGGGCGCCGTGATCGGTTCCATCGTGCACAGTGCTTTGCCGTGCTTTCGGTCACTGAGAAGGGCGCGTTCTGCTGGTCGGCTGCAAATAGGACTTATTCGAGTCCGTTGCTTCGATTAAACGAAGTTCTGCTGTACAACTGTGTACTTATTGGAGATCTTGATGCAAGTAGTCATCAATCGCGTACGTGCTTGACCGCCCAGGTCTTATCGGCCGTCGATATCGGAGTTCGTGCGATTGGCCAATCACTAAATTTTTGGAATCACATCTTCTCCACGCTTTGGCCCAAAATCCGACAAGAGTCATTCGCACTCTGCTCTGCTGGGCTTGAGCTGTAGCAGATTTAAATTATACCCATCGGCCCTTGAGCGACCTTTTTCAACGCGCATTCGCCGCCCTTCTCCACTTGTTGCCGGGTATCAGTTGAGCTCTAAAGCTCCCCCAGCTGCACCAAGCTGCTTCGAGTGCAATGGCTCTCTGCGGTCTGGCACGTCGCGCACCTACCTTGACAGGGAGAATTCGCTCCATAGCACCTACTACATCCTCTCGAAGTTTCATAACTCGAGCTACCAGGCCATTGACCTCTCTCCGTGCGAGCAGTGAGTCACCTGCAGCTCTCCGGCAGCTTCGCGCTTTCACAAAGGTCTCTGCATCATGGAATAAGACACAGGAGGCGCCTAATGCACAAGCATACCTAAACAGCGGTGCGATCGCGGGCGCCCGGGACCTGGTCGATGTGCAAAAGGTCTTGGTCATCGGGAGTGGTGGTCTCAGCATTGGACAAGCCGGCGAGTTTGACTACTCAGGTATGCATTTACAGCAACTATTCCATTGAATTATAGAGGATCACATATTGACATGTACGGGTTTCAGGCTCGCAAGCGCTCAAGGCTCTGAAGGAAGCTGGCGTCAAGTCAGTCCTTATCAACCCGAACATTGCAACTATTCAAACGTCACATGTGCTCGCCGATGAAATCTACTACCTACCTGTAACGCCCGAATACGTCGAATATGTTATCCAGAAAGAGAAGCCTGATGGCATCTTTTTGAGCTTCGGTGGTCAAACTGCGCTAAACCTGGGTGTGCAGATGGATGCCAAAGGCACCTTCGAGAAGTATGGCGTAAAGGTCCTGGGAACGAGCGTCCAGACCCTGAAAACCAGTGAAGATCGTGATCTATTCGCGCGGGCTTTGGAAGAGATCAACATCCCAATCGCTAAATCGATCGCAGTTTCTTCAATCGACGAGGCACTGGACGCCGCTGAGAAGGTCGGATACCCTATCATTGTCCGTGCTGCGTATGCGCTTGGTGGTCTTGGGTCTGGCTTCGCAAACAATCCTGAAGAGCTTCGGGATTTGTCTGCCCGATCGCTTACCCTCTCTCCCCAGATTCTTGTTGAGAAGTCACTGAAGGGCTGGAAAGAGGCCGAGTATGAAGTTGTGCGCGACGCAAGCGACAACTGCATTACTGTCTGCAACATGGAAAACTTTGACCCACTTGGCGTGCATACTGGTGACAGTATTGTGGTCTCGCCGAGTCAGACTTTCAGCGACGAGGAATACCATATGCTCCGCTCCGCGTCTATCAAGATCGTCCGACATCTGGGGGTCGTAGGCGAGTGCAATGTGCAATACTGCCTCCAACCCGATGGTCTCGACTACAGAGTCATCGAAGTGAACGCGCGTTTGTCTCGTTCTTCTGCATTGGCATCTAAGGCAACTGGATACCCATTGGCGTACACTGCAGCAAAGATTGGCCTCGGGCACACCCTTCCTGAATTGCCAAACGCTGTTACGAAGACGACTACCGCAAATTTCGAGCCTAGTTTGGACTATGTTGTCACCAAAATGCCACGTTGGGATCTCAGCAAATTCCAGAACGTCAAGCGTGATATTGGTAGTTCGATGAAGTCCGTAGGCGAGGTCATGGCTATTGGTCGTACGTTCGAGGAGTCCTTCCAGAAGGCTTGCCGTCAAGTTGATCCCAAGTATCTTGGATTCCAGGGCGAGAAGTACGGCGAGAACCTTGATGAGGAACTGAAGAACCCTACCGATCGCCGATGGCTTGCCGTTGGTCAGGCCATGTACCACGAGGGCTACACCGTTGATAGGGTACACGATCTTACTAAGATTGACAAATGGTTCTTGCACAAGCTTCAGAACATCGTTGACTGCACATACGAGCTCGAGGACATTGGTAGCCTCTTTGGCTTGAAGAAGGAAATCATCTTGAAAGCCAAGAAACTCGGATTCTCAGACAAACAGATCGCAAAGGCAGTCAACAGCACCGAAGACGAAGTCCGAGCCCGCAGGAAGGGCTTTGGCATCAGGCCGTGGGTCAAGAAAATTGACACTTTGGCTGCTGAGTTCCCTGCCGATACCAATTATCTCGTGTGTATATTCTCATCATTACACTGAGCAAAGCTAACCATCAGCAAGTACACAACCTACAACGCTTCGTCACACGATGTTACATTCGACGACCATGGTATTATCGTCCTTGGCAGTGGTGTCTACCGTATTGGCAGCTCCGTGGAATTTGACTGGTGCGCTGTCAATGCCACCATGTCCCTCAACCAGCTAGGCAAGAAGACTGTTATGATTAACGTAAGCTACCCTTTTTCTTTCCTCTTTAGACTTTTACGTCTGCCCAATTTCTCTCGTTGTATTCGCCGAACTATTGTATTTTCAACCCAGTTGTGTCGTCCAAAAAACTGTTGTATTCGCCAAACCATTGTATTCTCCAACCCAGTTGTGTCGTCCAAAAAGCTATTGTATTCGCCAAACCATTGTATTCTCCCATTATCGTATTCCTCAACCTACCGCATTCTCTCCAATTTGTTTCATTTCTCCATTTCTCGGCCACCCCTTTGTCTTTCTTCCATTACTGTCAAGACATGTACTAACCTACCTCACGTATAACCCTGAGACATATAGTACCGATTTCGACGTTGCCGATAAATTGTATTTTGAGGAGTTGAGCTATGAGCGCGTCATGGATATTTACGAATTGGAGACGGCGAGTGGTGTCGTTGTTTCAGTGGGTGGTCAACTTCCGCAGAACATTGCACTGAAACTTCAAGAATCTGGCAAGGCCAAGGTGCTCGGAACTGACCCCAACGACATTGACAAGGCTGAGGACCGCCACAAGTTCTCTTCCATCCTGGACTCCATCGGCGTGGACCAGCCGGCCTGGAAGGAACTCACCTCGTATGAAGATGCGAAGAAGTTTGCCCAGACTGTTGGGTACCCTGTCCTCGTTCGCCCATCGTATGTTCTCTCTGGTGCAGCAATGACTGTCATTCGAAGCGAAAATGAGCTCAAAGACAAGCTTCTCGCCGCTTCTTCAGTCTCGCCAGACCATCCTGTTGTCATCACCCAATACATCGATGGCGCCCAGGAGATAGACTGCGATGCTGTCGCCTCTAACGGAAAAGTCCTCGTGCATGCTGTTAGTGAGCACGTCGAGAATGCTGGTGTCCACTCTGGTGATGCAACTCTTGTTCTGCCTCCCGTCAATCTCGATAAGAGGATACAGGAACGCGTCAAGGAGATTGCTGACAAGGTCGCAAAAGCCTGGAACATCACTGGTCCTTTCAACATGCAGATCATTAAGGAAGAAGTTGAAGGCGCTGAACCCAACCTCAAGGTCATTGAGTGTAACCTACGCGCGTCTCGTTCTTTCCCCTTCGTCAGCAAGGTCCTCGGTACCAATTTTATCGATGTCGCCACGAAGGCCCTTGTTGGCCGTGATGTCCCTGAGCCGACTGATCTCATGGCTGTGGAAAGAAACTACCTCGCCACGAAGGTCCCTCAGTTCTCCTGGACTAGGTTAGCTGGTGCCGACCCCTACCTTGGCGTCGAAATGTCATCGACTGGTGAAATGGCATGCTTCGGTAAAGATCTGATTGAGGCATACTGGGCTTCGGCACAGTCTCAGATGAACTTCTGTCTTCCCCAGCCTGGCGAGGGTCTTCTGTTTGGGGGCGATACCACAGCAGATTCTTTGCATTCCAAATCGCTGATTCAAATCGCGAAATACATACACCCGCTCGGCTACAAATTCTTTGCCGCCAACAAAGACGTAAAGTCTCTCCTGGAAAAGAATACAGAAGGCATCAACGTCGAAGTTATCGAGTTCCCTAAGGAGGACAAGAGAAAGTTGCGTGAGGTGTTCGAGAAGAATGATATCCGGGGCTGTTTCAACTTGGCGAAGTACAGGGCGAATGGTTTGCTTGATGAGGATTACGTCATGAGGAGGAATGCGGTCGACTTTGGTGTGCCGCTGTTCATGGAACCCAAGGTAAGCTTACTTCATGAAATTGGATAATGAAATGAAAGCTGACAAAAACAGACCGCTGTCCTCTTCTCTCAATGCATGAGCGAAAAGCTACCTAAGAAGGAGGGTATCCCAAGCGAAGTCCGGTCTTGGAGCGACTTCGTCGGCGGAAGGCCATTGTAGACAGATTGCCCAATCCTGAGGCATCAGCAACACATATGCCTATACAAGGTCGCATAAGTAGAGGAGATATACGAAGAAGCTCGTATTTTTGAGCGCCAGGGTCTGGCCGCCATCGTGTCAACCATCTGCAATAGCTATGCGTCAGGCTGTACACTCTCTGATAAGGCGTTCCTAAACGAATGCAGTACTAAAAATAAAGCAATCTGAGGATACACATATGGTTAGAAGAGTTATAAGTTACAGGTTGAAAATTGACGCATTATGCTTTTGCGGTCTGGAATGTGGAGCGGCTTTAGTGATGAGTTGCATTGTGCTAAGGTGGCCGAGTTCCCTCACGGTCAAGAACAGCGAGCTCCTTCGTGCCTAGTGTAGGGTAAACAGTATCAGAGCAAGATGATGGGGAGCTATCACTTATAGAGTCTAGTATTCGTGTTTATAGCTTGATAAAAAGTTTCTCGAGTAATTCCAGGGAGTTAATTGTCTCAACTTTCTCTACCTATAAGACCAATGCTTGCGTTAGCTGTTGAATGCTTGCACAAAGTAGCTGCCTGCAACCTGATCATCCTACATCTCGTATGTTGAACATAGGAACAGTACTTTCATTATCCTCTAGCAGCCGTATCCTAAACTGCTCGCAGTTTTTTGTCGCGCTCGACCTCTGCTTACCCTCGGGAAGCCCAGATTTCTACAGGCAGGAACGAAGGGGAAGATTTCGTGCATTGAAGTTCGGCTTGACACAGTCGGATTGGATGGTCCGTTTGCATCCCAAGAGTCACTAGCAATCGACTGGTAGTAGCGTAGCTTTAAATGCCAGGGAACCTATTATTCGACATTGAAGCCTAGATTCAGTCGTTTGGGTGGGGAAAGGCAGGGGCTGGTTGTGGATAGTATGCCCTGGAGCTTGTCTTTGGCATAGGCACAGTCGCTGCCAGAATGGCCAATGATAAGTACGGGACCATGAACTTTGCGGATCGAAGCTCGGTACCGAAATCAACCCCATGGGATTTCTTGACTGGAAAGAAAAGATTATGGGCACTTGAGAGAAGCGGGAACCAGACATGAGGGAGGTAGTGCTGGACTTTAGTATATGTTTGTCCGCTGATCGATATCAGACTCCAGTACGGAGTTGAGAAGATTGGCAATGATTTATTCATGTCGTCGCATATCGCCGAGTACAAAGGTTCGTCACCGATAAAGACATAGTTTTAGATTTGCTGACGCAACTCCCGCGATGGGTCATGCAAAAAGTCAGGCTCTGTGACGGACCTACATGCAGAAGGCGGTGTTAATGATGAGGTGATCACTGGCAGTTCGGAGTGCCGTTCTCGAGGGCACGGCCAGTTTCACTTGATGTGGTCGTAGGATAAGAGCGACACCTCGATACTCTGAGGTATCTTAAATGATGCAGCCCAGATAATGAGTGTTTAGTCGAGGGGTTGGTAAATTTACCCCCTCAAGAACGGTGTCGGCCGAGCCAGCATAATACTCATGGCGCCTTCCAGTTCTAGTAAAGATGGGGAGCTGACAGGTGGGCAAACTAGACTTACATGCGAGAATACAAATTCTGGTAACTGTGGCTTTTGCTGAAACATAAAACTGAATATGAAATAAGAGGACCAGGGGCAGATTTTCCGCGGTTGGAAGGCTTGGTTCCATCAACGACGTGGTATAATCGCACGTTTTCTATAGGCCCTCTGCCTAGAAGCGACCCGAGCATTTGGAGCATATTGAATATGAAAAATCTCTTGATCGACGGCGGCACGCGGCGGTCGCACGCTAAATATCCATGAATGATCGAGAAATGGTTCGTGGCCCCTGACTATGTGGCAATTGCGACACAATCAAAAGCTGATGATCGTATCGTCATGTTGTCCCTTCCAAAACATTCCGTACCAATTCCTACGTACAGTTGTTCCATTTTGTATCCAGGGCTCAATTCCTCTCCAGGCTCTTGGGCCATATGCTATGATTTTCAAAAAGACGCCTTCAAACTCCTTGTCCCGTGTATGCGGTCCACTCATCCGAGGATAATCAAGTAGACTATCATGAGGGTATTTATAAACATGAGTGGTACTGAATCCTGGGTCAGCTAATTGAGCTTGAAATTGAGCCAATATCCTAGATGTGTATACGCAATATGTGCGGGGACACATGAGATCGCACGAGGGACGGACGTACTCCTCATCAATGTCCGTACTGAAGACACTAGATTTATTAATCTTCCTTTTACACTAGCATCATCGCGTTGACCGCCGAAGCCTGGCTCTGCGGAGGATGTCCAGCCAACTGTGCCCAATTATGTTAATGAGATGTGGTCTTGTAATGCTGTGTGCACATTGGCGATGTGCACAAGTTACTGGAAGCGTAGGGGAGAAAGGCCATAGGAGTAGGCTTAAACATACTGCGTGCGAGGAATCTGTCTTCGGAGAGGATTGCTATAGCGTTGATGAGAAGTACAGCGACTGGGCGTGTCAGCGAGCGTCGCTGAGAAATGTACTAGGGGGTTGATTACCGTAGAAGAGTCCGCCCAGGCCGAAGAACAACATCTTGCCAATGTAGATGAAGCAAAAGGGGGTTATGCGTGTTCTAACCGTGTTCTATGTGCTTCAAGTGATTGTTGGGGCGCTATGGTTGTTGCCTACCTAAAAGACACTTGTTGCTCAAAGTTGCGAGCTCAAATGCCAAGGCCCTCTGCTTATCGATACACTATTCTTTCCTAGCAAGCCACTCTTCGGCCACAGAGACAATAATGCTGTGTGTATCTATCTAGCCATTCTAGTTTTACATCTATCTCTCTGGCTTATTCTCGCAATTTCAGTTATCTTCTCCGCCATCGTGGCATCTGACGGGTTGGATAAACACAGCCACCCATTGCAGATGCTCGAGTGCCATTTCTGTTTGTATGGAGCTCCACGCTGTTGATATCTGCAGAATGTTCAAATCCACTGGCATTTAATTGACATGCATATAGTCTGCTTGGTCTGTCCCTAATCCACGCTGAGGAGTCTGTCGCGCCCTGTAGCTCAACGAAGCTGACTGCTCCTCGATTGTATACCCCGCCAGTAGGATTAGGGTCATCCACAGCAAAGGCAGAATACTGTCGCATTGAGTGATTTATGGCCAATATCAAGGCGTGAAAAATCGAAGGCCAAGTCGACACAACGCCGAATACGGAAGTCGAATATTTCTACCTCGAGTATGCGATCTGAGGCTGATCGATGATTAAGCGTCCAATTGAGACGAAGCATTTTACGAAGATCGTTGCGGATCTTTACTTTTATAATTCAGCTAGGGCCTGCCTGAGTGGGCTTGGGACATATAATCGCAGTCGCCAGACAGCATTCAGACATGTCTCATCAAATCGCGGGGCACGGAAGGGCTACCAGCGCCGCTAGGGGCAGGCGTCTCATCGAAGGTTTCCTTTAACCTAACACGAGTAACGTCATCGCAAATGGCGCCTGCTGAAAGCGTTGTTCTAGAACGTTTGCCCTGCATCACCTTCTGGCGTCCGGCTTCTGCACACTCTTCACTCGCTTTCTGCCTTTGTACTGTGTTACGCATACTGGTTTCTGCTCCAACTCACTCTTTCATGCACCGGCAGCACTTAATATAACATCGCCAACTAACCGCCAATCGACACTGGTCTGGAACAACTGATCTACCGCTTATGGTCCCCAAATCACGCACATCGACAAACGCAGTTTGCGGATAATCTTGCGTCTCACAAAACCCTGGCTTTCTCTCCCGTTCGCAGTGAAGAACTACAACAAGACTTGAATTCCTCGTTGACCTGACCAAATGGCCCACTTTATGTTGTTTGGCGGAAGATGACGCGCTCTGATTCGGTGGTCCCAACATCCATCACCGTCGCTCAATCAACACTCTCTTGTTGAAGATCCAATCTCGCATAGAACACGAATCATCATACTTAGCTCCACAACCATCACCCAATACATCAGCAACCGTAATGGCGGATTCAGATGGCACTGAGGATGGATATTTCGCCATCGGCAATCGGCCAAGGTCAAGATCCCATTCTCCAGGCTCGATACACAGCGACTCTTTGTCAATGCATTTAACGTCTCCGTCGCGCACATTGGCATCCCTTACTGCACTGCAGTATTTACCAATACCTCTCTTAGTGTTGTCTTCACAAAAATCGGTGGTACTGGCCAACGAGGCCATGGGTCGGCTCCTTGGTATCGACTTTGAGAGCACCGCTTTCCATGGTCTTTCCATAACTGAAGCTCTCCAAGACAGACCCATGAGTGACCTTGGGATTGACATCTTACAGAACGGCTCACCGCTGCTGATAACGTGGGAGGTTTGTCCATTGACATAATAGAGTGGCCATTAGGATTGCCTTTGACATCATGCAGAAATTCTTGGATACTGTAATCGACGACTCGATAGCCAATAGCTTCAGCGACCGAGAAGAGAACATGGAAAGTGGTCACACAACACCGACAGCATTAACACCCCATTATCAATCAGACGTTACAAGTCACGAAGAATTTTCCCAACTGAGCAGCACCAATCTTGCACGAGCCACGGTGCACGACGTGTCAGTGGAAGTGGTTATAGCACCGCTTGTACGAGGTCCTAAAGGCCCAGCCCAGAAGCCCGAGAGGTGTGGTTCAGATCAGGTAATGGTGGCAACATGCATCATTTCAATTTGGGGAATTGAAGATGCACAGTACTTCACGTTAACCTTCACAAGTGCTGCAGTTACAGACCTCGCCCAAAGTGCCCGTCGCTCTAGCCGAATTGTAAACCGAACGAACACTGAGGCCCATCTCAATAAGTCGCGCAGTTCAGGGTCAAGCTCTTCCTCTGGTCGTCGCTCAGGGAGCAGTTCTAATACTACTTCGAAGGTTGTCACACCGATGCTACAACATCCGCAATTTCCTCCTCGTGGTCCACCATCGCAAGGCAGACACGACGTTTCTGCTTCGGCCTCAGTGTTTCAAAAAGCTACTCAATTAAAAGACGCTATCCTTAACGCGATAAACATGCCTGCATATGGTTCGTGAAGCATCCGAAAGAAATCTGTTGGGCAAATGGGATCTTTTAAGCTGAGCTAACGATTGTTCAGCCATGTGGAAAGACGAAGGTTTTGGCATACCCAACAAGGCCCTGCTCCGCCTGTTGCCCAAAGAGTGCATATATACTCCTGGCGATCAAAGAGCGTTTCTGTCACACTTTACTGTATGGGACGAGGACTTTAATCGCGAACTGCCAGTCGATGAGTTTCCCATTATTCAAGTCTGCCGTACACGGCGACGCATCGAGCAACGACGGGTCGGTATGCGACATCCGGTCACTGGTACTCGAATCGTCTTCGAGATCAATGGAGAGCCAATTTTGCACGAAGATACCGGGGAATTCCTTGGAGGAATAGTGGTTCTCAAAGACATCACCCAATACACTAACCAGATTGCTGCACAGATTGAAGAGCACGAGAAACAATTCGAATACATTGCCAACTTTATGCCTGTGATGGTTTGGACTACAAAACCCAGCGGAATGCACGACTGGTTCTCGCAACGTTGGTATGATTACACGGGGTTGACTGTGGATCAATCGTTAGGCGAGGGTTGGCGACTTCCTTTCCACCTGGATGATATCACTGCAACCGCCGATCGTTGGCATCATTCTCTTGCAACGGGCGACGAATACAGAACTGAGTACAGGTGCCAGAGGTATGACGGAGAATGGCGTTGGATGTTAGGGCGTGCACTGCCTTTCTATGATGACTCGGGACGGATTGTCAAGTGGTTTGGCACCTGTACAGACATTCATGACCTCGTTGTGGCGCGACAGGTAGGAAAGTCTAGTTTAAGGTGCATGTAATCTGCTGTACACTGACTTATGCTTTCATATTTAGGAAGCACGAAGAACAAGGGAACAGCTACAGCAAGTCATCGAGCACGCTAAAATCATGTTGTGGACCAGCAACCGCGATAATAAATTAATACTTCTTGAAGGTGCTACAGAAAAGAATCAGCCCAAAGAAGATCTATTAGGTAAAGACATCTATGATATATTCGGAATGAATGGTCAAGACAAGGAGCGATGGCGAGAACCTATCCAAGGGATTCTCAATGGTAAACAACAAGACGAGATAGTAGAAAGATATATGTCCGGAACTCGCTATTACCGGACCCGTCTAGTGCCGTTCATGAGCGCCTCCCGGACAGCAGGTGTCGAAGGTAATGCTTACGTGGATGGGGTGATTGGAGTCTCTATGGATATTACAGAATTGCAAGAAAGAGACGAGCAACTAAGGATGCAAGAGAAGGAGAACTCACGGCTTTTGACAAACGCCGCAGCGGCGAAGGAAGCTAGCCAGATGAAGTCCCAGTTCTTAGCCAACATGTCGCACGAGATCCGAACTCCAATAGCAGGAGTCATTGGCATGAGCGAGCTTCTATTTGATATGAACCTCGACGAAGAACAGAAAGAGTGTGCAGAGAATATGTATCGATCAGCGAACAGCCTCTTGACTGTAATCAACGACATTCTGGACTTTTCGAAGGTGGAGTCTGGGCGGTTGGACGTTGAAGAGGTACAATTTAGTCTCAGCGTGGTCCTCAGAGACGTCAACAAAATGATGTCATTCGCGGCTCAAAGGAAGGGCCTGGTGTATGAGAGTACCATACAACCACAAGTCCAAGCAGATTTAAGGGTGATGGGCGATCCTGGCAGGCTGCGACAGATCCTGACCAATGTTCTCACTAACAGCATCAAGTTCACCACTGTGGGTTTGGTCAAACTTATAGTATCGATTAGCCATGAATCAGAAGATTCTGTCACAGTAAATTTCACTGTGAGTGATACAGGCATTGGAATTGAAGAGGAGGTCCGCAAGCACTTATTTCAGCCCTTTAGCCAGGCAGATTCTTCCACGGCTCGTCGATTTGGCGGAACAGGCCTTGGATTGACTATAAGCAAAAACCTGGTCGAGCTTATGAAGGGCCAGATATGGCTCGACTCGAAATTAGGTCAAGGCACAACTGCAACCTTTTGGATCCCATTCAGCAAGGCACCCCCTCAAGACAGCGGATCCCCTTTGGTCAACCTAGAGTCAATTCCAGATCGACTCCAAAGTGATGTTTCCGTTTCCTGTGGGAGCTCCGAAGGTCATACACCACCTCTGACACCGCAAACCTCTAAAGGTTATTCCCGCGTCCAGTCGTTTCCACTGCTGAAGCCTCACATCCCGGACCATCTCATGAATCTTTCTGAAAATGAAAGGCGAAATATCCATATTCTGGTTGTGGAGGACAAGTAAGTGTTGACTTACTCCCTTCGAGAAGTATTCGTTGCTGGTGATCGAGGCTGATATATACAAAGTCATATAAATCAACAAATCGCCTTAAAAACGATTAAGAAGCTGCACTTCTCGGTCAATGCTGTCTGGAATGGTCAGGAGGCTTTGGATTACTTGGTGCAGGAATTTAGTCCATCACACCCTCGTCCTGACATTGTTCTGATGGACGTCCAGGTATGTGCCTGGATATATTGACCTCGTGGGAGACTTACTGACAATTATTATGTAGATGCCTATACGAGGTATGAGAAGTGGGCTGACTTGATTCGCATGAGCGCTTGCTAACAACTCTTATGCAGATGGATATTCCGCCACGCATGCCATTCGGACGGAAGCCCCATGGAAGGATATGCCGGAAGTTCGAGGCGTTCCCATCGTCGCTATGACTGCCAGCGCCATCCACGGAGACAAAGAGAAGTGCACTATTGCAGGAATGGACGTGAGTCCTGCAAGGCAACTGACCCCTATTTTGGAGATTTGTGATGCTGATAATTCATAGGACTATCTAGCCAAGCCAGTCAAAGGCAAGCTACTCGAGAAGGTAAGTCCCATGAACCCATGGGTCCGTCCGCTGACTCTTGGAAGATGCTTGTCAAGTGGGCAATTGAGGGACGGCGAAAAGCGGCCAAGATCACGGCTTCCACAAACGATGTGGATCGACACGGCGTTGCATCCACGTCCGCACCGACCACCATAGCGAATCTTAGCGCAAAGGATCATCCGCAGGTGCCAGGCTTACCAGTCGAACCTGAAACAACGGCGCAAGCTCTGACCGCTCGACTTGACCGCCTCCACTACCAAAGTGATGCGGCCTTTGCAAGAACCTCCGAAGACGAGGGTGACAGGGCTATGAGACGCATCCATGCCCAAGAAAGAGATACGAAGCTACGCGACGACAAATTGCTCTCGCTGGGTGGGCCGCAACTTATCCACCATGACAATTCTCAGGGGCGGGAGATTGAGCCATCGATGCCGCTTACAGAGGAAAACATTGAGAAACTGGTACACGAACAGGGAGACGGGGACTCCAATGTCGCACAGAACTTAAGCTCACCAGAGGCGGACTCGAGCATGGTAAATCAACCCCACGGTCGAGATGAAAGTAGCCAATAGGTTGCGCCTCGATCAGGCCTTGATGAAGTACAAGTGCATGAGAGGAAGCAAACAATCACAAAATGTATCGCGAGATGAACTGAACCCAGAGACCGATCATTTTCTCGATACGAGGCGGAAAGATGAAGTGGCTCCTGCTTCCCTTGGTTGGCCCAATATTCTGGCTGTATATGACAAACAGGCCATAGTGAAGCATGCAATCCTGCAAATGCATCTGCAAATGCATCTGCAAATGCATCAGCGAATGCACCCTTCCGCTTGGCCGTCGAAAACTGGAAATACTGCCCATCTGGGGGTCTGTACAGGTGTGATAATGTGGCTCAGGGCTTTTGGTGGTGTTGCCAGGGTGTGGATTGGCTCAATCCGATAAACGCAGTCGGCGACCACTCAGCCTCACTTTATTGGCGCGGCTTCTCTTCACGACTTAGCGCATCTGAAGCACAGTCACCATCCTTACCGGTGGCAGCGCAACGCCTGCGATGAATGCCATATTACAGCATCGAAAAAGGGGAATGCAAGTGGTTTGTTGCGGCATGGGTGTGCTGAAGACGGCATATTGTGGCCAATCAGAACCTAGTCTTCTGAGGTTATGCTTGCCAGTGGACAGGAAAGAACATGATACGATATCGGATTAAACTCAAACAACAGGCGTCTGCCGCCTTGGGAAGTGTGGATAGCACCATGTGAGAGGTTCAGGGGAGAGGCCTGAGTCGCATCAAGGCATTGTTGAGCGTGAATGGGCGAGGTCAAAAGATTGATTGTGATCTGCGCATCGCGCCATGCAGTCCTCACTGCTTTGAGACAGCAGATGGGCTTAATGGGGAAATCAGACAACATTCTTCTACCAGATTCTCGGCTTTGACAGTGTTGATCAAGTGTTTTAGTGACGGGAGAGTCTGAAGATCATTAATGCCTGCACGTGGGATCTCGAGGGTTGATTGCGCACAGACGTGGCGGACGGGAAAGCCACCACCAATTGACAAGTTGACAGTTGCGCTACTTTCAGGACGTTACATCGGGCTTGAAGTTGCAAGCTGCCCCATGCAACAGCGAAGAGGCTGGGCGTTGGCCTGCCATTGGCTGAGATAACAAAAGCACCGTCCGAGACTAGAGGTGTTGCTCAAACACTAATGAAAGGTCGTTCTGGTTAATGTACCAGAATACCGGGTGCTCAATTCGCCGACTACTTTGCAGCTACTCTTCACATGACTTGGGGCAATTTTCGGCTCTCCTGCACATCCGGCTGTGCTTGTTGCTTGCTTTACATTCGAGATATTGAGGCCGCTAATTTGGCCGGAGTGGAGGGGGAGGGGTAGGAGGCCAAAAGCACTTAGCGGCAACCACGGGCAAACGAGGCGGAAATAATTGCGGAATGCCTTACAATGTCAACAACGAGCGAGCATGTGGACCATGGTGGTCCCTGAACATCACACTTGCACATCGATCTTGCAGAGCCGCGCGTCTGGTTGGCGTCGATTTCATGTTGCCTGTTGTAGGAATGTTGTTGATGATCATTTAGATGGGTGGCAGTTCTGTCGCACCAAAGACGACGAGAAGTATCTGAAGCTTCCTTCTTCTCCACATTGATCCTCGACTACTTTGCAGCAGTGTGTCGCAGGATGGCCGCGACCTCGGAAATAAACATGGCTCCAAGAGCCTATTGGACAGTCGATGCGCTAGGCCAACCATGGCAGGGGTGGAGGGGGCAGAGAGTGAAAGGCAACGGCTAAATTTTGTTGATCTGGCAGGGCCTGAGCATGCAGGGTCCACCGTGCAAATGCCGAGCCTGAGCCTACCCAGGGAGAAGCCGCCGTGAGCAAGTGGCCAATTTTACTTGCGGAAGCATGCTTTCGTGCGTTGCAGGCAGGGTGTCGTTTTCTTCGCTTCTCTTCACAGCATTTGGCATGGCACTATCCGACCCGCAGCCCTACCGCCCAGACGCCGCATCTGTTGACCACAAGTCGTTAGATGCAGGACACCACCATGGTGTACCACCTTCGCTGACACGGACATGGGGCGGCAAGAGCCAACCTTGCTGGCAAAGTCAGTTGAACTGTGTGGCACGTCCAGCACAAGCTTGAGGTTGAGCGGGATGGCGTCCCTCCAACCAGATCTTCCCTGCATGATGAGACGCCTCGCCGAGGGTAGAGGGTGAGGGGAACTCAAAGACCGAGTCCTCGAGATGCAAGGCGGCCCTTCTGTCCCCAAACTTGGCCATTCACACGTCGCTGCCATCTAAGCCGTGCAGCGGGGGCAGCATCTTGATGCATGGCTATTTTTTTTTTCTTCGCTGGCTTTGCCACTTCGGATTGTGACGACCAAAGGAGATATTATTCCTCCAAGCCACGCTGCAAGTGTACACGGCACAGCCAATGTGTTTTGCTTGATAAGGCGCGATAGCAGGGTTGAAAATGCGGTGGAGGGCGGGCAATGTGCTCGGGCGGCAATTCGCCCATGCCCTTTGACCGCTCCCCTCCTACCTCATCATCTTGCATGCTTTCCTCTTGCGTCGTAGTCCAAGGTACCGGCCGAACGGTTGCCAATGCGAGCTCGCCCCGGAGCGTCCGTGCACGCGCTAGGCAACCTAAATGACGACATGTGAGCCAGGTCAAGTTCACTCATTCCTCACCCTCTGCCAGCACGCGTGTCAGCGGGCAGACAGCTCTCGGCTTGGCTCTCATCATTCCTCGCAGCTATACGGCCTGTCTGGCGTCAACGCCGGCCCATGATACACGGAACCAGAAAACAGAGCAGAGGCCGCACCGCACGATTGGCGGGAATACGTATGTAACTGGCCTGACTCAGCCCTGCTACACATGACGCTTTTTGTTCGAGCTCGAGTGGCGCCAAGCACAGCCCTCGACACTCGGACCGCTCGAGCACGGAATGCTGTTCGAAGCAGGTACAGCGACTCGACAGCCGTCCCCCTATTGGGTGCGCCGTCTGCGAATGGGAAAATGGCATGTCCCGAAATTGGGCTGTTTGCTCAGCTCGTGACCCGCCCTATGGCTAAGCTCCGTGTATTGCTCCAGAAGGAACATGGACGGCGATCAAACGCTTGACCAGTGCTTAATCCTCACGCGCTGGCGCTGCTTCAGGGGAGGCTAATTTCCCATGACCGCCCCAAGGACCCGCGGTTGACGGAGAGTCAGAGGAAGAGTAACGGCGGAAGCCAGCGCACTAGAGCCGACTGAGGGGAGTCGCTCAGAGGTCGTGTTTACGCAACGGCGTGGAGTTGGCTACAGCGGTCCGAATACCGCCAAAGCCAGTGTCTCCGGCCAGCATCTCCGGCCAGTGTCCGACGCGACCTCGTCCGAAACAACACAATCAGGCAACTTATTGCCATGGCCGCACCGCTGCGTGACCATTGCCAGCATTGACAGTGTCGGCCACCAGGAGAAGCAACGGTTAAGGGGGAGGATCGGTCTGATCGTCAAGATGAGGACAGGCAGCTCCATGGCCGCCGCACCCGTCAGCAAAGCCTGCGGAGCATTTCACTAACTGCGCGCATCAGGCTAGCGCGCCTTTACTAAAACGGCAGCATGCAATTGTGAGTGAATCAACTAGTCTGCTTCAATGCCCCTTGACGACCCTGGCTTTGGTGGCTGCACGCCAAAACAAAAGGCAAAAAGGCCCTCCCGCGCTCATCGCCCGCTGATTCGCGCGCGGCGCTGTGACGATGAGGTTTGATGCTAGCGCGCGACGGCCTGCCTGTGCGCACCGCCGGCCTCTTTACGGGTGCCAGAGCTGCCGGCGATAGCGCAGTCAAACAACGGTAGAGGCTGCGCTTGTGTCGTTGGTAGCTGAACGCTGTTGAGGGCCACACAGAGCAAATAGCGCGGATACAGCGCGGCCGGCGGCCAACTAAACTGTTGCTCCCCACACGCCTAAAAGCAGCCTTGAAAGCTATGTGCTAGTGGCGTCAAAGCCCTGCACCTGCACCGACGTAAGTGCGCCCGGGGTCCTGAGCCAACCTGCTTGCTCCTGTGCTTGGCTGCCAGCCTATGATGAAGGTGTTGTGAACCCAAAGACGTAAACCCTCCAAAACAGCGGAATTTAACAATCAGCCCTCCCCAATTGATGCCCACTGATCAACACTCACCAACCTCTAAAACTCACTCAATTCCATCCCGTCCCTCTGCCATCATCCCCACCTAAAAAGAAAAAGACTATCAATACTGTATCCATCTTACGTTACCCTCACATCCTTTCTTCTTTGTCGCTGGCCTGCCGCGCTCTAGCGAATTAACGTTTGCCGACATTTCACCACCGCGACACGCAACCCAGCACTTCCCGACTGCCCCTGCACCCGCCAGGCAGTACGCTTCTCCACACGCTGTGTTGCACTTGAAACGCTCGAGCGCCTGCCTCTTCGTCACTGGTGTCCGCAGCGCCCTACTCCCAATTTCGCTGGTCCATTGCCACGGCTCTTGCCCAGGACAGGTCAACTGATCGGCATACCCAGGGGACTATCATTACTTGAACCAGACTACTACCACGACAGGTCTCCCCAGTGTCAGACTGAAGTTCAAAAGCTCGCAGATCCCACCACCTGAGTACCTGTGATCGACTGTCTCCACGTTTTCGACCCTCGAACTATCTTGTTTCACCCTTTGGATCTACGAGTTGAGTGTTGTCCTGTAGCACTCTTCTTTGTTCACCTGCACCTCACCCCATCGTCGCCTCTGAACCCCCCCCCCTCCGGCGTCCCGTTCCCTTTCCTCGCTTTTCTGCTTTGTTTTATCGCAATGGCAATGGCAGTCGACAATCGTCAGCAGTCCCAGCTCAACGGCCTGGGCTACGACCACATGCGCTACCCAGCACCACCGCACTTTACCAACCCATGGGTCTCGGCCGGAACCTCACAGCAGCAATTGTACTCGACCTCAGTCGCACCCAACGCGTCGTCAGGACTAGAGCATGCTAGCCAGCGACCTACCAGCATTGCCATTCCCTACCATGGCCTCGCAGTGACAGCCCCTCCTATGGGACAAGGTATTACTCTCCCGGATGGCAGCTACACGACACAAAACTTACTTGATACCTCACAAGATCTGCTATCGCGGGGTTACACTGGTGGCTACGCCACATCTGCTTCACCAAATACTCAAACGTATGCACCCACTTCGGCTCCTTACACTCAGGTGGAATATGGTACCTCAGAACGAAGCCCATATCCATACCAGCAAGATGCTTCTCGTCGCTCTTCACACCCGTCAGTTCCCTCAATAGCGTTCTACGAATCCGTGGACTCCCAAAGGCAACGCCAAAGTTCATTAGTTGACTTTAGCAGAATGAACTCGCAACAACCGCGCAACAGCTTTAGCGATGCGCTTGACGCCAGCCGCGGCATGGTTTCCCTGAGCCAGTCAGACATTACACCGAGAAATATCTATGGCTCTCAGGGCACTAGCCGCAGCTCGACCGATTCGTACGGCTTTCCATCGACACATTCAGCGCACTCGTCCATCTCATCAGCCAGCTACGGCCACAATGGCTACTACGGTGGTGAAGGTTCCGTGACTGACTACAGCTCTGCGTCCGAGTCAGTCGACCTTACCAACTCCCGAACTTTGCCACGCCCCAGTGCGCTTCTAGGCGCAAGCATGCCTCCCGCGCCCCAGTCAATGATGAGCCAGTTTAGCTCAAAGGTCTCGTCGAGTTCTCAGAAGAAGCACAAGTGCAAGATTTGCGACAAGCGCTTTACTCGCCCAAGCTCATTGCAAACACACATGTACAGTCATACCGGGGAGAAGCGTATGTACAAGATTCCGTGATGGCAGTTTTATGATGCTAACTGTTTTTTTATAGCATTCGCATGCGAGGTCGACGGCTGTGGTCGCCATTTCTCAGTGGTTTCCAATCTTAGGAGACACCGTAAAGTACATAAGAATGATGGTACCATGGATGCCCCATCGCCTGAGGACGCTTGAGCTGCCGATCATTAAGTGATCAGCATGTCAGCTCACATAGCGTATTCCTTGCTTGGACTACATCGCATTGTTTCCAACATCTACCGTCTGCATATTGAGATATCCATCGTCGCGATTTGATTAGGATGTTAGACCTCGGAGCCCTTTGACGACCACATGCGATGACTTTTCTTCTTTCCATCGCTGCACTACGGTTTTCGAATTTTGATACCCGGCCCCTTTCACCAACTGAGGGGCCGTCATGGCGTTTTGGCGTTCGACTTCCTCGCGAGTACCCCCTTTACAAGCGACTTTTTGCTCGTTTCTCTGTATCAACACGCGCTAAACTGGTTCTGGTACCTGTTTCAACTGCCTATCATTTTAATAGTTTACCGACCTTCTCTGTTCGACATGGGAATCGACTCATGTCGTCATGGAACATCACCATTCGCTATACTTTTTAATGTTTTAGACACTCTTTAGCAACCACCGTCGGAGATGGCATCGGGGTGGCTTGCATGACGTTTGTACAGTAATTTGGGAGGCTATTACCCCCAGTAAGAAAGCTAGGGCGGCTTCTCTCGCTGCAGGCGAGTGCCGCAGCGAGCAAAATGACGCAGGCATTCCTCCTGGGATATGAGAGGAATGCGGCAAAATCATAGACCCCTGTTATCACTACTTACATCGTTTGTTTGTTGCCTTTTGCTGTATGTCTGACACAATGACGACAGTAACACCAATATGATTTGATATAATTGCCCGGAACCTATCGTCATTTCATCTTACCACCGGTTTTACCACCGTAACGAAAGACACCGTGGTCTCCGCAATGCCATCACTGGCGCCCTCAAGCAGTGGGCGTATGACAAGCCCGTGGGCTTGGCATACGTCGTCAAGCGTCGAATCCCTGCTAGCGTCCTGGACCCTGAAAATGCAACCTCCACTTACGGGTCCACCATCTCCAAAAGTCAGCGAGTGGGATACTTGCCGGTGCACCTTGGGCCGCCTCATGTTATCATTGCTGTGCTGGCGTCTTCCAGGACCCTGTCGCCGAACCGGAGACGGGTACGAGTGCACGACTCGCTGCTTTTCTCATTCGGTTTGACGATGTCAGTGGGCTTCACGCAAACCAGCCGGCGCTGACATTGGGCTTCTTTCCATCTTTCGCGTGTCCCTGTCGGTTGCGGTTTGTCTTTCACATGGTGTCTAGGTAGAAATGCCGGCTTAAGGTGGGTCCCATTCGGACCGAACCAGACGTGAGATCAGATCGGAGTTGTGCCTGACCGTTGTCTGCCTCATTTCGCACAAGATCATCATGGGGACGCGACGACTCACAGCACATTCGAAACACAGGGCTGAGCCGCGGTTAGGGGGGGGGCATGACGAGGCACAGTGAAATGGAATGGAGGTAAGCAGCCAACCAAATCCCACCGACAACCACTCATGTCGTGGGGGGAAGGGGGGTGGGAGCGAAGCCATGCGAGGAGCAAGCTTGCCACCACTTTTCGGCTTCTCTCTATTTCGGTCTTCGAAACCTTCGCGACAAGCCATGCCGTGAGAACAGCGTTGCATTCGGCGTCCTGCGAAGTTTACGAAAGGCAGCGCTTTCGAATCTTCCCTAAGCCCCGGTGATCCTACTTCTTGGAGCATCCGGTAGCGAACCGAAGGGGGCGTTTTTCGCCAATGCCTTTGGTGTGGTTGGGTTATGGTTTCCGCATACTAAGAAATCCTGGGATGCGAAGTTTGTCTCCTGCCACTCACGCACACTCTCACACATAGAGTACACACTGCATGCAACTCGCATGTACTAGTACGGAAGCACTATGCACAGCCCCCGCAGTATTATTATTATCTCGCCACCCCGTCTCAGGTTTAACGAGCCACTCAATTTCATGCCGCCTCTTGCACCGGGTCTCTGCGCCTTCTGGAAAACAAGCAGAAATATTGCACGCATTGATGCTCTGATGCGATAAGAGGGTCTTGCAGCGGTTAATGGCACAGATAGAGTGGTATTCCCCATGACCGTGTGCCCCGTATATGTTGGGCGGCTGCCACTATATCATGCGGCTGCTGCGTCAACGGTAATGCGGGGGAGACCTGCTATATCCATATTGCACTCAACAACATGGTCCACTTGCTTCCCTAGTAGCTAGCCTATCGCCTGATTACACACAAACGGCTTCAATTTTTTCGAAAACACGAACACCACCAACTCGCGAATGGCCGATGTAGCACCGTTCCACTATGCAAGCCATCAGCGGCATGAATCCGCTCGCTCAAGCGAAGCTGCCAGTCACAGCTCGGCGGCAGGAGTGCTGCTGCATGTACAAAATGCCAAGACCACTCCACCGCTTCTCTCAACCACTCGAATGAAGCAAGAGTCAACGTCCTAATCTCCACCAGCGGAACCATGGACACCCAAACCGTGGGTGGCTGCTGCTGTGGTGGGTCCTATATCGAGATACACTTGACGCAGTCATGATACCCCGCGACGCATGTCCGATCTACCACCAGTTTCAACATTCCGCCCCGTCGCTGCCAATCAGTCCACATAATCGCCATCCACGCGCTTCGGCTACCTAACAACTGTTCCGAGCCTTCCTAATTTGTTCCACAGACCGTTCGTTGCTCCGTCTTTGTGCTCCACAAGCCGCGCAATCGCAAAACGCCTTCGCGGTTTCCTTGATATGTCCTGTAATTTCGGTGTTTGATATGTCGCCTTCCGCATGACGATATCGGCGGCGTTAACCAGTTCCTCACTCTCTTCCGTATGAGATTTTCTGTCGCTTAGCTTTGCTGCTGTCTTCCTCCTCATCCTCGACGGTTTTCTTCTTGCTTCCTCCGCCTGCCTTCTTTGTACCATTCGCCGTAGGCTGACTTGACTCACGAGTGGGAAAGGATGATGTCGGTGTAGCTGCGTGTGAGGGTGTCGTCTGGACAGAGGCGGGAGTCGACGCTTCCTAGAACATAATCAGCATATGACCTGGGTGGTTGTTGAGGCTACAGGACGGTATCCCGGACCCATTCACGTACCCTTAGGAAGGCGTTGGAGCTGCGGCTGAATATCCTGTCCACATCGCTGATGGGCGCCTTTCGCCGCGTCGCCGTGCCGGCCCCGCCAGTGTTTGCGGTAGTCGCTGCGCCCTTGATGTAGTTGTCGAAGCCCTTGATGATGTTGCCAGCGCTGGTCTCTTCGAGGTACTGTGTCTCAACGCGCATGATGTTCTCCTCGAGTTGTAGCTGCATTCAGAGATAAGTGCATGAACCTCGACGTGTAATTTCTGCTGCACCCACAAGATTGTTGTCTATCAGCCGCTTCTTGTTTAGTGATTCGCGCAGGTCGCGTCGGAGTCGCTCGTAGTACGGCATGCCGCGCGAGTTATCTGCGCCGGCAGGATTTGCGCTTCCTGGAGGCGCATTCTCGGCCATTGTGTAGGGCTGCTGGCGCTCGCTTGTGCCAAGGTATTTGTATACTGCAGTGCAGTTGTTTCGAGCTCGCAGTGGCTCAGGCTGGACGTTTGTGGTTTCTTCAACCGTCGGCCTGGAAGCTGCCAGTGAACGCGGAGGCTAGCGCTGCTTGGCGGGCCCGGACCTTCAAGCAAACCACGACTTCATCGCAGCCAAAAGCTATCAACATCTACTTGCCCCACCACATCCTCACGACCAGCGACTACAGGCTCGTCGTCGTCGCCTGCTCCAGTTGGCCTCCCTTTATACGTCTCGACCACTTCACGCGACCAAAGACCCCGCGCCGGGCTCCCCACTTCCGCCATGGCTATGGACGCCAAAGAGATCGAGTTTCGCGGCAAAGCGATCGGCAAGGCCATCCAAGAGAACGAACCCAGTGCTTCTGTCCTGAAACTCCTCAACGACCTGAAGACCGGTGTGAACGCCACCGAGGACCTCTTGCGGCAGACCAGGATTGGTGTCACTATTAATCGCCTCCGCACCCACAAGGATCCCGCTGTGCAACGGCTTGCTACGGAACTGGTCTCGAAATGGAGGGATGAGGTCAAGAAGGTCTCCAAGAAGGGTGCTCCGGCCAAGGCCGCAGCAGCAAATGGCAGTGCATCACCAGCTCCACCATCAGGCACCGCATCGCCAGCTCCTAGCCAGGCCAAGAAGAAGCACGACGTGCCTGCCGACAAGCGCAACCATAAGACAGACAAGGTCAAATATCAGGTCACTGGAAGCGAGGCCCGAGACGGTTGCGTAAGGCTGATGTACGACGGCTTAGCCTTCATGAGTGAAGCTCGTAAGTCAAGGCTGCACAACTTCTACACACCCTACTAATCCATCCAAGTGCCCGATGAGATTATCAGTGTAGCAAAGCAAGTCGAAGCAGCCGCATACTCCAACGCTGGTAGCGTGAACGAAGCCTACAAGACGAAAATACGCTCGCTCTTCCAGAACCTCAAAAACAAGTCCAATCCTCAACTCCGCCAGCAAGTCTTATCCGGCGAAATCCAACCCAAAGCATTCGTTGTCATGACACATGACGAGATGAAGTCGGAAGAACGCCGTGCGGCAGACAAGAAGCTAGAGAAGGAAAACATGAATCAGGCCATGGTCGCCCAAGTGGAGAAGTCTATCTCAAGGGAGTTTCAGTGCGGAAAGTGCAAGCAGAAGATGGTGTCGTACAGTCAGGCGCAGACAAGATCTGCCGATGAACCGATGACGACCTTTTGCGAGTGCATGAACTGTGGTAATCGATGGAAGTTCTCATAGGATGTGTTCGAGGACTTGGGGCTGAGGTTCTTAACAGCGCATGGTGCGCGGATCTGGATGTTTGCAAACTGAGAAGCGGGCGTTTCATGGGCATGGAGAGGGCGTCGATATACCTAGGTGCTTTTTTATTTCTCAAAATGACTGAGTGGTAGCTGCCGCAAATTTGCGGAGCCTCCACCAGCCCTTTCAGCAATACAGGTGACTGGACTCCGTACGGAGTGTGCCCTGGCTATAGTGTAATTCTATTCCAATGCTTGAGTTTCATGCCACTTCCATTGCTTGCGAGTCATCTTATTACTCCACTTTGCCTACTTTTTGAAGACATGTCCTTCCAATTCATGGCATGAATTATCAGGACCAATATAACTACAACGCCCCGATTCAACGTTTCAACATTCGACTTTACCCTTACTCTAACCATACATCCCTCCTATATAACGCGACTGTACTAGAGCATTCACTACTATGCACTCTAGGAGCCTCAACAGGCGAGTGATGCGTGATACAAAATGCTAAGTACCATACTCTTGTTCTCTCGTGTTATCGAGTACATGTCGTAATTGGAGAGCTGGCGACTCTTGGGTCTTATGGTTCATATTATCTATCTTTACAACTAATCGATCGCACCACTTGTCCCTAGCCGCTCAGTTTGCACATACACATGCAGAGTAAAACCAGCGACATTTATGTGTTGGGATTCACTAACATACAATGACAACCTCGGGCGGGGCCTCGAAACGTTTGTGCCATGGGCGGTGACTATTTCAGATCGAAGCACTTGCCATAAAAGAAGTCGTCTCATAGGCTGCTCCTTGGAGATTCTTTCTGCTTCATTGACCTCACCATGTCTAACGCAGCGTTCAAGCCCCGCTTTGTGTTCTCGAAGTATATATGCGAGAATTCGCTGCTTGCTTGGCCACTGATAGTTCTTGCCTGGATACCATGGCTGATAGTACTCCCCTGTGGCTGCATCAGTGCTTGTCATACACGATTTGCCTGCGTAGAGCAAGAATTGCTGTGCACAGTGATGACTTACCCTCATCAAGTGGAAAACCTTCGCAATCTCCCACTGATCCCGCCTCGGATCCCATCCCGTGATCTTCGTATACTCATCCAATAGCTCGTCCATGCTCGGCATCCCATTCTTCGCTTGGTTCTCCGGATCATATACTTCTCCTCCCTGGTCATCTCTTGCTTCTACCTTTGGTCCACCGGATATTCCCGAAGAACTGGCTCGGTTCCAGTACGGTCCTACGGCGTATACTGCGTCCATGAGCGGGTGCCCAATCGTGCTCAGCTCCCAGTCCAGAATAGCAATGACTCGCGGCTCAGTGGGATGTAGGATCAAGTTATCAAACTTGTAATCTCCGTGTACAATGCTGGTGCGGTCACTGGGCACATTCTTGCGGATGTAGTCCACGATTTCATCAAAATTGGGATGTGCACGACCGAGCTCTTTACCGGTTTTGACATCTTTGACCTTCGCCTGCTGAGCCTCGATCCGGGAGAAAGTGTTGCAGTGGCGGTTGTAGAAACCCGTTTTCTTGCCAAAGCCCTGAAGGCCGATGGAGTCAGGGTCAATGGAATGAAGCCATGCAAGAGTGGAAATAACAGAGAACCAAGCAGAACGGCGTTCGGTTGGTGAAAGCGTTGAGAGATTAGGATCTGTTATTATGCGGCCCTTCACAAATTCCATGACCTGATTTCGTATAAGCAAATGAGCTTGTCGCATGGCGCGTACCTGAGTACGTCCTTCATGTCGAGTGATAACATACGTAGAATGCAGTCCCAATAATCTCTGGATCCATGCACAAACAATACACTTTTGGCACCGGAAATCCGTCAACTGTACCAAGCGCTTTCAACACTTTGTACTCCCGATCAACCTGATGAGCGACTGGCGAGATGATGGTCCCACTCGGCTTCTTCCTCAGGATGTATCGTGTATTGCCCGCATCATCGACAAAATACGTCGGATTGCTCTGTCCATATCCAATCTTCGTAGAAACCACAGGCAATTTCAATTCTGGTATCGCTTGCTGTAGGTATTTACCGAGTTTGCTGTCATCAAGGTCATGTCGAGCTTTCTGCTTTGCTGTTTCCGACATAGTGGCGAGCAACAGATTCCACCGCCTCCTAAGTGAAAATAATAGTGAGGATGTATCTCATTAAAAGCAGATTTCTTACATCTTAGCAGTTTTATGAAGTTCGAGTAAGCTGCTTCGAGCGGAGTTAGCCTCGGCGTACGAAGTTTATAACCGGTTAGGCGCTTGCGGGGTCAGGACGAACGGTCTCGAGGCTTTGTACCATATAGCCTTCAGAATACTGCGTTATGAAGGTTACTTTCTATCTGCGTTCAAAGACCAATCGCCAATCTGAGCGTTGCGCATCACCTGGTCGCTTCCTCAGTGTAAATTCCAAAAAATCCCTGTTGGTACCTTATCTGGGAATCTTAGTTGTCCCTTACTAACTTCAGCCATCGCCTCAAGCAATCACTGACACTCTGCTATCTGACATTTTGACGCATATATATCACTTCATCCAATAACACACAATGATGTGGGAAATGACATTGCAAGCGCTTGTATGGTCTGATTCAACACATACATCCTAGATCAATTACTGCCAATCCCAAGCAAGCTTTCGAATCGATTATCTCTCGCCGCAGCATATGCTGACAATCTTTCCTCGGCTCTTCTGTCATCGCTATCATATGCATCCTGTTCTTTTCTTGATGGCCTCAATTTTCCTAACACATCTTCCACGTTCCAAGCAATTCTCTCAGCGCCCACTCTTGCACCGACCAAGTTCGGCGCTCCAGGTCCAAGCCTCAAGCCCGCCAATCGTCCGGTTACGAACAGTGGAACATCTTCGTTCCACATCAGGTCGTCTGTGAGACAAGGCATCCCGCCAATGTACTCAATAGGGTGTTGTTGTTGTATGGTTTGGAGAAAGGGGATAGTACGAATATCAGATTGGATCCCTGTTGCGAAGACAATGTAGTCCATTGAAGGGAAAGCAACCTCAGGCAAAGAGGTAACGGGCGTCCACACCTTCAATGAGGGGTTCCACGATACAGATTGAAGGGAAGTGTGGGTATGTAACAAAATTTTACCGCTTGCAACATGAGCGTCTAGAATTTTGCGATACCACGGCGTGATACTTCCGCCATTGCGAGCTTGCATGATCATGTCGAAACGCTCTGCTGCGTGTCAACGTGATTTTAAATATGGCTGTAGCCAACCTACCTTCATCCGTATCCGCAGTCCAGAATTCTGCTTGCTTGTAGTTTCGGAACTTGCCTACCCAGTCCAACTCTATATCAAAGTACTTCACTTTCAGCGGCCCGCGCATTAGTAGCCAAACCCTACTAACGCCCCTCTGTACTGCTAAATCTGCTAGTTGAATGCTGGTCAAGCCGCCGCCGACGATGAGCAGGTTTGTTGGTTGGCGAGCTTGTATTTTTGCTTTGACATGAACTGGTGGAAACTGCTTCAGCTGCATTGCATGAGCGTACCCTTCGTGCGGAAATGTGCTTGACAATCCCAGAACAGGTGGAATCGAGGGCATATTCCCAGGACCGATGGCGAGGACAACAACGGATGCGAAGCGGACACCTTGGTCGGTCGTGACCCGGAAAACCTTCTTGTCATCATCAGAAGCGTCGTCCGAAATCACACTGTCATGTTCTACGTCGCCGAAAGTACTAGCATCATCGTACTCGATATTCGTCACACGCTCCTGTTTCAGGATACCATTGCGTAGAACATAACGCTGGATAACTTCCTCGCAGTGAGCTTCAAATAAATCCGTCTTTGGCACAAAGTAATCCTTCCGATCTCGCTCATCGACGTCAGGTGTTCGTCCTAAAAACCTTCCCTTGGCTTTGAGCTTCTGCTTTTTCCTATGTTTACTGATTTCTCGGCCTGCACAGCCCGGAAGAGCCCGGAGGTCCTTTTCCCTTCCTTCTTCGTAGGCGTATGCAAGCAGCGCGTCTCTATCAGCTGGATCCACGTGAAAAAACATGGGGCTTCTCAAGTAATCGATACCGAATGTCCCGAACAAACGTTTCCATTTCGCCATCCAACTTGCTCCATCGGCATCAAGAACGAGCATATCAATCGCTTCGTCTGGCAACAAATGGCCATCACAACCGCAATCTGAGTTGCCAGGCGTTGAGGGTGGTGAAGGCAACGAGTCTTTGTTCGTCTGATAATTCTTGACGCTCATCTTTCTTCCATGTTTTCGAATCCAGTGATATCTTTGATGTTCATCATCTGTAAAGGTTGCCGATGGCGTGTGCTCACGTAGCCTGTATTTGGGTGAATAAAGTCAGTGACAAGCGTATCGGTACTCGTGGAGTTCCTACCGGGCAGCGACTCCAAGTCCAGCTGGACCAGCTCCGACAATCAGGACATCGTAAATATGCATCGTCGCTTATATGTCAAATTTCAGTGTACTAGTTCCTGCAGTAGGTCTTTTTGGATGAACTGAATGCTTCAAGACGGTGTGATACTATGGTGTTGACATTCCATGCACCTTGATGGATAGCATCACTGTTGAGTGACGCCATCACGGTGCTCGTACCAACATAGACGCTTGCATCGTTACGCACGCCAACAGTATACCGTTACAATACAGTACCTTGATCGTCTTCAGATAGCCTATGATTTTGCTCTGATACTCGAATCAAGTACTACGATCATCTCATTTAGGCTTGGCAGTCTTCCAAATGATTTCCGGCGGGATTCTGCCCCCATGTTTGCCAAAGCATGAGTGATGCTGTACATGTAGGGAAACTGGAGGACAACATGAACCTAAAGTTGATAGTAAACATTATCTTGCCATGGAGCACTCGTCCCTTCTCAGTTAGCAATACCTGTAAGGCGTCTCCATTGTCTGTCATATGAGATTCATTCTCATGCATGGTCTTCTCGAAGGTCGATATACTCTGTGAAATTGTATGCGAATAAACTCTGTAATGACGCATGTGACGAAAAGCGTTTGTGGTAGGTATTACGCGAATCTGAAGCAACCGCTTACCACCAAGAGACCGACGAGATGGCGTCACATTAGAAATTAATCCTTAGAAGATATACTTAAATAAAGATGAATGAATTATCAAACCACGCGATATGGATCAGGGCACTTTTTGTCATCCTCAACACTTTGCCGGCTCATAGAACTGTCTAAGCTTAAGATATGCGGCGGCCTCGGGTTGTCCATCTCGATAGCGCTGGTTATAAAGTGCGGTCCATCTTCCTCTTCTCGTTGTTTGCCTAATCCACCATTGATGTCTTCTTGGCTTTCAGTGCGCCTAAATACGTCGCGGAAACCCTTGGGGAGGGGCTGGGCCCTCGGTTCTGCCCATTGTCTATGAGTGGTCGGCTGCACATGAGTTACAGTTCCATATCGGCTACCACTATTGTGTGTGTGGGAGTTCCAATTCCTCAGTCCGAACACGCGTTGAATGAGGGGGTACGTAAGCGGTAAATTGGCGCAAAGGATTGCAGTATAAGATTCTCGTAAGTACCTGAAGGGGTGGGAGATACGAAGTCAGTGAATGTGTGACAGGCTTTTCATGGGTGGAGAACTTACCATATTGTCCACTCCGTCCCGAATGGATGTGTGAAGGAGTAGTACTTGTTGAGAACAGCCGCAACAATTGTGAATGCGCCAATGACGAAGATTATGAAGAGTATGATCTTATTCTTCATCGGTAGTCGTACTTTGAACAGAAGGGGCATTGGTATGCTCAAAATAATTAGGTCGCTGGAGATATTGAAGATTGCATTGGTAATGAGATGATTTGTCGCTGCAGAACATTGTTCTGGCGGTATTAGCGCGAGGAACTTGATAAGAAAGGTGATCTCACTTGAATTCGGAGGCACCGCCCAGTATTGGGTAAATGGTCTACACCAAACTCCAAAGTATAGCACCTCCATCAGAACCTATAGGTATTGTCAGAACGAGACGATTGAAGGATATGCAGTACGCACAAACGAAACGGCGACGTAGATCGCTGTAGCTACGACGACCTTATGCTGAGGCAAGACAAATGTCATACGATCGTACATAATGAGTAGGCAAGCCTTGATTAGCCAAATCGTAAGCAGTTGCATCTGCTCCACCACCAAAACAAGCTTGGATCCATATATGCGAGTTTTGATCTCTTCTGGCGTATAGCGCGAAACATCATCCTCAGGAGGAATGAGATTGCTGCTGGTCTTAACAATCTGAGACATAACTGTCATAAGGACCGTGTCTGTAGCCTACGCTGTCAATTAGTGACAGCTTGGTTGAAGCGTGTGAATACGCTTACCATGGCCAAGAGTATCAAGTAATCATCGAGTTGTAGGCGTTTCCAGGATCCGCGATGCAGTCTTCGCGATATCAGTCGAATGACGACCACGAACCAGCAGACACCATAAAAGATGCCGGCTTCTGGCTGGAGGATCGACATTCGGGATGTTGCGGATCAACCGCCGTTGGAGCAGTCCACGAGTGGAAGGATGACCAGAGCCACCGACTGGGCTCAAAAAGAGGCCTGTTCACTGATTGGAATCAGTTCCAATCAGGCGCAACTTTTGGTGTCGCAAAAACAGGGCTGTCGACTGCGATAGAAGGAAGCGAGCCAAAAGTTGGGAATACTAGAGGTTTCAATAGAATGCTGAGCGCCGGCTCAGCGGCCGCGTAGTGCGAACAATGGCACACGGAGGCTTTGGATCCAGTACTCTCGGTATTACTTGTGGTATCGGTGAGTTTGTTGTCTGGGCGAAGCTCATC
Organism: Pseudopyrenochaeta lycopersici; assembly: GCA_003313425.1. Lineage (NCBI taxonomy): Eukaryota > Fungi > Ascomycota > Dothideomycetes > Pleosporales > Pseudopyrenochaetaceae > Pseudopyrenochaeta > Pseudopyrenochaeta lycopersici. Next base: position 826,962 of record NHZP01000008.1, read on the forward strand.
GAAGCCTGGTCTGGGTTGATGCGTGTTTCGAATTGACCCGAAGCGTTCAAGCAAGGTGATGCCCAGCGTGCTCAAGTTGAATGGCGATCAGGCAAGTTTATCATCCAACTTTCCTGACAAGTTCGCAAGCGCGGCTGCTTTTGACGTATCTATTGGCTGCACTGGACAAGAAGGGAATCGGGCCGTTGCTCCAATGCTTGTGACATCGGCAAGTAGCGTGGAGTGGGTAGCAGTAATGCCTGACAGCCTCGACTCGCACTTGGCCACTTAGCACAGGATGTCGCGATGATAACGCAAAGCTGTTATTCGTTTCGAATACGTTTGCGACAGAGTACCGGAGAAGGCCCAGCGTATGGCACGAGCGATTGGAGAGTCAAACGAAACAGGGCGTTCGAGGGCCGTGTTGCAAAGTGCGACTTCAGACAGGTTCCGATACTGGTGGGAAGGTTAAAGTAGTCTTATCAGTCACAGGGCGACCATGATTTGAGAAGCGATCGACTGCCGGTCGGAATGAACAGAGCGAGGCAGCTGGGCAGCTTCCGCAACGCCATTGAATTGGAATGGGTGACATGTGCGGGACGGCAGCTCAAGTGGATGCCCCAATCGAACGGCCCGTGGCGGAAAATAGTGTGGGTGTCACTACTCGCGGATCATCGGGGCGCGCCATGGAGGCGACCTAATTCGCCCCATGGTGGATGAAGGGGCACAATTCAGAATTAAGCCAACCCTTCTAGAACGACAAGGCGACAAAGGTAAGAGGAAGGAGGAATCGGAGGGTACCGAAATAGCCCACAGAACTCGCTAAGTGACATTGTGACCCTAGCCCCCTTCAGCCCACTGCGTGGCAGGTCCGGGTACCACGGCAAACCCCCTGCTCCACCGTTTGGCAGACGGCATTGTGAACTGATTTCGAGCTGATCCTATACCGCAAACTGCTCATCACCCATTACAGCCCGCTAAGCGCTCCTAGGCAAGTATCATTGCCCAATTCGAAACTAGACAAAACCCAAGAAAAAGCCAGCCTCATGTTGCTTCCCTGTGACCGGTTGTCGGTTTCCGTCGCATGGGACCAGAGAACGTACAATCAAACTTGGTCAATAAGTGGTGCGTGCATAAGGCATCTAGCCTGTCTAATCAGAGTCTTCATGCATCTCCTTTTCTGCCATAACCCAGGTTGTTCCAGTAATCCGCAATCTGGTCACTGACATCCCTTTGCACACTCCCTGTCTGCCAAACATCCTCCATATTGTCCAAGACAGCGACCCACTGCTCGATTGCCTCATCTTTATGAGGATGTCCAGCGAAATGCACGAGATAGTCTCCTCTCCTTACGAACTCCTCCTCCAAGCCTCCATCATCATCTCGTCCTGCGAAGAGCAACGGGCCGCCCTGCTCGTACGCATTAAACCAGTGCTGTGGTATGAAACGAGTCTGGTCTTTGAACTGTGGCGTATGTATTACGTGTTCCATGGCAGACTGCTCTGTGAAGGGAAGGTCGACATCCGGCTTGTAATGGCGAAAAGCCAGGATGGCTGTGAAGAGATCAATCGCCCAATGATTGACTCGAAGGAGGAAGACGCCGTTGTTGAGGCCATTGAAGTCATTGTTGACAAGTAAGTTGGTCGTATTTTCTTGCTGACCTGCATACTGCCTGTTGTTATCGTACCGCCACCAGGATTCAGAGCGTGACTTTGAGGGTGGCAAGAAGCTGGAAATCGGACGACATTGATCGAGGATCAATGTATCGCGGTCAACCCATTGAATCCATTCCAGGCGCTCTTTTTCTGGCTTCAGCATCTCACGCATCAGCAATTGGAGGATGAAAGCAGGTTTGTTCCAGAGATTGTCGACTATGTGATCACACATCACTCTGACTTCAGTCCCATGTACCAACGAATGAAGGAGATGCGTTTGGAGCGATTTCTTGTAATACGCTTGAGATTCCCCAAAATGCGCAGTGACGGTCGCTATGCGTGCTCGCCCCGTGACGAATGGCGAAAATTTGCGGCAAGTAGCGCGCTTGTTTGAGGAGTCCTGAATGAGCTGCTCTGTAACCTCAGGCAAGCATTTCGAATCACCGTGAGTGACAAATTGGGGTATAGGAAGCGAGTGAGGTCTTGGATACGGGACCGAGAAGTCCTTTAACGATTCTCGATGCCAAAAGAGAATTGGTATGGCAAGGATGAAGATACACACCGAGACCAAAAGCTTCGAGCTGAAGACTCTTGGATTCAAAAACATAGTCTTGCGATAAGCCAGGATGGAAACAAAATGATGTGTCCAAACTATGGTCGAGGAGCTGCGTAGTGGCCTCGTTGAGGGTGCCAGCTCACTGTAGTCTTACGTGGTAAGGGGACTATCAAGTGATCTGCTGGTGAACACTGGAGAAAGGTCCGTAGAAGAAGACATGTAGGCAAGGAAGAAAGTGAATGGACGGTGCTGCTGTATTGGTCTTGAGCCAACGTGTCGTCTGTAGCTTTGAACTCGTATTTTTATATGTACCAATAGAGCGAGACCTCTGGGGCAGCGCCCTCGGTTCAAGAGCGTCCCCATGGTTATTTTCAGCAAATAAAACCCTGCTTTCACAAAGTGCATGTAGCTATGGCCTGAGGAACCGATCTCGTCTTAGGCAAGTCGGAAGCCAAGACTTGAAGTGCGCGTTCTACCGTTGTCGGACTTCGCTTCTCGGAGTTGATGTCTATGAATGTGGAGAGCGGCCACAGACGGAGATGCCAAAATAACCTCCAATAAAACCTACAGAGCAAGGAGCCTCTGAAGTCGTGATTGGCGCTTGAAGTCATTTCGTTGAAGCAGTTTGTATGTAAGAGCCACGAGTTGCTGGGGGAAACACTTTAGCCTTGTAGTTACCTCGACTTAGTGGCAACGTGGCCACCTTCTATGAAGTCAATCTTTATCCTATGTGAAAGTGACGATTCTTTAGATCTGAGCAAAAGCGGTAGGGTTTTGGTGTTGTCTTGGCGGGCAAAGCATGAAGTGGTGAGGTAACCCCAACCCCATCCCTATCCCTGATCCTTCCACAACGTTGCTGATGCGACTCCCTTTCTTGCGCATATGCAGCTTTAATGAAGAATATCAGAATCCATATCCTCCTGCAATCTTTCCATTTGCAGGCTTGCGATATACCTTCGAAGCTCTGGTAACAAGTCATGTCGAATATTGGTCGCGATTCGCCATCGACAGTTGCAGAGTGCCTGGCACGGATACCTACTCAAGGAGGTCGAGGAAAACGAAGCCTTCGAAAAATTTACCGAACATCTAACTTACAGAACCTGGTACCTTGTATTCAAGAGTTTCAGTCCATTGAAACATTGCGCTTTGTGTTTGACAGTTTGGTTCAAATGATCGACGCACGGGCCACCAGTGCTAGCACCACCAAATCTTCGCACCACACTATCAAGCGCCGAACAAAAATCAACAACCAACCAAAACAACAAAAAAGCAATTGAAGCTGTAAGCTCTCAGACGGGGAATCGAACCCCGGCCTCCGGCGAGTTGTCTGATGACAAGCCGAAATACTGACCACTATACTATCTGAGATTATCAACACTAGGCGTTGAGATTTGGTGGTTTGATGGAAGAAACAGGAATTACCACAATGATGACTGGATGGAAAAACAGGCCACAGAGGCACAGAGTAGATTTCAGAGGACTCGATTTTCCAAAGAAAGAGATAGCAAGCGAAAAGCGGTGAAAGTCTGCCGGAGGGGGCCGAGCACGTTGGAAAAAAATAAGCGATTGCAAGGGTATACGCTACACAAATTGGGTACTCCAACCCACTCCGCGGCATCCCACAACATAGAGCCTCTGTCAAAGTAACACTTATGATATCCAGTTCCACCTCAAGTCTTACTTTGTCCGAGCTTCTCTGGGGCTCGTGCTTCCCCCGATGAGCTATCTCGATCTTTGCTATCCCCAGCTGGGCCCTGGCCCACAACGACAGCCTCTTCGCGTCCCAGCATCATGTGCTCGATGTTGACCTTTGGACCCTTGAACCACTTGCGTGCGGAGACAAACCACCAAATGGTGACAAGAATCATTGGGCCACCGTACACAACGCAGGTCCAGTTCATATCGGCGGGGCTGGGAGCACGTTAGCTTTGGGCAATGGTTCAAGTATAGTGATAGACTCACGTCAATTCAGCGCCGGTGACACTGGGTAGGCACAGAATTGGCACCATTAGTATCACGAAAGCGGACGCAATAGTGCCGATTGGGACCGAGAATTTGCCCAAGTTCCATGGCCCAGGACGGAAGCGGTTCCCTACGAGGAAAACGCGGATGAAGATGGGAATCGTGAACGCGCTGGAAGGTGTTAGCGAATTTAGTCCATGCCATGTGCTCGACACTTACACAAAAGCAGCGATGGCACCGATAGAAAACAGTGCACCGATAGCCAGCTCTCCCCCGAAGATAAGCAGTAAGCAGAGGATTCCCACAGTGCAGTTGAACCATACAGCGTTGGCAGGAGTCTGGGTATATCGGTTCACTCGCTTCCAGTACTTGCTCAGAGGAAAGCAGTCGTCACGTGCGTACGCGAACGTAACTCTGCTAGCTGCGATCATGCAACCTTGACCCATGGAGAAACCTGCAATGATAGTCAGGGCAAGGATTGCCAGCGTCATCCTCTGGGTCATGCACTGCATGAGATATGCCGCAAAGGGTTGCCCAAGTTCCGAGTCCAGAACGGCCTCAATGTCCACCACCGTATAAGCGACAACGAGCTGTAGGAACCAGCCGAAGATGCCTCCAGTGGCAGATGTCAGCACAATTGCGCGCGGTGAAGCAACGTTGGCATTTGAGCATTCCTCTGCGAGATGGAATGGACTGTCGTATCCGCTCATCGTCCAGATGACGCCAATGAAGCTCATCAACACCGCGACGCCAGGAGGGAATGGTGTGCCCTCATAAATAGTACCCCAGACTTCGCTTGATGGTGAAAAGCGAGGCAAGCCGCGAGACGTGCGATCAGTGCCAGCAGGGATCATGATGATGACGATAACGAGCGCAATGAAGTTGAAAGTCGAGCCAGCAGAGTTGAATTGTGCCAGCCACTTTGTGGGCATTGAGGAGAGAATGGCATGCAGGATCATAATGAAGACGGTGAGGAGGAACACCTGCCAGTCTTGAGGGACGTAGTCGGGATTATTGATGGACGCGGCCGCAAGAATCATGGCAGAAATGCCGTAATTGACTATACCAACATATCAGTCTCGTTCTTGTTGAGCTTAAAGCTGTCTTTCTATACTGACCAGATGGCGCTGCCGTCACTTGAGCAAGCCAGTTGCTCCAGCCTGTCAGCCATGCGGCAAATGGTCCCCAACCTGGCGGTGCGAGAACTGCCGAGGCGTAGTATAGCCCTCCACTGGTAGGCATAGAGCTACACAGCTCTGCCATACTCATTGCTACGCATTGAATGCCTATCATAGCAACTATCCATCCCTGTTGGTGGTGACGGAGTCAGTGTATGTCAAACATGCAGGTTTACAGGGAGTGCCTACCCAGGTCATTCCAGCCGTGCCTGCATATCCCATGCCATAATACAATGTACTGGCAAAACTCGGCAACAACCCCAACACCGCAAAGCTCACACAGAATGTCGTGAAGAGCGAGAACTCTCTCTTGAACTCGCTCTTGTAACCAAGTGCGGCTAGCACCTCCTCGTCGGGGTTAAAACTATGTGTAGGGTCATATGGGACATCGCCATCAGGCAGTACCGACGTCACAGGTTCCTGAGATACGGGACGATTCCCGTGCGTCAGTGAGGTGCGTTCGGCGGCCATGGTCGAAGCGCAACGGTCGTTGGCGCGTGAATGGCTGGCTGAGTCGTTGTCCGGAACGTGTGGATAGTGCTTAACAAGATCAGAAATGGCCAACTGTTTGTCGCGTCCAGCTCAGCTTTCAAGACCGATGAACCATCACGAGTACAAACTAGAATGTGCAGCTGAATCGTCTAACTAATATACCAATGCGCTGCATCGTACCCGGGCCTGCCCTAGCATATCAGGGAGCACCAAGGTCATGAGCGGGGGTCGCAGAGGGGACGGAACACGAACGCTGCCCTGAAGCGAACGCGACCAGCCGCTAGGCTCGAGGGTGTCCCAGCAGATCGGGCGATAGGCTTGCAGCAACGAGTGGTGATTGGCCTATCGCTATCTCTATTGGTGGGTGGTTGGCTAACGTCGCCTAGGCTTGCTTTAGCCAGGTAGTGGGCGTGGACGAGATTCAATCGCAAACCGGGGTTCAAGGAACTCGTGCGATTGCTTGAAGCTTCCAGCCAAGGCAAGCCGCCAAAGACGATTGGTATATTTCATACACCACATCAGTATGAGAGACGGCGACGTGAACATGTGATTCAAAACCTCAAAGAAATGGGCGAAGATGTGTCTTGAGTTGGGGTTTCGATTAAGAAGCCATCTTAGGACGGAACAGGAGACGTTCCGATATCTGAAGGCTAAGCTATTTCCCCAGCTAGATCCCTACCCCACGGCTGGACATGCTTCATCAGGAATGGCTTTCCCATGCAACGGTCCTGCCCGTCAACTCCCATATTATGCAGGATAACGGCTAGTAGTGAGGATAACTTAGATATTGGGCAGGAGTACTTGTTACCTAAGTCGACGGGAGCATGATTGTTCTGATACGGTTCGACTTGACGATCACTGAATCTCCTCCGGGACTTCGCGCACGGAGATTTGAATTCCGGCGATGCTCGCGCAAGGGCGGCAGAACAGCTGCATCCTGTGAAACATGAAATATGAGCACTAGAAGCACCAAGCCCTACCAAGCAGAGCACAAATGCATTGCCTCAATAGTAACTCGAGCTGGGCGCGCCTGGGAAAGCTCCTGCAGGAGGACTTCGCTCGTCTTCGTCCCCGCTGTCGTCTTCCTCGCCCTTGAATGCTTCGACTGGGTCTGGAGGTGCCCTCATCCGTACGAGGGAGTCTTCGTCGAGCGCAGGTATAATGAACATCTTTGGAGTATGAGGATCTCGTCCCGAGGGCATGCTTGCCAGCAGCGGTTCCGATGGCGGTATCAATTGAACACCAACCTGGATGAATTAGTAAGTGGTTTGGACCATGATTTAAGAAGTGAGCATCAAGTACCGTGTCGTTCATCTTTTCCCATTTCTTTAGAAGCATATCGACTATCCGACCCTCCTCGAACTTGCCTGCATCGGTCCCCCAATCCACACCTCTCTCTATCTTGCGGTCTTCCCGCTTCTCTTGCCACTCCTTTTTCAGCTTCGAGAATCCGGACGACTTCTTCTCTTCCTCTCCACCTAGAGAAGCGAAGCCCAACTCCTTCTTTGCGCCGCGGAGCCACGCTATACCTTCTCCAGTCTTGCCGCCTGATTCGGCGTCGCAGGCGAGAAACCTGCAGGCTTTGCCTTTTGATGTTCTTCTCAAATCGTCTACATATCTGAGTAAGTCATCATTGATCTTTGACGGACGTCCTAGCATAGCCTGGGCTTTTGCGGCGTGCTCAGAGGAGGCGAGACACAGACGCGCGAACAGATGCGCGCGAACCTTGGGTATATCCACTCCCTTGAACATCCAGTCCTTGTTCTGTTTATTCCTGTCTTCTATCACAACAGCTGGATACGGATCGTCCTTTAAGACCATGATCAGGGTGGCCTCAGCCATAGTAAGCTCTGCTAAGGCTCCGAGCACAGAGGCCGAGATGTCTACTGCTGCAGGCTGAGAATTCCATTGCCCTGCCCGATTGACCAAGTATATGTGTATAGCATTTGCATCGAGAAACTGCTTCATGGCAGCACTGATCGCTGTTGCGCGTTGTTCTGGTGACGGAGTAGCTGCATTATAGAGAGTATGTAGCTGCGCCCGAGCCTGGAGGCTGTATACGTATGCGAGTGTCGACAGGGTGAAACAAAGCTCACTCTCAAGGCTCTTCAATTTGACTCTTGCCGGCTCACGTCCCGGTATTGACGAACCAAGGGTAGAGCGCCATTCTACCTCCAATTCTTTGACCAATACCAGGTCAATCTCCTCGCCTGCACATATTGTGCCGCTTAACCCAGCATCTAATGCAAAAAGATAAGGTATGTAGTCATTGAGTGCAGATGTGACGATCGAAAGGTTCGAAGCTTGCGAGGCAGGTGGGATACGCTTGTGTCGCTTCAACACATCGCGGACGACGCCGCGCGCAGTCGTCGCGCAATTGGGCAGAGACGGGTGAGTACTGCTACTGAAGTATTCAGTGTACGATATGCTAGAAGTGGTCGGTAGGACAAATGGGAAGGGCATCTTTTCGAGGATAAAGTGTTGTCTGGAGCTGTTGATGCAGGTACGCGGTAGTAGTGGGGTAGGTATGCAAGAGGCTTGGCCGCATCATGCCATGACCTGGCATTAATGAAGAGCATAAAGCCAGCGAGACGGTCGAAAGGTATTAGTAAGTTACTGAGATGGCGAGGACGAATCAGGTTTGGCCTAGGCCCATGCAATTGTGTAGTGATGCTTGAACAAATCGTACTGCTCATTCCTCTCTGTGGCAGGTATATGTACAAGTTTGCCCATGTGGAAGAACACATGCACTTCCCTTCAAGTGATACCAATCAAAACGCCTGAAGTGACCTCGTCTCCCTCATCTTGATACTTTATCGCTTTTGGCGTATCTTTGCATAGCTCCCTTCGTCCCTCATGCGCACGGTTTGGTGGACATGTGGCGTCACATGCGCGTCTATGACTTCTTGAACGGCTCGTCGAGGAAATTCTGTTGTGCGAAGAGATATCCCTTGACCTTGGATTCCTTCAACAGCTCAAAGTAACGTTCTGTAGAGCGAATGTTAGCATTACCCTTGGCAAGCGACAATATCAAGATTCATGCAATCAATCTTGCAGAAAATCGCTTCAAGTGTCTCTAGTCGGAAGAGAATAGTTCTGGAGTCTGAAGCGGTAGACATGGTGCCCATACCTCTCAAATGTCCACACTTCTCCAGGTGGTTCACCCCCTCCTTCCGGTAGCACTTGCCCAGCTCATCCCTCACTAACCGTGCCATCATGCTCTTGACCCACTGCTCACGAATAATAGCATCTTGCGCAGCCTTAAGGGCCTGGTTGTCGTCGTAGTCAACACCCTCGAAAGTTGGCGCGACCTTTGGCTTCTTCGCCAGGAACATTTCGGACTCGGGGGTCGGCATTGCGGTGACGGGGCGCTCTGCGCAGACGGCAGTGTGGTCGAGAAGAGGGCGAGCTGCTTCGAGCAGGTAGCACGGGAGTCAATTGGCGACGTGGACGTGGTAGGGAGGGACTGCAATGGCGACGCTTGATGAAGTTGGTAGCTAGAGATCGCGCCGGAGCTTCGGCCAATGGCTGCACGTGATATTCTGATTACCGTACTCAAATCATGACGACTTTGCGTCTGTATAACTCTGGCGGCAGATTTTTACAGGACATTATTATCATTGTTCTGCTATTCCACTATCATTCCTTTTCCACCATTCTTCAACAGCCGCACCCACCCCCCATACACCGCTCGTCCTTCCCTCTTGCGCTTCATGCTTCGCTATCTCGCCTTCCCTGTTAAGAGCGTCTCTTTTCTTTCCTTGATACTTGCACTGCCATCTCCAGGGCTCGAATCGGATTTCACTGATCGATGATTCAAGTGCACGCAGCCGCTCCTCTCTTTCGTAGTCGCAAACAGCACATAGACGCTCGAGCCTGACGGTGTGGAAAGGATGCACAGGGCCTTCTGCGCAAGGCTGATCATCCTCTTCTGTGAAAATACCCTCCTTCGCTTTTAATTCATGAGAGATTTCAGCCGAATTGTCTCTTGTTTGACCAGCATCTGATGTTTTTGTTGATGTTGATGCGTTCGCAGGCTCGGGTAGTGAGCATACATTCGACTCAATCGACGAAGAAGCAGAATGGCCTGACGATCTTTCTGTCAAACACAGTGATCTCCGTTTCGGCCCAGCTGTTGTCTTTGACCGTGCACTCGCGCAATATCTAACCGGCATCGATGAGAAGGTCGAGTGGCCGCAGCCGAGGAATATGAACAGTCGATAGTAGCACATGTTGTTTCGAATAAGTCTGGATATCCATTGAGTATGGAGTGCCAAATGCAGAAAAAGTTGGTGCGGTATTCTCGATAAGAGGAATTTGAATTCAATGACAGAGAGGCTCTTTGTCCGCTTTCAGGTTGCGGCGTTCATTGGGTCGTTGCTGGCCTTGTGTTATCAGACAAAGAACATATACGCCACAACCATATCGTGTGCTTCTAAGCCGATGCGGTAACGAAAAAACATTAGCTGTGGCGTGAGGCGCGAATGTAGTCAGTATTGATAATACAGCGACCGTTGTGTGAGCGTCTTCATAACGTCAGCAATTATCGTATCTTATTTTGTGCACTAGAACTATATGTACTTGAAATATTATATCTACAAAAATTGAAGACACACGCTATGGCTGGTCAATATGCAAAACGACCTGTTGGTCTACTATGGTATAGAGCGACTCGATTATGCTTTCATTTCCTTCTCAACATCCCCTACAGGAGCGCTGGTTTGCGCTTCAGTATCAGGCGACAAAGAGCCCTTACTAGCCCTCTTTTTCCTCCTTTCTGCGCGTTCAGCATCTCTCTCTACCCTTTTTTGCTTTTCTGCTTCTAGTCCAGTCTTCGTCTCCTCGTGTTGTTTATCGAGTATGTTCCTCGTAATGAGGAGACTCACAACGATTCCTAGAGCGGAAAATGCCACATACAAAATCCACATTGTACTCAATGAGTCTGCGAAAGCGTTCCTTGCGGCAGCCTTCTGACTTTCGGGTAGAGACTGGATGAGTCCAACGTTAGCGCCAGCAGAGCCACCGCCAAAAGCTGACGCGGTCTGGGGACCTAATGCTGCTACTAGTTGAGATTGTTTTGATTTCATTTCATTGTTGAAGACGACAGAACCAACAACGACTGAGATTGCTGAGCCAAGGTTGCGAGTAAAGCCGAATGTCGCAGTTGCGGTGGCGATATCGCGTTTCTAGGAAGTATATTAGTATCAGTCCTGAAATAGATGCGCTATGGTATCGGGATACTGCCCCGAGTGCTAAGTTAGGTGTACCGTGGAAAACGTGCACACGTCAAAAATGACGCTGATTGCGTGTTTTCACAAAGGTTACCCGTATTCCGGAGGGGTGAAAAAGGTGGGGACAGGCTTACCGGCACGAGGCTTTGCAGTGCGATAAGCGGACTCTGGAAGTTGGGTCCCACACCAATACCTGCGATGATTTGGTAGACGATGATCTTTGCCCAGGAGGAATTGATATCGAGGTCAATGAACAGCCCAAAGCCTAGTGTCATCATAAACATTCCAGAGTAGATCATTGGAAGGTACTGTCCAGTCTTCTTGATGAAGATGCCGGTGAACATCGAAAGGAATGATAGTGACAGCGCTGTTGGCAGCAGATACACGCCTGAAAGAATTGGCGTGGCTCCCAAGACGGCCTGAAAGTAGAGTGGGAGGAAGTAGCTGCCTGAGATGAAAACGAAGGAGTGGAAGAAGCAAACTCCCAGGGCGGCCAGATTCGACCGTTTCGAGAAAAGATCTAGAGGCATTAGAGGATATGGCGCGACGCGCCATTCACAGAGGAAAAAGATGCCAATGACTACTGCTCCAAAAATAAGAAGACAGAGTACCGTTGCAGAATCCCAGGGGCGAGTAATGCCACCAAACTCTAATCCCAACAGCAACATGATGGTACCTGTAACCATGGTGAGGGAGCCAAGCCAGTCGACAGCTTTGAGACCCTGACGCAGCGGTGTTTTTGGCGTATGCACATCAAGGAAGAAGAGAAGGATAAGAAAAGCAACGCCATCGATTGGCAGATTGATGTAGAAACACCACCTGCGCATGTCAGTACACACCACGCCTGCATTTGAAGAAAAACGGACCTCCAAGAGATTTTTTGAGTAAACAACCCACCCATGACTGGGCCTAAGCTACTGGCAAGTGCCCAGACCCCTCCAATGACACCGAAGTAAGCTCCTCGATCGCGCACAGAGAAGAGATCTGAGATGGTGATGTTGACGAGTGTTATGAGACCACCTCCTCCAATGCCTTGAACAACTCTCGCCGCAATCAGCATGTCCATGTCAACCGACACTCCTGCAAGCAGCGATCCTACGAAGAAAATGGCGTTGGCGACCAAGAGTATAGGTTTCCTGCCAAAGATATCTGAGACTTTGCCCCAGATGGGCGTGGCTGCGCTCTGGGCGATGAGGTATGCGGAACCAACCCAAGTATAACCGGACGCGGAATTGAAATCTGAAGCAATGGTAGGTAATGCTGTTGTAACGATGGTGATGTCCAATGCTACAAGTAACACGGCGACTGCGAGCGAAAACATGATGAGGGCTATCTTCATCTTGCTTCGTTGTATTGTTTGGTCGGTTTGCACACCAGGTGCTGGAGGCGTGTCAGCAGCGACGTCTTTGCCATTTTGCTCCTTCTCTTCTCCCACTTCGCCTCCTACACCACTGGGCTCATGTAATGCTCCATCTGCTTCTGAGATACTGTGGCTGCTCGATGACGGCGTCGCTATATTGATTTCTTTGGGCGTCGCACTCGGGTTAGGCATCTGAACATCACTCGAAGGGACTTTCGCATGGTGAGTCGCATCCATAACTGACGCTATTAATACAGAGCAGGAAAAGAATACACACAAAGCAGTCGCGACATGTTTGAGTGAACGTGAGAGTGTGGGTCAAACACAAAGTGGCTCTAAAGTCGCCACCGCGCGTCCAGAGGCCCGATAATGCCGAGAGGCGTCCGGCTAGACTTGCGCGCAAGATCGATCGATCTTAGGCTTATAAGATCTCTACATCAGAACAAGGTAGAGTTATGATCATGGTGAATTGCAACTTTGACGAGCACTTTTGTGTAGATTGACAATGTGAAGAAGTGCTGTGGTCCACATTTAGACGTCAGATGTCGGTTTACTTGGCCATCCAATTGCAGCAGCTGTCAGGCAAGCCACAGATTCTTGATCGATTGATAAGAAACGGCTGTGCGACAGGTGTCAGACAAAGAATAGTTCTCCACCTGGAGAGTCTGGTTGGCAGGCCCGTGGACGTCTGTTCGGAATGATTCGGAACACTACCGCGGTTGACTGAGCATAGCCTACAGCAAGCTCGGGATACACCATGTTGGTTTCCTGTCACCCGAACCACCACGCATGTTTGCAACTTGGCTCCTCAATTGGATCAGATTGCAAACTGACTACCGCCGTGTTCCTGGTGCACCGCGGTGAACAGGATGACATTTGCGTTGAGGAGTTCAGGGTAAGCGAGCCGCGGAGGGCATGAGAGATATGACAGAGAAGACACGTTTGCAGAGCAGGCACTGTGCAGGTTCCATGTTTACAAACACCATTGTGGCAGGGTCTGACAACGTCTCTGTTGAACCCTTTCCCCACTGAAACTCCCGTAGTGTGTCCTTGGGCACTGCTGGATAAGGCGTGCATATCATGGCGGGGCTTGATAGACAAAGGATAGCCGGTAGCAGCGTGTCGTTGTAGTTGATGTTCGGTCTGTCAGATGTTATTTTGTGAATAGCAACTCAAGGCCATGTGCTAGTCAGCACCAGTGGGCATTCCAGCGGTTGGGTGCCTGTGCAAAGCCGATGTAGAGGCGTGGGTGAAGGCATTGGTTGCGGTTGACGTTTTCATCGTGGGATGAAGTTCAGTCTCCACATGTTCCCTCCAGCGGATATGATTAGATGCTGTGGAGGAGCAGGTGTTTGAGAGGCGGCTGGGCGGGTTTTCGTCATCGGCCCCCGAGGCGTGGTGCTGTGGTGTTGAGAAGCTAGACGGTGGACTAGGCCCATGGTGCAGCAGCACAGCGAGTGGACTGCGGGCGCGTCCATGGGCAATACTTCCGGCCTTCCCAGGTCGGCCAGGCAGTATCAGCGTTTGCGAGTTGTTATCAGCAGCAGCTGGTGCCCCTCACTTTCCCCGCAACGGTTTTCCCAACGTGCAGCGACGCCCTGGCAAGGCAAGCACGTATCGGAGGAGAAGGCATTTTACGAGGCGCCTGTCGCCGTGTAGCACAGGGATTCGCAGCAGTGGGCCACGCGAGGCCGACTAGCAACGGTCCAGGCGTGCCCGGCGCCTTCTGTTGGGATGTATGCCGATCAACCGAGGGTTCTGCTGCAGCTATTTCGACGGCCTTGGCTTGTCGGTAACGGGGGTGCAGACGCTCGCTGGTGGATCTGTTGACGAAGACGTCGACGGCTGGTCCTTTGACGGGCTGTCTCTGGTGACGTCCAGAGCCGCGCTGGCGGCGTCGCACGGCTGGCCATGGGCAGCAACCGGTAGCCTTGACGCACCGCCTGGACGAAAGCGTCCGGGCCCTCTTTTAGGGTTTCCAAGGGTGGGTGGCTACAGAATTCCCTTTCCAAGCTTGCGGGGGCGCCGTAAAAGGGACTAGCCTTTCGCGCACCCACGGGCCTCGAAGCTTTTGCTCGCAACGCCATCCGCGATCTTGCAGCCTCTGTTCTTCGTTCCTCCTCTCCTCCAACACTCGCCCCGCGCCGTCCGCCCACATCGCCCTCAATCTCCCGCCGCGCCCGCTGCCCTTGCGTTGCCATCCGAGCATTCCTGCGGGCCGCACCACAACAACCCCCACGCCGCCGTCCTACTTCTCGAGCGCGCCGCCACAGGGACGCATGTCGGGCACGAGCCGAGGGCTATCCGCGGAGGGAGTTTGGCAGCAGGATATTGCTACTGGCGTCTCGCCGTGACCGACGCTGAGGCATTGAGCCTCCGCGAACCTGCCCCTATGGCTACAGACGTGCTCTCCCACCCGCCCGAGCCCACGCCCTTCCACGGCCCAATTCGCTCGCCCTCGTCGACCTCGCTGGCCTTCAACGACTACCCGTCAATACGCAGGAACCAGTGCTCGCTGCCCGACCTGCGCTCGCCGTCGCTTAGCTCCTCGCGCTCCTCGTCCCTCCATTCCACGCCCGCCAGCAGCCTCTCCCTCGACACCAAGTCGGACGAGTCCAGCAGCGAGGACGATGGCCTGTCCTTTCCAAACTACAACACGGCGCGCCAGTACAGGAAGGGCCTGCCGGGCCCCGACCCGGACTTGTCGAGACCCACAGCCGCAGCACTCCGGCCAGCGTCGCTGCCCTCGCCGCCCCCCAGCGACGGCCTTTCCTCAGACACCCCTTTGACCACACCAGACCCACTGCACATATCGGAGGATGACACGGCAGTGCGGAAAGAGCCCTCGCACCACGTCGACTACCTCTCGTACGAATGGCGCGAGGAGGACATTTGGTCCTCTTGGCGGCACATTGTAGAGCACCGCAATGTCTATGGCGAGCGTTCTCGGCTCGAAAATGCGTCGTGGAGGACGTGGGCCAAGGCACAGTTCAAGCTGAAGACTGTGTCCCCTGAAACGCTGAATTGGTGCGTCTCGATCTCCTCGATCGGCACCCCTGTCATGGGGTGCCGATCATCCCCATCCGTGCACGCAGCTGCCAGGTTTTTGTTCTCGAATGGCACTAACGAGTCGCATAGGCTAAAAGATGTCGACGTGACTTGGTTGTACGGGCCCATGCAGCCTGCATCGAATAGATTCTGCTCGCAACAGAACTCCGCCCCAGTCAGTCGCTTGTCCAAGACAAACTCGTTTGTCAATGGCGTCAAGAAACCGATTCTCAAGAAGCGCAGCATGTCAGAAGCCATGCTGCAGAAGTCGATATCCTCTTCATCATTAGTCCAGCAGGCTGCAGAGTCAGTGCAGGCCCAGCAGAAGACTGGTGCTACTCTGGAGCTTCGGAGGCCCCGGCCAATCATTGGCCGAGTAACCCCTGAATTCCCAACAGCCTCCACCATGTCGCGTGGCCTCTTGTGGGAGGGCACGGACTACTTCTCATCAAAGTCCACGTCAGGTCTCCATACGCCAGATCACGGGGAGAAGAAGCACATTCGGTTTGATGACAACGTGGAGCAGTGCATTGCCGTCGAGTGCAAAGACGCCGACGACGATGAGGACGACTACAACCACAACCCTTGGGCCAAGTACCATGACGACGATTCTTCATCTGACGAGGGCGTTGTCATGATGAAGCGCTCAAGAAAGAAAAGGCCGTTGTCACGGACAGCATCAACGACCAGCATCAGCAGCGATAACAAGACTATCGCTAAGCTTCCATCCACGACTCTCAAATACAGGACAGACTCACCTGATGTCACAGAACAACACCCTTCTCATTCGCTTGGATTCTGGCGACAGAGGGACCGTCTGTCCCCCTCGCCTTCACAAGAAACACTGAAACCATCTAACCCATCAAGAAACTTTCTGCTTGCAGAGGACGACGAAGAGGGGGATGCGTTCTTCGATCCTTCTAGCGCTTATGGAGGCAAGCGACCCAGCACTCCGACCGCCTCAGACCCATACTCATTACGTTCCAGCAACTCATTAGCATCGCTGGAATCCAGTGGCCTCCGAAGAACAGCGTCCGGGATGTTCATGCCATTCGAGGACAATGAGGAGGATCCTCCACCACCTGGATTCATAGGACGAGTGGTAGACACGGTGAATACGGCGCGGGATATTGCTCATGTAATATGGAATGCGTCGTGGAAGGATTAGCACATTGATTTCAGCGCATGGCGTTTGTGGGCTCTTTTGCGACATTACTTTTGATCAGCGGGCATTCAAATTCGGTTTACATATTACGGTCTGGCTCTGGCGGCGGTGTCACCACCGGCCTCGATTTGAGGCTTCGTTTGCACTTGCATTCGCGGGACTGTGGATTTAGTCCTGTCCCAGAATCGATAATATATACGTTAATCATCATCATGAGCATCATCAGTTGCAGTAACCGTACGTGAAACGCACATGGTTGCCGAGAGGGAATGAAATGCTGGGGGATTTCAGAACGACTTAAATGGTGTTCGTGCAGCAAGGTATAGGCTGTGTACAATCGCCTTGAGTATTGCGAAAACGTGCAGGGCTTATATTGTCGCTCATCTGCGAAAGTGGGGCCGGATGCCAGCGTCAATTACGAATTGGGGTCAATTTTGTGGAGCATGCTCTTCGATGGATCAATTGGGTCTGGCAGTTGGGACCTTGGACAGATAATTAGACCCAAAACTCGTGCAATGCTGGCAAGCTGTGGAGTGTGTGTGGTTACGTATCATCATTGCGACCACACATGCTTACCCCGACTATCGAGGCCCCGCAAGTGTAACCGGTACCGAGCACGACCGCAAGACAGTCGGAGTGATCACGTGGATACGACGCCTGACGCATGAGGGCTAGTCGCTGGGTGAGTCCTGCTGAATGCGATTGCTATCGGCTGTCTCAGACATTGGCAACAGTTGATGCAAAGGTTTAAGGTTCATCTTATACTTTGACCGTTAGCGAGGTTGCTAGGGTTTCGTTATGGGGAAGGCTCTCTCTCTCTCTCTCTCTCTCTCTCCCTCCCAAAGGATGGAGGAAGGCGTTGACAGACTCAATTGGGCAGGTAGATTGGGATAAACTCCAATACAGGCTGCGTTTGATCAATTTCCGAGGTGAATCCAAAAAAGGCCAGCTGTCACGTCAGTGAGGCTCTTCTCCAAGTTTCTAGAGGTATTGCGCATGGGCGGACACGGGCCTAACCAATAGGAGATAAAGTGAGAGCCCGCGGCCCGCTTGCTATGGAAGTTGACACGTTCGCAGCTTCCCACCCGCATTTATTTATCAACGGCAGCACCCCAATCTTCTTTGCCGACATCCTTTTTCTCAACCTCAATTCTTCACAAGCCCTCTGCTCTTCTCTAGACAGCAGGCAAGCACAATGCGTTTCGCAATTGGTGCCACGGTCGCGCTCGCTGCCGCCATTGTGCATGCAGACGATGCAAGCTCCGCTGAGGCCGAGTCATCTACCGCGACCTCTGTCGCAAAGCCCACCTTTACTGTGAGTACCCGTAGTGCCTTGTACCACTCGCTCAATGCTGATCTTCTTTGCGTAGCCCACCAAGCTCAAGGCTCCTTTCCTAGAACAGTTCACAGACGACTGGGAGTCCCGATGGAAGCCATCGCACGCGAAGAAGGATGTCAAGGCCGACGATGAGGAGTGGGCGTACGTTGGTACTTGGTCTGTTGAGGAGCCCACCGTGCTCAAGGGAATGGAGGGAGACAAGGGCCTGGTCATCAAGGACAAGGCCGCCCATCATGCCATCTCTGCCAAATTTCCAAAGGCCATCAACAACAAGGGCAACACCCTTGTCGTTCAGTATGAAGTCAAACTTCAGGGTAAGTAGCATGCAGGATGACGCAGCTTTTCTGGCGTACTAAGAATTGTTTACAGACGGCTTGGAGTGCGGTGGTGCCTATATGAAGCTCCTCCAGGACAACAAGGCTCTTCACGCCGAGGAGTTCTCCAACAGCTCCCCATACGTTATCATGTTTGGTCCCGACAAGTGCGGTGCCACCAACAAGGTAAGAGCTTATACCAATCTCCAGACTCGGGCGAATGCTCACAATCACAGGTTCACTTCATCTTCCGCCACAAGAACCCCAAGACTGGCGAGTATGAGGAGAAGCATCTCAAGAACCCTCCCATGGCCCGCATTGTCAAGACCTCGAGCCTCTACACCCTCATTGTCAAGCCCGACAACAGCTTTGAGATTAAGATTGACGGCGAGTCCATCCGCAACGGAACCCTCCATGAGGATTTCACTCCCTCGGTTAACCCCGCTGAGGAGATTGATGACCCCAACGACAAGAAGCCCGAGGACTGGGTTGACGAGGCCCGCATCGCTGACCCCGATGCCACCAAGCCTGAGGACTGGGATGAAGACGCGCCATTCGAGATCGTCGACGACGAGGCTACCATCCCCGAGGATTGGCTCGAGGATGAGCCTACCACCATTCCCGACCCTGAGGCTGAGAAGCCTGAAGACTGGGATGATGAGGAGGATGGTGACTGGATCCCACCCACAGTTCCTAACCCCAAGTGCGACGAAGTCTCTGGCTGCGGCAAGTGGGAAACTCCTATGAAGAAGAACCCTGCCTACAAGGGCAAGTGGACCGCTGAACTCATTGACAACCCGGCTTACAAGGGCGTATGGGCTCCCCGAAAGATCAAGAACCCTGATTACTTTGAGGACAAGACCCCAGCCAACTTTGAGCCCATTGGCGCTGTAAGTTTTGCCATGAACACGTGCACAAGTAAGATGCTAATTCCATGGTAGATTGGCTTCGAGATCTGGACCATGCAGAACGATATCCTCTTTGACAACATCTACATCGGACACTCGATTGACGACGCGGAGAAACTCAGGGCCGAGACTTTCGACCTCAAGATTGCCGCTGAGAAGGCCGAGGAAGAGGCCAATAAGCCCAAGGTTGATGATACTCCCAAGTCGACTTCGGACCTTTCTTTCAAGGACGACCCAGTCGCGTTCGCCAAGGAGAAGCTCAACCTCTTCATCGAGATCGCCAAGCGTGATCCCGTTGAGGCCATCAAGAGCGTTCCCGAGGTTGCCGGTGGTATTGGTGTCTTCGCTGTCACCATTCTCGTTCTCCTCGGATCCCTCTTCATTGGCTCTGGTGCCGCTCCTTCGCAAGAGCAGGTCAAGGCTCAAGCAAAGAAGGCCAAGAACGTCGCTGCGGATGCCAAAGACAAGGCCGCTGAGGCTGTTGCGACTGGCGCTGAGAAGGCTCAGGCTGAGGTCAACAAGCGCACTACCCGCTCCACTGCCTCGTAGATGATGAAAAATTGAAGACGGAGGCTTGACTGAAGAGGTTGTGTTGAGAGGTGCAGAAAGCACGGCGAATGATCAAAAAGGATTACCCAATGCCATAATTCAGGATTTCAGGAATCATTAGCTACAAATCGTTCTGGGGATAACGGCGCTATGACAGTGTATTATAGTCTTCGTCTTTGCAAAATGATTAATGCAGCGGCCATGAGCATAGATCCGCGGATATCAAATACAGGAAGACATTTGATTCTAATCGTAACTCGTCTTTCGCTCGACAAGTGTGGTTAGTGCCAGAGAGCGGATATGAGCGGCGCACATAGACGCTGTACACGCCGCAAACTGCTGGAGTCGCACGGAGCGGGGCACCCGATTTGACCTCGGGAGTCCGACTCTGGAGCTTCGGCCAAGCGCAACGGGCAATCCGGAATCTGTTTCCCTGAACAGTCCAGAACATCCGTGAGCAACCTTTTTGCCTTCTGTGCGAAGTCTTCTTCTGCGTCGCGCTGTCCTTCCTCATAAAACTTCTTTTGCTCCTTTCTTTGTGGTTTATTGAGCTGCCACATTCCCCCACATCCATTCGGCAGTTGCTCTCGCAGCAATATGGCATCCCGCCGAGCTATCGCACGTATCCCGACGCTGACCGCTCGCTCATCCCTCACTCGCGCAGCTCCTCTTTGCACCAGAATGTCGTCGCCAAACAGCTTTAACAAAGTGGCTGCACGGCGGTTGCATGCCACTGCGCAGCACCTGAAGCCAGCAGCATCTGCCGTGGCCGAGTCGTATCCCATGAACCATGAGCAGATACAATCGCCCGCAGATACGCAAAACTTCCTCGACAACCAGTTTGTGCCCTCGAAAGCATCACAATGGATTGAGTTGCACGACCCTGCGACCAACAACTTGGTAACACGCGTTCCCCAGAGCACAGATGCCGAACTCAAGGCTGCCGTCGACAGTGCCGAGAAGGCATTCAAGCCGTGGAGAGACACGAGCTTGCTGCACAGGCAGCAGATCATGTTCAAGTACACACATTTGATTCGAGAGAACTGGGACAGGTTGGCTGCTAGCATCACGCTGGAGCAGGGCAAGACCTTTGCTGACGCGAAGGGCGATGTGCTCCGTGGTCTGCAGGTTGCAGAAACTGCCTGCGGTATCACTACCCAAATGACTGGCGAGGTCCTCGAGGTTGCAAAGGATATGGAAACACGCAGCTACAGGGAGCCATTGGGTGTTGTCGCTGCCATCTGCCCTTTTAGTGAGTAAATTACCCACTTGGTAGCGTGGCCGCACTAACGTTCTACCCCAGACTTCCCCGCCATGATTCCCCTCTGGACTATTCCCATCGCGGCCGTGACTGGTAATACCGTTGTCATCAAGCCCTCCGAGCGTGACCCGGGTGCCTGTATGATCCTTGCTGAGCTTGCTGAGAAGGCTGGCTTCCCCGCAGGTGTCGTCAACATTGTCCACGGTTCTGCGAAGACTGTCGACTTCATCCTCGACGAGCCCCGCATCAAGGCTGTTAGCTTTGTTGGCAGCAACAAAGCTGGAGAATACATTTACTCGCGTGCCTCGGCCAATGGCAAGCGAGTCCAGGCCAACCTGGGCGCTAAGAACCACGCTGCAGTTCTCCCTGATTGTAACAAGAACCATGCTTTGAACGCCATTGCCGGTGCTGCTTTCGGTGCCGCTGGTCAGCGATGCATGGCTTTGAGCACTTTGGTCATGGTTGGCGAGACTAAGGACTGGGTTCCTGAGATCGCTGAGCGTGCCAAGGGCCTTCAGATGAATGGTGGCTTTGAGGAAGGTGCGGATCTTGGACCCGTCATCAGCCCGCAGTCAAAGAAGAGGATCGAAGAGCTCATTGCCAGCGCCGAAGAGGAGGGTGCTACTATCTTACTTGACGGTCGTGGCCAGAAGCCACCGTCTGAGAAGTACGCCAACGGTAACTGGGTAAGATTATGTTAATTGAGTAAATGATTCTATACTTACACTTTATCCAGATCGGCCCTACCATTATCGCGAACGTCAAGCCTCACATGAAGTGTTACAAGGAGGAGATCTTTGGCCCCGTCCTCGTTTGCTTGAACGTTGAGAGTATCGATGAGGCCATTCACATGATCAATGCCAACGAGTATGGCAACGGTACCGCCATCTTCACCCGCTCAGGTGCCACTGCCGGTCGCTTCCAACGCGAGATCGAGGCTGGCCAGGTTGGTATCAATGTCCCCATTCCCGTCCCTGTAAGTTTACACAAGTATCTGTTCCAGCCATGTTGGAGTGATTGCTAACAATTCTTAGCTTCCCATGTTCTCTTTCACTGGTAACAAGAAGTCGGTCGCGGGCGGCGGCGCGAACACCTTCTACGGCAAGCCTGGTCTACAGTTCTACACTCAGCAGAAGACGGTGACGAGCCTGTGGAGGAGTGAAGATGCTGTTGCAACCAAGGCATCTGTCAACATGCCCACACACAGCTAAATATGGATAAATTGAGCGTTCCACCATAAAATTGGCGTACATTTGCTGGAGCTTTGGAGATGTCAAAATGCATCTTATCTACGGTATTGTCTGTTTCTTAGCAAAATTTGGCGAACCATGAATCCATTATGGATTTTCTGCAGATTACGCAGGCTCAAAAGCATTACGTAGAGCTCTCCATTACATGATGCCATTTCCTATTTTTTTTTTGGAAGAAACAATGGTGATGCGTGACAGACCCACAGCTTCGAGAAGACGCAGACGTTGGCGACGCCGCTCGGGAGGGTGTGGAGCGCTGCCACGCTGAAACGTGAGGCGCCGTCAGCAAGGACGCCCCAAGCTTCCGGTCTCCACATAAAGGCCGGCTTTAAGCCTGCACACCCGCATCATCGATGTCATGATCGCCATTGAACCGCACTTTTTTTTAGGGCATGGGATTTCCGCTGTGAATGCTGTGTTTGGGAGGGATTGGATGCAAGACCCAGGGGGCAACTGGCACTAGTCGAGTATGGGCCCGAATGTCTTGGAATGTATATGCATCACCCACACTTGCGTCCTAAATGGGAAGGCTGGTGTGGTTTGGTGTATTGCTGACGCTGTAGCGCAAGCTGCAGCGCGATATCGTGACAGCGCGATAGCGCTGACGACTGCTTTGGGCCCATTGCTGCGGTGCACGCCTCATTGATAGTGCATCAGATCTATTTAGTGCGGGGCCACAGCAGAGCGCTGGATGAGCAGCCATGTGGCTGCGGTTGCTGTGGAGGCTGGGATGGGGGGGCGGGCGAGTGAGCTGGAGAATGGAGGAGCAAGGACCGCATTCCGAAGACAAGCCATCTAAATTTTGCCAACGTTAACGTAACGGTGGCGAGGTCGTAGCCGTTGCCACAGAAATTCAAACGTCCCCTGCTCGAAAAGGGTCAATTGTTTGTCCTGTGAAGTCTGCGCGCGGCGGCTTCAAAGAGTATCCACACAATCGCACCACGGCCGCTCCATTCGTGCATGGTTGGGTTATCGCTTTGCACCGCACACATCCGCCCCCCAGTTCTCCGGCGCAATTCATGTTTCAAAGGCGGGTCGCTGCGTACCTAGCCGGCAGATCGCTTATGATTGGAGCGGCGAGTTCTCCAGCCTGAGGACGCGCGGAGTGAAGGGCTGGCCCGCCATTGTTGAGCAACTCGTCGCTGGACTCGTACCTACCCGCTGACTCTGTTCTAAACCTCCCCCCAGCGGTCGCTCGTTTTTCTCGCTGCTCCCTACAACGCCGCCCGACGCCCGCCATCTGCGAGTGCCGTCGACATTGACGTCTCACTTTCTTGTTGTTCTCGCTACCCACTCTTTCCTGAGCAGCCAGGATCCACGCCTTGACCACATCGCATCACGTCCGCTGCGCCCTGATCCACAACATTGCAGACAGTCGCTACGCCAGCTCCGCTATACCCGCTCACCAACCTCATACTGTCGTTAGCTCCCCTCAGATTTGCACAAGAACAGGGTTACTTCGTCCCTAGCCATGGAACAACCCCAGCAGCAAGCGCGTCCGCGCTCAAAGTCCACCTTTAGCTTTCATAGCGACAAAAGCCGCAACACTCCTTCTAGCCCTAGGCACGAGAGAAAAGAAAGCGCCAGCGATAAGAGAAAGACGCACTACGATCCCACTACCAAAGCAAATCCGAACGCTGCTATGGAAGAAGCACAGCCCAGTATGACATAATCTCTCCAGTCTCCACTGCGCGCCCGTGTTTACAACGTCTTTGCTAACACTCTGCAGTCGCCGCTGCGCTTGAGAAGCCTACTCTCCAGTCTCTCCGATCATTCCAGCACACTGATTCCGCCGGCAATCCCATTGGTGAGCCGACCCTACTCAAGTTGTGCAGCAACGAGCGATTGTCTAACGAGCTCTAGTCGACCCCGATCTCTCCAATCCCACGCGCTCGCGATGGGAACGCCCGCTCGATACCATTCGCTCCTTCGAGGCAGCGATCGATGGCGAATACAAACGCAGAGCGCAATCCATGCGCGCCGACCAGACTGATATCATGAGTGGCTACGGAAGCCGAAGGAGCAGCTACTACGGAGGACACGACCAGAGCCGCTTCTCCCGCGCCAGTTACTATGGTCATGGACAAAACACTCGCGATAGCTACGATAACGGCTATGGCATGGGCGGTCCTGTCGGCGGACCGCAGCAACGGATGCGATACGGCAGTCGCATGCAGTCTGACTCTGGGTGGAACAGGCCTAATGGCAACAACGTGTATCCTGTCAATGGCTACCAGCAGTCGCGCGACACAGTGAACACCAATGGTTCCAACGGAAGTCACAGTGATGGTCCGTATTCAAACGAGCCCAGTAGCGAAAATAGCTCCATCGAGCGAGGTGTGCCTGTCAAACCGCCGCAGCCGGACTTGGGTGAACAGTATGGTTTCAATGGTTTTGGCCGAGGACCCATCCTAGAAGAGTACGCCCAAGGACCCTCAAACGGCGGATACTTCCAGCAACAACCTCAACAACAACAATACAATGGTGCGATGGGTGGCCCCCCATCACCACCGAAGCACATGACGCCACCTGCACCAATCAAATTGAACAGCTCTGGACCATCTGCCGCCAATACAGGCAGGCCAAACGTATTGTCTAAGAACAGTGATGATAAGCGGCGGAGTTGGTTCAAGAGGCGGTTCAGTAAGGACTAGAAGTGCCTTGCGGAAGGATAGTGTTCATTGGGAGGAAAGGGCCAAGCGGGTTTTATGAAGTGATGCAGATTTTTCAGCTTCTATCGTGTGAAAGCTTTTTTTGGGATATATTGGTATAAGCGGGGTTTTTGAACAGAGGTGTTGCAGGTACGGAGGGCAGCGCCCTGGACCGGAATGACACGACATTGGTATCTCATGATGATGATGGAAGGGGACCACCTGAGCTCGAGAGCCATATAGCCGAGCCATTCTTATCCACGTCGCACACTTGTGGACCTGGGACACGACGTGGAGGGGATATAACGGAGTTTTGGGAATGCGAACGGCTAGCAATGCCGCAACTGTCACTCCTTGAGGATCGAATGTGCTACAGTAGAAAGCAGCTCATTCAATGTGAGCCAGTAATGCGGTAATCGTAATGGTTTGGCGAGCACGTAGTGGCTTTCATTGAAGACTTTGTGATGTGACATGATGCATTGACATCAACGGAGGCTACCATTATACTTTCATACGTTTTACAATTTCTTCTTCGCTTGCTCTGCCAGTTCCTGCTGCTCTTCTTGGTCATCTTTGAACGCCATAACAACATAGGCGATTAGAACCACATTTGCCATGAGTGCTGCTAAGCCGCCTGCGTAGGTTGCATTACCTAGTGGCCAAAGATCAATATAACATCAGATGGAAGGGGAGATTGGCCTACCTCCGAACACGAATTTGACTGAGAAAAAGTATGTGCCAATTGGCAGAGTGATCATGGCAAATGTAAAACTCATGAGCTTCCAGATGACAGATCTTTGCTTGAGGTATTAGCTCGTGCTTCGCCGAACTGCAGAGGGAGTGCGACTCACGTAGGCACTGCGGGGGAAATATTCGAAGGCCCTGGGGGTCCCCTCCCATCATTCTCGAGATACGGCTTCTCGCCATCGACATTTCTTCTTGTAGTCATAGTGAGGGCTGATATGTTGTTAGAGGCAGGTTGGGTGAACCACAAACCACTGGCTTCAGTCGGCCGAATCCAGCAAGGTAATGGATGGCCCGAGCGCCAGGAAACGCGAAAGCGCGTCGGTGAAGTGAATCCCGGCTCAACTTTTTGGTGATCCCCGCCACAGGCCCTCGTTTCTTTACATCACACTGCACAGGGGCGCGACCATGCCTTAGGCTTTGTCCACGTCCTCGCGTCTTTGTTTATCACCTTTGGCCATTGTTTTTCTTTACTGTTGTCGCGGTCTACCAACACTGACGGCAGTCGCTACGCCTTCCTCGACCTCAGCCCGCAATTATACTTCGCCTACACCATGTATCGTCGCGACCCTATACTGTCTTCCTCGCCGCCGCCTAGTGCATCGCGTTCACGGTCAGGTAGCCCAGACCAGGTGCAAGGAACATACGCCACCCAACCCACGCAGATCCTCGAATCTCGCTCGCCCTTCTTCGCTGCGCCTACTACTACGCAACCGACGCTCCCACTCACGCCACGCGCGAACCGGATACAGCCCATCGAAGTGTCGCAATTGCAGGTCCCACGTTCATCTCCTGCCGCTGAGCGCTACTCCTCTCCCGCCCCCATGTCGCAACCGCAGTCGCAGCGTCCGTTTGGCTTCTACAGCAATCCAATGGCACCGCCTGGCACGTCCTTTTTTCCACCACAAGCCGTTCGCAAGCCGGTCTTTGATCTGACTTCGGACGACCCTCCCGTTGAACCGGATCCAGACGAGGATGAGTCGGAGCGTAGGTCGAACATACCACTATCAAAGGTCGAGCTAAGTTCACGGACCTCGAGGGTAGAGGAGACACCTCAAAAACCGACATGGGACCTGTCTAGTTACTCGTACAATCCCAACAATACGAACGATGCTTCGCGAAAACGCGGCGGCGACGACGACTATGGCTCAAGCACTCCACCGAAAAAGCAAAAGCCTCTACCGCGACAAGGGGGTCCTTCACGCGCCATGCCCGTGGATCTGACCGAGGATGAGAAGATGACCTTGAGTGACATACCAGACTTCCTTTTGAAGCGCAAGACGGAGCGGTTACAGGCCATTTTCCCCAATCGATCTGTCAAGCAGTTGTATGAGGCGTTGATCAAGAAGAAGGGTCATTTCGACGATGCCTGCGGCTACCTTGCTGAACAAGACTCTGAGGACGAACTGCTTAAGTCGCCAAAGATTGGTGTAGCACGAAGCACGACGAACGATGCTACAGTGAAGAAGACGGCACAACGTACACTTAATGCGCCCGTCAAGTCATTGGCCGAGAAATACTCGCGGCCCTCAATATCAACACAATCGTACAATACACCCAGCACTATCGCAAGCCCGATTGTTATAGACGACGAGCAGCCGAAACCAAAACGTCGACTTGTACGTGGTCGGCGCAATCGTTCGCCTTCTTCCTCGCCTGCTTCGCCTCCTCGGCCGCAGGTCCAGACGCAGAAGCAGTTGAAGATTGTCATATCAGATGATGAAGACATCGATGAAGGCGTAGTGGAGGTCATTGATGATGATTCTGATGCTGAAATCTCAGCCCCGGAGCATCGATTTGAGGCGACAAGCTTGCTCAATTTCTTCAACACATGCACTGTGGAAGCAATGGTCGATCTCTCAGGCCACAAAGAGGAAGAGATACGTGAAATCTTGGACCAGCGCCCGTTCGCGTCGTTGGATGCTATTCGGGACCTTCACGTGGATTTACAGCAAAAGAAAGACACCAAAAAGAAGGCCCGCAAGCCTCGTGTAACATTTGGTGCCCGGCTTGTGGAAGCTGCTGAAGACATGTGGGACGCTTATTCGACCATCGACTCAGTCGTCCAACAGTGCGAGGAAAAGGGCAAACCCATGTTGGCCGGGATGGCTCGTTGGGGTATCAACATCTTTGGCGCTTCCAAAGACGGAGAATTGGATGTCACAACGCTGGACGAGCATAGCGACTCCAGCTCTACCCGCGATTCGGGCTATCACACCCCTCGAAGCGGGCACGGGAGTGACGCGGAAGATATCAATGTTCGCAAAACTGCCAGCCGTACAAAACTTTTGGCACAGCCTTCCATTATGAACGACGATATTGAGCTCAAAGACTACCAGGTCGTCGGCCTTAATTGGCTCAATCTCCTGTGGCAACATGGAATTTCTGGTATCCTGGCTGACGATATGGGTTTGGGCAAGACTTGCCAGGTCATTGCTTTCCTCTCGCACCTCAAGGAGCAGAAAGTCGGCAAACCAGCGCTCATCATCGTGCCAGGTTCGACTCTGGAAAATTGGTGTCGTGAGTTCGAGCGTTTTTCCAAGACAATCATCTTCCAACCGTACTACGGCGCGCAAGCTGAACGTAGCGAACTGCAGTACAATATTCTGGACAACATTGATAATGGACAATGTGATGTTATTATCACAACGTACGACTTGGCATTCAGACCTGCTGATAATCAATTCCTGCGAAAGTGCAGGCCCGAGGTGTGCATCTTTGACGAAGGTCACGTCTTGAAAAACGCCAACACACTACGGTACAAGAGTCTGATGCGCCTCAATAGTGCCCGATGTAGGATTCTTCTCACCGGCACGCCGCTCCAGAACAGTTTACAGGAACTCATGTCGATTCTTGGTTTCCTTATGCCTAAAGTCTTCTATGGGGGCACGGATGACGATAACATCCAAGAAATGCTGCAGGTCCTGTTCAAGCACAAGGCCAAGGTCACAGAGAGCGACTCTCACAGCTCGCTCCTTTCTGCGCAGCGCATCGAGCGGGCTCGCACAATGCTGACGCCCTTCATTCTCCGACGGAAAAAGGCACAAGTGCTCAAACACTTACCAAAGAAGACCAGCCGCGTCGAGTACTGTGAGCAAACCAAGACGCAGAAGCAGCTGTACGATGAGCAGCTTGAGCGCCAGCGTAAGATCTTGCAGGATCGAGCAGCCGGTCTTCTCGTCAAGGATCATGCGAATGTGATGATGAAGCTTCGTCAGGCTGCTATTCATCCACTGTTGTTCCGTCATCGTTACGATGACAAGAAGATCCGACAAATGTCGAAGGCTTGTTTGAGAGAAGACACGTTCGCTGAGAGCAATCCCGATATCATCTACGAAGAGCTCCAGCTATACCAGGATTATCAATGCCACCAACTCGCGACCAAATACCCTGGAGCGCTTAAGAAGTTCCAACTGCAGAAGAAGGAATGGATGGATTCTGGTAAAGTTGTTAAGCTGCTCGAGCTTCTCAAGAAATACAAAGAGAATGGCGATCGCGCCCTCGTCTTCTCACAATTTACTTCAGTGATGGACATCCTAGGCTGGGTCTTTGACGATCACGATATCAATTTCATGCGCATGGATGGCTCAACACCCATTGCCGAGCGGCAGAGTCTGATGGACGTCTTCTACCAGGACGAAAGCATACAACTCTTCATGATCAGCACAAAATCTGGTGGTGCAGGTATCAATCTTGCCTGTGCCAACAAGGTCATCATCTTTGATTCCTCATTCAACCCACAGGACGATATCCAGGCCGAGAACCGCGCCCATCGCGTAGGCCAGACCAGAGAAGTCGAGGTTGTTCGACTTGTTACAAAGGGCACTGTTGAAGAGCAGATCTATGCTCTTGGTATCAGCAAGCTGGAACTTGACAAGATGATCCAGGGAGAGGAATCGGAAGAGCCTGCTGCTGGCAAGAAGAAGAAGGCCGACGCAGACACTGGTGCGAAACTCAGCAAGGCGGAAGAAGCAGGAATCGAGGCTGTTGAGCAGATGTTACTGGAGCAGATGAAGAAGGATTCAGATAACAAGGGCAGCGATGTAAAGGAGCAGTTTCTAAATGGCTTGAAGAAGGCGGGTTTGGATGTCAGCGCTGCTTGAGCGAGCGAGACGGCGCCACAGTTTGCTCATACAATCTAGCTTAAGCGGATGGCATGGGATGTTTGCACTAGCCACGGGCTTGCCATAACGCCTGGATTGTAGGGATATTGGCATACACAAGGTGATTTGAGTATTTCAATTTTGTAAAGCATAGCGTTGGCGTATTTTAAGACGGGCATACCCGTGTGTCAATCGCCATGGGTTAGTCGATCCAGGGGGCGTTAGCCACAATCACACGTTCACCATATCTCCCCTGTTTTATACTCTGGTTGATATCGTATCCAACTGAGATCAGAAACCTCACTCTACAAACATCAGGCAGCGTGGAAATGTCATGGAATTAATTAACTCGCTCATGCATGCTTCCTCCCAAGATGATTGTCTGTAAGTTATCATATACAGCAGTAGAATAGAGTACTTATTTCTTTGCGCTCACGCCTGCCTTGTTGGCGGCTTTTGGGTCCTGCTTCTGTGTCTTGGCGGCGACGGCGGGTTTCGCCTTCTCCTTTTCCTCCTCTGAGCTCTCTTCTTCACTCTCTTCTTCATTGTCATCATCATCGTCGTCATCCTCTTCCTCTTCCTCTTCCTCTTCTTTCTTTGAAACCTCCTTCTTGGCTACGACCTTGGGCTGCGTCTTTTTTACTTCCTCTTCACTCTCTTCCTCCTCACTCTCCTCTTCATCATCATCATCGTCGTCGTCGTCTTCACTGCTCTCCTCCTTGGTTGCTGCCTTGGGCTTGGCCGCTTTCTCATCCTTCGCCGCCACCACCGCCTTATCCTCCTCTTCTTCCTCTTCCTCCTCTTCCTCCTCACTCTCTTCTTCCGAGCTCTCCTCTTCCGCTGGACTCTCCTTCTTCGCCACTCCCTGGGCCTTCGTGTCCTTCGTTACCTCCTTGGCTTTCGTGTCCCTCTTCCCCTCTTCTGAATTTTCATCTTCCGAACTCTCCTCGTCGTCTTCGTCTTCGTCGTCATCATCATCTTCCTCTTCTTCACTACTTTCTTCCTTAACCGCCGTCGCCTTCTCAACTTTCTTGATTTCCCCCTTACTTGTTTCACCAACGGGCGCTTTCTGCGTTGTAGATATTGGGCCTGAGTTCAAGGCTGGGTTTGCAGCGTCAGCGTGCATCGAAGGAGGAGCGTGTACGGGTTTTTGTAGATCAGAGAGCTTTGGTAGCTTGGGCTGCGCCAGTGCTGGCGCTTTTGTGCTTCCGGCTGCTTTGGAGGTAGCGGGAGTTGGTGTTTGAGGCAATGGTATTGAGCGAGGAGAGAGGATACCGCCTTTCGCAGGACTCTTCACCGGAGTCGCAGAGGTTGGCGTGTTCGTTTTCTCAGTAAGTAATGGGTTGGTTGTCGATATCTTTGCCGGCGCTTGCTTCTTTGAAGCAGCTATCTTCGCAGCTTCAGCACCTAATTGACGAATCGCGAGGTTCTGCTCTGAGCTCGGTGGCGCCACAGTCTCCTTCTTTGTAGCCGTGGACGAAGATGCAGGTGCGGCAGCAGGCGGTGCAGCAGGTTTAGCGGGTAGAGCCGTGAATGCCGTGGTGACACCTAATGCTTCTCTTATCTCATCGTATTCATTCCACTCCTCGATCTCCTCGATGCCCTGGCTTTCTGTTAGCCTTGCACCCCTACAATAAGCTGGTGGCAGTATGTACCCCAAGAACATATCCTTCCTTGACTATCAGCGGGAGCTTCTTCCCACTGGCTCTTCGCTGGAAGAGCTTCTTTGCTAGCTCATCTGTTGCTGTGTCCTTGTACTTGAACGGGATCTTGTTGGCTTTCAGGATTGTCTCGATGCGCGAGGTAGCTGTGACAATATGTGAAGATCCAGCAGTCAATGATGTGAAGAGGTAGATCGTTGGATCCTTATCGTAGACGCTGAGCTCGGTCATGGCTGTTGCAATGCTTGGGGGGGATACGCTATCGATGTGGATGTACGCAGGGCTTTGGGCCAGGAAGGACGAGCAATGAGGCAATATAGCAAAGGCTTCTTATCTGAACATCAACAAGATTGGAAGATGGCGTGGAGCGACAGTGGTTTCACCAGACTGGAATGCTTCAGAGCGAGGGTGATGCAACGCGGGACCCTGCGTGGCCGATGCGGGGCGCGGAGCTAGGACCCTGATTCTAGTTCTGAAGAAACCATCACTCGAGGAGGGATTGATAATTAAGCATCGAAACTTAAATAGGCCTACTTTATATATGTGTAGGTGTGCTTGCAATAACAGTTCCAAGATAACGACATTAGGTATTATACAAAATCCCAAGGATCATCCAAGCAATAATCAGTACTTCGTTTCCTCAATTGACATTAAGTGACTGGCGTAGGATTGCCATTCGAGTATTTTCCAGCGAGGACAGTCATCAAGGCATCGCTGACCTCGAACTCCTCAAGCACTGCGCCAAAGCTGTGGACAGTGTCAGCAAGGCCACATTCATTGGGAAAAGGTAAACCCACCCGTAGCATCGTACTTTGGCGAGCAGCTCTCCTTTGATCAGTTCGATTTCCTCCTTGGTCAAATCTCTGAACTTTTCGTCTCGCAGGATTTTCGCCCAAGCCATGATTGGCGTAATCTCCCCGTCAAGGGGTAGACGATTGCTGAGATCCAGCAGCTTCAAAAGATCCGGCATCCTAACGTCCGGCATTTGGTGTGGATACTTTTCTTGTGGGCTGTTTACAATATGCGCATCTGGTGGCGCTGTTGCCATAAGCGCGTGCCCGCTAATCGTTTCGTCGGCATCGTGGGCGCGTACCATCAAGAATTGCATGTGGTCCATGCAAGGGCGCTCGAGACTGGAGGACGCAGTCGTCAGCTCGGAGCGCAGACGTTGATGAAACTAGATAACGTACGGACGGCCAAAAGAAAGAAAGGAAAAAGGTGATATAACGAGCGAGGAAAATTATTGTTGGGGTGGAGGAGAAAGATAGGGCGTTCGATCGTACGTTAACACGAAGTCTATCCCGATCTGATCATAATCCAGTCCATTTTGTTGGTGCCGACTTGTTTGCTGGCCTTGCTGTTGCATGTGCAAAGGCTGTTGGCCCAAATTATCGTGGGAGATCGATCCACGATGCTGTAGACTTTGGGGTGGTGATGTATACCCAGTGGATGCTGATCCTGGGCCATAACCTGATACGCTGCCGCTCGAGCTTCCGTACGCTGAAGCTCCTACCTGGGCAATGCCATTGATGGGAGGGGTGGAGAGGTCAAATGAGATGCCATGGGCCATTAGTAGTTCTTTCAGGCGCCGATTTTCTTCTGCGAAAGCGTCTCGTTCCCGTGAAGTAGTAGCGAACGTGTCTTTGAGACGAATGACTTCCTGCTCGAGGGCTTTGATGTACATCTCTTTCCTCTCTCGATGCGTCCTTCAATAAAAATTAGCACATGCCCCTATGACAGTCGATGCACACATTACCTTTGTGCCTGACGGTTCAGTTCCTGTCGCCGGGTCATAGCCGGCTTACTATCTGGCTTAGGGCCTCTCCTCTTCGGCGGTTGGCCATCTGCGCTTGATCAGTACTGCGCGAGAGCAGGTCCCTGGAAATGCCAAACCTCTTGTCGTCTTCTTTTCCGTTAGGCTTTTGAAAAAACCAAACTGCGCTAGCGGACTTTTGGATTCACTGCCTATTGATTGCCATTGCCCTGTACTCTCCATATCTGACGCAAAACCAGCCAAACTACCCCTCCTGCTGCCGCTGATACTCATCTCAGAGAGACATTCCGAAGGCCGGCGGGACGCAGCAGGAGAAGGGTAGTCGTTGGTAGCGCCAGCTGGAGGGTAATCGGGCGCCATGGTTAGCACATGCGCGTCTGGCCAGGACATATAACGATTATGCGACATAATTTTGACTAAGGACGTAGTTAAGGAAATAACGAGTAAAAAAGATTACAATAGGTGTATGTGTAGAGAGCTTGGACGCGATATAACGGTAGAACTGCCGTGTATATGTAGTATATCCTCAGCCCTGAGACAACAGATGGAGGCAACTGTTCGCATACTCGCCTGTTGTCTATGCATCGATGCCAACATCCGGCAAGCATGAAACCCGTGGGTGCACGTGAGCAACCATTATGCTGACCAGGACAATTTCTGCCTTGACGAGACTCATCTTGTCTCCGCAGCGTGCTTCTGAACGAGGAGCACAGAGATACGAAGAGCATCGACAGAAATCGGCCAATGGTGGAAGTTCTCACTCCGGGCCAAGCACAAAATGTGGGAGTCGCGAGGCGAAGACAAAACAAACTCGACTTCAAACGCAGAGCGATTAAAGCATTGGAGTTGCCAAGGAACCAGTCTGAACTTACCACTGCCATTTTGGTAGTCTGTGTCCCCAATTGAGGGGTCGATCTTAATAGTAGCCATGCTATGCAAGTCGCATTAAGGCAACGCGTATACCTTGAGTCCAAACAGTTCACCGCTTTGGCGCGGCTATCGCAGAGAACCGTGGCTTTGGAGTTGACCCCCCACTAAAGGCCTGTCAGTCAACGTTCAACCCCTGCGCACATCCGAAACGTACAGATCGGAGGAGAATTGTGAGCCCTCAACGGTTGGGACCACGCAACGGGGCCGAAGCGAGTTTCTGGAACGACGAAATCAACAAGAGCTCGTGTAAGCTTCTGTTAAACTTCGGCGAATTTGTGCGGGTGATGCTTGACCTTGGGGACGGGCAAAACGGTCGTGGAAGGGGTGTGTAGTGGCACGGGTAGGGAGTGGCTGAAGTACAATTGAGACGTGAGGTGGTGCTCGATGTGTCGCAGATCCGGGGGTCAAATAGTAGGACGGGAGAGGGCGAACGGCCTGACGGCCAAAAGGGAGCCTCGGGAAGAGCTCTTACACTTACAGTGCGATGTTTAACGCAATTCAGCGGCGACTGGTCCCGCAAAGTAATGCGCTCGTGTACGCAACTGAGGTCATTGCACAGCCCCGGCCGGGGATTTGGAATTTCGGCTGGCCGTTAAAGGTA
This sequence comes from Pseudopyrenochaeta lycopersici, assembly GCA_003313425.1. Lineage (NCBI taxonomy): Eukaryota > Fungi > Ascomycota > Dothideomycetes > Pleosporales > Pseudopyrenochaetaceae > Pseudopyrenochaeta > Pseudopyrenochaeta lycopersici. The sequence goes on from NHZP01000008.1 coordinate 861,673, forward strand.
CACGAAGGCGTCAATGCGCGGAGCGAGCCAGACTGCTTCTTAGTCAACCAGAGAGTAGCGCGGCGGAGGTAAGGAGCACAGCGGACTAATTCGTCGCCTCCGTCGAGCTTGGAACGGTCGAGTTGCGGCTCTGCAACAATCTAGAGCTACAAAGGGTCCATGGGCTGTACGCTGCTGTGGGTGGTCGCAACAATCAAGCGGCGAACAATACAGTGGTAGGCAGCTGGGAAGAACACAAAGAGCAACAATTGCAGCTGAGGACACGCAAGACGCTTTATTCTTCTCGTGAAGCGCCCTGGACGGCTGATGCGGGTGCTGACGAGAGGTCGAGGCCTCGCTGCATGCATGCGGGCTTGGGAGCCGGTGCCGCGGCGATCTTGTCCATTGCTGGCCATTCCTGGGATCGCGCCTCAAGGAGGACCCTCCGACGAATTCGGAGGGCTTGTTGAAGGCACGCTCCTTGTCATATGTGCTCGAATCTACATATTTTTAGGATCCTCCGCCACAAGAACGCGACGACCTCGTTGCATTTGCGGGGACGGCCCATCACTAGCAGATTGCATGCCTGCAACGAATCCTCCAGGTGCTTCCGCCCAGCTGGTGTCTGACAAAGCATCTGTTTACCCTTGCCTTGTCTACACATTACATTGCTGCGCGGTTAGTGCCACGAACAGAACATCAAATATGCGACCAAACAGATATCATGCGCAGCTGGACAGTTCTGGTGGAGAATGGGCCGAGTTTCAGATCTCAATTAATTCTTGGCTGCACCTACATGCACGCAGATCTACAACAAAGTAAATCGATGTCTACGGCTTGTTGTCAAGAATATTCTCGATTTCCTCCATGATCTCAGGCGTCAACTTGGAGAGTATCTTGAGAGCGCCACAGTTATCGTGGACCTGCTGCGGCTTCGTTGCTCCGAGGATGACCGTGCTGACATTCGGGTCTATCAGAGAAGGGGGCACGAAGTTAGTGTATGTTCCACAGGCATTTCGACGATAATCACTTACTTTTAGCAGCCCAAGCGAGTGCAAGTTGTGTGGTGGTGCCTCCCAGTTTCTCAGCAATCTTAGACAACTCCTTGACCTTCTTGATCTTTGTTTGACCTTCTTCGCTCTTGAGTGCCTCGATCTTGCTCTTCATCATGTCCGTGTTGTTCGCGAAACGGCTGCCCTCAGGAATTCCGTCATTGTATTTGCCGGTCAACATCCCGGAGTCTAAGGGGCTCCAGATAGTAGTACCGTACGAGTAGTCCTTATATAGCGGTGCGTACTCCTTCTCAAAACGCTCGCGATAGAAAGCATTGTACTGTGGCTGCTCGGCAATGGGTGCGATAAGATTGTACTTCTCCGCAATCTGGGTTGCTTCTTGGATCTGCTCGGCATTCCATTCGCTCGTACCCCAATAATATGCCAAATTCATATGAATGGTTTGCGTGAAAGCTTCGACGATCTCCTTCATCGGCACGCTGCGACAGTGTTAGCATACGCATATAAAGTGACAGCATACTCAACATACTCAGGGTCATGGCGATGAGCGAATACAATATCCACGTAAGGCGTCTGGAGGCGCGCCAGGGAACTCTTAAGGCCCTCAATAATGTGCTTCTTTGAAAGCCCCCTTTAAATCAGTTAGTGCTTGAATGGCTAGAAATGTTTGCCAACATACCTGGTGTTTGGCTCCTTCCGCCTAGTTCCAAAGAATATCTGTTCCCGCCTGTCAGCCTCACCATTGTTGTAGTCCAATGTATGATCTGTTTAACCTTTGTTGACAAGACAAACTCATCCCGTGGCCAAGCCAATTCCTTGAGTGCCTGCCCCATTTCGAGCTCGCACTCTCCGGACGCATAAGTCTCAGCAGTGTCGTAGAAATTGATGCCATTGTCCCAGGCTGCCTGCATACAGTCCTTGACGATGGATCCTTTCTGAGTTCCACCATAGGTGAGCCATCCTCCAAGTGACAGGACTGACACCTTGAGGCCAGCGGGTCCCAGGCGCCGGAACTCCATGTCCTTGGGGTCAAATTTGGATTCTACAGCAGGCATTGTGAATTACGAAGACGATACAATTGTCGAAGACGAACAAGATTTAGCAGAAGAGACAGTAAGGCGATGCTTGTAGGAGTCGAAGCGGATTGCCTCTGTACAATGAGGGGCACGGCGCATTGAGCGCTTGGTGGGGCAAATTTCCAATCGTCATGATGTCAGCCCCAAATGGGGCAGGCGGGAAGGAGGTAAATACGGTAAGTGCCTCCGCGGAAGCGAACATCGGCTGCAAGGGCCCGCCGCATTCGGTTGCGTTCAGCTGAAGCTGAACTCTCTCCAACGACGCAATAACGAGGCGCAATAATAGGCGCTTTCCACCAGCCATGTTCGATGAGTTGATGTGGGGCGAACGCACGAACGCACAAACACAGTATTGGGCGGCCTGTCATCCGCTGGGTGCTTCGGAATCTCTGGTAAGCAACAGTAAGAGCTCATCAGGGCGCGGAAGACCATCATATCTGCCCAGTGATGACCATGTGAGGGAAGGTAGCTGGCTAGTTGTGTTTCCTATCATAAGCTCAATTCGGATCGGATAGGTAGAATTGGCAGAAGCTTGGTGAACTTGACACACTCGTGTGTTTCGAAACACGCCAGCTTCGTGCCAGTTACCCAATCACAGCCACATGGCGCGTCATCACGTGTACGCCCTGTATACCATTGCCAGCAAGGATTGGCAGGCTCTCCACTTTCGTATTGAGAGCACTCAGCCCCTGATAGTGCTCACCGTTACACTAAAGAATGTGCTGGTGCGCTCCATATATTCTACGCCTTCCCTTGGCTCATAACACTGCCTACCTTTACTCCCTCTATTCCCTTTCTTCAGCTTAAGGCTTTGTTATTTTCAGTGCGTTGTCTCTGCTGGTCCAAGACATTCCTTTCAATCGTTTGTTCAAATACCCTTCGCTTCATTTCGAACACTCTCTTCAATCAAACATCTTGACATCCAGACGCCCTTGACCATCTATTGGTACAGCCTCAGAGTGAAATTTAAACCTCGAACACCATCTACAAATCTACAACAATAAAATCATGGGCTTCAAAAGTACAATCCTCCTAGCAAGTGCTTTCGCACTATCCGCCTTTTCCGCGCCTCTGCCAGATTGCCCAGTCACAGAAGCCGACGCTGGCAACACAACAGCCTTGTCCGCCAAGAACCTCATCGCTATTGCGCCTGCAACTGCCTCTTGCACTGGCGCAGACTTCCCAGAGGAATGCGCAGATGCGTCTCGCGCCGCAATCGCTATCAACAAGTCTTTCAAGACCTATGGTATCACGTCAACAGGAGAGCAGGCTGCGCTTGTAGCATACATGCTTTTCGAATCAGGAGATTTCAAGTACAGCAAGAACCACTTTCCGGGCAGACCAGGCCAGGGCACACGAATGATGGCAATGCCACCATTCGTTAAATTGTACGCCACAAGCGCAGTTGGTGCGGAGGCCGTAACGGCAGCAGAGGCAGCTGGAGGAGATGCAGCCTTGAACGCTGTGCTCGCGTTGGTTAACAGTGATGACGAAAAGAGCTTTGGTAGCGCGGCGTGGTTCTTGAGTTCGCAATGCACCGCTGACGTTCGGGCTGGATTGGCCGCGGAGACGGTGGATGGCTGGCACAACTTTTTGACGGCTTGTGTTGGAACAACAGCGGCGCCTGAGCGCGATGATTCTTGGGTTGCCGCGAAGCAGATCCTGCTGAAAAATCATGTCGCTCGTCGTTGACTTTGAGGTTGAAACACCTTGTAGTAACACGTCTTTCTGACTGCTCAAGCTGTATTGTTGGAGAAGGGAGGTGTTCATTGGCGCTCGGCATGTGTTGACCATGTAACGATTCTTTAGTATATACTTTGTCCCCACCAGTATGGCTGCGCTTTTTCATGTCAGCTTTCTTGTTTCAGGCATAGTCTTGCCCCATACTGCATGATACTTACCCCATTTAGAATAAATCCATTATACCCGGCACCTACAACTCACGTACATCTGTCATCCACCACACTTCAACCTAGATAGGAATCATTGAAATGACTCTGAACACTCTCGACTTCTCAACCACATATGCCTATGCACCCTTGCAAGGTCGACGTTATATTCGCCTCCTAGAGATCACGGACCGCCAGAACAAGGATGGGGATCCGACCATACCGACTTACAGCCTTGTCCAGGCAGAGTTGCCTTTAGATCATGAACATCTTGCATTTGAGGCCATATCCTACACTTGGGGCCCTCCTGGTCGCGTTTCTGCCCTCCACATCCAAAATGCGGCAGGCCAGATCGCTCTCACTGCCAACCTCGCTGAAGCCCTCCCCTATCTCATCAAATACTCAAAGACTAAGCGCCTCTGGATAGACCAACTGTGCATAAACCAGGCTGACAACGCTGAGAAGGCTGTACAAATAGGCCTCATGTCTGAAATCTACAAGAAAGCGACGCGCGTGATTGTCTGGCTTGGTCCCGAAGACGAAAGTAGCCAGTTATGCAAGCAATGGCTTGAAGGTATTGAGAAGCTGATACCGACTATGAAGGTTGCAAATAGAATCACGATTGGTAGTCCAGAGTATGATCCGGACTGGAGATTTATGATGCTGATGGACACATTCTTTAGCCCAGGCACCGACTCCGTATGGGCTGCTGCTATTGGGAAGTTCTGGGCCCGCACATGGTTCCGGCGAGGATGGGTCGTGCAAGAGTTCATCCTTGCCACAGAGGTTCTCTGTTTGACTGGTGATGTGCAACTGAGCTTCCAGAATCTCGTTGACTTATTCACCGTTCCACAGGGAGATTTGTTATCGGAGGCTACAGGAGGCTGGCAGGGTTACAGGATATTGATGCAACTCAAGCCGAACCCGTTCATGGAGACGCCACAACCACTAAGGTTTCTGCGTGTCATGGCAAATGTCTCCCAGGAGTTCGTTACGCAAGAGCTGGACGACCGATTATTTGGATTTCTGGGGTTGTTCGAGGGCTTGAAATTTGTACCGGACTACAAGACATCTGTGAAAGAGAATTTCACCAGGTTCGCTGTCACTATTGCGAGGGACTTTGGAAGTGTGGACTTCTTGTCACTTTGTACGCAAAGCTCATGTGCAGATTATTTGCGCGGCATACTGACTATGAGCCTACAACTCTAGGGTCAGCAAATCTCGACGAGTTGTTGGAAAACACCCCTAAAGAGCTCTTGGGGCTACCCTCATGGGTCCCTTCTTACTCTGCAACACCTCTGGCTGCGCCCTGGCGTCTTGCAGTCGGTGCAGTGAGATCTTGGGACAAGATGATCAAGTGGAATGCAGCAGCAGGAAGACGACACATACATAACCAATCCGTCGACGCTACAGCAACTAAACAGCTGCAGGTCCGCGGTCAGATTATCGACCGCATTGAGCAAATCAGCTCAGCGCGTATTCCACGATCTCAGAATGTAGATGAAGAATATCTGGTCAACATCATTACGCAAATCAAGAAAGATCTCTCCGGCTTTGAGGACTGGACGCAGGTCGAACTCATCAATTTCCTCAACATTGTGTCCAGTAATGGTGTCCCACCCCGCGAATCTGCAGAACAACTTCTCGGCCTCGTACCAGGCGTGCTTGGTGAGCACAAACATCTCTCTAGACACGACATGTCCTTGGCTGCCTGCTTAGAAATGGGTCGCGGGCGCAAGTTTATGAAGACGGAGAAGGGGAGGAAGGGACTCGCGCCGTATATTGGCAGTGTGGCTAGACAGGGTGAGAGTTATGGGAGTGCGATTGTGGTCTTGCATGGGTGCACGGTCCCTATAATGTTGCAATGCGTTAAAGAAGAGGACGAGAGAGAGGCGGAGTGGAAGGTGATCGGAGATTGTTACGTTGACGGTGCTATGTTTGGTGAAGCGGTGGATTGGGAGGAAGATGATGCAAAGACATTTATTCTTGTTTGAAGAATTTCGAGAGGGATATCGATGCCCCTCTCTAGTATGATTAATTAATTTTATGACCTTGAATTACATTTTCATGTTCACATGATGCGCACAGTCGTACATGCCACCGAGGTTGCCCATCCTCATGATTCTCATTTTTCGCCCTCCTATGTTGGCCAAAGACAATTAAAAGGGTTTCGCGCTGTTGGCAAAAGCACCGACGTCCTCAAAGGCCATATTTTCCCCGCATTCGGGACATGTGCAGCGATCCAAGCCTTGTGTGACAAGACATGATTCGATCCAGGACTGGAGACATCCAAGACAAGTAGCAGGCTCATGCCAGCAATTCGCCGTGATCCGGCGACTTGTAAAATCAGAAGGTGGCTTAGCAACTTTGCAGATGATGCACGTCCTCTCTGGTGTCGGTGTTCCTCTTCTCGGCGTTGCAATGCGCGGGCTGCAGGGCATGTCAATCATACTGAGGCGCTGCTGCGGGGCTGTGCCCGTCGGCGACGGTAGAACGACGCTACTACGGTGCGAATGCAAGGACGTAGGACGAATTTGTGGTACATTCTCCACTGATAATCGCGATGGCGCAGTCCTCCTAGTCGGTGATAATGATGACGTCCCACTACTTCGGCGCTTATCCGTCGAGACAGCGGGACTTGGTGGGCAGTCTGCCCAAGGAGCAAATGGCAGGGGTAGAGAGGACTCGAAGAGCGGGTTTTTCATGTCAAGAGGTGAGTACGTCGGCGTGGGAAGGAGGTCGGCGCTCGAGAGCCGGCTTTTTGGTGTAGCTGGGCCTAGGCTACCTTCGTTTTCGCAACAGCACGCATTCTTTTCGGCGAGTTTCATTTTTTGAAAGGCTTCAATCATCACCTCAGATTTTGGTGGTTCTTGTGCGGCAGCAGATGATCTTCTCCGTGTGAATTTCTTCAAGGTTATCGGTATTGTCGACCACCTGTTCTTTGGCTTCGTTTCAGTCTTATCTTTCTCTGCACTGTGTTCGAAACCGCTCAAAGCATTATGAATACGTGATGATGCTGGAGGGGCAGATTCACGATCACCAAGGCGCTGATATATCACATCTTTCTCCATATTCTCGCCCGGTACCGGTCGCGGTGCAATATCTGAAATGGGTCGCGAAAAGTTTGGGTAGCTATTGTTTCGAAGTCCTCTAGAGGATGCAATCTTGCTACTGGAGCGATTTCGTTGATGAGAATATGTCGCAAATGATGTAGGTCGTGGGCGTCGTTCGTTAGCCATTGGGCTTCCGAGTGGTGCAAAGGTTTGTGGTTGGAATGATACGGGCCGTTCTGTACGAGCATTCCCTCTGTATTGCGTAGGCGGAGCAGGGTACGTCTGGGGGTGCACTGTCCTTGGGCTGGATCCTAGGCTACTAATTGAAGAAAAGCTCCCATGTCTAGTATCTGGGCCACTATGTTGTGAAGAAATGGGTTGCGTACGTTGCGCGTTTGGGCTCATTGTTACTGGCGATGCTGTCCACTCTGGGGACAGGAGGTGTTGCGCAGTGTATGATATCGGTCGAGGACAATTTATGGGATCCGGGCGTCTCTTGACGAAAGACGTGTCGAGTCTGGTCTTCGGCTCGATGTTGATCGATACTTGCGAGTTGAAGGATGCTGGTCGATCTGGCTTCGTCCACCGGTCCAGCAACTCCTCATCATTTTCCTCTATCTTCTCTTCATGTATTGAATCAATCCGTGGGCTATTCCCAACCTCGCCTTTTTCTGATTCTATGTCGGAAGCCTCCAAATGCTCGTACATTGGTCGCTCTAGCCATCTTGTGGTGACTGACTTCTCTCGCTGCAAGCTTTTCAATTTTTCTTCATCTTCAGCCAGTAGACCCAACATGCGCTGAGCTTTCGCTGAATCTCTCTTTATGGGCCTTGGGTGCCGTAGCAACGGATGAACGTCATCTCGAATAGGGTTGTGCGCCACCGCCGCCATCTCGAAAACACTCAGTCGGATTGAAGAATGTCCAGAAAAGAAGGAAAATAAACAATAACGACAGTGAGGAACAGGTCAGCAGCGCACAAGCAGAAAAGTGGAAAGCAGCGGAACCAGGCCCTCGCAACGACGTGGGACAACATCACTCTATCTATCAGCGAATGCAATACGACGATGCCGCGGGCCATCGACCCCCGGCCCGTGCAACCTCACCGTAGCTCGCAGGCAGGTCGCAGCTACACAGAACGCACATCCGTATTCGATCGGCGCGTTTCAACACCCTTGCGCAAAACCGGGCGTTGCCGTTAGCTCACCCAGCACTGCATGCGCCTTCGATAATTCGTCGTTGACTGTCGTATTATGAGGCGTGCACTCATCGTAATCGGAGGGCTTGTGGTGAGGGTGTGGGTGCGCCCGCAGTGCGAACCATCTATTTTTGGCCGGAAAGTTGGGTCGGCTGGGATAGCGCAGGCGATGCCGCGACGCTTGTGGCGATGGTCCTTGAACGGGAGTTTAAATCACGAGAGCTCGGCTTTGGTGGGCGCGCTTTACGAAGGTTAGATGATGACGAAGCAGAATATCGTGACGGCGCTGGACGTATCTCACGACTTCGGAATGGTGAACGAGCTGCAATCTCAAAAGGACGAGCACAGGGCGAAAGACATGATGCACTTGCCTGCCAACACGAATGTACTCACGCCGAGTGCTTGCGCATGTTTCGGCTTACTTGGTATTCAAGCTTACTATAATAGCTCCCATTTACTTCCACAACTGGAAGGAACAGTCAATGATTTGGGCCGCCACCGCTATGGTGGCAGAGAAGGAAATCCTTTGAAATATTACCAAAGAGCCCAGCCTTTAATGTAAACTGATTCTTCATAATTAAAGAGGTGTTCTAAAATGGATGGCGCAGTAGATGTAGGGCGTAATACGTCTGATTACTGCCAATGTCTTTTCAAAATGTAGCCCTTGTGGCCGTCTCTGGAGTCAATCTCTTTGCACATGGACAGCTATGTTTTCCCAAGCGGCTTCAAGATGAACTTGTAAGAATATCAGCTTACTGCGGCAGTGCGAAGATTCGATAAATTTTGCAATGAGGCTCAGAATTATTGTGCGAGGTATCGCAGGAATGGAGCCCAACCCTTACCAGGTAAGCGTCGGGGTGGTGGTGAGCATTGCAGTCCCTACGGAATCAACCGGTGAGCGCATGAGCCTTGGTAGAGTATGATGCACGTAATAGCAAGCTCTCGCTGGAATGGTAACGTCAAAGATGTGCGAGATGATCTTTGGCTTTGTTTTCCTAGTCAGCATCAGACATATAGTGATAGTGGCGAAGCTTGGATCGAGGATAGCGTTGAGCGATGCATCTCAGGTCTAGCATTTGATCATGGAATGATCTATAGTATCGAATCAATTTCAACTGTAAGAATCAAAATGCGGATCTTGCTTCAAGTGATGGCAGACGACGAAGTGCATGGCTTAGTAATGATCGCGCTAGTGGGTTGCCGCCAAGGCCTAAACTTTTGAGACTCCTAGGTTGCCATCGCCTTGATCATCCGAATTCAACCCCAACTGTCAAGAAACCTGCAGCACAATGGCCGGACCGCGCGCAGGAAAGAACTCCAAGGCCAACGGCTCTGCCGGCGGGGACACGTCAAGCAAGCAGTCCCTCAATGAGGCGTTCGATAAGGAGCTCTACGGTAGCAATGGAGTTGACAAGTTTTCGGGCTACGATACCTCCATCGCGGTCCAAGATCAAGACGACGATATGGAAGATGTTCAGTTGAATGGTCGAAGCCTAGTCGGACAGTATACGGCCTCAAAGGAGATGCTGAATGAGTTCGCGCATGGCGACGCAGGGGAGGCGGACATCCTCGATAGCCGCGAGAAACAGGCCCAAATCGCCTCGCGCGAGACTGACTACCAACGACGACGCTTCGACCGAGCGCTTTCCCCAGACCGTGCAGACCCTTTCGCAAAGGACGGCCAGGATGGTGGAATGTCATACAAGGACGTCATGAAGGAGCGCGAGTTTGAGCGTGAGGAGGCACGTGTGCAGCGGCTGATTGAAGAGAGGGAGAAGGCCGGCGGTAATGAGGTGCTGGACCACAAGCCGACGCTAAAGGACGATGCACCAGCAGTCACTGGCGATAAGACGCCCCCCATGGAGAAGAAGCGCAAGAGGAGGCGATGGGACGAAGGAGGTGATGAGACTCCTGCTATCAAGGAGGAGGTTAAAGAGGAGCCGGAGACTAAGAAGCGCTCACGGTGGTCACCAGGCCCAGAGGAGGAGAAGGCCCCTGAGCCAGCTGCACCAGCACGATCGCGTTGGGACACCACAGCGGTGGCGCCCTCGAGTGCTGCGACGCCGGCTCCTACTACCAATGGCGCTCGGCCATCGATGCCCACGTTCACATTCGGCACCGATATCTCCAGCCGCAACGCTCCACTGTCCGATGAGCAGCTCGACATGATGCTCCCCGGCGAAGCAGAAGGCTACAAGGTTTTAGAGGCACCTCCAGGTTATGAGCCAGTTCGGCGACCGGTGGGTATGCCGGCACTTCCTACAGGATACCAGGGCTTTTTGATTCCAGAAGCGGACAACAGCTTGGCTGCCATGGGCAAGCAGTTGCCGACAGAGATTCCTGGCGTCGGTGATCTGCAGTTCTTCAAGAATGAGGATATGAAGTACTTCGGCAAACTCACCGACGGTGCGGATGAGAATGAGATGACTGTAGAGGAGCTCAAAGAGCGCAAGATCATGCGGCTTCTCCTAAAGGTCAAGAATGGAACGCCACCAATGCGAAAGACCGCGCTTCGCCAACTCACAGACAATGCTCGTCAATTTGGTGCCGGCGCCCTTTTCAATCAAATTCTCCCCTTGCTAATGGAGCGAACCCTGGAAGACCAGGAGCGACATTTACTCGTCAAGGTTATTGACCGTGTCCTGTACAAGCTCGATGATCTTGTTCGTCCATATGTCCACAAGATCTTAGTCGTCATTGAACCTCTCCTGATTGACCAAGACTACTACGCACGTGTGGAAGGCCGAGAAATTATCTCAAATCTCGCAAAGGCTGCCGGTCTTGCACACATGATCAGTACGATGCGTCCCGACTTGGATCACCAGGACGAATACGTACGAAACACAACCGCTCGAGCATTTGCAGTCGTCGCATCTGCTCTTGGAATACCTGCTCTCCTCCCTTTCCTTCGAGCTGTGTGTCGATCAAAGAAGTCATGGCATGCCCGTCACACTGGTGTTAAAATTGTTCAACAAATTCCCATCTTGATGGGTTGTGCTATCTTGCCCCACCTGAAAGGACTCGTCGAGTGCATTGGCGAAAACCTGAACGACGAACAACCAAAGGTCCGGATGGTCACAGCGCTTGCGCTTGCGGCTCTTGCCGAGGCTGCCAGTCCCTATGGTATCGAATCGTTTGACGACATTCTCAATCCTCTGTGGACTGGAGCTCGACGCCAGCGTGGTAAGGCTCTTGCATCCTTCTTAAAGGCTGTCGGCTATGTCATTCCCCTCATGGACGAGGAGTACTCCAATTACTATACCAGTCAGATCATGGAAATCGTCATCCGAGAGTTTCAGTCTCCTGACGAGGAAATGAAAAAGGTTGTGCTGAAAGTGGTCTCACAGTGCTCCAACACAGCAGGTGTTACTCCAGTGTACCTCAAAGATAACGTACTGCCAGAGTTTTTCAAGCACTTTTGGGTACGCCGTATGGCTCTCGACAAGCGCAACTACCGACAAGTTGTCGACACAACTGTTGATCTAGCGCAGAAGGCGGGCGTTGCTGAAATCGTCGGCCGTATTGTGAACAACATGAAGGACGAGAACGAAGCATACCGCAAGATGACGGTCGAGACTGTCGACAAGGTTATCAGTACACTCGGTGCTCATGATGTCGATCAACGTCTAGAGGAACAGCTCATCGATGGTGTTCTTGTTGCTTTTCAAGATCAGACGATTGAAGATCCCATCGTCATTGACGGTTTCGCTACTGTTGTCAATGCGCTGGGTGAACGAACAAAGACCTACCTCCCTCAAATTGTTGCGACAGTCCTTGCTCGCCTAAACAACAAGTCCGCCACCGTTCGACAGCAGGCAGCGGATCTCATTTCACGAATCACTTTCGTCATGCAAAAGTGTGACGAAGATCCGCAGCTGATCAAGCTTGCGCAAGCATTATACGAGTATCTCGGTGAAGAGTATCCTGAGGTCCTCGGCTCTATCTTGGGTGCTCTTCGTGCCATTGTCACAGTCGTTGGTCTCCACGCAATGCAACCGCCCATCAAGGATCTGTTACCCCGACTAACGCCCATTCTTCGCAACCGACACGAGAAGGTCCAGGAGAACACCATCGATCTTGTTGGGCGTATTGCTGATCGAGGTGCAAACTACGTTAATCCCCGCGAGTGGATGCGAATCTGCTTCGAGCTACTTGACATGCTCAAGGCTCACAAGAAGGGTATCCGACGTGCGGCCAACAATACTTTTGGTTACATTGCGAAAGCTATTGGCCCTCAGGATGTACTGGCAACCCTTCTCGGCAATCTCCGTGTTCAAGAGCGTCAGTCTCGTGTCTGTACTGCCGTCGCTATTGGTATCGTTGCCGAAACTTGTGCGCCCTTTACTGTCCTTCCAGCTCTGATGAACGAATACCGCGTGCCAGAGCTCAATGTACAGAACGGTGTCCTGAAGTCACTGTCGTTCATGTTTGAATATATTGGTGAGATGGCGAAGGACTATGTCTACGCCATAACGCCGCTGCTTGAAGACGCTCTTATCGATCGCGACCAAGTTCATCGTCAGACTGCGGCGTCAGTTGTCAAGCATGTCGCTCTTGGCTGCGTCGGACTGGACTGCGAAGACGCCATGATCCATCTGCTCAACCTCTTGTGGCCCAACTTGTTCGAAACCAGCCCTCACGTTATCGATAGAATTATTGAAGCCATCGAGGGGATACGCAACGCCGTCGGTACACCTTTGGTGATGAACTATGTCTGGGCCGGTTTATTCCACCCCGCTCGCAAAGTTCGGCAACCCTATTGGCGCATCTACAACGACGCGTATGTGCAGAATGCCGATGCGATGGTACCCGCTTTCCCGACGTTTGAGGATGAGGATGTAAGGAGACATGAGCTGGACATCTTTATCTGAAAAGTAAGACTCCTTCACCACTTTCTAAAATTCGGTAACTTTTGTTGTGTGCATTCTTGGGCTAGCCACGGCTGTCTTGTATATTATAGTTTGGCGCAAAGATCGGAGTTTGGGCGCTACTGTCACCTCAGTTGGTGCCTTACAAGAGGATGCATGGATTGCTTTGCGTAAAGGAGGAGCATTTACCACATAGGATCGAGTATGGTGACAAAAGATAATCTGTTATCCCTTTACATGCTGATCCACTTTAGGTGCCTCGTGAAGTGACCCAACCTCATCGGAATTAAAGTTAATGTGCAAAGTAAGTTATGGTTCGCTGTCGTCCTCTGTGCTGAACTTCGAAAGAACTCCTTTGGCAAAGTCCATGACTGGACAGTATCGTGTGACTGTAGATGCCTGCCTGTACAAGGTACGAAACGGTGGGTTTGGATTGCCAGTGCTAGTCTCCTTGTTCCTCATTTCCGCCCTTTCCTTCAGGACACTGCAAAGTGGAGACCCACTACTGTATCTCCACCAATCTACTTCGTGACCAACTTCCACAGTGCATTATTACATGCCCGGAATACTTGAGAATGACTTTCAAATGCGCTTTTCAACTGTGGCATAAAAATGTAACGCATTGGCTTTGCGTTTGCTGAGGAGTTTATACACGATTAATACATTGAACCCCAATTCAATGCCAGTTCTCTATCATGCATTGTCCAATCCATTTGGCGACTAGCTAGCAGAGAGACGCCTGACAAAAGCAGAGCCCCCGGGCACACAGCGAGACAAAGACCAATGCGGTAGCACCCTCGCCAAACCTCGAGCCCCTCCATCCAAGGAACATCGATTCCTTGCAACACAAACTCCCTTGGCCTTACGTATCCCAGACAACATCCGACGAAATTGTGACTCAGGCAGCAAGGCAGCGAATCGAAAGTGCCCATGACCCGTGCCCAACGCCTGCTCAGCTGACTTCGCGTCGCCCGCGCGCTCCTTAGTGGCGATTCTCGCGCATCTGATTCGTGATGACGCGGGTGGCCTCGCACTATGACCGGTTCGAGGGGCGGGGGGATGGTATCAAACTTTAGAAGCGAGAATTGCTTTGTCGCCGACACGAGGAGCTGAAGCGGGGCATAAGGATTTCAGCTAAATATGTTGGGTCTGGGTCTGACTGGGATAAAGTGGGTTTGGGATATAAAAGCTCACCGGTAACGTCTGCTCTGCACTGCTTACCTCGCTTCTCTCAGGATATTCTTCAAAGCAGATAACCTCTTTTTCTTTTGCACGATCCCTTGAAATAAAAAAAAACACTCAGATATCAATACATTTCTAATCTTCTTCTCTCAACATGTCGAAATCTGAATCTGATTTCTCTCTTCCCACTGCTCCTGCAGCTGATGCACCAACGACACCATGTACGCAACATACAATCTACTTCAATCCCCGCTTCCTCCAACCCTAGCACTAATCCCCCTTCTTAAACACAGACCAAGCATCTTGCCACTGCGGCGCCTTCGCATACACAATCTCGCAGTCCCCATCCCTCTCCTCCCCCAGCGCCGAAGTCATGGAATGCAACTGCAGCATCTGCTCTCGCAACGGCTACTTGTTCATCTACACGCCAGACGAGCGCGTCGAATTCACAAAGGGCCGCCTCGAAGACTTCCGTGCCTACCAGTTTGGCTCGAAGAAAATGGCGCATTATTTCTGCGGGACATGTGGGGCGAGCTGCCTGGCGAAGAGCGTGGATCCGAGCTTCTTCCCCGGTATGACCTGTGTGAATGTGAGGATGCTGCAGGGTGTTGATCTCAAGGGGTTGAATTTGAAGTTTGCGGATGGGGCGAGCTATAACCCGTCTGACGCAGAGTCGTCGACTCAGTCGTAAGGTGCGAGGTGTGTTGGCGGCAAGAATGAATCTGTACGGTATGAAGAGAGCATGAGAGCCTGACAATGTATAGTGATGAAATGAAGAAGTTACTGAAGATACCGTTTTCCAGTCGTAGCTATCTAATACAGAGCTCGAAGATGAGTCCAGAAAACCATGATATCTATCATGTGCACCACCGCTTTGAGCCCCTCGAAAGTATAATCAATGTCGCCCATATACTCCTTTTTCACAGACTACTCCAGCCTCAGACTCTGGAATTGAGCAATAGATGCTTCCCAATTCTTCGCCTCAAGCTCGGCACCCTTCAACTTCTCCCTCTCTTGCTCTTTGACTACATCGCTGACCTTCTCTTCCCATTCCTTATCCATGATCTTCCTCTGACGTGTGATTGTGTCATTCGCCTTAGAAAGCCTATCTTGCGCCTTCGTGATCTCCTTTTCAATTTCAATGCGGCCCTTGACATCAAGGTATGCGGTAGCTGCGGAGCCAATAGTGTAGACAGCGCAGCCAGTTGGAGCGGGGTCGGAGGGCGAAAGGATCTTGATGTCGGAGACCGTCTTGCCGGCAAGAGAGCGAATGGACGGCAGGGAAGTCGCTGACGAGAGCGTGGCATGGGTGGTGTCGTTGAGAGACTGGATAAAGGTCACTGCATTCTCCTTGATAGAGTACTCGGCGGTGAGAGAGCGGAGGCCCTTCGCGCTGTCGACCAGCAACTCATACTCGTCTTCGGCAGCTTCGTCTTTGAACTCTTCTTGATATTGCGGGAATGACGCAACGGTGATGGAAGGTGTCTTGTCACCTTCTCGTCGAGGAAGTCGCTGCCATAGTTCTTCTGTTAAGAATGGCATGAAGGGATGGATCATTGTCAAGCCTCCCTCGATAGCGGTGTAAAGCGTCTGCTTTGCGCTTTCCTTCTCCTCTGCGCTGCCCTCATCGAAGATCGCCTTACTGTTCTCGATGTATGTGTCACAAAGGAACTAACACAATTAGCAAAACTCTGTCAAAGAACCACTCATGATTGCTTACCTCATAGAAGTACTTGTAGGCGACCTGCGTGGACAGCGAAAACTCGCGCGCGTCCAAGTGCTGGTTGATCTTCTTGGCGGAAGTTGTAAGCTTGTGTAGAATCCATCGTTCGGGTAATGACTCCTTTCCTGACTTGGCGATCTTAGCACGAGGCGTGAAGTCTCCTAATCG
Organism: Pseudopyrenochaeta lycopersici; assembly: GCA_003313425.1. Taxonomy (NCBI): domain Eukaryota; kingdom Fungi; phylum Ascomycota; class Dothideomycetes; order Pleosporales; family Pseudopyrenochaetaceae; genus Pseudopyrenochaeta; species Pseudopyrenochaeta lycopersici. The sequence continues at coordinate 877,820 of NHZP01000008.1, forward strand.
GCCGAGTACATATTTGGTAGCTTGGTAAATCTTGTTGCAGAACCTCCTATATCCGTGAATGACGCTAACGTCAAACGAGATGTCGCCTCCACCAGTTGTATAACCGATGAGAGCCATGCGTAGAGCATCAGCACCACACTCAGGAATACCTTGCGGGAAGGCAGTTTTCTGGTATTTTTCGGCTGTCTTCAGCTCCTTAGGATCCAGATTGCCAGATTTGAGCTGGTCGTGGAGTTTCTGTAGAGTGATGCCGTCCATAATATCGACGGGATCAACAACGTTTCCGAGTGATTTCGACATCTTCCTGCCTTCAGAATCGCGAATGAGCGAGTGACAATAGACCTCCTTGAATGGAACCTTTCCAGTCAGATGTAGAGAAAGCATAATCATCCTAGCGACCCAGAAGAAAAGGATGTCCCAGCCCGTCTCCAGAACAGAGGTAGGGAAGAGTTTGCTCAAGTCCGCCGTCTCAGTCGGCCATCCCAGCGTACTGAAGGGCCAAAGTCCAGACGAGAACCAAGTGTCGAGCACATCCTCGTCCCGTTCTAAGGAGAATTTCTTGCCAGGGAACTGTTTCTCTGCCTTCTTTCGTGCGTCTTCTTCTGTTCGGCCAGTCGTCCAGAGCTCATTATCACTCCGGTCACCTTCACCGCCTTCGATGTTGATGAAATAGGCCGGGATCTGGTGACCCCACCACAATTGTCGAGACAGACACCAATCTTGAATGTTGTTCATCCAGTGCATGTAGACCTTCTCAGAGGTTGCAGGTCGAATCTTAATGGAACCATTCTCGACGGCTTCAATCGCAGGCTTAGCAAGACCCTCCATTTTCATCCACCATTGAGGCTTCATGATAGGCTCAATAACATCGCTGGATCTCGAGCAAATTGGTACTTTCATAGGGTTATCCTCCTTCTTGACAAAGAGACCTGCTTTCTCAAGCGCCTCAACAACAGTATATCGGACATCGAACCGCTTCTGACCTTCGAAGGTACCAGTGTTCTTATTCATAGTACCATTGTCGTTCAAGATGTTGACGAACGCAAGATTGTGTTTCTTGCCTAGATTGAAATCGTTCTGGTCGTGGGCAGGTGTCAATTTGACGGCTCCAGTACCAAATTCGGGATCAACGTATTCGTCCGCGATGATCGGCATCAGACGATCAACGAATGGATGCTTGGCCTTCTTTCCAACGAGGTGTTTATAACGCTCGTCATTGGGGTGGACACCGATACCCGAATCTCCCAACATCGTTTCTGGACGCGTAGTAGCAACTTCGATAAATTCATCTGTGCCATCAATGGGGTATTTGAAATGAGTCAAGACACCAAATTCAACCTTTCGCTCGTAGCCGGGGACGGAGAGTAAAGTCCGTCCTGTGAGCTCCTTGTTATCGACCTCGAGAGTTGACAGAGCCGTGTTGAGCTGCGTGCACCAGTTGACGAGTCGATTTGATCGATAAATCAGGCCGTCTTCGTGCATCTTGACAAAACTCTCTGTCACAGCCTTGGAGAGGTTTTCATCCATTGTGAAAGCCTCTCGAGTCCAGTCGAAGGAGCCACCCATACGCTTCAAGGTATTTGTGAGATGTTGATGGTCTAGTATGTCGGTCAGCTCGAGCAATCTACCATCTAACCCAAGAATCTCACATACACTCTGTCTTCCAATCCATTGTGCGATCGATGAAAGCCTTCCGGCCGAGGTCGTACCTCGTCTTCTTCTCTCGCCGCCAGAGCATTTTCTCGACAACGCTCTGGGTGGCGATACCAGCGTGATCACACCCAGGCACGTATAACGTAGTGAAACCTCTCATGCGATGCCATCTTATCATAACGTCCTGCAGCGATGTGGCTAGGGCGTGTCCGCAGTGTAGCTTGCCCGTGACGTTCGGAGGTGGGATGGGGATGACGAAGTTACCTGCTGGTTTGACATCGCCGTTGGATTGAAATTCTGGCTTGAAGAAGCCTTCCTTCTCCCACCAGTCATCTAATCATCATTAGTATGTGCGGCACCATCATGGATCTTGGAAGCACTTAATCCACGCTGACTCAACAACCTTGGGCACATATGCTTTGGTGTGAGGACCATCCAAGCTCTGTAGGCGCTTCTTCTCTCCCTTGGGCGTTTGCTCAACATATTCGGGCAGCTTCTCCTCCTCCTTGCCCTTCTTCTTCTTCTCCTTCGCAGCCCCGCCTTCTTTGGCTGCTCCGGGCGCCGCTTGGGCAGCCTTTTTTGCTTTGAATTTTGCGTCTTTCTCAGCCTTTTTGCGTTCCTTCTCGAGTTCCTTGGCCGATTTCTCCTTCTGCTCTACGCCCTTCTCGTTCTCGCGACCGGGCGCTGATTGACCAGTGCCGTCTGCATTGGCAGCCTCCAGGATGTCAGTCTTGGCGTCTTCACCCAGGGCAGGTGGGGGAGCGGAATTAGGCGTGGTTTTCTCGCCCGTGACGTTGTGCGAGGAGGCATTGAGCGCCATGGTTGCGGTGGAGTAGTGGGGTGTGAGCACGCGCTCAGCGTCAGAGGAGGTGTAAGGATGCGGGCGCAATGGCGTTGTGTACAGGGCAGGCGGGCTAAGGCGAGGTGACGGGTGCCGTGTAAGGTATCGTAGATGTCGTCTGCAAAGGGCAGCGCGCAGTGCAGGCGCGGGGCAGGGCATATGTAGGTAAAAAAAGTGCTATGACTGGAGCGGAGCTTAGCTTGGTCAAATGCCCATGCATTTCACCCCACAATCTGTGAGTCCAAGCGCCTTCACCTTCCCGTCACCATTATCCATGGTCGGAAACCGCCTATCTGACTCAAGTAGAGTGACTGTACGAAGTCATCGTTGCACACAAGGATACAGGGTTTGATCGCAATGCTCTCATATTGCACAAAAATTCACGTTCCTCTATAGGAACTTCCCGCCATAGCTTCGGGCATGCCCGTGGGTATCAGCCGTTATGGAGGAAAACAAATCAAACACATGTTGAATCATAGTCGCAGGACCGGTGAAATAAACACGTCACGCTTTGAATCATAGCTATGACAAAGGACTGCATACCTGGTAGCACAGCCTTGCGCATTCTGAGGGGGACAAATGTATATGACTGTCTCCAGACAAATGTATGGTAATATGCCGGCGCCTCGAAATGCAGTGTAGACCTGTTGCTGAAAAATCTTCCCTATTCCTTGACTCCTACGCAAAGACAGCTTTCCAATCTAGACTACCAGATGCAAGACAAGACAGGCCACGTCTGCCAAATCTTACTCTGTCATGCTCCATGCGCGTGTGTTCAGATCTGCTACCGTTAAGACTGATGAAAGAAAATCTTGGTCATCACCCAGAGAGGACAAGGGTTGATGGGAGAGTTATGTCGATGATTTTTATGTCATTACATAAGGTCTAAATACGGTGAAGTGGGTATCTTTCATGCCGATGTGCTGTTCTGCTGCGCAGCCTGTCGGACGGGAGCGAAGTAAGGATGGGCCATGGCTTCTTTGGCTGTGAGCCGTTCCTAGTCCATGTCAGCAAACGCAAACATTAAGCCCTGAGGAGGACTCACCTGATGGTCATATCGAAGCAGCTTGTCCAGGAAATCGATGGCGTCGTTGCTTACGAATCGCTGATTGTCGGCATTGATGAACGAGTGCCAGGGCTTTTTCGGGTACCGACTCAGTATGTCATCATACTGTGCATCGAGTTCAATGTCGTACTTGTCGAGATAATCGAACAGGTCTTCCGTTCCCAGTACCTTGGCAATCTTGACGAGCTGGTCAGAGTTGCTGTTGCCATGGAAAAAAGGTTCTCGTCTAAAGATCATTGATGCGAACATGGCGCCCAGCGACCACATGTCGAGCGAGTAGTCGTACTCTTGGAAATCGACGAGGAGCTCAGGACCCTTGAAGTAACGTGACGCTACGCGGACGTTGTATTCGGTTCCGGCGTGGTAGAACTCGGCGAGACCCCAATCAATCAGTCGCAACTACGAATCGTCAGTACAAGTCGTGCAGCGGTGCAAATATGTTCTGACCTTCCGTTTCTCATGATCGATCATGACGTTGTGAGGCTTGACATCACGGTGCATAATGCCTTTGCTGTGGCAGTAGTCGAGGGCCTTGAGCAGCTCGTATATGTAGTATCGCACATCGTAGTCCTGGAACTTGGGATAGAGACTGCGGAAGTCGGTGTTGTTGACATACTCGAAGATCAATGATGGCGTCTTGCTCTGTGTGATGGCGCGTCAGCATTTCGTCGCAGCACGCGACAGCAGGCGAGGCAAAGTACCCAATCGCCAATCCAGTCGGAGCCATCACTCACCTGGTTATCGCGCACTACATCCAGCAGCGACACGATGTTGGGGCCGCCGGACAGATTCTGCAGGATCTTGATTTCGCGCTTTATCTTCTTCTTCTTGACGGGCTTGAGGACTTTGATGACGCATTTCTGGTAGTTGACGACGTTGATGCCCTCGAAGACCTCCGAGTACTTTCCGCGGCCGATTTTGCGGACGACCTCGTAGTTCTCGAGTACGCCCCACGAGATGTTGACGGAATCATAGTCCCAGTAGGAGCGGGGCATGTTTGCATTGACGTCTGCATAGACGCGGGCGACGCTGGTCGCGCCGCTGGTGCTGTTCAGCGCCATGACGGGAGTGGGCGTGTGTGCGGCGGGCGGCGAAGAGCCAGCGTGGGAGTCGGGCTGGGAGAAGTCGCTGGCCGTGGCAGAGGGGTCGAATAGTGGGGTGAAGAAGCGGAGGCTGGCGGGAGGTCGCAGCAGGAACGCGAGGCCAACTAGCAGCGCGAGCGCAGTTGCCTTGGTCCAGAGAGAGCGCCCAAAGAGGCCGTTGCTGGAGTCGCGGCGAGGGCGCGGTGCAGCAGCCGGCTGGGCTTGGGAAGGCGGAGGGGCTTTGGTCGCGCGAGGGAGCCTTGGGTGGTCGACGAGGTGGGTTTGCAGGCTGCCGGTGGCTTGTGTGTGTTAGATCAGCACCGGCCAAGCTTTTCCTGTGCGAGGCGGAAGCTTGGGGATCCTCTCACTCACCACTTTTTGTGTCGCGCCGCCGAACCTCTGCAGTGTGCGGCCCTGCTGTCGCGCTCATTGCGAAGATGTTCCACGATCTCAATGTGCCCTGGACAGATGCTGCCAGAGAGTTGCAGCGCACAGTCGCCTTTCTCGACGAATGTGAGCGACAAGGCGCCCTTGCGTGGCAGTCGTGACTGATGCGGTGCAGTAGGATACGATGTGCTTGCCCTCACGCATACATATTCTGGGAAGCTACCCGCCGACCTGGTACGTATGGCGATGCTACGGCCCGGTGCACATCTCCGCCCTGCTTCTTAAATAATCCACGTGCATGTGCATCCAAGAGTCGTGTTTCCTTGCGCCTTCCTTAGGCCCATGGCAGTCGCTAATCATAGCTCCACTAGACCTCGCCAGTGCCGACTACGCTGCCCTTCCCCACGCCCGCCCGCCTGCGCATACTGCGACGATGTAACATTTTCTTGACCGACTCCGCCTCAAACTTTCGTATACCACAGCTGCAGCAGCAGTATGATCTGGTGGCTGCGCGACCCACCGATGAGCGCACCCTGCAGCAAGCATGCCAGAGCCTCGATGTCGACATAATATCACTTGATTTGACGAAGAAGTTCGAGAAGCACTTTAAATTCCCTATGCTAGGCACGGCCATCTCGCGTGGCATCAAAATCGAACTTTGCTATGGCCAGGGCATACTGTCAAACGACCCCATGGCGAAGCGCAACCTGATCAGCAATGCCACTCAACTCATACGGGTCACACGAGGCAGAGGTCTGATATTCAGTTCAGAGGCAAAGACTGTCTTGGCTGTACGGGCGCCGAGCGACGTCATCAACCTGGCTTCCGTATGGGGCCTGGGTACTGAGAAGGGCAAGGACGGTCTTACCAGGGAACCACGAAGTGCCGTTGAATTTGCGAGACTGAAGCGCCAGAGCTTCAAGGGCGTTGTTGATATTGTCTACGGAGGGGAGAAACCAGTAGCAGAAGCAAGTGACAAGCAAGGCCAGAAGGGCAAGATGAACAAGAACCACAATGGCAAACGGCTGGGCGCTAACCTAGACGGAACACCACTGCGTCAATCAGAGGAAGACAAACCCGTCTCAAAGCGCCAACAGAAGCGGAACAAGAAGACAAAAATAGACGAGGGTGCGCAGCAGGGCGCGGCCGAGTCTTCTGGGCAACAGGGTGTCGTGCAGCCTGCTGGCACACCACTCGCCGAGCGCATAACGAACAAGAGCACAATCGGGGGCAATACGTAGAGTATCAAGGTAATGACTCAGTCGACCCTCGGATGAGCAGCTCAAGTAGGACCTATAAGATACCCAATAGACAATGACATAGAAGCATGACCAACTGAGATTGATCCCTACATGTTCTTTTGAGTATTACCTAGGCACAGAAGCAATCAATGCTTGACTGTCAGACGCATCAACTATATACGACTAAGTGAAGAAATGGGCATGTCAAAGCGAGTGTCAACGGGAGTGTATTACATGACTTTGGCTATCAACATAAAACGACAATGCGTGACCTGAACGCAAGCCATCTAAAACCACCTCTTCCGCGGCGCTTCTGTTGGCTTGGCTTCCCTCCTCCCAAGATTTACCGTGACCCGGCTTTGTAGTGGAATCGTGTTGATATCAAATGGCAGTCCGTTCTGCTGTGGCGGAGCTCCGGTGTCCCCCTCCGCTGGGATAGGTGTTGGTGCACCTGCTGCAATCTGGCTCTGGGCGCCCACACTTGTCATTGCGGGCTGTGATGAGGAACTTGCAACAGCAGCTTCGGACGAGGTAGCTTCGGACGATGTAGCTTCTGCAGGAGCAGCTTCCGCCGAGGCCGCTGCCGATCCAGATGCAATCATCGTGACACCCTCGCCTGCTGCGGATGTCGTCGAAGCGGCGAGAAGGCCGTTGAGAGTTAGTGTTGCGGAATCAACGCTGACACTGCTAGAGGAAGATGTTGAAGCAGCTGCTTGCGCACCTGGTGGTAGCTCGCCGCCTGCAACAACAGTGACTGCCGATGCAACGGTCTGCATCGTGCTCCCTGATGCAACCATGGGCCCAAGTTGAAATGCCGGTGCTGGAGGTGCGTTCATGGGGAAAGATCCAGCTGGACACGAGCACATGCAGCGACAGCCTCCATTTGCTGCAGCTTGTTCTGCAGCAGCGGCGTTGGCTGTTCCTCCGGAGCCAGCTATGACAGTGGCGGCCGCGCCGGCTTTTGAGGTTGTTGATGCGGCAATCAGAGCATCCTTTGTGAGTGTTCCCGTATTGGCTGAGCCAGTGGAAGATGATGTAGATGAAGATGCGGCGGCTGCGTTTGCGGAACCTGTTCCTGCGCCAGCGACAACAGTGACGGCGCTTCCATTCGCTGTGGCCTGCGCTTGGGAAGTGGATGAGGATGAGTTGGAGCTGGAGCTGGAGCTTTCTGAGCCTCCTGAGCCCTCTGATCCTGCCTGTACAGTTACAGTTGCCCCTGCGGCCACCGCACCACTCACTGAACCTGTCGATGAGCTACTTGTTGAGCTCGAGCTGTTATTGCCACTGGGACTCCCAGCCTGAACAGTAACCGCACTCCCTGCGGCTGTGGTAGTCGTCCCAGCAAGGCCGCCAGGCTTGAGAGTTGCAGAGTCGATCGCTGGGGTACTAGAATTAGTCGTGGCAGCAGCCTGCGCTCCAGCCGGTAGTTCTCCCCCTGCGGAGATAGTGACAGCAGCCGCCTTTTCGCCACTTGCGCTTCCAGATGAAGACTCTGTCGAGAGGGAGAATGCTGCTTCAGCCTTGGCAGTTTCGGCAGAAGATACCTACAGAGTCCATTATTAGTTCAGGTTTCGAAGATGATACATGGTACACACCGTAGCATTCCAACCTTCAGCTCGTGCCGTCGTCGACTCGGCTTCGGCAGTGGACATCGGCATCTCTACGGCAGGCGTACTTTTCTGTGCTTCTGCGGGCATCTGGGCCTCGGATGCAGGTGTTGATGTAGGTTGCGCTTCCGCGATGGGTGGGGCTTGAGCATAAGACGTCAAAGCTGGCGGCGCTTCTGCTTGAGCTTGTTGTCCTCCCGCCTCTATGATCGCCGTTTGGATTTGCTGTCCATTAACTTCTGTGATGATGGTCTTCTTGATCTGGATGAGTTGAGCATTTCCACCACCCCTTTGCGCACTGTCTTTCCCCTGTCCATTTGGCTGTACTCGCCCGTTGGGCGCAAGCTGATTTGCGATGTCACCAGCGATATCACTAAAGTTGATGTCACTACCGATAGCTTGCGTACCCTGATTTCGACCTTGGCCTGTACCTTGACCTTGAGCGCTGCTACTAATCAAAGCACCAACATCGAGTTCATTGCTTTGGCCGTTGGGAGGACCTTGGCCTAGTGGGCTGTTTTGTAGTTGCGGAGTGTTTTGCACTTGTGCAGTACCCTGGCCTTGCTGTTGTGCCGCACTTTGGTTCCTGGAACCACTTTGCCGTTGTCCATTGAGACCAGTGAGGATCTGATCGATGCTTGACGAACCTCCTCCAGCGATCTGATTCGCGAGATCACCACCGATGTTGCTTGTTTTGAGGTCCCCTGTACCAATAGGTCCTGTACGTTGGCCCTGATTTTGCGATTGCCCATTTCCCTGTCCTTGAGCGATACCAGCAAGCAATGCGTTGGCGTCTAGCCTGTTGACTTGCTCAATAGCTGGTATGTTGAGTACTCCCGCATTGTCCCCTGGTACTCTTTCGACCCCGGAGATAAGATCTTCAATCCTTTTTCCTTCGACTCTTGGTCTGGCGTTACTATTATGAAGATCCAATGCTGCCTCGGCAACCATCTAAGTTAATTAGTAGGAGTCAGGTGAATGAATTTAAGGCGTACGTACTGCGCCCATCAGGAGTAGGGCCGGTGCCCATGATGACTTAATCCTTCTCATAATAGAACCTAAACGAAAAGCCAAGAACAGGTAGGAAAGAAGAAAACACCAAGAGAAAAGAAGTATTAGTTAAAACATCAACAGCGCAGCTGGTGTAGAATCGAAATGTATGTCACGAACATGCAGACTCGTTCAAGATCTGCCCAGCAGAGAATCGAAGAGGAGTGAAGAAGAAACGGAACAGTGGGTGCACAAGGAAAACAGGTAGTCCGGATCAAAACGAGCGTGAGGTTCCGAGCGAAGGTGACCAACCCTTTCGAAAGTCGACACCTGAGGCGACGACCATGCTACTTGAATGGCTCCGACGTCCGTCTCCGCTCATCTGTTTCTAAGATGTACCGAGTTTCGAGCATGCCAGTCCACGCGGCTACTCGTACAGTCTCAAGGGCCAGGGCTACGGCCTAGGATGAAAGGACAGGTGCTGGAAGATTCAAGCGGTAATGCCATTGTAGGGTTGACGTGGCCAAGAAGGCTTGTTACAGGACAGGAAGCGTGCAGTTCATGATCGACAGGTCCATGAAAGGCCTCCCTGGGGGAAGTCGAGCTTCACGATGGTCTGGCCAGCCGCTGCGGTGGTGAAGTCTGAGACAAGACATGCACGAGCCGGCATGTCTTCACACCTGTCGTGTTTCATCACAGCCTATATGGGATCATCATGCGGTTCGGTGAACCTTCGTAAACCCGAGCCCTACGTCGTCAAACTATTGCCGCGAAGAGTGCCACATGCTGGCTGGTGACCGGATGAAGATGATTTTGCGACGCCGTTGTTGTTTGGTGGAGTGGGTCCTGCAAGTGGACAGGGCTGAGTGATCGCTGAGGGAAGTCAAGAACTAGCGATCGATCGACGTCCACCTAACCCGATCTTTGCGTCATCACATCACTTTCTGAGCATTTTCACCAGCCTTCTTCACCAAATGATCGGAATCGGTCGAATTCATATCAGCGACCATTAGCTCCGGAATGCAGCGGTAGGGAGCCCGAAGAACCCGCGTAGAATATATTTCGTGAGAGTCTGCTGTACACGCAACCATAATCACACCACGACAACCTCAGATCAAGAGCAGCATGGCCGCCGTCCATGTTCTCGACAACTACTATCTCGCAATAACATTCCTCATTACCGTTGCTTACCAGCTCTTCTTTTTTGCGATAGCTTTTAGCTTTAAGTTTGACAAGCTAACTGACTTTGCGGGCGGCACCAATTTCATTCTTCTCGCAATTCTTACGCTTGCATTCAGCGAAAATCGAAATGATGCACGCAACATCGTCACCTCGGTTTTCATCATGGCGTGGGCCGCACGCTTGAGTGGTTTCCTCCTGTTCAGAATTCTGAAAACCGGCAAAGACGACCGCTTCGACGACAAACGAGACAAGTTCTGGTCATTTCTCGGATTCTGGGTCTTGTAAGAAGACATTTGAACGACGTTGAGAAGGCTACTAACAAGGCGCAGTCAAATGTTCTGGGTCTGGACCGTTTCTCTACCGGTCACGATATTGAATTCACCGAAAGTAACGCAGTTCAACCAACCGAGTTTTGGCACAGGTCGAGATATTGCTGGCATAATTCTGTGGTCGATCGGTTTCATCATGGAGAGTGTATCCGATATCCAGAAATTCCGATTCCGCAGTGCCCATGGTAGCGATGGCGCCGTTTGCGATGTTGGCTTCTTTGCGTGGACCAGACATCCAAACTACTTTGGAGAGATCATTATCCAATTTGGTGAGTTACCCTTCGTGGTGGGAAATTAGGCTTAAACTTATTCTTCAAGGTATCTTCACAATGGCTGTGTCACCGGCAGCGTATGGCTATGTCTCCGGTGGAGCATACGCTGCTCTGTACGCATCCATCCTGGGGCCATTTTTCCTGACCTTGCTTCTCATGTTCGTCTCCGGTTTAACCCTGCAAGAGCGCCCGGGGGCCAAAAAGAGGTACGAAAAGGGTGTTAATTGGCCAGCGTATGAGCGATACCTCCACAGAACAAGCATTCTTATTCCGTTTCCGCCCCAATTATACGCAAAGTTGCCAACCATCTTAAAACGAACCATTTTCTTGGAGTTTCCGATCTATGTTTTTGATCCGGCGAAGCATGCGGACCAAAGTAAGGTTCAGGCCAGGTCAGCGGAAGAAGGTCAAGGGACTAGACCTAGTGACGAGCAAGGCCTTAGATCTTGAGACACGCGTCCTGTAGTGCGCGGCAGTACAGCTGTAGTGATACCCATTTAATTCTTGTTTGATAGTAGTTACGAATCTAGTTAATCCACATAATGTCTAGTTAGCGCATGTTTTAAACCACAGTTTCTAAACAGCCAACGCGCCAAGACGACACACCTCTCTGACCAAGACCTTGTCGCAACGTGCACGGTCTGAATACAATGGCAATGGCAGTTACTTAGAAGCATGCGCTTACCAAGCGTCTGTCATCCCTTTAAAACGCTCTCAAACTGCAATGCAGACTGAGTATGAACAGGTCACCCAGCACTGTTTGTATCTAGAGTATAGTTGGAAATAGGAGGAACCTTGGAGCTTAACAATTGTATTGTCAGGGCATTAAAGTTATCGGTACAGTTCCAACAGCTTCAGATTCGAAGTAGACTACGGCAGGAGAATTCGTGTTATCTGCGATGAGGACTCTTAGATTGGCAAACACATGATGCAATAGTTTGGCAAGCTGGTCCCTCAAGACTTAGAAAGCATTACTGCGTCTGTAATTTTCAAGTTCAATCGTAAAACATCGAGAGCTATTGCCAGTGCAACATTCTACTTGTGGACCCTGCATGGTCAAGTCGTCGAACGTTCCTGCGCTAAGGGAGGCAAAAGTCTAAAATCCCAGCTCTCCTCGTGCTTCGCTCAAAGCTGCAACAATCCGGACCACAAATTTGTAGATCAGCCGCTCCCTATTCGGAGATGAAGTGTGCAATCCACATGTCGAACAGTGGGATATCCAATGCTTAGTCAGTCACATCCGCGAATCACTTCCCTCGGCCTTATCGCAAGTGCTCAGACATCACCTCACGACATCACACATCAACACCCACGGGACAATGAGCGCTGCTGGTTCTTCTACCACATCTTCGCGTTCTTCCTTGGCTCGACCTTCTTGTTGGGCCAAATGTTCCGCTAGCAGCCATGAACCTGCTGGTGTCCCGTTTGGACTCGGAAGCTCATGCCATCCCGCGCTGCCTTTGACTTGAGTCCTTACTATCCAGTTGCGTCATAATCAGATTCCAAGGTGGCTTGATGTCTTGAAAGAGCAAATATAAGAGTTGGTACCTGCTGTTGACCCGCTGCCAGATCATCCTAGCATACATTACATCCTTGATATTTAGTTTTCTTACAACCTTGACGATACAAGCTTTGCTTTTCTGCAATCGCTTTTGTGACAATAACATACCAACATGTCTAGCCAACCCATTCATTCAACCGGCCGTGGAGGTATGTTTGCTCTCCCACTCCAAACACAGAGCCTTGCGATAGAGTAGATCCTGACTAAGTACAGGCGCTGGCAACATCGGTCCCGACGTCAACGTATACACTGACGGGGGCGTTGTCCGTGAGGGCATCCAAGGCGAATCCGACGGCGGTGAATTTTCCACTGGTCGTGGTGGAGCTGGCAATATGGGAAAGTCACCTCACCTTGGACCGCAGTCTGATGTTGGCCGTCGTTCCATCGACGTTGTTCCTGAGATCAACCAGCGCGATCCACAGGACGAGTTCCATACAGGCGTATGTCGATTCCGCATAGCCACTGGAAGACATAATACTGACTTAAACACAGCGTGGTGGGGCAGGAAACGTCTACAAGGAGAAGCACGGTGGCCACAGCCACTCTCCTGAGCAGAAGAGCTTTGGCGACAAAGTCAAGCATGCGCTGCACCTCGACGGAAAGAAGGACAAACATGAGCCTTCTCCCTTAGCCAAGAACGAAACTACGAACTAGATATGATACCCAAGACTGAGTCAAACGAACAGGCTCTTAGGTGGAGTGGTAATTGGGTGCGCGCTATAGACGTTGATGATACCTCAGGCTTCAGTCTCATAAGAGACTGCCTCGATTTGCTTTACTGTCCCTGATTAGATTACAATAAACCCAAACTTTCTTTGGCCACTCCGCGGACATTATGATGCGATACTAGGTTGTGCTGTTCCTGACTAGCTGGCTAGGAAGTCAACCCGAATGGCGGGGTGAATATAGAAGCCCGGACCACGTGGGGTAGCTTCAAGGGCACGTCATTTTGCTGCTTGAAAACTCTCATATATTCAAACTTAAAACACTCCTCCACGAGCATACAGAACGCTCAAAATGGGCTCTAATGTACAGGATGCGGAAGCGCTCGTACATTCTGATGATCCGAACCATCCCGCGAACCATATCTGCACACTGTGTGCAAAGTTTTACACATTGGGCTGGGTAGGAATGACCCTTCCAAGAAAGAGAATAATGAGAACAGCTGATGACTGACTTCATGCTGGATTAGGTGACAGGAACCGGTGGAGGAACGAGTATTCGTCATGAAGATAAAATCTTCATTGCACCTAGTGGCGTCCAAAAAGAGCTCATGAAGCCTACGGATATGTTCGTTATGGATTTCAATAGCAAAGAATATCTTCGAAGACCACAGGTAAATTTGTCTGTTCTATTAACCCGTTCACCACACGTCTCGAAACTTCAAGGACATGGGCAACTAACACAGCATATAGGTCCTCAAGCCTTCTGCCTGTACTCCTCTCTTCCTCGCTGCTTTCGAACGTGGCGCCGGCTGCTGTATTCATACACATTCACAATGGGCTGTGATTGTGACCCTCCTCGTAGAACGTGATCTTGGCACAGATGCCTGCTTTGAGATCGAAGAAATCGAGCAGATTAAGGGTATTCCAAAGGGCCCGGGAAAGCAGGGTAATCTAGGGTACTACGACAGACTACGAATACCCATAATCGAGAACACGGCGCATGAAGAGGACTTGAGGGAGAGTTTGGAAGCGGCCATGGAGAGTTATCCGGATTCGTATGCTATCTTGGTAAGAAGGCATGGGATATATGTCTGGGGCGATAACGTGCATAAGGCGAAGACGCAGTGTGAGAGCATTGATTATATTTTTCAGCTGGCGGTTGAGATGAAGAAGCTAGGGCTACCATGGACGAAGTGAGGGCTTCGACGAGCGTCATGATCAACCGCATGATACTTGAAACATTGTCTTGGGCAGAAGAGGTCTATGGCTTCCTTGAGCTATCATAATCCGCTATGAAAAAGTGCGTTCTCTCTCCAGTACTTACTGAGGGTAGTTGAGAGGCGCTTTTTCCGGAGATGGTGTACAGCATCCGATAGTATCGCTACAGAGCCACATGACCTGCAGAGAGATTTCTAGTCTCATCACAGCAGAGGTGGGGTTCCGCTCAATCGGTGGGTAGAACAGGACTTCAGCTAAGCATATTCTCTGCAAGTCATCAAATACTACTTGCCTCTTTCGACACCTCTGCCGATCGCCACATGCTTACTAATTTGTATTTGGACTTGAAGCACTCCGAAACGCTCCAGCCTCAGAAATCGGCATGCGATAGTCCCGAGTAGAAGCAGTATGGCCAAATGAAGAATAATAGTTCAGTAAGAGTAGTTTTGCTGTTTCTAGATTGTCACCTAAATGAGCAACAGTCAGACTGTTCCTGGACGTTGGTGTATTTGAAAATCTCACTAAGCTCTTTCCCCTTTCTTATTCCCGATTTCTCGTTTACTGATAGTACACGGCTAAACGTGTAAGCTACATTTATTATTGCGCCATCGAGGCAGCAGCTCTAGTCAGCATGTTCACAAGATGCCGAATGATCGGTCATGAATTCCCTCATATACCAGCATCGCATGGTGCTGATCAGCCTCGTTCTACCATATCTTTCATCTCTCTCAAGTAAATACCAAATATGGCACCATACTTATCTCTAGAAGCTGTGACATCACTAAGAGAGTTTATCAGCAATGCAACAATAAATTCCAGTGATAGGCCAGCCCTACCGGGGGTGATCATTCATATCGTGGATGCCCATAACAATACGCTTTTTTCCCACGGATCCGGCTCACCTAGTCCACCCACCGCAGAATCTATAGGCATTATACAGTCGTTGACTAAACTCATCGGCGCTATCGCCTACCTGCGTCTCGTCGAGCGTGGACTGGCTACACTTGATGACCCATCCACCATTGCCACCCACCTCCCAGAACTTGCAGCAAAGAAAGTACTCACTGGCTACGCTATTCGTGCTGATGGGAGCAAAGAGTGGCAGTTTGAAGAAAGGGTTGGTGATATTACGCCACGAATGCTGCTGAATCACACATATGGAGGCGGTCATACATACTTCAACACCCTTCTTCTGGAGTATTTCCAAGACTTGGGGATATGGGAAGAAACAAATGAAGCTACCGATACATACGGCACAGTTCTGGCTGCTCCACTCCTCTTCCAACCAAACACAAAGACAAACTACGGCCAAGGCCTGGACTGGATCGCGGTCCTCATCGAGCGCCTCACACAACAAGATCTCGCATCTTATCTGCAAGAGAACATCTTCAACCCCCTCAATCTGCACAGTATAGGCTTCGAAGCAGCGTTCGGCGGCCACGTAACTAGCCTTCCTTCCAACCAAGGAAGATTCTGGCCCCGTAAACTGCGCACAGCCGACACCGAGTTTGTGGAAATCGATTCCCGGGAGCCGGTCGCGGTGGAGAGGGAGGACGCGTTTCCAAAGGGCAAGTATCATACCGGGAAACTGGGAACGGGGCTTGTAAGCAGTGCCTCGGACTATGCACGTCTCCTTACTATCCTGCTCCCCGAGAACGCCGGCGTGGACGCAGTGACAGGGCACCGTCTCCTGTCGCCTGGGTCGGTGGAAGAAATCACCAAACCGCAGCTACCAGAGCATATCAGGAATAATACGCGCAATGTCCCTGCCTCGGGCGCGTCGCCAATCATTTTACCAGGCATCTTGGACGCGCCGGACAAGGATCCAGAAGGCAGCTTTGGACTTGCGTGCGGAATTCAGGGCAAGGAGAGAGTCTTGCAAGGAGGCAAGAAGGGAAGGAGCCAGGGCAGTGTGTATTGGTATGGCGCGGCAAACACGGAGTACTGGGTCGATAAGGACAAGGGCATTGTTGTATTTGTAAATGGGAATTATTACCCCTGGAATGAGGAGGTTTGGACGGGATTTGTTGCAGGTGTCGAGGAAAGGATCTACAGGGGACTATAGTTGTGAAGCGTTTATAATAATGTTGTTCAATCTCAATTGTAGGCTTCCAGAGCACGTTGTGCTCAACACTATGGTATTTGTGCAAGGCAGCAAAGCCTGACTAGCTCCTGAAGACGCCGATGAAAATGCCACCAGCCCCAGGCTTATATCATGATACAATACTGTGCATGCTCAGCATGACTTGCTAGGTATACATATGTTGAAAGTGATTCCTTGCCCACTCCGTCGTCTATCGTGCCAATTTTCAGCGTCGATTCTTCCATCCTCATGAGGCAGCTTTTACCTCGAGTGCCCCATTCGCACTTTCCTTCACCAACTGTGCATCTCCTTCGGTCTTCATCGTTGGTGTACTAGACATTTCTTCGCCCAAAACATCCGGTCTCCATCTAAGTAGCAGCTTTCGCGCACTCGGCTTTGCACGATCGTTCTCCTTCCACATCTCCGCTAGGACGTCTACTACGATAGTCCTTACTGGTGGACGGAACATGTATAGGTAATGCAGAGCAGTACATGCAAGGTCAATACGTTCAGGATCCTCTGCCATCTTCTTCAGCCGAACAAGAAGTTCGTAGTCTAGCGCTGGGACCTCGGAGAGAAAGCGAAGTAGGATCTTGTCCGTGTGCTCGACATAGGGAAGGATACCATCAATGAGGCGGAGTGCACAACGGTGGTAGTTGCCCTTTATCGAATTCAGCTTCGTGTCTCCGTTGACAGCACCATTCTTCGCTGAGCCTTTGGCCGATTGCGCGAGGACAATGTCGTTGTACCATTCCTCGTTTAGCCATGATATTGCGACATCGACCCGCTTCTTCCAGTCGTACATGATATATTGATATAGTCCGTCTCTTACTGCATGGCTGATGCTCAGGCTCCCTTTTACGCTCTTCACTGCATACTCGTCTTTAATGTTTTCTTCAGGGTCTTCAAGACCAGCGCTTGCCCGTGTAGCCAGTCTTGAGAGTATGGTCACCCAGGCGTCTCTACTGTAGTCACTCGCAGCAAGCCTACTAAATCCACCCTTGGTCACCTTGTTCTTCTGAGTTTCGTCGACACTTGCAAGCATCCCGAATGCTCGATGTACCGTCAAGTCTCCATACTTTTGAGCTTCTTGACTAGAAAGTGGCGGCGCTTCGGGTAGCTTGTACGGCGCTAGTGCAGCGGACGGTCCAGGCTGTTGGGGAAAGTCGGTCGGTGGCAGGCCATCGAGTTTGTTTATGATCTGCTCTGCGTCCTCAGGTTCGAAGTCAGGTTCGTACTCCTCTTCGTCCTCAACGGCAGGGGCTGTCGCTGCCTGCCCAGCAATAACTCTGGGAGCAGTCTGGAGGAAGGTAGCATAGCGAGAGCGAACGATCTGTGGGGATGTCAGTAATGCCCCTTGCATCTAGCAATACGCCACGAGCAGTGGCTAACGAGCAATACCCTGACGATCACGTGACTATCATATCACACACTCAGCCACCAAGTGAACTGGAGGTGATGGGATGTACATTGGACAAAAAGAAATGCTCACATACATTAATAGCTTGATCGAGTTTGTTTCCGTCCACAGATTGCAGAACAGGTACAAGAATTCTGAGCAATTGCTCCGGATCTTTGAAGTTTTGCACATCAAAGTTCACTGTGCTGCCTTCAGGATTCAGAGTGTACAACTGGCGCCAACTAACTGGGCCTGGTGGAAGGGCTGGCACAGGAAGCGCGCGACTTTGAACCTCAGCACTTATTCGCTGCCTCTTGGCTTGATCAAGGCCATCAGTGGGTTCACTAGGCGCTGGTCGCTTGCGATTAGATTCCTCAAAGATATCAATGCGTGTGCGATGCATGCGTTCTAAAAACTGCTGTATTCGCCCATTGACTGGATTTTCGGGGTTTCTTTGTGTGTTAGTTTGCATAGAGGTGATTAGTGAATACAGGGTGAGCGTACCTTTTCATGATGTTCATGAGCAATGCTCGCGTTGTTCGTTCTATGGATTTCATGATGACTTTGTTTTTGGGCGTCATAGGCGAGTTGGCAAGCTTCAAAGGATTGAAGTTGAGGACACTGCTGAGTATCTTGTTCGCAGCAATGGGCCGGCGTTGCATCAACATGCCCAAGCTGTTGAGCGTTCCTGTCACGAGTAATCCATCACTGAAGTCTGTCAGACATGTTCCTACAAGCTGTCTCTGTCTATCTGACCTGTGATCTCCATGTATGATATCCAATAAGCGGTCAAGCAATCCGTGTCCTTCAGCCTCTAGGCTCGCATACGGTATTAAGGGGTGGTCGCGTGGGACGAGCGCGAGGGAGATATCGCTGTGATCGGGTCGCTGCAAAGCATGAGAAATTTGTTTGTGTATCTGATGGGGTGTTGTATATACCCTGGGATCCACCACGCCTGGTGTCTGAACCAAGACTACTTGTTGAAGAAACTTAACGCAGCATATTCGCACGCCCGGGGCGGCTTTATCCATTCGTCGCAAGATATTCGATTTGATGGCAGACATGAGCTGCCAGTGCTCAACATCGCTGGGGTCGGATACACTGGGGCACGTTCAAGTATGAGAGAGAGTTCGCATGACAGCAATCAAACGGGTGCGGGCATAGAGGGGACCTTGACGATTCGGACCGCACTCATAATGAAGGGAGATCTATCTGAAGCCTGGGGTTCACTTACATGTGTCTGTACACGAGCGGATACACGCTTGCAGCCGCCTGGACAGCGCTCTTGATGACACTCTTGTCCTCGACATTCTCCAGGTAGGCTTTTAGTGTAGCCAGCACCGACGACGCGCTGTTCTCCTTGACCTCTGACGGCCATGCGGGCGAGGCAAATGCCTCAGCCAGGAAATCGGCACCCCAACGCTGAATCTCCACACTCTGCTCTGCACTGTAGCCGATGATGGGAAGCACACCCGGTATGATGGTAGGATAGTATCTACCGTCGCCTAACGCGAGCGACCGAGCCGACTCCAACTGCTGTATTGTCTGCGCACTCATGATGGTGATCGAGGGCGCAGTGCACGAGAGATGAGCTTTGTTTCTTTGAGCGATGGTGCAGTGGTGAAGGATTGTTCACGCGTGCGATGCAGTCAAACTAAGAGCGCGCGACAAAGCCTGGTGACCGTCGCCGACAGCTTTCCCATGCCCAGCAATACTAATAACTAAGAGGTGAAGGAATGTCGAGAAGGAAAGGGCGCGCCTGTTGATGTTGTTGATCTACGGAGATGGAGCGCGGAGAGGGTCAGGGCAGGTGCGCTCATCTGCAGCTTCCTGCCAAGCCATGACTAGCGTGGTGGAAAGTCACCACCGCGGCGACATGGGCTGTTCCTTCCCCGCTGGCCAGAGAGAGTTTAACACGCCACCATGGGATAGTGAGTGCCGGCGCACATGTGTGACGTGTGTGTGTATTGACTCTGACAGCAAACCCTTCCGATCCACCTACTACGATGACCGCATGCGCGCCTCGCCGGCCCTGCTGCGAGCAAGAGCGCCCTATCTGATCAAAAACACAATTACCGGCTTCGCTATATGCACACTGGTTATCGGCATCTGTACGCTTCCTCCACCTATATCCACATGCCATTCTGACCCTCCTAGACTCATACACCATCAATGCTATCTCACAGGACGAGTTCGAGGATGTTATTGTACCCGACAAGCCTCTCGAGCGACCCGCACAGCAATCGCTAGGCACAACGCAAGCTGTCCAACAGCTGGTGGATGCAAGAAAGTAGGAAGAGATATCAGACTGTATATTGCTGTACAAAGACATGTATGCATTGGGCTGGCGCTGTGGGACTCTTCCTGGAAATATCACCTCATTAGCGATGTTTTGTCGCAAGCCGTTTTCCGGCCTCGAAAAAAGTCTTTTGAGTGGTATTTTATAGCCGCATGAAGTGCTAGCGTGCAAAACCTTTCTCAATGGCTATGCTCGTTGCCTCTCCCTCTTATCAATCGCAAGGACACAGAACCGCGGATGGTCCCGTGTGGCTCTACGCAACCAATAATGACCACTCGCCGATGTTGCTTATATCCAATCTCTAGCCTCTGAAATACACGTTGTTTGGAAATGGAGCATGTTGATATGACTGATTATTCAGCGATCAGATGGTCTCTCTGAGTTTTGCGTACTGGTGGCATTTCCGTGTCTGTACCAATGTGGTTCATTCGATAATATTTCGCACGAACCAACCTTCGCAACCTTGGGCCGTACATGGCTCGATTCACAATAATATTTCTAGCTGCTATAATGCGAGAGCGCTATAAGAGGGCTCTACATTACCACTATAGGTTGGAACTACTAGCAAGCAGGTCATTGTCTGCGTATCTGAGGTTGCAGACTTGCTAAAGACAATCAATCTACTTTGTCCTATCCTTGAAGCATGGATGACGCCAAAATTTTCAAAAACCGCTACGGCTCCTTTAAGTCGTCCATGCCCACAAGCACTTCTGAGCCCTCAATATTCATTGACCCAATTTGGACCGGATCAGGGACCTCGATGACCAAACCCAGAAGCTTAACCTCCAAAACAAGCATCTATACCATGAGACCACCAACGGTAGAGACATTGAATACTTCTACTGACAGATTCGACGATGAAGTAGCGCGAGCTTGTGCTAAAGATGAAGAAGTCCTGCGCGCCTCGACCGCACGCGATATAGCAAGTCTTCAAAGAACCTTTAAACGAACGGATTGGATTCTGGAGAGCACAGATGAGCTTCTGTTTTCACTAAGACGTCACAGCTGGAAGGTAAGCAATACCAATATCAAGGTTACTACACTGCCCCTGCATGAATCCAACCCGGCGCTGACGCCTTCTGTAGAAATCTAGAAGAGATGCATTCGCTTTTCCTTCAACGCCAGCCTGTATACGTATTGATAAGCCTAGCTGCGAAGTCTCTCTTTACAAATTCACGAGCAATTTGTACTCTGCACTACGTGGCCGACCACGTCGAGATAGTGTTGTCGACAGTGACTACATCGGGAAGGATGAGGAAATGACACGCGATTGGGAAGAACTTCAGAGTGAACACTGGCCGGATACCGAGGCTGTAGGCGTGGGATCAGCTTTCGAGAGAAGACCACACCGAACCATAGGCCGCCGCAGGCCGTATCGGAATCCTGAAGAACCAAAGTGAATATTCATATCTGACCCAATGCTCGAGGAAGGGTGTTTGTCAGCATCCTTTGAAACCTGTTGTTCGCGCATACTTTAGGTAATCTTCATTTGCGGCAATTCCAGCGAAGCGTATTATACCTGGAAACAAAAGGCTTCCCATTGAACTCTAAACGAGCTATCTTCCATGGTTCAGCCAGACTCAAAATGTTGAACACACTAAGCAAAATTACATTGCGCTATATTTAACAAACTACTCTAAGATAATAAAAGTTCTTTCGATTCAGAACAGATTGTGAGGATAAGTAGCTCTTCTCCTCTTCCCCGCGACGCAAGCCACATTGAGTTTTCACCAAAATGGCACGTTCATGTTACTGAAGGTTTCCTTATACGCAGTCGTAATTGATTGCACAAGTGTCCAGATATAGTGAAAGATCTGAACGACTGAGGACTATTCATTGGGAACCAGAGGAGGAAGTAAAGATAGCGACAAGTCTCGAGTGTGGAGCTGAGAAGGGGTTTGATACTAAGAATGGATTTTTCTAGCACCTAACGGTGGATGACGCCGATAATAGCACTGGAATAGAAATAAACCTCCCCATATTTGAGCAATCTAATTATTTCACCTCTCCTCCTGTGCACCCTCCTCACTCACCTCGTCGAAGTCAGCTTCTTTCGTCGACCTAAACCCAACTCCTGGAATCCTGCTCCTTAACGCTAAACTACTACACACCACACTGACGCTGCTCAACGCCATAGCCAAGCTAGCCCACACTGGATCCAGCCTAACGTGTTTCTTGCCACTATCTTCCATGCCCATGCCGCCTTCCATGCCAACGCCGTTATGATGCATATCCATGTGTTTGGTCCCTGTTGTAATAGGGAATAAGACGCCCGCTGCGACAGGCATGGCGATCATATTGTACACGAGCGCCCAGCCGAAGTTGAAGTAGACGCGGCGGAAAACAACACGCGAGAGGTCGAGGAGGGTGAGGATGGTGGTCAGGCGGGAGTTGATAAGGATGAATGAAGAGGAGGAGAGGGCAATGTCAGATCCGGAACCAATAGCGATGCTGAGGTCTGCTGTGGAAAGGGCGGGTGCGTCATTGATACCATCGCCTACCATTGCGATAGTGGCACGTTTTGTTTTTCTCGTACCACGTTTGGACAGAAACGGGATGCTGAACAAGCTTGACTTATGGTCCTTTGTAAGAGTCTGCTGGAGGTACTTGATCTTCTCAGCTTTTTGGTCTGGAAGCACACCGGCAATGATGTTAGATAGTGGGACTCCAACTTGAGCCCCTACGGCATTGGCTGTAATTGGGTTGTCGCCAGAGAGCATCCAAACGTCTATGCCGCGCTTCTTCAGGGCGTCGACGACGCCGATTGCCTCAGGTCGGAGAGGGTCTGATATCGAGAAACAGGAAGCAAGCTGCCAGATTTGCAGAGATGTTGTGTTTGGGTTTGCTGCTGAGGACGAATTAGAGTTATTCGGGTTTCCCAATGGTGTCTCAACGATTTCGGTAGAGCCTTTGACAATTTGCGGTACGAGCAACGCAACTAGGGCCACAGACTCCCCTCCGTGTTTCCAAGTCCGTAGTGTTGCTGCAATGTCAACAGGAATGATGACATTGTGATCAGCCATGAAACTTTCATTGCCAACAATTGCCATGATATCCTGTCCGTCCGATCTGAATGTGCCTTTCAAGCCTTTCCCAGGAATTTCGTCGATATTGACTACCGTTGGTGTGTCATGGAGTTGCTTGTTGCAAAATGATACTAGCGCTCGAGCGATGGGGTGATTGCTGTTCTCCTCTAAGCCTTTGACAATTCCAAGCACAAGTCCACTGTTCTGAATGCCGGAAACTTGATAATTGGTTACAGCTGGGTCCCCACCCTGCGTGAGTGTACCCGTCTTGTCAAATACGATACAATCCAGTGAGCTCGCTTCTTGGAAGGCCTCGCCACCTCCTTTGACAAGAATACCGTGTTTGGCAGCCAAACCACCTCCGACGAACAAGGCAGTTGGTGCGGCCAGACCGATACCGCAAGGGCAAGCGATGACAAAGACAGCAATGGCAAAGCGAAGCGACCACAGAGCCCAACCACCAGCGCCATTGTTCTTCCAGTCCTTTGGTATTGCCCCAGTCGTGCCCAAGACCAGCCATACAAGCCAAGTAGTAATGGCAGCCGCGATGACGAAAGGAACAAAATGTGAGGTGATTCTGTCGGCAACTCTTTCGACCGGTGCGCGACGCGTCTGGCCTTCGCGAACAGCAGTGATAATCTGATCCAGCATTGACGTGCCTGAAACAGTCGTAATCCTGATCTTGATAGGAGATCCTTTGTTGACAGTGCCTGAGTAGACAGTGTCCCCGCCTACTTTCTTGACAGGGCGTGATTCGCCAGTGAGGCTAGATTCATCGAAAGTGGCGCTCCCATCAAGGATAACTCCATCGAATGGCGGTGATGTACCGTGATGGACACGAACAATGTCACCAATCTCCAATAAATCAGTGGCAATCTTAGTATCTCCTTTCTCCGAGTCGACTAAAATGGCCCCTTCAGGGCGAAGCTTGCCGAGAGAGGCAACCGCATCGCCCGTTTTCGCTTTGCTGTAGGCTTCTAGAAACCGACCGATGAGCAAAAACATCGTTAGAAAGACAACCGCATCAAAATACGAATCCTGCATCGAGCCTGATGACTTCTTCGTGGCGGCCATGGCCAGCTCAGCGACCGAAGCAAAGTAAGCGATGCTTGTCCCAAGCGAAATCAGCATGTTCATACTGCCGAAGCGTACAAATCGATGCAAGAAAGGTGTGCGGCTTCCAGGCCGCCACATAGCCCTCACCTCCTTGAGTGCTCGGCGATGAAATGTGTCCGCTGCGAAGAAGTACACCGGCGTTGAAAGGATAAATAGCGCCCAGCTAAGTCGAGTGACATTACCAGCCCACATGGTCACCATTAGATATCTTCGGATGGGGTGTTTAGAGTTGATAAGGCTCATGAAAACAATGCCAAGAATGAACGATGGGATAGCAAAGATAATGCAAAGAATAAGGCGGAACAGTATACGCTTTCGCTCTTGCGCATGCATTTCTCGTGCTCTTTCCTCGATTGTTGGGGGATGGTAGACGGAAGGCTTGAACTCTGGATTCAAAGCTGTGATCGTATTGAAGATATCTCGAATTGTGAAGTTGGGCGGATTCGGTACGTATCGTATGTTAAGGATGGAGGTGTGCAATGATAAGGGCGGGCCGTTTATCTCGAAGGTATATCGTTCCCCAAACTCGTGCGTAAGCCTCTGGGTGATGTTGTCAGGACAGTGGCGACAGAACATGCCATCGATACGGATAGCAACAGAACGATCTGTTGCCACGCTCTCTGAAGTGCCTTCTGGGATGACTTGATCGAGTGTTGCAATGTATCCAACTTCCTCAATACTCTCCTTGATCTTCGGCAAATGTTCCTTGCCATTAAAGACGACGGCGGCGCTGCTCGACAAAAGGTTGATATCCACCTGCTCGATCCATGAGAACGGCTCCAATGCCCTATTGATAGCCCCAACGCAAGCAGCACAGGTCAGCCCTCCAAGAGCATACGTTGCACGCCACTTTTCCGTTTTATGCCTCGATACAAGTAGATTACTTGAGTGTATGGACTGGACTGCTTCCAGATTTTCCAAGGTAACGTCGAAACCGCAATCTTCAATCGTACCGATGATCTCTTCACATCGATTCTTGCCATTGAAGACCACGACTCCACTGTTTGTTAAGAGATTGACATCGATAGACTGAACCCACGAATGTTGTTGAACAGCGTGCGTGATAGCGCTCACACAGGAAGAGCATGTCATTCCAGAGAGGGCCAACGTCGCCTTGTAAACCGTTGGTGTGATTGCAGGATCAATAGTGACGAAGGTCTCTGATAGTGGTGACTTCTGTTCGAATGACGAGAAGCCATCGAAACTAGCGTGAGATGAGGTGGGGACAATAGGCTTGGGCTTGAATGGCAAAGCCTCCTCGCTTGAAATATCCAAGCTAACTCCACCCTGCTCCCTCTGGCACTGATGGCATTGCTCCAGATGTAGATCTTTCTTGCGCATATCGTCTTTCGAACTGTCAAAGCTTCCAGGGTCGAGCCACTTCGATGCTGCGTGCTCCAAGCTTGAATGCCACTCCCTGCTATAATCTTTCTGGATTTTTGAGTCGTGGATGACTTTGTTGCCCTGAAACACGCTATGTATCTCAAATCCCGTGGCCTCAAGTGACCCCGATATATCTTCGACGGCAAGGAATGCAGTGTGGCGTACAACAACGGAATGCGAGACGATAGAAACAAAAATATCCTCCGGTGTGGGCTCGAGAGCGCTTAAAGATGCCTGAATGCCCTCGACACATGACGGGCAGTGGAGATTAGAGATGAAGCAAGTTGTTGTCAGGATTTCCCCTTGCGGTTCGCGCAATCTGGATGTCGGTACTGTGGGCAACATGGTGGCTGTGCGGATCGGTACGTGGTTGGTGGTGCAATAATGTTGATGCCAGATTCCCCGGATTAGGTGTGTCGCTCTTGTGTTTGTGTAACAGGTAATATGAATAAATAGTAAAGAAGTGGCCAGCGATTGTCGTTGTGTAATCTAAACACTCAGGGAGGCGATTGGGCGTAAATGAAGGCAAACGCAGTCAAGGAGCACCGTCAAGTATTTGACGATCTCGGGAGCGGCAAAGGATTGCCTCGCAAATATGACGCGAGAAGGCTCCATGTTCTAGCTTTGAATCATCGCTTGAAAAAAGGTGGTTAGTGGCTGCCGCACAAGTCGCGCATTGCTCTCCCAGCGTAAGCAATTGTGGCGTCATTGTTCTCAGCTGTCGTCCGCACATACAACGCACTTAGTCAAACTTCAACCACCGCCCAATGACAGAGGGGACTACAGATGTCAGCAAAGTATATTGGTTTGCGCACACAGATATGACCCATATTCAGGCTCAAGATGTGGAGCTTGTGACACTTCATTCATGGAGATATTGAAGTGTCAGACGCTTCGTTGAGATAAGCTTCTCGCTTCCCCGGACTACTACCGACCACGCCCATTCTGGGTCTTTACCTGGACACATGTCCATGGATGATTAGATGAGCATGTATGGGAATAACAACATGCAAAAGCTGTTCGTCACGAGGTGGGTGGCATGGAGATTAAGCTGCAGATGTGGAGCTCCAATCTAGCCTATCTGAGACCTCCATGCTCCACACAAGAATACTCTTTCTGTCGCATTGTGGTGCTTACAGCAGTGCAATGGTGCGATATTGCTGATCCAATGACGCAAAACCTAAGAAAAATAATTCCCATGTTTGCACAATCCATTGTTCTAGATTGTCATGCCGATTAAGTTGCAAGTACGTTCGAATACAAGAAACCAAATACCCAAGCAATCGAGGACGATGACGAACTTGATCATCGTGTGGGTAAGGGGTGTGCATGCTGGTTCACAGCTGGGAGTATTAGCGAAGCTTCAACAAAAGAAACGTCTTGAACGCACATACCTATGTCAATGAAATGGCGCATACGCTGCAGAGTTGGTTGGTAGATGAAATTTGAGGTTTGTGGTACGACGCCACTACATCTGAATGTGACGTTGCTGATCGAATTGGAGACAATCTGTATTCACGAGTATTCTATGGTTTCTGTATAGCATTACTGTCGAGGGACGCGATGAATGCAGAAAGAATCTTTGACAATATATTAGCCAATAAAAACGAAGACAGTGGTCCTGGGATATCATATATACTCCTCCAAACTCCAACGCTTCCTTTGCCCTGTCTCAAGATAAAGCATCAATAGAACTCCTTCCAGTCGCCCCAGATGATGTTTCCCTCGTACTTCTTCATAAGCTGGCCAGTGGGATCATCTCCCTTGACGTGCGCCCACGCTCCTGCAAAATGCAAGATGAATGTACCATGCTCCCAGACGCGTTGCGACTCATCGAAGCAGGCAATCTCTTTTGGGAAGGCGTTGAGCTTCCACTGGGGCACGACATGGACTCTGTCTGCACTCGCCTTGTCGTCCTTCATCAACTTGACTGTCGAATCTTGCTCGCTCATGTGCACGTCCTTCTTCTTCGCTTCGTCATGTATAGCCCAGGAATCGTGTAAGAACTTTAGTGACCGTTCATGTCCGCGGACAAGGAAGGAGCCTGCATTGAAGCCGTTGCAATCGTGTGTAAACAAATAGTCGATGGCATCGGGGTTTGTGACATTCTTGAGCTCCTCCTCTATGATATCTGTAACTTTGATGTCTGTATTTGTGACAAGTGTGTCAAAGTCCAGCCACCATATCCAGTCGTATTTGCCCGACTTTATGAGCTTCTCGGCCATATTGAACTTCCAGAATATAACAGCGCGGTCCGTGTGCGATTCGTACTCCATGTGGAAGTCGTAGCCGTGGCGACGGGCATAGTCTGTGGAGTGTTGATGTTAGGGAATTGCCCACGAGGCGTGCCAATGGTTGTGCTTACGGTCTTTGTTCTTCAGCGAGAGGTAGAGATACGATCTCTGCTCCGTGACAAACGTCATGAGCGCAATCCTTGGGGGTTTCTTCTCCGCCTCAGCCGGTGGTGCTGGAGGTGGGGGAGGAGCCTCGTGGCTCGGACCTTGGCTGAGCTGCCATCCAAAAAAGATGAGGAAGACGAGGAGGAGGAGCAGCGATGGCGGGACCCTCCTGAGCGACCGGATGAGCATTTTGCCAGGACGACGGGATATCTTCCAGCTAAAGAGTGAATGGGCAGCGGCACAGTGGCATTACAATACCATAGGCGACAAGCTCGCTGCTGGTCGCACTCGGAATGCCAAGTATGTCAGGGAGTTTAGATTGGCTAGGAAAATGGCAAGGACGGGAGGAATCAACCTATGGGTCGAGACCAATTCCCCGGACTCAGCTGAGCGGGTAGAAGCGAGCGGGCTCCATGGTCTTGTCCCGGATAGAACGGCATCGACACCAGGCACCACGAATTTCGAAATGTTGCGCAAGAGAACTAAAACGATGCGAGAAAGGCAACATGAGAGTTTTTGGGGCAGGGTGTAATACGAGATCGTATTGAGTGGACCCGCCAGTTTGTCTCGACTGGAAGCAAATGCTCCAAAATTTGGCTTCCGGCGCTTGAGAGCTCGGACCACCAGTGCCCGTCCCAGCCACACCCAACGTCCGTCGTCAACTACGTCGAGGCGCACGACCAAGCTTACCAACTGTACTGGTTGTGTCGTTCCACACACTGTGACTTTCCTCTCGCTGCAAACATGTCTGGATTTAGAGGAGGACGGCGTAGTGGCGGACCGCCGAAAGGGCTATTCGTGAAGGGCGTTTGGCAGTGTATGAACATGCTCCACACTATGCTCATTGCGCCCTAGAACTGACTATACAAAGGCGACTGCAACCCTCGACAACCCGCAGTCCACTTTGAGACTAAGAAGGCAGGTCCTAATAAGGGCAAATGGTGTAAGATTGGCTGCGCGATCTGCATCGCATCTCTGACCATGGACAGTCCGCACCTGCCAGAAGCCCGAAGGTGAAAGATGCGGTTTCTTCTTATGGGATCACAACGCACATGACCGCGAAGTTGCCGCACTGGCAAATAATGCTCGCACAGAACCTGGCCCTCATCGCAGCATATCTAATCCCAACCCGAACACACCCTCTAGACGCGCCCCTTCTCCACCCCCACCATACACGATGCAAAGCGGGCCATCTGAACCAAGTCGCAAGCGACCTCGCGTAGTCAGCAACGATCTAGACGACGAGTATGGACTTGGGCAGGCTGATGATGCCTTCAACGATGAGCTTAATCAAGTCATGACCGAAGTTGAGACACCAAGTAAGGCTGCGAAGACCACACAATTTGCAACTCCAGCCACAACTCGGCGCAAACTGCCATGGCAGACAGATCAACCAAATGGAGCCAGTACCTACGGACTCCAGACACCTCAGACAGATCGAAGACCTCCAAGCGATCCCTTTGCTGCGAGGTATCCTGTTCCCGGTGGCTCCCTGTTTACTCCCTCGAATGTAGAAGAGGACGAGACGCATCAAGCCACAACGCCATCTTCCTCCTTTGAGACGCCAACTCCGAGTCGCTTCAAGAATATGGTGACAGATGACTTGGTGCATGACGTTTTCGACTTGCTGCAAGAGGCCAGTGTTCAATGTGACGCTAAGACCGAGAACGCACTTAGAAATATATTATCGAAGCACGCACGGAGTGCGGAAGGTTACAGGAGGGGCCGAGATGTCATTCGGACTACAGTCAAAGCGAAAGATGCGAAAATCACGGAGCTCACTTATCGAGTCAGCACTCTCGAAGCAGAATTGGAGGCTGAGAAAGCTATGTTGAAGCATCTCCAATGGGAGGCTCAAGATGAGCCACTCGACACTTGAAGATACGACTTGTTGCCGAAAGTGCTGGATTTTGGGCATCCTGCAGCCTACGCGCAACCTTGCAAACTTTATTCGCCAAAATACTGTCAAGAGTAGTGATAACAATGCTGTGAAAGTCAGGCTATGCGGTCGGCAGGCACAGAGTAGCTGGTTTATAACGAGCAAATCCCTGTCCAAAGCACTTAGCAGCTACGGAACCATCAAATGATCCAAGACGATAGAATCAGTAAGTTTGAAGAACCTTGAGTGGTCCAGGCGAATCGGACGAATCTATCAGGCAGCCCACCTACAAGCTCCCGTGTCGATCTGTCCTGGGGTTTGCCGCGGAGCATGTCGCTGCGTCCTATTAATGAGGGCACGAATTAGGAAGATTTTGGTGCCCAGCGTTGCTTGGATATGGCTTTTTTCGTTCAACATCAATCTTTTACGTGAGAGGGGAGTTCCGCGAGCACGCAAGAGCGCCCTTACAGCACGAAATACGGTTGACGAACGGTTCCCACCGCGTGGCTGACAAGGTAAAAATGCTAGGATCATAATACAGAGAGACTGTGACGTGACTGTGCAAGAGTAGGCCAAGATGTTGCCCAGCCTTGTCAAGTCGGAAAACGGCATTGCACCACAACAGTGATTTGCCGGAACCGATCCTTTTGCTGCTAACTGACGTACGCCAGGACTCCACCGGCGAACCCAATCCACATCGCGCGGCGAAGCTTGGCGCGAAACTGCAACAACGTGCGAATTCCTCGAGCCACAACAACGGTATCTCCGATGACCATAACGCAAAAGTTACCCTTTTGTGAGAAGCGCTTAACTTTCCAAGTGGAGATGTTCGGGACTGCCGCGCCACCTCTCTAAATGGGACAATTGGTCTTTCCATCCGTCTAGGATCGCCTATAGAAGGCAAGCTGTCACGGCTCACCCCATTGCCAGCACCAACCAAACATGTGATGAAGGAATCGACAATCCCTGCGGGTCCTGCGATCTCTTGGCGGCCCTTAGCAGGGTAGCTACCGTCAAAAAGATACAAAATGCAACCTTCACCTACGTAGTTCAGCCATCGAGGTTCATCCTCTCAACTTGTTGTCCTGTACCCCTTTTTCCGTAACCTCGTTTGCGTCATGGATTTCCTCAGAAAGGTTGGGGCCTGGGCCGCGCCTCCCCCTGCGAAATCTGATGACGGTCGTGATCAGTGGCCATCAAGAGCAGCCTTCCTGCTCGCTGCAATGGGCGGTTGCGCTGGCCAGGGCAACCTCCTTCGGTACCCCTCGGTTGTTTACAATAATCACGGACTGCAATGGTTCGTTCCGTATCTACTTGCCGTGTTCTTGGTTGCTATTCCAGCCCTCATCCTGGAAGTGTCGATCGGCCAAGCGTATCGCGGCGGCACGGTTATTGCCTTCAACAACATAAACCGAAGACTGAAAGGTGTTGGCATGGGGCCTGTTATTGTTAGTTGTATGTGAGAGCAAACATTACAATCAATTTAAACAGATTTGCTGACTTTGTATGTTCACTTGAAGTCCTTGTTGTCCAATACTTTACTGTCAACCTTGCTTGGATTATGAACTATTTCCGTCACAGCTTCACAAGCCCTCTTCCGTGGGAGAATCGAATTGAGGAATTTTACTGGAACGATGTTCTCAAAGTCGGCAACAGCACCGAAGGTAGCCTGACGCCGGACGGTAGCGCAGTTGCTGTGTATCAAGGCTATCCCGCAAGAGCTATTCTTGGCGAGACAGTTGGCTGGAGTATCTTCATCTGGTTTTTGATCTGGGTTTCCATCTTCCGCGGAGTTGGTCTTACCGGACGAGTCGTCTACTTCACCATGGGCTTGCCGATTGTGACTACTATCATTTTCGTCGGTCGATCATTGTCCCTACCCAATGCTAGCGAAGGTGTTGCTCTACTCTGGCGCACCTGGAGAAGCGAGGAGCTCGCTTCGGGTGCTGTCTGGCAGGTCGCCGTAGGCCAAGTTTTTTTCTCTACAGGCATTGGCTTCGGATACTTCACATCATACGCGAGCTACAACCAGAGGCACTCCAATGCTGTTATGGATGCAATACTTATCTGTGGTAGTAACGTGCTCTTCGAAAACTTCGCTGCATTTGCCGTCTTTGGCGTTGTTGGCTATCTCCGCAGGTTTCCAGAGGATGGTGTTCAACTTGGAGCCTTTGTGGTCGGTTTCCTGACACTGCCTGAGGCTGTACTCCAGATGCCCGGAGCCAATTTCTGGGCCGTAGCCCTTTTCTTCACCCTTGTGGTCCTGGGCTTCAGCTCAGCTTTCGTCATGCTGGATGTTGTTGTCACATTGATTTGTGACTCGGGCATTGTGAAGGCCTCCCGGCCAGTGGTCGTCACTGTGCTCACGGTGATATCTTTCTTGATGTGCATCCCATACTGTACAGAATTTGGCTACGTAAGTTGAAAACATATAAATTGCATAAAAGATATATACTGACATGTTACCTCCTATTCTAGTACCTTCTAGATGGCATAGATCGCTGGATCAATAATGTCGCATTGATCTTCGTTGTGTGGAGCGAAGTTACTTGCTCTACGACAGCGTACCGATGGAGAGACATCCGTGAACAGACGGGGTTTCTCGCGTTTCTCATCTACAACATCGGATGTATGTAACATTCATAACGAACTTCCATTGAGACAATCGCTAATTTCGCATTTCCATCTTCAGTTTTTGGTGCGCAGCTAATCGGTATCACCGTCGCACATGAGAGCATGCCAGGTATAGGAGTCGGCGTTGGTGTCGGCTTTTGGGTCCTAAGTTCAATTGTGGCAGTAATCATTGCGCAAACTCCCAATGCATCTGCGCCAAGCTTCTGGAATCGCAATACTATTTTGAGCAAGTTTTGGTTCCTTGCTTTCTACTCGGTATGTCTCCTAGGAACGTGGGAGTTTAGATATAAGGTCTAACCTAGAAAACTAGGGCAACCAACTCCGCCGTGATCTCAACGTCATTGTTGGCCAAGGCAAAAACTGGAAGATTCCGGCTTTCCTTCCCTTCCTGCTGCGCTATATCTCGGGACCTGTCCTCGCCATTATACTTTCCTTCGCCTTCCCACAGTTCCATACGCTACGATATGATCCGATGATGATTGCTGGCTTTATTCTGTCAATTCTTACTGTTATTGTCATTCTGAGTGGACTCGTCTTGCCGCGGTACTACGATGCCTTTATTCCTGTAGGCCGAAGAGACGAAGGTACCGAACCGACGGTGACCAATGAAACGAAGGGTGAGCTGGCGGGAAAGCCGGTCCGTGAGGTGGTAAATGCAGAGGCTGGGCTGGTCAGGGAAAATTCGTCTGGACATTACGCCGAGGGTGAAGATAAGGACATAAAGTGATAAGTTTAGTGAGCTGTACTATACCTTGGTCGGAGTTGGTTCATGACATAAAGTGCATCATAACTTTGTGCCATTGCTCCACAATGGTACACTTCTCATTTTAACCATTCCACGCCTCTTCAATCGCTTTACATGGCAGGAAGGTTCAGTCTCATCGGACGTCGTCAGCATCGCATAGCTGATTTTCTTATTAGATGGGTCACGATGTGAGGCCCCCAATGCAAGCTGATTGTCGATTAATACGCCGTCTCATAAGCCGCGTTCGCATGTTGCAGAGCCGCAATGCCCCCACTGCAGCGACATCATTCCCCACCGATCTGCGCCTCAGGCTCTCCATTAAGCCTGTCCTTAGCTTGTAATGCTTGGGCATAATACCGTTGGGCCACAGAGCTACATGATACCGGAATGCCCAATTCCCCCCAACACTGAAGCGTGGATTGTTATCACATATCCATCCAACTCCCCCGGGGACCTACAATTCATATCCTTTTAGTAAAGCCTGTGCTCCGATCCTAAAACCCTTGACCTTCTTCGACCTCGGAACTACATGTGTCTCCGGTCATGCCTTGTCCCGATGCTTGGTCAGTCTTAACTTTGCTACTCTGATCCGAATCACCAAGCCGTCTTAGCTTCAACGCTTCAAACAGTTAAGACCTGCCATATCACGGATGGACAAACACAGGCAGGATTCCTGCAGCTACCGGTTGTTTCTCTTTCCGTAGGATTCGAGACTGTTGCATTGTTTCATTCAGTTTCTGCCCAGAGAGAGTCGCCACTGTCTGACGCTCTCAAATCACCAACTGCCGTTCTTGTGAGATTTGGTTAGAGATTTTACAATTTGTGATTGAAATGCCAAATTTTCTGCATAACTGGGAAGAACGATAAACTTGCGCATGCATTGAAATTTCCAGGGCTATCATTTGATCCGTTGGAGCTGGAAAGCCACGACATGGCTTTTACATCAATTTCTATATGCCCGAATGCGCAGAAAATTGCCCGTGATATCGCCCTTCCCATTTTATGACGCCGCCGCTATGCAAGAGCAAAGTTGGTAAATGAAAGAAATGTGTGCAGATTACAGGCGCCGTGCTCACGAAGCTTCTCTGGTCTATTGGAATGAGGTGGATAAATACATGGTGAAGCTTTGAGTCCTGCTGGCCGCCTTCTCGTGGAGAATTGAATTGAAGCAGAGGAAGACAGGGGTATAAAGGAATGTCTATTGCTTGAGATAGCGTGACGTTTTTTTGGTGTTGTTGTGCAACGAATGACTTGGGTTTAGATGGAGAACCTGAAGCAGCGCAATTTCATGTTACTAGCATTACCAGCTCAATGGCAAAGACTCCGAAATGATTGACAATCTGTTTCTAGTGGTCTGCAATATCCTCGTCGAGTCCAGGATAGAAGATATCCGCGACATAAATGGCCCTAATGTGATTGAAGAGTACGTAGAACCACATGGTGATGACGGCAATCGAGAGACCGTTACCGACGAAGAGAATTGTGTCGTCTTGGAGAGAATTACCAATTGAGATGGTAGCAATGACGAAACCCGTGTTGGGGAACACCATAGCCCACCATCCCAAATGGAAGTAAATAGCCCACTGGTGAATGATCTTTGTAATGTGTCAGTGACTAGTGCAATGAAAGGACGCAGGAAAAGAGAACTTACAGCAACGAGAGTGATCATGAAAAACCACATAGCCAGAACCCAGAGGAACAGCCCAATTACAAGAGCCAAAGTTCGAAGCATGTGCGCGTCGATGAGGCCATCTCCTTGCAAGTCGAAGTCATCAGGAAGAGCATTCGACATACCGATCAAAGCCAGGATTGTGAAAGAGGGAGGGCCAACACCGATAAACATGGCACCTCGATGTTCACGATCTGGATATCCCACTTGCATAAGGCGACCAATGTAATGAGCATACATCAGGATAGCGATGGTGAATCCAAGACCCTGGCATCCAAGGCCCGCCACAATGATAGGCATCCTTGATGAGACTGGCTGTGATTTCGCGATGACCGAAGCGATAGTACCCGCAAGCATGACTGGGAAGATCGGCAGAAGCCATGAAGGCATGAAGCTGTTGAGCTTGTAGGTATGGAAGCAGAAGAGGAATGAGTATTGGAAGCTAGCGAGACAGAAGGCGATGAAGGTGTACGACCAAAAGGCCACAGCCATCATAGTAATGGCCCAGGCCCGGTTCGGGTGATCCTGATCGTATGCTTCAATAATATACTTTTGAGTGCCAGTAATGATGGTTGCGATCGAGAGAAGGAAAGGCCCAAGGAAGAGACCCTCACGTTCATGCGTAATCGATGCCTTGAAGGATCCGGCATACTTGGTGAAGCGAAGGATCAATGTCAAAGTGATGGCGGTGAAAAAGATGAGGTTCAAGATGAAGAAGACGGCACCGATCGAGATGAGTCCCGGAAAAGAGTGTGGCTGGATAGCAACCAGTGTTGAAATACCACCAGTAGCCATGGTCAAAGTGTAGTTTGCCCAAGTGAAATGCTTGATACGTTGGCCATATGTCAGATATGGCTGGTTGGGGTCTTTCCTGCCTGGAAGCTTGGTATGTTTGTCCCAGCCCGAGTGATGATCGTCATGCTTGTGCTTTTCAAGGTCGATCGCTGATGTGTCAATCGGTGGGAGAGTCTGCATAGGCGGGTCTCTGAATGGATTTTGAGGTTCTTGTGGTCTCCCTTTGTTGTCGATTGGATAACCATTGGCATCCACCGGGCCAGGGAAGTAGCCATCACCGCCAGATGGGTATGGCCCAGAAGGCGTCTGAACCCATGTGGTACTGCGGCTAGTCTCGTGTGAAGGGGCGGGATATTGGGGTTGTTGAATGGCAGGCGGAGGAGAGTATTGTCTTGTTTCCTGCTGAGGAGAGAATTGTCTCGGTTGCTGCTCCTGCTGTGAATTGGGCATGCGGTTGTAGTCGTTCACTGGCTGAGGAGAGTAACGGCCTGATGGAAGAGCATACTGGCCTTGTTGTTGTGGAGGAGTCGCCATGCGAGCGCCAGGTGGAAGGTTGTATTGTCCTGGTTGTTGTGGTTGAGGAGAGTATTGAACTGGTTGCTGACCGTTCTGGAGAGAGTATCGGCTTGAATCGCCATTGTTGACATTAGGATTGTAGGAGTCTTTGTTGCCAAAAGACAGTCCTTCAGGTTGGAATCGAGTATCCATGGCGAAATTCAAAGAGAGGTGGCCTGCACCGTAAGAGCTAACGAACGGAAACGCCAGTAGATAAACAAAAAGTAGGATACATGAAGAAGATGGAGAACAGGCAATAGGACTATGAATGAAACCAGCACCGGGCCGTTCGCAGGTAGCAAGGACGCGAAGTGGAGGAAAGCTGAGTATTAACCAGCACAGAGCAAGATCAACATGGGGGAGGTAGTCTTTTCCCCAAATCGGTCCTGTTTCGAACCACGTACCATCCTAGGCACTAAAAACTTCTGGCGGTTAGTAAACCGACTTTGAGCAGTGATGTAGGGGTGGAGTGGGATCTCAGCGAGCTTGGCGGAGGTGAAGTGTTGCGTACTTTCTCCTAGTATCCACATCGAAGCTTCGGATAAGCCCTGAATCAGTACCAATGTACGTGCTTTGTGATGACAAGGTGAGGTCGTTTTCGCCTCATCCAATCCAGAAATGAAGAACACCCTTGGCGGTACCCGCTCCGCCAAGATGTTTGAATGCAACTCCGTCTCTAAGACTTTCATGAGTGCTTGTTGGCTTGCTTGTGCACAGAACAAAATGCGAATGAAACTGTATAGAAATTGAATCTTGGGAGCATTGCGTCTACCATCTTTGCTGTGAACGCAAGTCTGATTCATTCTCGACGGTTTGGCGAGTACTTCCATGGTCAAGGCCCTAGTGGAGCTGGCAACGGCCACAAAGTAGACAGTCCGCATGGAAGATTATCGGACCAACGCCCCGGTGCAAGGAGAGTCCCTCTTGCTTCCAGAGGCGCTTGGGCATCGAGGCTAGCGGCTCTTGGTTTTGATCGCCATGAATGGTGCGGACCGGTATAATCCGACTTTGGCCAAGGCGTACCCTAGATACGGGAGATGAGCAGCGAGGAAATAAGATGCGGCTCAAGCTGTAGGATTGTCATGATTCGAGCTCATGAATTGGGCGTTGAAACGTGACGAAACGCCTAAAGCGGATCCCATTGTGTCGACCTTGATGCCAAGAATCCTGCGCAAAACGCACTAAAGAAAAGCCCCACCGTTTTGGAGCCGATGAAGCCACAGCCGGGAACCAGACAGGCTTGTCTGTAGATAAGGCTCGATGAATTTTGTGCGCTAGCTGCTTCTGAGTGCGCGGCACGTCTCGTCTAGGGTCATCGCAGGAAACAGAGACGTTGTCTCAACAATGCCAGAAACCTCACTCGAGATCCACTCGCACGTTTGACCCTGCTCCGGCCAAGCCCAAGCCTTAGGCAGAAAGCGTGTATCGACCTCACTGAAGGCACTGCTTCCCCGCGTCCGCTCCAGTACCTCCTCTCAATTGCATTGTGACTACGAAGCTCAAGAAGACTGTTGCATAAAGCCGAATACATCGATGCCGGCGGCTTCCGAAGCCCAGGACGGAACTACCTACTACGCTGTGTCGTCCTTGATATTGTAAATTGCTGTCTTCTGCCCAGCCCAATTGATGCTCTATCTCGAGTAGACGGTGTCTATCAGGGATAGGAGGCGCATTCATCACCCACTTAACGCCCGACGTCTTGTGGGCTGCAGTCGAGCGGACTATCAGGGACACAATGCGTCAATGAGGCCCACAAATTGACGTAGACGCATCCACGATGATTGTGCAGCCAAGAACAAAGGGACTGAGGCTCAGCCGGGGGGGTCTAGCCGGAGATTGATCAGCACGGGGTTACTGAGCCAGGGTGTGCTGGTGCTCCTTATCCTGATATGTGACATTTCCAGACGCTACGCTAATATTCTCCACCACGGCGATTTAAATTTAGCTCGAAAACTCGCAAGTAAAGCCGTGGTCTTTAATGCTCCTATATTGTCGATCATACTAATGGTGGAGTCAGCGGAAGTCGCGACAGCCCTCCCGGCGCTTCGGGGAGGATGTTTCAGCAAAATATGATTGGGTAGGTAAAATCATATGTTCTAGCGTGCAACGCAACGGTTCACCCATATGGCCAGTCATAATCTTGGACAGTTACATTTGTCGCCGCCTCTTCATATTGATGACTACCAACCTCAACCACGCCTGAGTGCCACCCTTTTGAAGCAATCATTGTGCATATCTGCGGCGTACATCGCATTGATAACAAGGCTTTGAGGTCAAACTTAGACTAGGCAGCGTGTGGTCAACAGCGCGCACAAAAATCTATCTCAATATCGTTCAAACGATGGCTTTTCTCATGATAACGACATATCACAGACCTCCCTCCGCGCCGAACCAAGTCTTGGTGGAGCCCTATATGGTCATAGCTACTTTCCACAGACCAAGACATCACTGCCCTACCAAATTGTGGTGGATCCATTTGTGGCCTTCAACGAGCTAACAGGTGTCAAAGGCATCTATATCGCTTGGCACACCTGAAAAGGGCCGCAGCTCATCGCTGAGCCTCTGTCAAGCTGGGTACATCGACAGGAAGGTTTGCCAAGATTATGTATCGCTCCAGGCATACCCGGTCGCGTCAACGATGTGTTTCCACTTTCAAATCAACTGGTCACAGGGGGATGATGAAAGGATCAAGTGATTCTATCAGCCTGTCACTGGCTATGGAAGAAAAGCCCTTGCCATGGAACCACAGTACTTCTTGCGACAAAGCGCTTTATCAAGAAACCTGTGGACTGGTCGACTAGATATGTCATCTATTCCGATCACGCTTGGAATGCGCTTCGGTCCATCTAAGCTTGTGCTTATACACCTTTCCCGTCCTCAACGATGGCGAAGTTATCTGATGACCTCCGCACAGCCGCCTGCCCAAGTATTGAGCCATCTTCGAGTGGTGTGACGCCTATCCTTCGGGCTTCTGTATCAGTAAAGGTACCATAAAGATCTACTTCGTCTATTTCGTCCATATTCTGTACCGGAAAGAGGAAGTTCAGAGCATAAAAGATAATAGCGCTAATCAAAAATCCTAGAGCAACTATTAGCAGTGTTGACTGACAGCCCCATACCTGAGATTATTTACCGATCAGAAAGGCCATGAAGTATAGTTGAACCAAAGGTTTGGGCGGATCCAGATCTCCTCGAACAGTCACGACAAGACCCCCAATTGTCGGCGCCCATCCACAAATCCAAGCCGGGATTGCGCGCCAATTGATTCCGTGCCAGAAGTTATAATCTGAGTCAATGGTTCGATATAGATGGCTAAGACGGATCCTTCTCTTTCTGAGCAAATAATAGTCACAAGCCATAATACCGATTATGGGCGCTAGAAAGACTGAAAAGGACGAAAGCACAGCGATGAAAGTCGTGGCCTTGTTGATAAGCTGCCAAGGTTGGACGATCCAGGCTGCTACAAAAGTGATAATGGCTCCGCGCCTGATATCAATGTATCGAGGGAAAAGGCCTGCTAAGTCAATACCTCCAGCAATGGCGTTTCCACAAATGTTCTCAAACATTGCAGTGAAAGCAAACCCTGCCGCAAGGAAGAATACGCCCGCGCGAGCTCTCGATGAGCCGTTGCCATTCTCCATCATTCTCATAAGGAGATCTGGCGGGTTCCAGTAGACTTCGCCATAGATTTTTTGTGCGGCGGCAGCGGTGACAAGGCCAACGAGAGAGACGAGAACACCTGTTATGACACAGCTGGCAATTGTGCCATAGACGTAGGACCTGCGAGATCGAGCATAGCGTGAGAAATCGGATCCGTTGGTGATACCGGCAGCTAATCCTCCAATACTTTGATTGATTCCTGCCAAAATGAGCCAGGATGGACCAAAAGGCGAACCAGCAGGAACGCTCTGTCCAGAATTCCAGAGGGGCCCAACGCCTTTTGCAACTGCTAAAGCCCAGATCACTGATGGCGAAGATTTGGAGTTAGTTCATATCTCACTTGCAGCTGGTGCTCAAAACTTACTCCATGCCACCATTCCAACGCCACACCACGTACAAACGACCAGGAAAGGAATCTTGAATTTTTCGGGCCTCAGCCAAAGGAAAGGCGTCGAAAGAAACCAAAAGACAACAAAGCCAACGAACTGATCGGTTGTAGTCGGCATACTGGGACCAAAGGTATTCTTGATGCGAGCGAAAGATGGCCAAATTGCTGTCAAGCATACCGCGATGAGACGGCCGCCATTCCAACCTGGTAACACTTTAACACTTTTCGGAGTTCCTTGGACTTTCTAGTAGACCCACATTGTACTGCGTTCCAGATGAAGTTGAGCATAATTCTTTGCGACAGTGGGATGAAACTCCCTTTCATGCCCCAGCTGTACCTATTTTGCACAGTGAAGCCGATGTGCCACTTCAACCCAATCCATGCAATCAAAGTTGAGAAAAGGGCAATCAGTATCCGACTGACGACGATTATGAGCATCGCTTGTCGTACTGACAGACCCATGGCTTTTTATCCGTTAGCGATCAACAAGTAGAATGGAGATACTGACAACTTCACCTAAGAAAGTGCTTGGTGTTTGCCAATTTGCAATATTCAGAGACGCAATCGCCCAGAAACCAAAAAAGTTGAATGATCCCCAAGTTCTTCTCCCTGGCGGCAGAGGAATAAGATCGCGATTACTCCACGCGTCTGTCTGCTCATGTTTTGCATCATCGCCCTTGAGACGAATCTTTCCATCAATTCTAGCCAACCTGTTCCTTAAACCCATGGCCAAAGGCAAAGCGTCTCCAAGCTTTGTCAAGCTTCGAAGTCTGTAGGAAAAGAATGAAGGTTCGGTGCTACAAATGTTTGTTTTCGCTCGGCGATAAGCACAGCATGCCGCTTGTGCCACCTGAGCGTATTACCCGAGCGGCCAACAACTCCATTCCCAATACCGGCCATGTTGATGCGGCGGCATAGCCTCTTCGGGGACCGAGAGCGAGGTATAATGGGATCTCACTGGTTGGAGATGATCGTGAGGGGTAAATAAGTCACATTATTATCTTATCAGATGAACAGACCAGCAGCGGCAGCGATCGACATGTTGGGAAGCGGAACCTGCAGGCTACCTGATGCCTCAACTTTGTTGCACCAATTGTGTATGTTCTGATGGTCAGGCGAGAGGAGATTCTTTGGCATGCCTGGAGTAGCTTCGGAGCCGAGATTTCACGGTCCGGAGCTAAACAGCCCCGCCAGTCAAATCTTATCAGATCTGAAGAGCACGATTGTCACTTGTATAGTCGGCGGACCGTCTCTTCTTTCCCTATTAGAAAAACTTTGATTACTTCGGTATTGGCCCGTCATTTCAGTTTTCACCTACGATGGCATCCTTGAAGAACTTGCGAATCGGGGTTGATGTCGGCGGGTAAGCATTCCGTATGCGGGGAGGCGGTTCGATGTCATTACCGAATTAACATATTTTGGGTAGTACGAACACCGACGGAGTCATAATTGACCCTACAAGGTCGCACGAAGCTGATCGGGGAATTGTTGCATGGTAAGTTGTGTTCTGTCAGGCCCGTTAAGATATCGTCACGTGCACAAGCATGCTTTCCTAAAATGTCACACAGTTTTTCTTCGATGCGATATACAATAATTGCAATATTTTACTTTTGTTTACTACAACGGATAGCCTTGGTCGATGCCAGGGATGAGAGCTCATATGTTTCACCAGGCACAAAGCCCCAACTACTACCAATCCCAGCCATGGCATCGCCAACGCTATTACGACTATGTTCAATTCAGCCTCCGTAGACCCATCTACCGTAGCCAGTGTAACCATAGGAACAACGCATTTTGTCAATGCAGTCGTGACCCGCGACTCTACCCGGCTGTCTCCAGTAGCAGTGCTCAGACTGTCGGGACCCTTCAGCAAGCACGTACCGCCGTGCGTCGACTGGCCTGCCTCCTTGCGAAAAATCATTCTGGGACATTATGCGTTAGTAAAAGGAGGACTAGAAGTTGACGGCAGCCTGATATCTGATATCAAGGAACAAGAGATTGTGGAACAGTGTAAGATTATCAAAAAGAAAGGGATCAGGAGTGTTGTGGTGAACGGGGTTTTCAGTCCAATTGATTCGGTAGAGAAGCAAGAAGAACGTACCGCGGAAATTATCAAACGCGAACTAGGAGAACAAGTTGATATCGTTCTCGGCAAAACTGTTGCTAACCTTGGATTTCTTGAGCGGGAAAATGCTGCTATATTGAATGCTTCCATTCTCTCATTTGCCCGCATGACAATCTCATCGTTCCAGACACCGATAAAGGAACTCGGACTCCAGTGCCCGGTCTTCATCACCCAAAATGATGGTACGATACTTAGCGGCGAAGCAGCGAGTAGATTGCCTATCCGAACATTTTCTTCAGGGCCAACGAACAGTATGCGTGGTGCTGCTTTTCTCGTTGGAAAGCAAGAGAAGGGTGAGGCGATGATGGTAGTAGATGTTGGTGGCACTACAACTGACGTGGGCTTGCTGCTAGCCAATGGGTTCCCAAGGCAGCAAGCAGCGTACTCAGAGCTCTCAGGGGTGAGGATGAATTTTTCGTATCCGGATGTGAAGAGCATAGGATTGGGAGGCGGAAGTCTTGTTAGAAAAGTAGGTGAGAAGTTACAGGTCGGACCAGAGTCGGTGGGCTTTAAGTTGCCAGAGAAGGCCCTTGTGTTTGGGGGCGATGTTCCCACAGCTACTGACTACACTGTCGGAGCGTCTTCTGAGGTTAAGATTGGCGATCCTGATAAAGTACAAGGGAAGTTGGATGAGAAAGATATTAAAGCATTCAAACAAGAAACAAAGAGAATGCTCGAACACATCATCGACACAATGAAGACAACACCTGAGGACCTTCCTGTTCTACTCGTTGGAGGTGGCGCCGTTATAGCGCCAGATGAGTTGAAAGGCGCAAGTCGAGTAATCAAGCCGCAATGGTCTGGCGTAGCGAATGCGATTGGAGCTGCTATGGCTAGAGTGAGTGCTATTATAGACACCGTCAAATCCACAGAAAAGCAGACCACGAAAGAAATACTGGCAGATATCTGTGAAGAAGCAAAAAAGAAGACAATTGAAGCCGGAGCATTATTGGAGTCGGTAGAAGTTGTTGAGGTCGAGGACTTACCCTTACAATATGTTGCGAATAAGACCAGATTCATTGTAAGAGCTGCAGGGGATTTTGATTTTTCGCGGGCAAACGATTTTGCAGATCTCAATGTCACAAAAGAGGAAGATGTCTTGATGTCTGAGAAGGAGAATGCGCGAAAAGCTATTGCTGAGCCATTGATTGAGGACACGTTAGCTGAAGACGATGTTTTATCCGAAGTTGATATCCAATCGTACAGGCCGAATGTAATCAATCGCGAATGGTGGATATCAGAGGTGGATCTGGACTGGATAACGATTGGCTGCTACATCTTAGGAACAGGTGGTGGGGGCTCGCCATATTCGACCATGCTGCGCGTACGTGGAATATTGCGCGCTGGAGGAGCTGTACGTGTCGTAAGCCCTGACGACCTCAAAGACGAGGATCGAGTGGGATGCGGTGGTGGTGCGGGTAGTCCGACTGTCGGTATTGAGAAACTTTGTGCTGATGAGTGAGTTTTCGGCTCCACTCTGCGCCCTTATTACTGACCATTGCAACAGAATGATGGACGCCCAAGACCATCTATACAGCCTCTTCAAAGGTGGCCCGGCCACACATGTTATTCCCCTCGAGATTGGCGGCTCAAATGGTCTACAAGGCCTAGTTCTAGGTGCATCAACAAACATGAACGTGCCATGTATCGATGGGGATTGGATGGGCCGAGCATATCCCACCAAATGGCAAACCACACCGGTCGTCTTTGGCGAGCGCGAGATCATCTTTGCACCAATTGCGGTGGCCGATGGCAACGGGAACACGCTATACATGGCCACAGCAACGAGCGACCTAAAAGTTGAGCAGGTTATAAGAGCAGCGCTGAGCCAGATGGGAAGCGCTGTTGGAACGGCTGATGCACCAGTCACTGTAAGATATACGTATTCATTCCAGGTGAGACAT
Organism: Pseudopyrenochaeta lycopersici; assembly: GCA_003313425.1. Classification (NCBI taxonomy): domain Eukaryota; kingdom Fungi; phylum Ascomycota; class Dothideomycetes; order Pleosporales; family Pseudopyrenochaetaceae; genus Pseudopyrenochaeta; species Pseudopyrenochaeta lycopersici. Next base: position 921,973 of record NHZP01000008.1, read on the forward strand.
GTACTGACTTTGTTTCTACAACGTTAGGGTGCTGAAACAAAGCGATGGGCTGTTGAACATACGATGTCGCTATCGTGGCGTATAGGCCGAGAAGTGGCACGCGCAAGAAAAGAGAAGAGGATTGATAACGTCGCAGAGTCTATCATTGATGCAGTGGGTGGTTCTGAAACAGGGCGTGTCCTCTTTAAAGGCAAGATTGTCGGCGTTGAGCGAAAACTCTATATGGGTCATGTATACGGCGAAGTCATTATTGAAGGCACGGGTGTCGAATACTCTGGGAAGATCAAGATACCCTTCAAAAATGAAAACATCGCAGCCATACGGATACCGGATAGTGGGGAAAGCACGACCGGAGAAGAGAAGGATGAAGATGTGCTAGCCATTGTCCCGGATTTGATTGCGGTCATTGATGCGCAGAATGGCGAAGCCATTGGTACCCCGGAATACAGGTACGGTCTACTTGTCACAGTAATTGGTATAAACGCTAGTGAGAGATGGACTAGCCCGAAGGGTATTGAGTTAGGAGGACCGAACGCCTTTGGCCTACAGCATCTGAAATACAGACCATTGGGCAAGTTTGTGAAGCCGATCAGCGTCATAGACGAGTATGAGAGATAGGTGCAATTGTGATATTTAAAAATGCAAGGAACAAACGTTCAAAGAAATAGAAAATCTACAATATAAATAGTCTAGATCTTGGTGTCTAATTTAGGAAATTTCGGCCTCTTCTCTGCGCTGGACTCCAGAATACAAGGGCAGAATAACCTTAACCGCAGCCTCGTAGCTCGTGAACAAAATGCCCCCGCTGAACACAGTTCGTCCCAATCTCATTGTCGTACCCTTCCAGAACCCTCGAATGCCATAGTCGAGCAAGATGCTTTTCACAGCTTCAGCAGTGGTAGTCCCTTTGGCGCTTTGACTTCGCGTCTTTATGACGTCAAAAGGCTGCGTGGCAAGCGTCGTCACGACGCCCGCAACGGACCCATTCGCAAAATTGACAGCCGTACCCTGCTCGATGTTCCTCTTCTTCTCATAGTCCTTGAGGATATTGTATGTTCCCATACGAAACGCTGTTGCCGACGCTTGCTTCAAAGTTGTGCCCGCAAATCCACGGTATAGGCCTAGAATACCGTGCTCTTTCCAAATAGTGGTAGTCGCATGTAATCCTGAGCGAAATCTCTTCTCATTTCGCGCATCATCAATAAGCGCCGTTTTGATGCGCTCCGTTGGTGTAACGGCCGTTATTGATGCTACTACTCCTGCAGTCATTCCAGCTAGTAGATTGCGCAGAGGCGAGAGCGTGCCAGTCTCAGGGTCTGCAAATGACTCTTTGATCTGATCGAAAAAGAGAAAGCGTACGCCATCCTTAGCTATGGAGCCCTGTGGTTTGTTGGCTTTGTTGGGAAGGACTTGAAAAAGTAAACCCGATCATTAAAACCAAAAAAAAACTCCCGTGAAAAACAATTTGAGGGAACAAGAAAATTAGAAATGTTACTTTAGAGATAGACTTACTACAACCAGAGCGCCACAGCCTTTGTACAAAGCTTTAATGCCCTCCTTTTGATACACCTGCGTCACAACGAGAAAGGGATTCCGAGGAGTTGGCACGCCTTTCTCGGCTCTCAACTGCACCCGGGTTTTGGCAAACTCCAAAGGATACTGTTCATAGCATCAGTCATGAGACACGGGTTATGCCAAGCCGCCCATGGTCCATACCGAGAGAAACCCTTCAATGCCACCTGCTACACCACCCGCGGCTAGTGACACTACGGCAGGTATATTCTTATCCTTCAATATGTCAGCAAGTTATGTGTACAGCTTTGAGTTTACTTACATTGTCGCTTGAAACCATTAGTGTCAAGGTATATGAGGCAGAAGATGATGTTGTAGTGTTGATGCTTATGTGAAAAGAAGGATGCAGAAATCCAGGTAGCCGAACGATAGCCGAGTCAATGGCTAGTCGCAACGGAAGCGCAGTTGGCAACGGCAACCACGTGAGAACGTGTATCGAACAGATATTTGTGCTCCTGTGGGGCCAAAACTTACCACAGTAAAATAATTCCCCTCTTGATGTCTATATGATCTGAAAGAAGTTGCTTAAATGTCATTACAACGCGTATCTCAAGTGTGACGTCAAGAAGGCCTGTGCACAAGACTTCGAATTAGAGCCATAAATTTCGAGCGCGTCTGTTGCCTCACGCACGCAATGCATTATTCATTCATTCATTGTCGCGCAAGTATTGATTGCCCATGTAACTTATGGCTATAGAAAATATGTGTCGTATTATAGCTTTCACTATATCCGTCGCATCGCTCTTCCCTGACTACTATTAAGTTAAGCGTCCTTTGCAACCAACACTCCTCGGTATCGAATCTTGTTTGCATTCATTTTACCCACCACATCTGCGATTCCAGAATCGCTCAGTTCAAACGTCTCTACCCAAGGCTTCACATCATGTGTTGCGGCAAACTGTAACATCTCATCATGCTTTGCACGAGAAGCGACGAGGCTGCTGCGGATGTTGTACCCATCAAAGAACATTTCGAATGCGCTTCAATACTTCATTAGCTCTTAGTCATTGAACCGGGCGAAGATGAAACTTACGGTAGCTCGAGCGAACCATGAGGAGCAGCAAGTGGGATAACGTTACCAGCGCGAGCTAGGACATTCTTCGTCATGAACCTGTCGGAGTGATCAGCAACTACATTGTGTCTGGCTACCGAATCGAATTCGACTTACTTCTTCCAGTCTGGGTATTTACTTCCAGCAACGACTAGAGTGCTCACTGGCTTCTGAAGCTTCTCCAGCTCGTCCAGTAGGTAGAACTCCGAGGCACCGAGCTGCTTCGCTTCCTCTTCCTTGCTCCTACTTGTACTGAAAACAATAACTTCGGTTCCGAGCTTGCGAGCAAACTGGACAGCGAGATGACCAAGTCCACCGATACCGAGGATGCCTACACGATCACCAGGTTTGACAACTTGGACGAGCGCATTATATGTAGTCGCACCAGCGCATTGGAGAGGAGCAGCATGTTCGCTAGCGAGACCTTCGGGGATCTTGTGGAGATATGTCTCCTTGCCGACGTAGTACTCGCCAAACGTACCGTTATTGTAGTCCTTTTCTCCAAACACGCTGCGTTCGTAACACCAAATATCTTGTCCGGACAAGCAATAACTACAATGTCCGCAGGAGTCGCGATGGTAGCCGCCTCCCGCCCGTTCTCCGACCTTGAATTGAGTTACCTCGCTCCCGATTGCCTCAACAATACCTACTCCTTCGTGACCAAGAGCTATGCCGAATGGCACATACGCCAAATCCGTGGCACAGACACCAGAATGCGTGATTTTGACAAGAATGTCCTTTGGTCCAAGTTCTGGCTTCTGGACTGAAGACGACTTGATTACCCCTTCGGCTCCACGGTATACTTTGTACTCGGACATAGCGACTCTCTGATGACTAGTATTTATGTGATGACAATTCGATAATTCGGAAAATTAGGAGACGTAGGTGATGACCGAGAAGATGGAGTTGAAGCTGCTTTTATAAAGCATACCTCAAATGATCCCTCGTGCCATTTTAGTACATGTTTGCTCAACAATTATATGGCTTAGCGAGGTCCTTCAGGTGGCACATTGCACGTAAAACTACATCCTGCGTACTAATCATCCCGTAGTCTGATCGTGCCGGTTCTACTGACAACCCACATCATCCAAGCAAGAATTCTCAGCTATCATATTTGGAAAAGAATTTCTTTGTAATTCGCATGTCCTCTGATTTCTACCTCCAACAATATCTAGTGCTTTGTTCTAGGCTGTTACTGGAGGCGTACTAGTTTGTGGCAACCAAGCCGAATCCGCTAAGGTGGCTTAGTCAACGCAAGTAACTGCAAGTCATCTAGTTACAATGTCTGGTCGTGGGCGCCGATCAAGCTTAGCGTACACTAATGCCGCGGCCGTTGCATAATCCAAGCTTGAAAACGAACGGGTACGCCACTGGTGTTTTGTAGCTTTCATGGAAAGATCACTAATCTCTTTGTTTGGGCCTTTAGAACAGGAACGCCAAATAAAGTAAAGTAAGCCAAAACTGTTTACTATTCAATGAGCAACAATCAGCAATGAATTCGGCATTAGAGCTCGCAAATGCGCGGGCGATGATTATTTTAGGTCATGCGAACAACCGACATGCTGTCAACGGACGTACACAGTCCGCTGCTCAACACGAAGATGCTTTGCAATCAAGAATGCTTTATCCCAATCCCCACGTTTCTCCTCAAAGCCCAAGTCCGCCGGATAATCCGCATAAGGCCATGGACAACTGGAAATTCCTAGTATATCACAAGCTTCATCTCTCCGGCCGGCCCAGGTCTCCTCCTGCATGCCGAGCTCCAGGGTGGCATCGTTCACATCCAGCACAAATGCACGCTGATAGTACCCATCTTTCTCTTGTAATATCATAAGGTGATATGTCAGCCTCAAGGTCCTGGACTTCTGGGACGCTCCAAGTATAATCGCAAGATGCCTGCCTATTTTGAACCCTTCTGGCCATCGACGTAGGCTTATTAAGTCCGCATAGCGAATTTCACGTGAGTCTTGTCGTTCGAAAGATGTGACTGAATGATATAGTCCATCCCGATTAAGTAGCGTGTGGACCCGCACGTAGGTCACTGGAGCATCAATCCAAAGACCAGTAGCAGGCTTTGGGCGTAGTTCAGCCGCAATAGAGAAGTATTTCTCAGCCCGCATCCTTTCACCATCCATAGTTTCAATGGATATGTCCAAAGCCAGGTTTCTGATGTTTTCATCATCATGTTCGATTGCTCCCGGCATGCTTGCCCAAGACCAAGTCGGAAAGCCTGGTCGGTGTTCAAGGATAATCATTTCGTTTGTATCGGCAGGTTGCCAAACGAGGCTTGACACTAATCTTTCGGAATAACTCTGACACACTGTGTAGTCAATGATGGAGTCTATCCCTTCTCCTAAGGGTATATGTAGTTTCTTTTTATACACTGGAAGGCCCCAAAGATGATCGAAGTTCTTTGAAGTCTCGACGAATTTGTTCAATATACCCGTGAAGGCGTTCAGAGTGTCGCAATCATATGATAAAGTTTTTCTGGTGTAAGCATGAACACACTCCCAGATCGTGCTCGGATTCTTGGTAACGTTGTAGAGGTCTGGAAATACTTGTTGATCATTCATTAAAGAACGAAGACCTTCAGTGCCAAATTTGATATCGAAAGATTCAGTTGCACAATTTTGGCTGGAATCTCCTCCAACGCACTGATAGAACAATCCTGTATTCGTAAAGACGATGCGCCGGCGGGAAAGGAGCCCTTCCTGGTATGTCCATCCTCTCGTGTCCCATTTGCTATTTCTTATTGAGACAACCTCCTTTGACTGTATAACAACGAGTGTGTTTTCCCCCACTGCTGCTGCTATCGAACGCTGACGTTCGTTGCTGCCGATTCCTGACAAACCCTTCGAAGCATCTTCAGAGCACGCCGCTACAATGGTCACCTGAGCTTCATAGTATATTTTGTCCATATTCTGTATCTGTCTGTCCCTTTCCATCGTATCGTTTTGGGGGATAGAGTAGAAATCGACCCACAGATAGTCGTATCCTAAGCTGATGGTGGCCGTCATAGCATCTCGTATCAGGGCAGGAACTTGGTCCCAATCTGAAAGTTCTTTCGCCGTGGCAAGATGAGCTGGTCCCCACACGTAGCTTAGCGCCACATACTCACACTTAGTTGGAGCAGGTATAACGATCCTTTTACGGCAGTCTATGACTCTGAGTGATGCGAAGGTCTGATGCACGCCGCCACATGTGTTTCCGTGCTGTTCTTTGCAGGTTCTTATCCATGACTTTGCGGCATCAAAATCAACTGTATTATGCTGGAGAATCCTTGCCCGTGGGATAGTGGATTCTTCGTCACGCCGTCTCGCAGGCAGCACCAGGCCATAATCTCTGCGGTATCGCCACCATTCGTCAAAATCGGCGGCACTATCTGGGGCAACAACCAAACCCGGCGTCCGTTGTGTTGCCCAGTTGATAGAGTCATTCGCTTTACCCCAAGTCTTATTTCTCTCGTGCATTTTGTAATATCCATAGCCCACCCAACAGATACGCCATGGTCCAGTTGTATTCTCAGGAAGGAGCGACAGCAACAATTCACATACAGAGCAGTCATCTTGGAACTGTGATCGCGTATCAAAACGCTGTAACCATGGGTCGCTGCTGGGTACGGGACGAAATGCCTCTCCCTCAGGTTGCCAGTCTTCTGTACCCGGTGATTCTGACCGAAATGGGAACACTGAGTCGTCATATTTCTCTTTGCCTTCAAAAGTCGCAGGACATTCAAGTATATGTAGGTATTCTAGACCGTAATCCCCACATGTTCTACAGAGGCCTTTAGTATCCTTACCAGACTGAACAAGTTGAGATATCTCGGCGATATGTAGCTGGATATTGTCGTTGTCCTTGCCGCTTTCTTTGCCGCGAAAGATCAAGCCCCAAAGTTCGTGTGAGCAGGGATACTACGACGTCCATTAATTTGTGTCAAGACATACAGATTGTAGCAGTGCCTTGGAAGAGACTATCTCCGCTATATCAGCTGCATTCATGGTTACAGGGTAGATCAAGCTTTGACGAAGTCCCTGCCAGGCTGTAAACTGGACGACGTATTGAAAACTGTACGGGGCTGTGCCGCACTAACTCAAACAAGTATCGTGCATAGTTTCGACAATTCAGGCGTAGCAACCTAGGCTTACACAACTGTGACGCTGCACACAAATATGTCAATTCAATCAATGACTTGAGCGTAGGCATCTAGCATCGTGTTCCTTCACCATCCCCGCGTCTTGTGCACAGTGATCAACGACTTCTAGCCTGCTGGTCCAAGCGCGAACTCCTCCCTCCTATATCCTAGTACAATTTACTTTTGCTCTAAGTTCTGATTTTATTATCAAGCTTTCTCCGGGGTGAGGGGCATGCAGGTTACAGCGCGAGGAAGCATCGTGATCCAACAGAACGTATTAGTCTTTCTACGTGACCACTAACTTAAGATTCTTGGGGCGGCCTATGTGCAGCGATTAGCTGTACACATTGTTTTGCTCTCTGGCGATTCCTGCTCTAGCACTCGTACTTACTAGCTGTATCAATAGCATGCATTGTCGGCTCTAACAATCGGCCTAAAAGATGATCGCAGTTGTGATATTTTGTAGTTGGTCTTACCGCCGGGTCCCAAGTATAGAGAAACATTGTACATAAACTGTTACTCTATTATCAAATTTGTTCTGTATCCCTTTAGCGAGCTGCAAATCAGGAAGAAGTCTGATGATTGATTTGGCATACACATACGTCATAACATCCGTTAGTGCCGAGCGAAAATATATGCTCACTACATGAATCTAGCATGAGCACTGCAAACTGAGCATCCATTGCCAACTATTGTGAATCAAGAACCATGGCTCCAGGCGACAACCTTCCTGACTTCTTAACCAATACTACCCTCCACCCCTCTTTCGGCGATGATATTCTCGACACTCACCTGATATACGACTACGACGCCCAAGGCAGCAACGGAAATCCTGAAAAATGGCGGTATGAGCTTTGGTGCTTCTCGAATGATCGAGTAGTCTACGCCATCCACGGTGGGCCTATGGCTGGACGTGTCAATTACCAACGCGCGACATACCAATGCATTCGTCCTGGGGAGCTGTGGCAAATTAACTGGCTTGAAGAGACAGGTACCATCGTTTCGGCTGTGTATGATATTCCAGAGAAGAAAGTGACAACTATGATTGCGTTCTCAGAAGGCCATTGGAAGAGAGCGAAGGAGGCTCTGGGCGATAAGAGAAAGAAGCAGGATTTGGAGAGATGGCGGAAGTTGGCTGAAGTAGGGAATCAAACCAGCAGGTTTATATTATCTGAGCAAGGAAACGTGGTGAAGGTGTTCAAAGGGAAAGGGGAGTTGGCGCCGATTGAGGAGAATGATCCACTTTTCTAACGAATATAACTGAGATATTGAACTGGGAAGTACACATCTATATGGCATTACGTCTACAAACATATGTGAAGCCTTCGCATGAGAGCATTTAAGACGTTGTCGGTGCTCAAAAAGCACATTGCACGCTGCGCGAATTGAGCTTGATTGAATCTCCAGTGGGGCACGGAAAGAGTTTTCGAGCTCCCTTGATTTACTAGGAATTAAACGTAAAGTTTTAACGTACCTTACATCGATGAGAGAAAATCAATATTCCATGCCATGCATTGTGTCACTAGAAGGGTGTAACGAACCAAGCGGTGAGATCAGGCACACAATTCGGCGAGGTGTTGGGCGCTCAGACGCATAATATGGCGTCATGTGTAGCTCAAAAATTTGGGTCATCCATAAAAGGATAGCTGGTATATGGCAACAATGTAACTACGTCCTTCAGAAGGATTGATACGTCCTCCAGGATAAATGATAAGTAGTCCTGAAGGACTTTGTTCAGGCGCTTGCCTTTTCTTCAGCTTCAGTGTTTAAGGCTTTCTCTAGACAAGGCAGCAGATGTTACACACAGGCAGCGCGAGGCAGAGGAATGTGTTGCTGCGTGGTCTCACTTGGGTGGTATGAGCGAGACCGTGGTCAGCCACATTCGATTGGATCCCAGTAGCCTTCTCACTGATGGCTCCATTGCGTATGAAATTTGGAAGGGAGAACGGTGAGATCGGTGGTGTCTGAAGCGGTGGGTCTCCAAGAGGCGTGACCGAGCCGACTAAGTGGCTGTGGTTTGGTTTTACCTGTGAGCGTAAGCTTTGTCATGGCCGGCCGGCTCGATCCGATGCGTCCAAATAGAACTAGTTTTCGACATTTCAGCGTATGGAGATTAACCAAGTGGATGGAATTCAGGAACGAGGCGGAGGTTTATTGGAGTATGGTTTTCGGGGACCGTTCCCTGGAAATGGCTGGCCGCATCTAGCTTCATAAGGAATGCGATACCACACCTTCCATGAATCAAGTCGGATCCGGTTGCCAGCTTTTGGGGTCGGAGGCGTTCTGTCCCTGGCCCAAGTTTCTCAATCCTCACGAGTGCTCACGACTCACTCCCGCCAAAAGGATCCACTCCTCGTACTCGGAAGTCGATCCGCCCCACAACGAGTTCAGCCCTGTGGGAAGTCTTCCGTCCCATCCAGTGAGGAACTTCGTCGTCTCGCAACAGAGGAAGGCACAAGTGCTTACAATGACGAACTCAAAAACGTTTCAACGTCTCTTACTCCCGACGGAGGAGCCGGAGGCGTCGCGTCCACCGAATAGCAGGTGTGGGGTAATATCACCGTAAGCCGTCTGGACCCCATGCATTGCTCGACCCTGTGCTTTTCACAGCACCATCTCTGTTGCAGAGGAAGCTTGGTCAACGCGCGAAAGGGGGTTTTCAAACGCGCAAGTACCGCGTCGAAGGTTTCGAGTTCTTCTCGAAGAAGCTTGTCGGCAAACAATCTCGAGTGCGGCGCGCTATTGCAGGCTAGCAGCGTTGTGAGTGGTGTGAGGGGTTGGATGGTTGAACAGACCGCATGTTCGGAGTCCGATGACTGCCTAAGCGCCTGCAGTTTGCTCTCGTCGCCTACGGCGAAGGACGGTGAGACTCGTCATGTGCAAAGACCAATGCAGCATGGTGTCGTCTCACGCTTGGGGCAGACATGCAGGAGATTGAGCGAAGAAAGGGCGGAATGCCAATTTTCCCTCGCACAAGAAGCAAAGTGCACACCCTCAACATCAAAGATACTCAGGGGAGAACCAGAACTGGTCGGTGGTATCGCCGTGTCCGAACGATCAGCCTCCCGGGTTCGCCTAACAATGAAGACATTCATGTGCAGAATTAATTGTCCGCTCCTGTCTCGACAGTCAATGACATTGAGTTTCAATCTAGCACTGCCGTAAGCAGCCTAGTCGAAGCTGCATCCCATGCCCACCGCGACTTGGCCCCCGTGCCTTATGCAGCACAACGCAAAGGTCGGTATGACAGGGGGCGCGGACGGAGACGACGGGGATCCAGCGCGCCCTAACCACGGGTCCTTCCTGATGGTGGTTCATCAGCGGTTGCCAGCCTGGTCGCTCGCCATTACGCTTTTCAGCCCGCTGTCCTCCATGCCCTTTGTGCCTCATTTTTCCTTCTGTCCTGAAGCGAAAAGCAGGCTGATATACTACGCCTGGTCTACCAACCTGGAGGCCGTCAACTGATCTCACCCCGCCTCTTTCTTTCGCTCCAGACAAACTGGATTCAATACTTCCCAAAAGTGATTCGCTTCACTATACACAGCTCATCATGGGCAGAGTAGAGCTTACATCGCGAGAGCATCTTGAGCTCCTTCGAAGCTCTGCCTTTGAATCTGAACATGCCTGGCTGTACGACACGTCGTACCTGCAACATGACGAAGCAGCATTGGCTCTGGAGAAAGAGATTGAACAATCATATGCAAGCGTATCGCCGGACGAGAATTCAGACGAACAGATACGGATCATCAAGACGCAGATCACCATTCATAGAGAAAGGCAGAGGGCATTACGGCCGCACTTAGAGAGCGGGAGCGATCAATTTGATGCCGAAGGGAACGAATGTGTCTTCGTACCAGCACCAAACCAGTGGGGAGCGAACGGCGACCTAGACGAGGAGAGCGAAAGCTTATCAGCAGTACGTAAAGAGTCTGCTACACTAGCTTAGTTCAGCCTGTTAACATCCTCCTAGATACAAAATATCTTAACCTGGCAAACTTCGTATTCTCCAGTCTCCTATGCACCCCTCTACGACCTCGACGAGCTTCCTTCACCTGACATTCCTTACCATTCGCTACTCGACCCCTCCCAGCCAACAACAACATACAACCTTCACCGTACACGAGAATGGACAGGATCGTCAGGTTTTCGAAAATACATCTACACAGCGCGCGAGTATTCCGACAAATACGCTTTATACATGCTGGAAACTTCACACAGAGGCGATACTCAGGTCAATGCTGCAGACTTCTACCGCGTTGCCGAATACCCACAAACGTGCATATCTATCTTACTCTCGGGCATCGACAAAAAACGAATCTCGACTGACTCATCCAAGGATGCAGCGTATAAGAGTCGCTGTATACATCTACGAGGCCCGTTCTCGCAAGCGATCAAAGAGTATCCAGACAGACAACAGAAAATTCCGTGGTCGCCACGCCGTTTCACGTATGGTGGTCGGCGTTTTGTTTGGAAGCAAGGTGACCCGCACGACGATGCTATGCCGGAGACGCTGTATGAATATCAGAAAGATTGGGCGAAGCCAGGGAGCAGGACAGGCAAGCGATGTGACGATGCGAAGCCGATAAAGTTGGTCTGGGGAGAAAAGAGGAGGAAGGGCAAGGTCGACAGCTACACGATTCACTTCAAAGGCGGCATGGATCAAGTGTTCAGAGAAATACTACTGGCCAGTCAGATGGCGAGACAGGTATGTCTGTTCACTGCTATGGATTGAATAGAAACGGACTTGGGCGGCTTTGTATTTGTATAATGAATTATTATGACAGCGAAAGGAGTTTGGCATGGAACCGTAGGATACGGCAAGGATACCACTAAGCGGCATTGAGCACCTCAGCTCATAGATGGGCTTCGAGCATTACGTTTGGGCTGTTATTTTGGAAGGCATACTTCATAGAGAGCTCTTTTGACCTCATCACATCTTCTTAGGCCAAGTCGGCCCTTATCGTTGATAGATTGCCATCTACGCATTCAATCGACAAAAACATGATTCATCATTGCATCCACCTCGGTATCATATATCATCGTGACTATTGATTTGCCTCAGTAACGGTAGTTTACTCCCCAACAGCTTCCCAAGCACTCAAGGGATCCGCCCAAATCTCCCAGTGTCCAATCTTCCCACTTCCGTCGAACTCACTGAATCGATAAATAAACTGCTCGTCCCATCCTTTCCCTGTCTTCTTGCTCGTGAATCTCCCCTTTCCTACCACACTTGCCATTCCACTCTCTGCATCTACAATGAACCCTCCCTTTCCAGGGAATGAACTCTCATCCAGTTTCATCTCTAGTACATCAGTCATCATTGTGAAATACTCTTCGCACCCTTCTTTGCCTTCGAAAGTTTTGGCCAAGAATGGTAAGCGTGAGCGTGACCATTCGGGGCCATGCTCTGTGATTTTGGGGCTGCTGCTAAAGTACTTTTGCAGCAGCTCTGTGGGAGGTGGGGGAGAGAGGAGGGCGTTGCAGAACGAGTACGCGGTGCTGCGCAGCATTGTGCTGTGCGCTGATGACATGGCTGGCTGTTGACCCTTGCTCTCTGGTGCCGACTCTGCCTAAATGGGGACTCCGGAAGCAGAAGGGTTGGTATCTTTACAGCACGCGATACACACGTGTGAATGTTGGCCTGTGGGTGGGTGGGTGGACCGTTGGCGTGGCATAAAAGCCGCGTATCAACTTTCCTGATTCGATGTTACCTGGAAGTCAGAATCGTGGCTGCATAGACAGCGGATGTTCCGTGTCTTAGATGGTGTGCTAACGCTTCTGTCGGGCCTGTTTGGCGAAGCGGTGGGCGTCAAGCTATCGACGTATGTAAGAAATTAGTCTTTGATTTCCAAACGTCACCGCCTCGGCACCAAACTCTCCTCGAAGCCTTAGAAGCACGCTAGAACCAGTGGGGTCGTATTCAAATCACAGCACCCAATCATGCTGCAAGTTTGGGAACGGCTGGACGGATAGCGGGATTCATCGTTCGACGCTTTCATAAGGGTCCTCGTATGACACCCATTGGACTGGGATTTAGGGGATGTTTGGGTGCGGCTTGATGCCAGAGCGATTATGTTAAGTCGGATGTAGGTTAGCTAAGCGTGTCATTTGATCCTTGTCGCAGTTCCAGTCTCCTTTGCAACTCCCAATGATTTCAGATTTTTTTATGTCAGCTCACGGTGTTTCCTTATTGAGTAAGCAGTCATGTGGAAGGCGTAGCAAGCCTGCAATGCCACCTGATTTCTTGCGTGGTTGGCCACTATGAGATCAAATCAAATAACAGGGCGTTGGAATACAATAGCACTATCCAATACATCATCTCTCCCCAGCTCGCCGAAGACAGGCAACGTCAGCAAGGCTGCCACCTCATTTAATATGCGGCTTACTTGCGTTTTACGGCACGGAAGTTTCTTTGCCTCCTTCTGCGGAGATATTGAGCTGAGTCAGATCCAAATGTCACCTTAGGACAATCTCTGTACGTTTTGCCGGATGTGCAAATAGCGTATATCCATATGCGACAAAAGAGGAAAAGCGCTCGTTGTAGACAGGCCAAGGCCTTTACCGGAACCTCGTCATCAATAAAACTCAACAGGGCTGGGGTTTTGATCTTCATCGAGAAGCAGTGCTAGTATTTGTAAAGTTGTCACAACGAAATACTCTAATATACTTACTTACTTAATGGGCGTACAGATGTGAATTCCAGCCCTTCCGATTCAGCCATATGCTTAAACCTCACTTCAAACACATTGGATAGATGATGTTAGTATACAAAAGGAAGACGTGAATATCCACTACCCTTCAGGGCCAAAATGAGCGATGATCACAAGCTCGGCGACAGTGGACGTTGAAGAGGACAACGGGTAGTCTCCATCTACAACAACATGCACCACAGCATCGGCATTTCCCGATTGTTTAAGATACAACCTGGAAGAGTGCAAGCTCACTTTGGAGGGACATCTCTTTGGATCCAAGCATGGTCTCTGTGGGAATGCGGCTAGCGCCTCGCTACGGGTGATCCTCGGAGCTCATAGCTTTCTTCCTCCGAAAACCGTAAACTTTTGAGCTCACTCTTCCTCCATCCTCAACGGTTTGCCCGCTCTGACCGGGCACAGGTACAGCCATAGGAGTCTAGGTCTACTGAATAATTCAGCCATGTTTGAATCTCTGTTCTTTGTTGCTCACCCGCAGGAATAGGCGCCGAACACGAAGGTTTTTTTGGTACGTTCGATTCTTTTCGCAGCATTTCGCTGCACACATGGGCTCCAAGATGACAATGTACATCGACCATTAAACACTTTAGGAAGAGCCGGAAAAGGTATGGCTAGCATCGACATATGCTACGCCGTCGCTGCTTATAACTTGGTCTCTGAAGAGCACTCTTTCATTCACGCACTGCACATACTCTGATTGAGCAGTCACTAACAGAGAGCATCACAGATTTATCTAAGCCGAAGCTGGGATCACGATACCTCTTGTATACTCATCAACGACGCCAGTCTTGAGCCACAATCTTGAATACCTCCACAAGCGCTACACAAACACGGATGATTTGTGTGTAAGGGACTTCCGTGAACTGTGTTGACTCTTAAGAGAATACATTATGGCCGGCGTTGAAAACAGCATAGGTCTAGTAAAGGGAATGCGCAATGGGGAATTATAGCTTGAATACTCGTGGTATGAGAGGCTATGTACAAAGAATATCTGTCAGGCTGTCGCAACGCATCAAGGCTGCCATGTCTTGCTCGAATGTCGAAATGGCCGGCATGTCTTTTTCTTCTAGTAGGGTGAATGGTGCCGAGATCGTTTCGAAGGGCTTGTTGAGCTTGTCGTTGACGGAGAAGGGATCTGGTGCCATATCATTAAGCTCGTAGCCTACACTCCAAGATTGAAGTAGCACATTTACATCAGTCTCTGCCCCGAGCTCCATTGTCGACCCTTGAGCTGTTCCGAGTATGGAACTATCGGTGAAGATTGGGTTCGGATCAGTCTCAAAATCTACCAGGTCATTGAAGTCGAATATTTCCCAGTCTGGTGTGGAAGTGCTCGCTTCGCTTCCAGTCGAAACCGGGGCTGCACCCGGACTGTTTTGTTCTGCTGTCTTTGCCTTCGCGTACTCTTTTGGTGTCACACCTGTTTTGTCTTTGAAGATCTTATGGAAGTAGCGTGGGGTGAGGCCAACCTTGTCCGCCAGATCTTGCAACCTGAAGGCTTTTGGAGTACTTTTCTGCAAGGCCTCATCAATAAGCAAGCAAGCCCGTTCCACTGCTCGTTCTTGAGGATCCTCAAATATAGCATTTGGTTTGCATCTCTTGCACGCTCTGAACCCTGCCGCTTCTGCCTCAAGAGCGGTCTTATAGAAGTCAACGTTCGCTCTGCGTGCTAGTCTTCCTGGACAGGTAGGTCGACAGTAAATCTTGGTCGATTTCACCGAGTAGATGAAGTGCCCGTTCGCGTTTGCATCGCGGGTTGTGAGAGCGCGCCAACGTGTTGCATCAGTAGTGTAGGCCATCAGCACTGGGATCCTTCTTCACTACATATTCTTAGATATGTTTACTCTTGAACTCATCTTTGAGGATACCTTACAGTCGTTTTGACAGAGTTTGTCGAGTAGAAATTATGGTAGCTGCCTAGGAAACCCGACGGAACAAACCCCAAAGCTGCTGACAAATAGTGCGTGCCTCTGAAGAGAATGTGTAGCCAGGACACCAGCACCCAAGCAAAACGAAGAAGTATGTAAGAAGACAAGATGGAGCTTATTGGTGTCGTGATATCTAGAGGCAGTCGATGACCTTATATCCGATGTGTGAAACTCCCAGCCAGCCTATGCTTTGTTGCGCTCTGATTGGTCATATTGAAAGCAAAAGCTATGACGCATGCTTATTGCGATGCCTCTTTCAGTCTACACACTATCGAACCGAACGCGCCAACGTACGCAACGCTTCGAAACTGCTCGCGAGAAGAGCGATGACACAAACGAGGATTGGTCACATGATTCCGTGGATGTGCCATCATGGCTCTTTCCTGCCCTATGTCTGTTATGCTACAAGAGGCAAGAGTGATGCAACCACTGACGCGGAACGCGCAGAATCATGGGGCAAAACATGTGTCATTTTTTACATTGACGCAAATATATTAACATCATTCGCAACCCATCCGTTATGGAAGACTGCCCAGATGCTGTGCCATTACCAGGTATTGCTGCTCTACCACCAGCGACAGCGAGACGGATTGGCTCAGGTCAAGTCCTCGTCGACCCCAGTTCGGTCGTCAAAGAGTTGATAGAAAACGCTCTTGATGCCAGAGCAAAGAGTATCTTCGTCGATATAACCACTAATACGATAGATCTTATCCAAGTGAAGGATGATGGCCACGGTATACCAGCTGAGGATCGCGTTCTAGTGTGCCGCCGCTATTGTACAAGTAAGATCAGGGACTTTAATGACCTAAAGGAGTTGGGTGGTAAATGGCTCGGCTTCCGCGGTGAGGCGCTGTCAAGTATGGCAGAGATGAGTGGCGCGCTCACAGTCGCTACTAGAGTGGAAGGCGAGCCTGTGGCTGTTTTGCTAATGTACGGCCACAATGGTGAGCTTTCTTGGTGAGTTTGCTGTTAATTTCTCTTACAGAGAGCTTTGATTAATGGTGAGGTAGCTCAGCGCGTCAATCACATCCGGTCGGAACAACAGTGAAAGTGACCAACTTCTTCGAGCATGTACCAGTTCGCCGACAAACAGCTATTAAAAGCTCTGGCAAATGTATCACAAAGATTCATCGGCTGATGCAAGCGTACGCACTCGCCAGGCCCACTGTTCGATTCAAACTTCATTTGCTCAAGGCAAAGAACAACCAAGGCGATTTTGTCTACGCACCAAAGGCAAACGCGAGTATCAAAGATGCGGTGCTTAAGGTCATTGGAAATAATTGCGCCCTCCAATGTGACTGGACTGCCATAGAGACAGATGGCTTCGAGATTCATGCCTTCCTACCAAAGCCCGCCGCGAGCGGGCCACAAGTTGCCAATCACGGTGCTTTTGTTTCCGTCGATGCCAGGCCGGTATCAAATAGCCGAGGGACTATCAAACAAGTGGTGGCAGCTGTTAAACATAAGTTGCGCAAGTCAAATTCCTCCCTTGCAACTGTAAAAGACCCCTTCTTCTGCATGAATATCATTTGTCCACCGGACAGTTATGATCCGAATATCGAGCCGGCAAAAGATGATATCATGTTTGAAAGTGGAGAGATTGTCCTAGGCGCCCTTCAGAGATTACTGAAGTCCTACTACCCTGAGGCCACTGTCGAGGCTGAGGGTGTTGGCCCGCCAACATCTGGTCAAAGTGACCAAGAATTCCAGTCTGAGGCGCTACCAGATCTTGAACAGTCGCCCATCTCGACCTACAAACATACTCCAAACGACGTTAACGACCGAAATCCGTCTGAAGCACCGCAAGAACAGTCACGGTGGAGATCCAGTATGTATGGTATTGATGAAGAGGATATGGGGTTCCTACAAGAAAATCAGCTGCCAATTATCGAAGAAAAAGAAGAAGAGCTTCGATCTGCGGCTTTGTCAAACCCCTGGACCATCGCAAGAATGAACGCCATCATCAAGCCGAAGAATATCGCCAGCAATGGACAGTTGCCGAGCCCAGCTAAGAGTCCAAGTGGAGCATATTTTGAGCGTCGTTCTTCCGCACAAGTGATAGCCCCACTGCAAACCTTCGCAGCAGAGCCTTTGACGCCTCAAACGCCATCAAGAAGAAACATTCCTCGGTCATTGTTGGACGGTGAACTAGAGCATAGCATTCAGCACCATGAACAGACACCACTTCAAGAAAATGCGATCGAGGTTGGCAGTGGAGAGATATCGGTACTAGGAGAGCGTGGACGACCCAATATGTCTTCAGCTAAGGAAGGAGACATGCTTCGAAATGTTCAACATTCCTCCGCGCGTATTAAACCCATATGGCCTGATTATTTCCAACCTAGTCCAACATCTGTGTCAGCAACGAATATTCTAGCTCGCTCGCAAAAAAGACCTCCTTCAATGGCATCAGCTCCATTTTGCAACCAACCAAGACAATCAACACATGTCGACTTACCGGTCGTCCCGCCGACACAAGAATCAAATGATATCTGGTTTGGACAACCAATGCGAGGCTCTCAGCCTTCATCATCTTGCCGTCCAAGGCGGATTAATCATCAGAAAGTCTTGTCCTTTCCGAATGAAATACGGTTAGATTTAGTAGCACCAGAGGGTTCCAGGGAGAACAAACTGTTTTCCGAAAATAACACAGATATCCGCGACTTCCTCGATAGGAGTAGGATCGGCCAAGATGAGAGCTTCGCCGAATTTATACCGGACCTAAGTTTCCCGTCGATTAGCATGAAATCTCAACGAAGCCAGCTTAGAGGCCAAGTTCAGCTGGTTGCTGGTGTTGCTGAGGGTCCGCTCTCGTGCAAGAGTACACGCGGTGCGTCATTTCGCGGGAGGTCTAGAGCAACTTCTGCAGAACCTCAACCACGCTCAAATCACTTTAGAGACCAACTAATGTGCCCCTCTGATCCTAAAAAGATTGGAAAAGCGTGTAAAAAAGTAGCTCCTATTCGCCCATCAAGGGCATCGTCCGCGGGAAGCACGCCCTCACTGCTCTTCAATAGCAGGCTCGATAACATTAGAGACACCATGAAACTATACAAAGCCAATTGCACGACAAAGGAGCATAAAGATATGGCCCAACAGCGTCAATCCCATGAGAATGGCGTCTCTCGATCGCACACTCCTGGATCTTCTTCATCAAGAGATACTCGTCCATCACTATGTCATAAGCGGCCAGAAGAGGCGACCACATCACGAAACCCTTATCTCAGTGGCAATCCATCATTCAACGTCGGAGAGATGGATGCTCTCTTTAGAGCGCACGGAGAGCAAACATGCTCCTCTCGTAGTTCATCTACTGGAACAGAATGTAGAGCGAAGCCTTCTGTCGCCCCGCCTCTCGAAACGGCTCGCAAAGCACCATATGTTAAACGTCATACTCCGCTTGGGCTCGAACGCACGATGTCTGCTAAGCTCCTACTTGAGCGTGTGCCTCATATGTACGAAATTCAGGAACTTGCATTACCTATGAATACAGACATCAGATCTATTGTTGAGATTTCACGCAAGCTCGACATGAGTTTCAATAGCCTCGAGTGGGGCTATGCAGTCAATGACACGTTCAGCGTCTTCGCCGAGCTCATAGTAGAGCGAACTATCATAGACTGGGTCTTGAAGCTAGACGGGATATTGAGTAAGCAATACGGGCGCATGGGTGGCGTAGATACACGCTCTGAAATCCGCGAAGGCATTCAAAGGGGTCTTGATGCCAGAAAAGAGGAGCTTAAAGTTGTTGAGACGATCGAAGACACTTGCGAGACTTTTTCCGCCAACGACGAATGTACGACGAGAATCGTCAACAATATGATCAACAGGCACGACAATAGCATCTACTCCGATCCTAATGAAGTGACTGGTAAGACTAATTCCGACCTCCCTAGTATCAACGTCCAACAGGACGTCCATGAGCGACATCGGAAAGGAGCGGATGAGATATCCGAGATCAACATGTCGCAGTCTGTAGATTCATACATAACGATGTCAAAAGTGGCCGAGGTCAACGAAGAAAATAGTGCCGACGAGACCGATGAGTACCACAACGACATCGAGGACGAAATGTTGATGGACTTGTGATGTGGAGCAGGAATCAATGTATCATCAGGAGCTGTGAGAGGTGGAATGTGGTACTGATATGAAGATGCATCGTGGGACCAGAGTGTGCAATTTATTGAAGGTGTATGTTTCGGAGGTGTGGCACGTGAATTTGCAAGACGTGAGCGAGGAGGAATCGGCATGGGCATGTAGTCGTAGTAATCAGTATAGTATGGAGATTCTATGGGTATCTGCAGATGCACACATCAAGAACGTTGAGAATCACCCCAACGCCTGTTATATCGCAGCTCTCCCCACCAATCCATGACCTTGAATGCTTCCGTTACCTCACATTACTTTTCATTGTTTCTAAGATCCTTTAGATCTCTCTGAAAGCGACCTCCTCCGGTAAGCGGAAGCTGGCACAGAACATCCTTTTCTTCGGCGCGACATCCCTCACATCCCAGATCGTGACATCTGGTGTCTCTGGGGTGATCTCGTACTGGATCTGCCTACTAATTTCTTCACAAATGCCCTTGATTTCTGCCACGTTGTCGTCACTCTTGGTGCTGAAGCAGTGCACGTGAATCATTGGGAGCTTGTGCTCAGTGAGGAGCTTCTTGATCTCCGCAGCTGGCATGCCGGGGACGTTGGAGTACAACCCGATGAAGGACGGAAGGAAGGTAATTGCGGAAGCTGGGAGATTCATGACGTAGTGTGAGAAGATGGGTGGCTGAACCAGCGTTTTGACCGGGTCTGGTCTCCTATTGTTTTCCGGCGCAGATCTTGAGAACTTGGTCTTGGGGTAGATGGCGACAGAATGCTCGCTCTTGAGCAGGTCGGCGGATGCCTGCCGTATGAATTTTGCGCCATCCGTGTTATGTGACTTTACAAAATCTCCCACTTTGTTGATCTTGATGTTGTCGACTAGTGACTTGTAGCTCTCTGGGTTGAGATCGTTGGCCCAAACGAAACACTTCTTCTTCCCACTCGGCACAGCGAATGGTCCTACACCCGCCATGACATCACAAATCGCCTCGCCTTCTTTGAACAAATCACATACACGTTCGTGCTCAGTATGTAGCCTCGTATTCCAGTAGACCTTGGCAAAGTCAAACTTGAAGGTGCAGCCTTGCTCACGCAGTTCGACGTTCATGTCATCTTCCCCATGCAGGACCTCATACTGAAACGTCCGGAAAGCACTCTCAGTTCCTACGTTGTCGAGCTTATTGATCACCGTCTTCACCATGGGGTTCTTGTCGGCGAGCACAGTCGCAATTAAGTGCTTATATGGCCAGTATCGTTCGCGTAGGTTGAGATGCGCTACGTGACCGGCTAGAGAGAAGCCCTGGGGTATCTCATCGTCATTCTTCTTTTCAGGTGGGGGGATGATTGCAGAGGTGATTTCGGAATAAGTGAAGTAGTCGTAGTCGAGCTGTAACTGGTACGGGACGACACCGAGCGTGCCATCCTTCTCGAGGTCGCGTAGCTTAGGACTCCACGTTGTGCGATCTGCCTATTGTTCAGACTCAGCATACAAAATAATCGACGCTCGCCAATACGTACCAGTGGGAACGACTTCTGACCGCAGGAGCAAGCATTTGCCCCCCTTCTGTGCTCGTTCGCTATCTGGGTCGACTCTTATAGGATCTATGCGGTTGTTGACGAGTGCGTCCCGACTCGCGGTGAGCTCCTTCCGGCATCGCGAGATATCCTTGTTGTTAAATATGCGGGCGGCGGAGGTGGGGATTGTCTTCTGGAAGAAAGCGCGGTCCAGCACCTTCATGGCGCGGTTCATTGGCGGGGCGAACATGTCGTCCGAAGAGCCGGCTGAGGACATGGACGGCTGTGTGGCTTGAGTCGCAATGTTGCTGGGGTGGAGTCTTATGTTCGAAACTTTTTTTTTGGGGAGATTTCCAGGAGCAATGACGCAGGGTTCAGCAAGCAGGTACTTTCGAGATGCCGGCAACACTGCTGAAGTTTGCTGAGGCCCCTTGGTGTGGTTGCGATATATCTCTCACTGCTTGCAATACAAAGTGTGACTCCTTGGTTCAAAGTGGGCGAGGCCTTCTGCACCCGTTGGCTGGGATATCCCGACGGGTAGGCCGCTGCAGGGCTGGCAAGGATTCGCGCGTAATCTCGACAAGTTGGCTTTGACCGCGATTCAACAACACCGCACTCTCCGCCCAAATCACCCACCTCCTGAGCCACTTCGAGTCCCTCAGACACCCTCGACGTGCCATGAAGCCCCACAGATTCCGCGCATGACCGCAGTACATAACTTGAGCCGTGCACTGGCCGCTCTTCTTCCACTCCTCGCCGCAACCCTGAGCAAGAAATAGTTTGTCGCCGTCACCATGGCGTCTGGAGGAGGAAATATCAAGGTGGTGGTGCGGTGTAGGCCTTTCAATGGGCGAGGTATATCTCTCCAGTCTCGTGGAGCTGAATGGTGTCTAACCGTGCCCAGAAACCGCACGCAATGCACAGTGTATTGTGCAGATGAAGGGTGACCAAACCATCCTCGTCCCCCCGTCAGATGTCAAGGGCAAAGCCGCCAAAGCCGCTGCCGAGGGCACAAAAACATTCGCTTTCGACAAGTCGTACTGGTCCTTCGATCGCAACGCTCCAAACTATGCTGGCCAGGACAACCTCCACGAAGACCTTGGAAAGCCGCTGCTCGACAATGCCTTCCAGGGGTACAACAACTGTATTTTCGCGTACGGTCAGACGGGTTCGGGAAAGTCATACTCGATGATGGGATACGGACAGGAGTACGGCATCATCCCAAAGATTTGCCAGGACATGTTCGAGAGGATCAAAGGGGTCCAGCAGGACCAGAATGTGAGCTGCACGGTCGAAGTGTCATACCTCGAAATCTACAACGAGCGCGTCCGCGATCTCCTAAACCCATCGAACAAAGGCAACCTCCGTGTACGAGAGCACCCCTCGACCGGTCCGTACGTCGAAGACTTGGCGAAGTTGGTGGTCCAGTCCTTCTCGGAGATTGAGAACTTGATGGACGAAGGAAACAAGGCCCGTACCGTCGCCGCGACCAACATGAACGAGACATCCTCCCGATCGCACGCCGTCTTCACACTTACCCTCACCCAAAAACGCCACGATGTCGAAACCAGTATGAGCGGTGAAAGGGTTGCAAAGATCAGTTTGGTCGATCTGGCAGGATCAGAACGAGCTCAGTCTACTGGCGCAACCGGTGCACGATTGAAGGAAGGTGCAGAAATCAATAGATCGCTTTCAACGCTCGGCCGTGTCATCGCAGCGCTGGCCGACTTGTCTATGGGATCGAAGAAGAAGATACAAGTACCGTACCGAGACTCGGTCCTGACATGGCTTCTGAAGGATTCTTTAGGAGGAAACAGTATGACGGCCATGATCGCGGCCATCTCACCTGCCGACATCAATTTTGAAGAGACGCTGTCAACCCTCCGATATGCGGATTCTGCAAAGCGAATTAAGAATCACGCCGTCGTCAATGAGGATCCTAATGCACGCATGATCAGAGAACTCAAAGAAGAGCTTGAAAAACTTCGCTCCCAGCTGACTGGCGGTGGCTCGACTGGTTCCAACGGGATTGTGGAAGAGCAGTACGCACCCGATACGCCTCTCGAGAAGCAAATCGTTTCAATCACTCAGGCAGATGGGACAATCAAGAAGGTTTCAAAGGCCGAGATTGTGGAGCAGCTCGGTCAGTCTGAGAAACTTTACAAGGATCTAAACCAAACATGGGAGGAGAAGCTTGCAAAGACCGAGGAGATCCACAAAGAGCGAGAAGCTGCTTTAGAAGAACTCGGTATCAGCATTGAAAAGGGGTTCGTTGGCTTGTCAACACCCAAGAATATGCCCCATTTGGTGAACTTAAGTGACGATCCACTCTTGACCGAGTGTCTAGTCTACAATTTGAAACCGGGAACGACGACTGTAGGCAATTCAGACGTTGATGGACAGACTGCACAGATACGTCTCAACGGCTCACAAATCCTCGCTGATCACTGCGATTTTGAAAACGTAGATGGCAAGGTGACTGTGATACCCAAGGAAACTGCAAGCGTTATGGTGAACGGCGTTCGGATAGACAAGCCACGGTTACTGAAAAGCGGCCACCGCATTATCCTAGGCGACTTTCACATTTTCCGGTTTAACAATCCACAGGAGGCAAGAGCCGAGCGCGCAGAGGTAGGATCGAGCCTCCTTCGGCATACAGTCACCGCCGGCCAGCTCAACTCTCCATCGCCTGCGCCACGGCCTGGACATAACAGATCATTCAGTACCATTAGTGTAGCAAATTCCGACTTCGACCCCGACAGTCCTAGAGCTGGATCGCCGGCCTTCTGGCAACGTGGTCGTGAATCCGAGTTCTCGTACGCTCGGAGAGAAGCTCTGACTGCATGGTTGGGGCCAGATAAGCGAATTGAGAATCTACCAGACGAAGACTTTGAAGCGCTCTTCGAGGATCTTAATAGGCTACGCGAAAACCGAAAAGCACGCCCAGAAAGCCGTATATACCTGAGCGATGAAGACATGGATTCGATGTCTTCATATCCCGTGCGGGAGAAGTATGCATCTGGAGGCACTCTCGACAATTTTTCGCTTGATACAGTGTTGACAATGCCTTCCACACCACAGCAGGAGGGCAGCGAGAAAATGCAAGAGATCAGAGAAGACATGCAAGAAAGGTTGGACAACCAACGGAACGGCTTCGAGCAAAAGTTGAAGGCGGACGAAGAGGCCAAAATGGAACTGGAGGAGCTGCGCGCAGCCAAGGAAGACATGCAGAAGCAACTCCAAGAACAAAAGGAAGCATTCCAGCGCCAACTGAGGGAACTTGGGCATGAACCAACACCTGAGACCAATGGAGAGCCCGCCACACAAGAATCGAATGAGAAGCAACTTGATCTGGTGAAGACCGTTTTCCAGCAATGGCGGCGACGGAAATACGTCACCATGGCGGAGACTCTTCTTCAAAACGCAGCGTTACTAAAGGAATCTCAAATCATGAGCCAGCAGATGGACAAGCGCGTCGTCTTCCAATTCTGTATCGTCGATGTTGGCCACACCGTTCCTTCCTCATACGATCTGGTCAACATGGGTATTCCGGGCGAAGACGACGACTTCCTTGACAACCAGTCTAAGCCTTGCGTTGGCGTCCGCGTGATTGACTTTAAAAACGAAGTCATTCACTTATGGTCACTGCAAAAGCTCCGTCAACGCGTAAGGCGCATGCATCAAATGCACCAGTACATGAATCGGCCTGAGTACTTTCAGCACTTCAATCCAGAGTCGCCCTTTTCCGATCCTTGTATGCCAGAGTTCTCACGGATCGGCGATGTTGACGTACCGCTTGCTGCTGTCTTCGAATCTAGGGTGCGAGATTTCAGCCTTGATGTTATATCTCCTTATACAGCAAATCCTATCGGTATTATCCGGCTTTCTCTGGAGCCATCATCTGCAGAAGCCCCATCGACGACATTGAAGTTTAACGTTGGCATGCACGAGTTCGTTGGCTTCCCGGAACGAGAAGGTACCCAAGTGCATGCAGTGCTCTTTGTACCTGGCATTTCAGATGAAAGCGGCGCAACGACCACGACCTGGATTACTGATTTTGACGAAGGTCCTATCCGCTTCGAAAGTGTACACAGCATGAGCCTGCCTTATCCCAGCCCTCGTGACACGTTTCTCCGCGTTTCGATTTTCGCAAAAGTCACTGATATTCATCTCGACAAGCTGCTCAGCTGGGACGATATGCGTGATTCAGCCGAGAAGCCTAAACAAAAACGCCGTAATGCTCGGTTACCTGAATCGGAATTCTATACAGAAGACATGCATGACATTTTCTCGCGTATTCAAGTACAAGAGATCACTGACGATGGTACGTATCAGCCTGTTGAAGTCACGCAAAG
This sequence comes from Pseudopyrenochaeta lycopersici, assembly GCA_003313425.1. Lineage (NCBI taxonomy): Eukaryota > Fungi > Ascomycota > Dothideomycetes > Pleosporales > Pseudopyrenochaetaceae > Pseudopyrenochaeta > Pseudopyrenochaeta lycopersici. Next base: position 947,331 of record NHZP01000008.1, read on the forward strand.
CAACGCTATGGATGCAGGCGTATACCAGCTTCACCAAGGTCTGGCACGCCGCATTGTCGTGAATCTTACCCATACTTGTGGCGAGACTATTCAGTGGCAGAACGTCACATCGATGCGAATGGGTCGCATACGCCTGATCGACGCCTCCGGCAACGCTCCTGGGATCGACTCTCCTGTGAAGGAAGTGCCTATAGACCTGGTCACACCAACGGTTGTGAGAGACAACGCGGACGGAACCACAAACGTGAAGTTTGTCGGACGATGGGACAGCACCGCACACGGCTCTCTTCTTCTCGACCGTGCAACTCAGGACAAATACCGCGTTCAAGCAACACTCCTATTCAACGTCGCATCTTCCAAGCTCATCGAACCAATGGTCTTCTCCCTCGACCTATCCCTCCAAATCCGCAGTCGGGCATATGTTCGTCAAACGTCACTATTCTCGTTAGCCAGCATCTGGAACACAGTTAAGATTGTACACTCCACCGTCGGTATTTTCAACGTTGCCATTCGCCCTACTTCTGTGAAACGCGCAACAGATCTGTGGCGCATGAACACGAAGGATGACTATATTAAAGGCGAAGAACAATTAGCAGGATGGACCCCTCGGGGTGTGTCGCTGGTACGGGACTTCATTGCCGTCGAGAAGCGGAAACGAAGGATTGCGGAAGTGGAAACGGCGCGGTCTGTTCTTTCCTCCAAAGCACTCAGTGTCTCTACCTCAACGTCTCCAGTTTCGACTTCCGAACTCGGGGACGGGCAGAAGGCACTATTACAGCGTGTGGTCGACCTATGGACAACCAAGAAAGCACCAGCAGAGATCATCTTGAACCCGACGAATCTCGAACCTCCAACTAACGGCGCTGCCTTCGCCCCTCGATCAGCCTCACCATTGCCCACTCCAACCCCCAGTCTCACAGCTACCGTGCGCTTCGTATCAAAGAATCCCAATCTAATGAAAGCCTCGTACCTCCTTATGCCTGACCAGACGAACACAAAATGGGTGCGGCGGTACGTTGAGCTGAGGAAACCATATATGCATGTATACTCCGTGGATGGGGATGAGATCAATGCGGTCAATATATCCACTGCAAGAGTGGATCACTCGCCGCAGATTGCACGGCTCCTTGGTGGGCAGCAGAGTAACACCAACGGAGCGAATGGGAGCTCTGCGCATGGAGCTCAGAAAGATACAGTATTCGCTGTGTTTGCACGCAGCAATACATACATCTTCCGTGCGAGAAGTGAGAGGGAGAAGATTGAATGGATACTCCGGCTCGATCAAAGCTACTTCTCGAGCGAGGGTAGTGAGGAGTCCGGTTGAAAATGGAAAGAGCCACGCCAATCTTTAATGATTCGCATGAGCTTGAACAACAAAATGACGATTGGACATGTACGGATGGCACTTTGTTTGGTCTGATCTATAATTCCTTGTGTCTAATACTTTCGCTCACGCCGGCTGAAGAGCGCAGCCGGCGTCTCCTTTGTCACACATTGGCGTTGGATTACTAAGCTCTTTCCTTTGGATACCCAGAGCAGTATGTGCTCGTTTGGCGCGATCATTTCACTAGGAAGATCTGCCCATTATTATAACTGAATCTAAAATCTAGTACTTACCAAATATCTTCATCTATGGGCCAGTGACGAGGACTAACGGTGCTATCAGGAATACCCCCTACTACGTGAATAGCTGCGGGATGGGAAGAAGCATAATGCAAATCTGCTTGTGCACAAGTACTGATCATGCGTACATCAACACAGCCTGACTATGCTGATACCAACTTCTCACTAGCCTTATGAATCGCATCTGTCAGCCATAGATTCCACTCCCGGCAGAGTGGAAAGTTCCTATCCTCCAGTGCCTCAATGCTTCCTGGCAGCGTCTGCGCTCTGTACCCATCATTTCTATTTGGGGCATACAGCGCATTTTTGTAAAACGGTCTGGCGGGAAGGCCCTCCTTCCTGACAAATAACCTCTGCATATCACGCAACAGCCCGTTGACCTTGCTGACTCTCTTCCCATCGTCCAAGAACGACTTCGACTGCGTAAGATCCACGAAGTCGGATGCGATGCGTTGGAACTTTTTGGCTGCTGCGTCGAGCTCGCTGATGTTGATCTGACGCTGGATGTTCCCGTAGTCCTTGTCGATGCCTAGAGTCATGCCGATGAGATCGCGGACCCAGTAGTTGATGTTTCGCGCGTATGCGTCCATGTCGAAGGGGATTAGGGCGTCGTCGGCGAGGTGGTAGGCGAGGAGAGAGATGTATTGCCCTACTGTAGCGTGTATACTGAAGTCCGGGTCGATGAATGTCTTCATCCAATGGTAGGAATCATAGTTGCTGTGGTAGTGATACACGGATGTATTGCGATGGGCGTCCATGCCGAAGTCAAGGACGCCGATGCCCAGCTGGAGGAAGGCGGTGTAGTCGCTTCCGCTGCCTAGGTTGGTGAAGCCGTTGTCCTCTGGACGGAATTGGTAGAGATCGTACCAGGCATCGTATAGGGTTCGCTTGCCGTATATAACCTTCTTCATGACTTCGAGGGCGAGGCCACGTAGCTCAGAGGTTGCTCCAGCGCCTGGAAGAGGGCCTGCTACTGCAATGTCGATATTCAAGTAACTGATAGCCGTGCCAGAAAGCCAGGGTGCGTATTCTTCAACCCATTCTGTTGAACCGACTAGGGCGTATTCTTCGGCGTCCCAGGAGGCAATGACACTGCCCATGAATGTCAGTCTAGTGCTTGATCAAAGGAGCTATAGTAACCAACATATTGCGTCGTGGCTTCCAACCCGTCTTCAAAAGTTCCCCAAGAGCCCTTGTAATCTCTATCAAAATTGCGCTTCCTGAGTTTGGGTCTGCTGCTCCACCAATGATCCATGCATCTCGATGGTTACCGATGATTATAGTCTCATCAGCATTCGTTCCATTGATGATGCCGATTACATTCCATATGGGAGTAACTCTTTCTTCCATAATATTCTTAAGAGAAAGAGTGACTCCGGGCGCAGGCCCAGTACTATACGTGGCGTTCAGACCACCTATCCACCCACCTCTATTGACAGTTCTACCGGTCACACCATGGCCATCTAGAGCTTTGAGTATAGGAATGGCATCACGGTAGGAGATGGGAAGAGACGGAATCTTAGGCAGGTTGGAGGGTTTACTTACACGCTCAACGCCAACTTTGGACGGACGACCGGGAGTAGTGGGATCCCCAGGGTACAGGTGGATGTAGGCGACAGAACCTCGCTGTATTGAAGACGGCTGACGAGCTGGACCACCTTCTCGTTGTTAGTTTGAATTTCCATTAATAGCTTGTCAGAGTACGAGTTGATGGATACACACTTGGATACGCAAGTTGACCTTTCGCCTCTTGGGGCCCGTCGTCGCCAGGGTCAGAGAAGATAACAACACCAACCATGCCATGCGCTTCGGCATTCTGCACCTTCAAAGCTCGGAACGGACCACCATACTTTGCGAGCGCAATCTTGCCAGCTAAGCTCACATTTGCTGCCCTCAGTGCTGCGAAGTCGTCTTTTTGGCCCAGTCTGCAATCTTGTCAGCCACATCTCAGACATGAGAAAGCAAAGTAGTAGTAGCACTTACCCAACATAAACATACTCTGCCTCCACCTCGCCAGTTTTAGAATATCCATGAAAGGCAGGCCAAGCTCCCTGATACCCCGTCGTCTCATCCTGCTTCAGTACATCTTCAAACATCTGCGCCTCATATACACTTCCATCACCCTGCTTCAACACCAGCTTCTGCTCTTTCGGGTAGCTAAGGAAAACCTCATACTCCACCAAGGATGCCGGAACACCATTTTCAGCCCATTTTCTAGCCGTGGCTTCGGCCATTGACTTGTTACACCCGGCGAGATGATCTCCATGAGTGTAGTATGAGCTCCACTTATCAATCGAGGCCGTGGAGAAAGACGAATGCAGAATTATTTCTTCTTTTGTCCATGCTGGCGGAAAGGTCACGACTGTCGAGGCGCGAGAGGGAGGTCAAGGCTAGGCTCGTTGTCTAGTACGTGAAGTCCACGTTGGCAGGCCGCGGTCAGCTGCGCAACCGCCAGGCCGAGCAGCAGGAATGTCGCCATGATTGAAAGAAACTTGGTAGCGAGGGAGTGCTCGAACCGATATAATGCGAGCAATCATGCGGCTGCAAGGGCGGGCTGTGGAGAATGCAAGAGTTTCCGCACCTTCCACGTACTTGAGATGCGAGCAAATGCCCACTGACCGGGTCCCCATCTGAGCAGGAGCATGTTATATGCGTTTCGCTCCACCATGCCGTATGTGGAGTGTGGATGAATGGTACTGCATGGGTGTCTAAACAGCCGGTATTAACTGCGCATACTACATGTGGTGGGCCAGCTCGTATAGCAAACAGCGAGACCACCAGAGTAGCAGAACATCAGCTCATGACAAAGGTGTCCTGAAAACAACCCTCAGTCGATAACCCCCTACTTTGTCCTGTTAGTCTTCACTCAACATGTACACACAGACAGGCCAAGGACGAATGTCAGAATTATCACTCAGATTTGAATTACAAGTCGCTCATGGTAAACTCGCTGATACACGCTCAGCCACGTTGGGACGCTTAGAGCTCATCGTGTCCGGGTTTGGTCTCCTCTAAGATCTCCTCTACTTCAATCTTGACTGGTTCTTGTTCTGCCACCTTTCCTTCTTTAGCCTCTTCTGTCTGCCCTGCTGCCAGTAGAGATTCGGGAATCTTCTCTTTCTTGCCCTCTCCCATGCGGATCACGTCAACCCACTGCTCTACATCCTCAAGCCCAAACGAGCTACCAGAGTACTTTTTGTACCATGCGCGCTTTCCATGTGTGGCAATGAGGTGAACTTGGTCACTGCTGCCGAGGCTCAGACTAGTGAGGAGGGAGGCGGCAATAGGGTTTGATGCAGTGACACCAACGAAGGGAAACAAATGTCTACCTGTAGCGTCATGCTTCTTGTGGATCGAAGCGAGCGATGTCAAGGCAGTTGCTGCATTCTCAGAGGTTTCGTCTTTGGGCAAAATAGCGAGAATGCAGGTCTTGCTCTTCTCATTCAGACATAGGGATTGGAGCTCGGTCGACTCGGTAATGACGGGAATTGTGGGCTTAATCTCTTCCGCTGGGATGACAATTGGCTCTGGAGTGTCCTCATCTTTAAGATTCGGGTCGGGTGACTCGGTGGGAACAACGGGCTTCTCGACGGTCTCATCTGTGGCTGAGGCAGCGGCCGATGATGCTTCTGAGGATTTGTGGGAAGCGGATGCTTTGGCGAACTTGCTCGAGGATTTGGACTCCTTCTTCTTATCGTTCTTCTTAGCTTTTGCCTTCTTCTCCTTTGCGGGTGGGCAGTCGGGGTTTGGCGGAGCGACCTGAGAGAGGAATTCGACCATAGCTGCCTTCTCCACCTTGCCAGAATGCTTGATGGGGTCGTCTGACCCAGCGGGAAGGAGAATCAAGCTGGGGAACTCGGTGATTCCGTACTTTTCCACTGCGCCCTTCTCCGACTTCTTGACCTGGGCAACATTGACCAGGCCGGCGAAGTCAATCGCTAGTGCTCTCAGCGTAGCGCTGACTATGCCCTTTTCGCTGAATAAAATGGCCTTTGCGCTGTCCTTGTTCTCTTGGAGCCACTCATCCAGACTCTTGTCGTTCAACCGCTTGACGATGTTGGGTACCTTGTCCTTGACCGCGTCCACGATGCCCTTCGCCGAGCGTGGACCCTGGTAGTCTTCGACTGTAGGCTTTCCAGGCTTCTTGCTAGGCCGGACAATCTTGAGTGTAGGAAAGCCCTGTACACCCATCTGGCCGCAGAACGGCTTGTTCATCTCCTCGTCACAGTTGACGGCAGCGACTTTGGCGATTCCGGCGAGGGATTTGGCAGCCGTCTCGTAGGCGGGCTTGAGGTTTTTGCAGTGGCCGCACCATGGCGCGTAGAACCTGGGCACTGTTAGGATGGGGAGCAGAAGTTGGTAGGCGAATAGCTTACTCGACAATCTGACGCCATTGTTAGCTGGCCAGTCTCTTGTCATGTTTGTAAGGAGGACTCACAGAAGTGTAGTTGGACTTGGCAATCAGTCTGTCATAATCCATGCCGTTGATCTGGAGGACGGCAGAGTTCTTGCCGTACATGCTCTCGGCTTGAGCATTGAGGGCAATTGCGGCCGTGGCTGCCAGCAGAGTGGTTGTGCGCACCATGTTTGAAGACTGGCCAAAGAGTGGATAGTTGGAAAGAGAAGAAAAGAAAATAACAGAGAGCAGCCCCGGGCGCTTATGTGTTGGGGCTCACATAATGTTGTTGCAAGTTGTCCTTTACCTGCGACTGAAGCTCTCGGGAAACTGATGGCCATAGCACCTACATTGCGGGGCGCGACAGGGATCCCGCCTATGACCACATGCACGTCGACCATCTGCCTGGAGCTCCGCCAACGTCGCCATAGCCATTGCTTTCCCCTCCGCTCCCAGGCCGACGCCCACATCGAGCAAAATGGCAGACGCGATTCCCGCAAAGCTCAAAGGCCTGCAGCTTGCAGCCTTTGCGAAACGAGCCGCACAGCTGGAGCGATTCAAGCCCATCATCACCTACTGGCGTGAGCGCCCCAGCCATCCGCTTCTTCTCCTGCTCCTGCTGCAGCATGCTGACCGCGCCCAGTGCGCTTCTACATGGTGCAGAAAATCATCGCCGCTGGCCTCCACTCGGCCGACCAAGAATGCACCGCCTACACCACCGACCTCATGGAGAAGCTCGAGCAGGCAAAGGCCGACAACCCCAGCGAAGAGGCTCTGTTTGACGATACGGCTGCCAGCGCGTATTGCAAACAGTTTGCTCTGCAGACTTTTGCCAAGGGTGAGAAGGAGATGGCAGAGAATAGAGCCACCAGGCATGTCGCTGTGTCCGGCCTTGCTTCGTCGCCCTTTGCGCTAACAGTCTGTCAAGTAACACGGCCGATACTCTCCTCGCAGCCTCCACCTTCCTCGAGATGCTGTCAGTCTGCAAACCAGGCACCGACCCAGAAGTCTTGTCCAAGACCAAGTTCGCCAAGTTCCATGCCTTGCGCATCCTCAAAGCCATCAAGGCCAACGAAGACCCGAACCTTACCAATCCCGTCCAAGAACAGCAACAGCCAGTGTCACCACCTGCACTGGACCCCAATGACCCAGAAGTCCAGAGCATAACCCAAAGCGCTCCTCCACAGCCGCCTCAGAACCCATACCAGCCCTATGTCGAATCTGCGCCAAACACCTCCGCACCACCATCGCCTACCGTGTCTCCGCCTCCACCGAACCTTCCTTCAGCCCCTGCAGGCTACACACAGTCATCGCACAACGACGTTTCCCCTATATCGCAACCAACATCATCCCGCCATGGTTCGGTCGCATCAATAGGAGGTGGCTACTTCCCGAGAATGGATCCTGCCCCTCCTACCTTCACAGCGGAAACGACAGCGCCAGCTCTCCCAACTGCGCCGTCTATGGAAAATGATACTCTGACCTCATCTTTGCCTACAAGCCCCCAAGCCCCCCAAGCACCTGGAGTGCCGGATCCCGCGAGCTTCTATCAGAATCCCGCATCTCCTCCACCGATAGCCCAACTGCCGCAGCAACCATCAACGGCTCAACACCCTGTCCAATCTCCTCCACCACCTACGTTTTCGCCACAGCCTCAGGCGCAGGCGCCACAACAGCCACCTGTCTTCCAACACACAACTGCTCCGCCGCCGCAGAATTACCAATACGCCCCATCCCCAGCACAGTCACCTCCACAGCCAGTCCCACAAAGGGGCTCAATAGGTGTCTTTTCACCTCCTACTCAACCGCAATACTCCCCTGCCCCCTTCCAGAACCCCTACGCCCAAAGATCTGCGGCTCCCCCACCTCCTCCTCCTCCTCCTCAACAACAACATTCGCAGGGCCCGTTTAGGAACGACGAAGACTCCATCATGGAAGCTCAAAAACATGCCAAGTGGGCCATCTCTGCATTGAACTTTGAGGACGCGGATACTGCGGTTAAAGAATTGCGTATTGCTTTGAGGGCTTTGGGTGCGAACTAGAAGGTCCTGTGCGACTATGGAATGGCTTAACGAACGGTTTCTGAGACATATGGCATGTTTTATACCCACGATTTGTAGATAGAAGTACAGTATGTAGATATATGGGACATTACTGGGTCGAGCCGCGAACCTGAGTTGGTACACAAATTTACGCTTGATATTCTTCACCACATGAAGCGAAAGAGAACATCACAATGTCCAACGCATTTGAAACCAGCCTCCCCTCCTTTACCACACTTTGTGATTCCATGCCTCATATTGCTACTACCGTGACGGCCTGCCAAGCTTTATGGACTGGTCGTGCACGTGCATTTGACTGCGAACCACACCTCAACCTTGCTTCTCCATCCACCTTCACTATCAGAGGGCGGATACGTGCCGCGATGCTGCTACGGGTTTATAGAATCTTACATGCGCCGTGAAAATCTAGTCAAGAATGGCGCCTATTACGCCGTTCAATGCGGCGGACATTACCGAGAAGGCGCGGCGAGATCTGCTGCTTCTGCTTGAGGGTGTAAGGTAATATCGCTATTTCAAGGTACCCCATAAACTGACACGTATTGATAGATAAGAGGAAAGAAGAATCTCGTACTCGAGAAAGCTCTTGCTGGCCCGCTGAATCTGCTTGTCAAGTTCTCCACGCTACAGGAATACGGCGTTGACAAGCCCTTCTTTCTCGAGAATGATAATGTTGACGCCTCGCAACGCAATGTCGTCTTCCTTGTTAGAGGAGAGAAGGCTAAGACGGTGATTTCCGTCGCCGGTACGTTGTCATCCAATATGTGTTCTGCAACAAGCAGCTCTTTACGCCGCACGGCAATGCTCTGGGATCTAAAGAAGCCTAAGCAGACAGCACCTACTCTGCTTAGCCAAGTCTTGATCCCTATATCAACATATAAGCACTTTTATTGGATTGCCTATTTTCATTTCATGTGGGAACAGTCTATTGTACGGTGCTAACAATCATGCTAGATCAGATCAAGCGAATTCGACGAGACAGCCAGATTGAGCATGAGTTCTCTATCTTTTGGGTTCCGCGACGCACCATGGTTTCAGACCAGCTGCTTGAAGAGGCGGGTGTCCTGGGGGAGGCTAGTGTGAGCGAGTGGCCGCTGTTCTTTGTGCCGCTTGCCGACGATGTGTTGTCGCTTGAATTAGAGGATGCTGTATCGGACCTGTACCTTGTAAGCACTATCACATATCCAGACTAAGGGTTATGCTAACATTGCGTAGAAGAAAGATCCCACATCCATCTATCTTGCAGCGAAAGCGCTCATGCTTCAGCAGCAGAAGTATGGTCTCTTTCCCCGTATCATTGGTAAAGGTGATAACGGGAAACGTCTCGCCGATCTGCTCATTCGCATGCGCACTGAAGTTACTGCGGGCGAAAGCTCAAACAACGCTAGACCTTCGTTTCTAGGCTTGACACCAAGCTCGAATATTGACAGCCTCATCATTATAGACCGAGAAGTCGACTTTCCCACAGTCCTCCTCACTCAATTGACGTACGAAGGCCTTATAGATGAGGTCTTCAAGATTACCGCCAACCAGACTGAAGTCGATTCCTCAGTAGTCGGCGGCGCAACACCACAACCAGGCCAAACAGGCTCAGCTTCAACGAGCATGAAGCGTAAGATTATGATTGACCCCAAAGACACTCTCTATAACGAATTAGGAGATGCAAACTTTGCAATTGTAGGCAACCTCCTTAACAAAGTAGCTCGCCGCTTGCAAAGCAGTACCGAGCGTAACCAGCTCGCCGCAAAATCGACCTCTGAGCTACGGGAGTTTGTCGCAAAGTTACCAGGATATCAGGCGGAGCAAGCTAGCTTGAAACTGCACACCTCTCTCGCTGAGGAGATCATTAAATACACACGCACAGACGTCTTTACCCGCTCCCTAGAAGTCCAGCAAAACATCATGTCTGGAGCAGACCCCACGACCCAACACGATACCATCAATGAGCTCATCAACCGCGATGTTGGCCTCCCGACCATCCTACGCCTTCTATGCTTAGAGAGCACGACAAACGCAGGTGTACGCCCAAAAGATCTAGATCTCTTCAAACGGGCCATCATCCAGGCCTACGGACCGCAGCACATCCTTACCCTAGCGTCCTTGGAAAAAATGGGGTTATTATCAGCTAGGGGCGGCGTGGGGCTAGGTGGCGCACCCGCCAAACCAGGTAGTGTGACAAACTACACCCCTCTCAGGAAGAGTCTGCGAATATGGGATGATGAGGTAAACGAGTCCGAACCAAATGATATCAGCTATGCATTCTCAGGCTACGCCCCCCTTAGCGTTCGCCTCGTCCAGTCCATTATACAGAAACAGACACTCGCCAACATCATCAAACCACCGTCCAACCCGCAGGCCTCGGCACAAGCAAACCCCCTCGCGCAGGGACTTAGGATCTTTGACGATGCGAGTAAATACGTGAGAGGGTCAACATTTGACGAGGTGCAGACTGGCGAGGAGAAAGCGGTCAAGGCGAGGAGTATGTTGAATGGCAACCATGGTGACGCGGGGAAGACGGTTGTCGTCTTCTTTTTGGGAGGTGTAGCCAGGGCGGAGATTGCAGCACTCCGATTCGTGGGCGAGAAGTTGAAGGAAGTCGGTGGCGAAGGGAGGGGAAGTCGGATTGTGGTGTGTGCTACGAATATCATCAGAGGTGAAGGCTTAGTTGGGAGTGCGATTGAGACGGGTAAGTTCAAGGGTTAGTGTGTAGTCACAGCCCTATTATAAATTCGAAGATTTGTATTGAACCATGGATTGGAAGATTTGAATTGATCGTCAATTTCCCATGTAGCTCTCACTGTATCTATCTACCTCACGCTCGGACCTAGGCCAGTACATAAGAGACATTCCTCGCCAGGCATACTTTTGTAGAACATCCATTACGGTCATCAGGCGTTGTCATGAGAAGTACATACACTACTTTTTACGTCCCCCCCTAAATGCCGAGGAGAGCCCCGAAGGAAAAGCAAGAACCAAACGCACCAAGTCTATCGTTAGATGCTGCAAAAAGATGGAAAACTGTCCGCAGCTCGCAGTCTCACAGTCTGGGTATACTGCCACCCGCACTCAATCTCACTCTTGGCCCAACCGTTCTCGGCATGTCAACTTAGCGGGTGGAGAAAGCCTTGGTGACAACACGCTTAAGCGCAAGCTCCTTCCTCTTGAGATCCTCAGCAGGAGCATCCTCAATTTCGAGCTGAGCCATAGCGTCAGAGAGAGCAGACTCAATCTTCTCCTTCTGGCCGCGCTTAAGGCGGATAGAGGTAGTTGGGTCAGAGACCATCTCCTCGACGCGGGAGATATAGGATTCGAGTTGTTGCCTTGACTCGAACTTCTTGCTGAAGGCCTCGTCGCTGGACTTGAACTTCTGGGCATCGTTGATCATGTTCTCAATGTCAGTGGACGAAAGCTTGCCAACAGCGTTGGAGATGGTAATGTTGGCACTGCGGCCGGAGGTCTTCTCGGTGGCGGTGACCTTGAGGATACCGTTGACATCGACCTCGAAGACGACCTCGAGAACGGCATCACCAGCCTTCATGGGTGGGATAGGAGCAAGGGTGAATTCACCGAGCGAGGTGTTATCCTCGCAGTTGACACGCTCACCCTGGAAAACGGGGAACTGAACGGTCGACTGGCCGTCGGCAACGGTGGTGAAGGTCCTAATGATATGTTAGTAGCTACTAACAATACCGACGAAATACTGATTAAAAGCATGCAGAATAATAGCAACCCAGGTGAGCAACATCGTAAGCTCCTTTCAGCGTCGTCAAGCCAAGCGCGTTTACCAGTACGCGCTTACACTCGCTATTGGGGAGAAGATGACAAAATGAGATAAGGGACGAAAATGATGGGAGAGAACTTGCCTCTTCTTGATGGTCTAATTAATGGTAGCCAAGTTAGCATGTGTCTCATGGGAAGTTCGTACATCAGAATTACTTACGGGAACAGTCTGTCCACGGGGAACGACAGGGGCGAAGATGTTGCCCTCCATGGCGACACCGAGGGAGAGAGGAACAACATCGAGAAGGAGGAGATCGGCAGTCTCGGCAGAGGTAGCCTTGCCAGAGAGGATACCGGCCTGAACAGCGGCACCGTAGGCAACAGCCTCATCGGGGTTGATGCTCTTCTCGAGCTTCTTGCCGTTGAAGAAATCGCTGAGGAGTTTCTGGATCTTGGGGATACGGGTAGAACCACCAACAAGCACAATCTCGTCGACCTTGCTCTTGTCGATGTTGGCATCCTTCAGAACCTGAGCAACGGGGTCAAGAGTGCCAGCAAAGGCCTTCTGGTTGAGATCCTCGAAACGAGCACGGGTGATGTTGGCGTTGAAATCCTCACCGTCAAACAGCGAGTCAATCTCAACAGTGGTCTGTGTGGCATTGGAGAGGGTTCGCTTGGCACGTTCGCAAGCAGTTCGGAGACGGCGCAGAGCGCGGGCATCTCCTGAGATATCTACGAGGGTATCAGCTTCATTCTATATATCATCATGTAGCCAGCATAAGATTACAAACCTTTTTTGGTCTTCTTGGTGAATTCCTTCTTGAAGTGGTCCAGGAGGTTGGTATCGAAATCCTGGCCACCTAAATGGGTGTCACCAGCGGTGGCCTTGACCGTGAAGACGCCGCCTTGGATGTGCAGCAGGGACACATCGAAGGTACCGCCACCGAGATCATAGATGAGGACATTCCTCTCCTTCTCTGACTTTCCGGAACCGAGACCGTAGGCGATAGCGGCAGCGGTAGGCTCGTTGATGATACGGAGAACGTTCAAGCCAGCGATGGCACCGGCGTCCTTGGTGGCTTGACGCTGGTTGTCGTTGAAGTAGGCGGGCACGGTGATGACGGCCTTCTCAACCTTCTTGCCAAGCTTGGTCTCAGCAACCTCCTTCATCTGTTGATCAATTTGGTCAGTTGAGCTCTACTCGGTAAAGAAAAGTACTTGTGGTCGTACCTTGACGAGAACCATAGCAGAGATCTCCTGAGGAGAAAACTGCTTTCGCTCTCCGAGGTACTCAACCTCGACGAGAGGGCTGCCGCCCTGGTCAACGACCTTGAATGGCCATGACTGGATATCCTTCTTGACGGTCTCGTCCTCGAATCGGCGACCAATCAATCGCCTGAAAAAGTCAGCACCTTAATCAGCCTGCGAAAAGTTTCAACGGACGACTCACTTGACATCGAAGACGGTGTTCTCTGGGTTCATGGCAGCCTGGTTCTTGGCCGCCTCACCGATCAGACGCTCCTCGCTGGTGAAGGAGACGAACGAGGGAGTGGTAAAGCTACCCTGCTCGTTGGCAACTGCGGGCAGACTTGTTAGACGGCGGTCATGGTCGTTATGGAATGGACAGGCGCATACTGATCTCGACATTGGTGCCCTCGTAGTTGGCGACGCAAGAGTAGGTCGTGCCTAGCGGTGAACGTTAGAGGAGCGCACTGTGGGGTATTTTTTTTGCGAATATTGCATACCAAGATCGATGCCAATGGCACCCTCGTAGACTTCGTCGCTCATGGTGGATATGATGTGGCAGGAACGACCTGAAAGAGTTTAAAGAGGAGAAAGGTAATGGAGGAGAAGTGGTGGGAGGGCGATGGAACTTTTCGCTTATAGCGACAGGCGGGCGAGCTAAAGAAAAATTGCGGGCAAACCGACAAAATGCCGCCAAGGGGGTTTTGACGGCCAAAATATCCGTGCGCCGCACTATCGATAACCAACGACATTTCTTCAACGAGCCGAGGCGAGCCTTTGGAAGGCAAATATGTCAACCCTTGCGTCTGGGTCGGGCAAGGCAGGCAATATTATCATTCTCCGGCAAATATTCAGCCTTGTGGGTGTGTACGCAAGAGACAGTTGAGTAGGTCTATTGAAAGGCCTATGAGCGGTACAGTACGGTATCTAGCCTGCAGGAATCGTGCGCAAAGTACTTCCCACAAAGGATGGTTTACGTTCGGGAGAAACCCGGGCTCTAAAGTAAACAAATTAAAGTTAAACCTGTCTCATCATTCTATCCTTCAACTCGACTCCTCCATTTCTTCGAGAACCCACACCGCAGCTATTCTGGAGACTACCGCCACAATGCCAAAGCACACCAATTTCTCAATAGCAACACGGCCTGTGATCAGCGTCAGACTAGAGAATATCGCCGTGCCATACAGATAATTTATGTTGCTGAGCAGATCAACAACAGCCTTGCTCCAGCGCGCCCATTTCGGCCTTGACACTTCGACTTTGAGGTCATCTCGCGTGAGGTCCCAGACTAATAGCGCAGAGCGGTGTTTCGGTGGAGGAAGTCTTGGAGAAGGTTTTCTAGGTCCCACCTGAGATGAAGATTGTGCAGTCGTTGTTGTCATCTGACAGGTTACAAGACTCAGCCTCATGCACACTACGGCCAGAAGATGATGCAACACCCCCATACAAAGCCATAGGACGGGATACCAGTCTGTCCAGCATGCCCACGTTACCACTCCCTTCTTGCCCATATCTACCGCCTGCCACATGACAAGCACCGCGCCGATGCCCATCAGGCTATGCACAGTCCAGACTCCAATCCATCTGGCCCTGCGAACGACGCTGGTGGAAGCAAAACTCTTTGATTTCCCCACGGAGCCGTATGGTCCAAGAGGCACAGATAATTCATTGGAAACAACGTAGGCCTTTTGCTCTCTACCTGGTCTCTTGTTGATATTCGTGATGCTGAGGAATAACGCCAATAGAGGAAAGCGAGTATTGATCCGGACAATGTCAGCATTAGTATTTCCCATGACGAGGAGAACAGTGGGAATCTAGGGCAAAGCGTTAATTTCCATCATTACATCTGGTAGCATGCGAACTGGAAATCATAGTAACTTACGAATCCTAGTATGGTGGATCCACTGGATAGTATACTTTGACCATAGTTCGGTATGTTGTCCATCACACATTTGAACCCCTCCCGGCAGTTTTGTCTTAGTATGAGACTCTCTCGGGTGAAGTTCGAATTGCTGATACAAGATTGCACGCCATCTGTCGCAATGCCCTTGTACGTTTCGCTAAATTTCGCTGCGGATAGTGTTGAAAGGCAAGTAGAGTAGCAAGGAGGCGTCGGGCGGCCATCACGTTCTGAGGGTTGTCAGATTTGAGTTTGCGAGGTAATAGTAATAAAGTTCCTTCTTGAGGTTGCCAGACGAGGCTGAGGCTGAGATCGTCCTCAGTGCTGCATGGCCACGTCAATGTTGCGCAGATCTTGATGACCAGCAGCAACTCCCACAAAATAATGCAGAATGGTCTTCCAGAACTGATCTTACAGCGTGGTTAATTATACTCATTGAACGTTAAAGCTTATGTAGGGTATCTCCCTTTAAACACCTGATAAATCTGCTGTTACGCCATTCCCATTATCTTTGAATCAGCGAAGGTTTTCGTCTTCATCCCAAGACCTTTTAACGCCATGCGCAGCCCATAATCTTATTCTCTCAGACCTGATTATCATGGAACACGAAATTAATGTCCCTCGGCCGTTGCGTGTTGTACCGCACAAAATTCTCATCTCCTTGTGGTCGCTCCTTCTTCGTATTGCTCGTGAGCATACTCTGCAGACTAACGCAAACGCTCTCCACGTTGTGTACAGGTGACCAGCCCTGTCGGTCAAGGAGGTCGAGACAGATGATGCCGTTGGAGTAGATGTGCGGGTGCCAAGGTATGGGGTGCGAGTCGTCTTTGAGGAAGACTACCTCAGGAGCCTATGAGGTGATGGTAGGTTAGAAGGTGCATGGAAGTAGTGGTGGTAACGAGCTTCTTGGAAGCAAGTAAGGGCACATGGAGAGAAGACATGCCTCAATAGGATACTGCGGGCTGAAGCTGAACTTGAGCCTGTACGTCTCGCCTTGGTAAATAGGATTCGAGTCGATAACACGAATGTCCATGAGCCATGTCTCGAAGTTCTCAGCTTGTATCAGTGTTATACCAGGAGGGAGCTTGTCGTGCATCTATTCAAAGCGATTAGTGAGGTGTTTGCAAAGGATGTGACAGCAGAGGAGGAAGTGGTAGAGAAGAACTTCGTCGAGGATGGACTGATTACAGTACCTTTTGCAACTCCTACATAGGTAAGTTAGCACTGTGCTCTTGTATTCCTTTGTTGCCGCCCCGAGATCTTGGGCTCAAAAGTACTTCAAAGCACTCCAACATACCTTAGCTAATCGCTTTGACGCAAACATCTTAACCGAGATAGAGCTTCCGGGTCACACCAGCCTGAGAATTGGAAGGGATATGAGTTGAATATAACTTGTTGGAGAAACGGGCCGGGGTACGTGTCACAGAGCCCAGGTACGCTGTCGTGGCTACGCTTGAGGTCGAGGCACAAAGAGTGTATGGCGGGGGAGGGGCAGTTGGCCTATGCACAGGCAATCTAAGTATTATTATAAAGAGGTGGCAAGGCGTGGACAGGAGAGCGATTGAAAGGAAAGAGGTGAGATTTGGTTCGAAAAGTAGAGCTGTTTCTAGCTCTGTAGTTTCAATCGTGTGAGGTGGATGCAGGGTGCGAAGCTCAAGGCAACCAGAACGGAGCCACGTTCGACACGTGATAGACATTCTCAGACATTATCAAAAACATGTTGTTATAGAATCCAAAATTTGAACTGATACAATTAGGTATCCGTAATGTAGTTGCAAGCTCACTGATATCCTTATAACGGCGCCGAACGCCAGACCGTAGCTTTTCCCAGCCAACAGTGTAGAACATAGAAAATCCGTGCGAGTATTGAACAACCCTAGCCGAAGAGTACAGTTCCTAAAAATCACAGTATACAAGAAGAACACTAACGCTTCAAAGAAACTCGCTGAGGGATTCACGAGTAGAATGCTCCCTTTTGAAAACTCTCAACACCCATATCTCCTGCCTTGCTCTCAATCTTGGGCGCCTTTTCTGGTACCTTGCTCTCGGTCATTGTGGCAGTCCGGCTTGTGGCACTGCTGCTCGTCATCGTCTGCGCCCTGCTGCCGGCTGGGCTTCCACTTTGACTGCCGCTGGTGATTTGTGGGGGTTGTTTTCGCTGAATGGTTTCCAGATAAATTCCAGGCAGGTATCCCATGCGTCCATCTCTTGAGCGGCACTTCCACCATTCTGATGCATTACCCATCGGATCGCTCTTGCTCAACACGGCAACCATATCGCCCTTCTTTACTGAAAGGTCCATGCCTTGCATATTAGCATTTGGAGTGAAATCGTACAGCGCACGGCAGAACTCGAGCTTATTTGGATCGATAGGTTGGCCGAATGCCTGTGGGTTCTCGGCCATCCGTCGTTTCTCCTCCTCTTCCTGTGATCGTGCAAGCGCCTTGATGAGTTTGCCCATCAAATATGGTAGACCGAACACAGCCAGCATGAAAACGATAAAAGGCTTCTTGGATGGTTTGGCAGGAGCTGGTGAGCCGTCCGGCATCCGTCCTGTGAATGCAGCGAAACTTGCTGGTGTCAGCTCTTTTGAGTTTGCTGGTAGTGGTCGTCCAGTGAGTTTCGCGATCGCTGTCCGTATCCATCGCATGACTGTGTAGATGCCTAAAACCGAGCCGAGCGTTTGCCGTAGATTTCCGAATTGTTCTGCGACTGATACCATAGCTATCGATTGTTAGTGGCAAGGGCGAAGCGCAAGATTGACAAACATACCGAAAAATGACGAATGCGTTGCCATGTATGTGCTCTGCAGCATCTGTGCAAACCCGCCAAATGCGCCAACAATGTTCTCAATCAGCTGGAACGTCGCTGCGGTGCTCTGGCTGAAGGACTGTGTGAGACTGTGTGGGTTGTTTGGGTCTCCAGGCATGCCCATCCCCCCATACATGCCACCCATGCCCATACCTCCCATGCCGCCATACATGCCGCCCATACCTCCCATGCCACCGTACATGCCGCCCATGCCTCCGCCGTAGGTTGAGTACGGCGAGCTGTAGCTACTCATTCCGCCATAGCCACTGCTGTATGGTGAGGTGTAACGGTTATTCATGGTCGAGTAATTCGACGCGTTGCGGTTCGCGACGGTGCTAAGAGAATCTGGGACGGATGGTAGCGGTGGTGCGCTTGATGTCGCTGCCGCCGCGGTGGGCGCTGCGATGCTACTTGATCCGGTGAGTCCTGTGTGGTTGTTAGGCATGTCTGTCGCTGAGGTCCGAGTCGGCAAATACTGACCAACCGAGGCACTGGTCGCGCCTCCGCTCGTCTCCCATGGCTTCGGCGGCGACGGGGAAGACATTTCTCTACCTGTACCTCCTCACCGCACCGGTATGCGATTCTATCGCTATTGCAGGTGCTGCGAAGGTCGCTGGTAGATGTTGGCGATGCGAGTTTCTGCGTACGTCAAAGGCTGGCAATCGACGGAGATCGGTCGGAGCGAGTCTGCGGGGGTCGCCGGGGGTCGCAGTCAGTGTATGGGCGGGTCCGCGTTGACAACTATCGCAACCCTGGCACTGCACGAGCAATATCGAGAGAATTGACGGTGCGAGGGAGATGTGCTTATCGTGATTGAAGATGATGAGCGAGCGCGACGTCGGTCGGGAAGTGGCTGGTCTTTCACAGAATCTGATGGCAACAGACCTCGGTCTCTGGCTACGCTTTGGGCAACGGCAACCGCAGCCCGCTTTCACGAGCCGACCAAACTATGCGGCGAAAGCTTTCCAATATTTTGCCACCCCTTTTACTCGGCAGCCGTACTCCGCATTTTGCAATATCAGCTTAGGCAGTGACTCTAGGTACAGTCATATTTACATATCATGTAAATATTCTTTAGGTGCACGAAGGGATTCTGTGAAGCAGTCATACCGGAGACCTGTGTGCTTTGGAGTACCTCACGAACCATATTATTAATCACTTCGTCAATTTCTTCGCTCTTGCCTCCGCGTTTCATTGGGCCGTCTTTGCTACCTGTTTTGAATGTATATCAAATGCGAAAAATCATAGAGAAACTCAGCGATACTCTGTTAAACGGTAGGCCCACCATTTCAATCCCCGATAGCAAACAGCGAATGTACCCAACTGTTCGGATCATAGTTTACGAGCCTCTGCATCTGTTCGTCCGAAAGGCGTATCCCGAACTCGAACTCATCGTCCAGCACCATCGCAGTGATATGTGGATAATGCCACACGACTGCAAACTTCATCGTCTTACCGACAGGTCTCTTGAAGTAGTTCGAATCTCCTCCTTCAAGGTTGCCTTGCCGATGCATCGTTGACTTAGCTCGTTCTTCCCCGTTCCCAAGCACTTCAAAAGCATCGAATTCACCGCAGCCAGTGGACCAACACGAACAGGGAATGTTGTTACGATCATTACCATATTGCAGAATACGAGGAATAGCAGCATTGAGGAACCACCAAGCTGGCGCATCGGAAATGAGGCCTTGATCAGTCCCACGGTTTCGATAGTGGTCCATTTGAAATTCTATGAAGAAGGCTTTTGACGAACCAGACCAGCCATCTATGATTTGTCAGTTATCAAGAGAGATGAATGGCCAAGAAAGTGTACAGTGTGATATTGCATCAGGTCTCCAGTATGGACAGTCGTGGTCACATTCTTTGTTGGAGAAGACGGCAATTTCAACTTCGGAAGTTTTGAGTGTGCTTCCAAACGGAAGGCTTTCGGAGGCCACTTTGTCCCCGTCTGGAGTAACGTAGCCAAGTGAATTTCCGAAGGCGCTGGAGAGTGTTAGTATTCTCATGGCTCTAGATATGTATGGCATACTAGTCAAAGGTGCCAGATTTCTGCGGATCCCCCAAGTTGGCGAGGAAGGATAGACCGGTCGCTTGAGCTGGCGCAGCTGAAGTGTAAAATGCCACCCGGCTCCAGTCTACAGCGGCTATGTGACCATCATGCCTCTTAGGAATCGCTTCGGCGTTCGTTGTGATTGTTACCGAGGGTGTATTTTGAGTTTGCTCTTCAGAGGACTGGTTGATAGTTGGTAGGCTCTTGCAAACATTGCATGATACTGGATAAGATACGTTGGCTCTCGAGATAGACGGCTTTAATGTAGGAACACGTGTTGACGGAGGACTCATATAGTTCGTATTCTGCAATGGCCCAGCAAGGCCAGAGGTTGCGCAACCCGTTACTACAACTTTTGACGTGACTGGCAAGTGGCTGCAGCTTGTTGTAGTATTGCAAGTGTGCTCAGACTTTAACGAAATGCCATCCGTGTCTGCAGAGTGAGAACGTTCACCAACAATCGACATGTCGATTGCTCTGTCTCGCTTTCTCAAGGCTTGTTGGCGGTTGTAGAACAGTACAGTGTTCCGCTTCTGCATCTTGTGAACCTCGCTCGGAATCTGGTACACGGCAAGCTGAGAGATATTCATAGGTCCGCGTAGGTGCATCGATACCTATACAATCCAGTGAGTATTCCAGCCAGCCACCCATTCATAACAAGTACCTCTCCGAACAATGGTGTGAGTGGCCCAGTGCCGAGGTAGTCCAGGCGTTCATGACCACAAATTCCAGTGCGAGGGTCGACGAATGTTGTTCGATTATAAGCACCAGCTTGGCTGATGTTGCGGTAGGTGATAGCCCAGACTTCGGAGCAATACCAGTTGCCGTCCTTGGAAAGCTCAGCAGTGCCACGGCACAGCTCGCCAGCAGTCTTGCTATATGCAAAGGGTAGGAGTATCGTGATGAGTATTGTATGCTTCATGTCTGATACTCGTAATAGACGTTGTTGGAAAGATCAATGCGACACAGAGCGCGCAATTGGAAGACAATATAAGGTTGAACACCACAAATTTAATTGAGAGAGGACAAGAGATAATATTCGAGACCTCTCGAGACTATATAATCCATATCGTTGTGGAGAAGCTGCCACCCAAAACAAGAAGGCGCGTGGCGCATGAGAACATTGACGGAGCAGGTGTGCCAGTAGTCCGCATAGCACCTACCTGTGATCATGAGACGCCACCGGCCATAAGAAAAGTTGTCTTATTGACATGAATAAAGACAGATCTTTTGTAAAAGACACGGAGGCCATTAAGCATATCTACATAAAGTCAGCCAATGTTCGCTTGAATGCTATGATCTGACAGAAGACGTAATAGAGGCATATCAGAATAGTCGATTGAATGCATCGTTCAGCCAAAAGAGGCGAACTAAAATAAGAGGTACCAGAAATAGTATAAGAAGGTTCATCATTGCGACTTGGAAAGGAAAGCTATACTCAAACGTACCTCAACTACTCGATGTCGCACCAAAAACCTATACGCCAGCGGAGAAATTGATGCAACTGCCCGATGTAGATTATTAATTCAGCTTCCGCGCTGCAGGAGAATGTTTCACATTGTCACAGTCGAGCCTGAAGTTCTTTGGTCAAAGGGGTGAGTGCGAGGTTGAAGCTCGGCAGACTTTTTAAGACAGTTGGATGCCAAGGTGCACGTCCCCCCACCACAACTAAGCGAATTTCAATCTCGCGACCTTCATCGCGAACTTCAAGACTTCAGCCCATCACTCGTCTCCGTACTAATCGACCAGGTCCCCGTTCGGTACAATTATCCAACATGGGTCGTCTTCACAGCAACGGAAAGGGCATATCAGCCTCGGCCATCCCCTACTCTCGCAACCCGCCTGCGTGGCTCAAGACCACCCCCGAGCAGGTCGTCGAGCAGATCTGCAAGCTCGCGAAGAAGGGCGCCACTCCCTCCCAGTAAGAGCGCCGCAGAATGGATATACAATGGCATGCTGACGGATTCGTAGGATTGGTGAGGTCCTCCGTGACTCTCACGGTATTGCCCAAGTCCGAGGTAGGCTTCGCAACACTCACTTTTTATGGTGCATGCGCTAACATTTCGTAGTTGTTACTGGCAACAAGATTCTCCGAATCCTCAAGTCTTCCGGTATGGTTGCCTGTCCAAGCTGAAGCGCAAGTCAACAGCAGCTCTGCCTTTGCATCTGCCGCGCTATATAAACTTGCCTCTGTTGGTTCAAAGCTGACAGGGTGCTATTAGGCCTCGCTCCCGAGATCCCCGAGGACCTCTACATGCTCATCAAGAAGGCTGTCGCCGTCCGCAAGCACTTGTCAATCAACCGCAAGGACAAGGACTCCAAGTTGTACGTTCAATCTTTTGGATGAATGCCAATTCTCAAACTGACATTCTATAGCCGCCTCATTCTCATTGAGTCCCGTATCCACCGTCTCTCCCGCTACTACAAGACCGTCGGTGCTCTCCCCCCTACCTGGAGGTACGAGAGTGCCACCGCCTCCACTCTCGTCGCATAAGCGGTCGTGGGTTCGGTGTGGGTGATGATCATGGTGGAAGACATTCAAGTGGAGTTTCACGGGCATGGATTGCTTTACGGATACCCAACAGGGTCATGATCTGGAATGAATCAAAAGCATCATCTCTGAATTGAATACACATACACGTGCAATGCGTAACATCTGTTGCGAAATGTGATGCGTCCTGATATGGGTATCATTCCTAAATTGACGCCCATTGTCCCATGATATAATTTGAACGCCAGCTGATGCAAATTGCTCAACGTACGGGCATTGCTCTTTAAGTCCCCACATGTCACCCTTTGCAAACCGCTTTTAATACTCCTAACATTATCCTAATTATGCCCGCCTAAGTCTTCACGGCCCCTCAATCTCCGCGCTCTTCATTGCCAAAAACTCACTCAGCCACTTCAGCGGCTTCTCTGGTTCCGCCGTCGCAAGATGCTTCATGGCCTCCAACAGATGCGGAGTGACGTTCTGATTCAAATACACACGCGTAGGGCTGCCGTGCGGTATGGGCTGTGTAGGTGCTTGTTGTGTTGGGTGCGGTGAGTTGCGCGACGACGCTGGTGCTGGAGCCGCGGCTGGTGGTGCAGGTTGGGGCGTAGGCGGTTGTGTGGAGACGGTAGGTTGGAGTGAGGGTTGAGGCGCTGTTGCAGGTGTGGGGGTTGCGTTAGGGAGCTGGTAGCGTGTTAGTGAGAGGTTGAGGAGAGTGGTTAGATGGAGAGAAGAGAAGATTGTACCTCTGTAGGAGCACTCGAGTCTGCCATTATCACGTCTGCGCTTTGTGAAGTCGTGCCATTTACAGTGGGTTCTGGTTCTGTTTCTGCGCTCTGAGGCACGGCGTCTGCGGACGGTTCAGACATTTTGTTTTGTTTTTGAGCAGTGATATAGGTCAAAAACGCGTAGATTTTGTGGTTCAGATCGCTGTCGTCGAGAATTGGGAGCTGGTTAGACTGTGTTTGGCTGAGCGTGGGTTGCAAGCTTGATATTCGGTGATGAAGCGGGTATAACGGATCTAACTCGGAGCTTAACGTCTCATACACGTGCAACGTTCCAGTTCATACTTTCTTCAACGCTTGGCAAGTAAAGAACAGTCATTGCATAACTAAGCAAGTTTAAAAAAAAAGTGAGGAGGAGACAGTATGTTCTACTAATATCTATTGTACAAACTCATTCCATTGAGATCAAAACAAAACAACACCAACAAACACCGTGCTGTGAAAATGCTTCACTCCTTTGTAATGCGTGGAGAGGCCGTTATTCATACCCCGACGTAGTTTCGTTCATAGGGTGGATGTGTACTCCGGCAATGCTTTGGAACGGCCGTCGCTATGCTCGACTCATGCAAAACGAAAGAAACTCCCAGGTTAACCAGAGCGGAAACAACTAGGGCCAACTGATTTCTCTTGGGCCAAAACCTACTCCTGCGTAACAATGATGACAGCGGATATGCTCAGCCCGTACTGAGCTGAGTGTTCGTCTCCTCGCTCGTGCGACTCTGACTATTAGTGTCCCATGTGCCGTTGTCGGGAATACTCCTCTCTTTCTTCAACTCTCGGCTCTTTCTATGTTCTCTGCCATCTTCACCTTCTCTGGTCAAGTCTCTACTTTCCCTATCCTTCTTCTTCTCGCTCTTTACAGAGCTCTTCGAACTACTGGTACCAGTACCACTCTGGCCTGCTAATGGGCTATTTGGATAGAGAGCTTTTACAGCGGCACTGCGAGACTCGCACATGTATCGACTCTTTGGATCACGTTCGCTCTTGTTGGTTCTCTCTGTGCGATCGGTACGCTCAGTCTTCTCTGTACGCTCACTGCGATCAGTGTCTACGGTCTTCGAGGTGCGACTGCTGAGTGCGTATCCGCTAGTTCGACGCACAGTCTCGGATCGTGGGTTGACCTCAGGTAGTTCGTTCTCCAAGGGGTCGGTCGAGCGTCGAGTATGGGTGGAGCGGCGACGCGACAATGAGCCCCGACTACTGCGATGGGATTGGAGCGCATCAATCTCATCTACTGCTTCGAAAAGAGGGGAGACGGGACGTGGAGGCGTGCCGGAGCGGGAGTGAGGTGGTGTCGGGAGCTCACGGCTTCCGCTTTCTTGTATGGTCGACGCGGAAAAAGAGGCCGGGAGGACTGCACTTTCCGCTGGAGTAGAAGCATGACGCTCTTCTGCTGGCTCTGTAGCGGGTGGCGGTGGTGGTGGATGATCAGGATGAGCAGGAGCTGCAGGAGCAGAAGTCGCTGTCTCAGGCTCCGCTGCATCTACGGTGGGAACAACGTCAGATGTCTTCCTCGGGGCCGGAGCGTGTGAAGCGATTAGGCTTTCAACAGGCGGTGGAAGTCCAATGAGGTTCCTAGGAGACGCGAAGTCTATTGGGCCCGGAGCTGGGCGCTTATATGCGGCTACGTACTGTGAAGGAGTAGACTCATCTAAAGATGGAATAGACGACGGGGGCGGAGGTGGTGTCTTCGTTTGTATGGACGAAGGCCTTTCATACTTTTCGACGGACGAAATGGTAGGAGAATTAGTGTTCGAATTCGCGTTCGACTTCGATGGCATAGAAGACTCGTCAGCCATCCTGGGAGTGGGAAGGGGAGAAGCGGGAGGAGGTGGTAGAGGGTCTCGAGGTGGAGGCACCACTGGGGGCGGAAACTTCCCATTACCATCAGCAGTCGAACTCATCGGAGAAGCAGTGGTAAAGGGAGGCAAACCAGCAGATTTGAGCTCCTCCGCCCTTGTCACCACCGCCTCTGCATCATCGTACAGAGCTAGTCCATGATGAAAGACGCATCCTTCATCCACCTTCTCACCCGAGGCATGGAAGTTCTCGTGCTTTGATTCGCGATAGATGACTGGGAAGAGCCTCAGTAGCAGTTGAGGCTGAACATCTGACGGAGGCAAAGTGCCGTTTAGAGATGCTATAGTCATGCTCTCTGTCTTGTAAGCTGGCCAATACTCTGCGCTTGTGAACTGATGCTCCTCATCCTGAAGGGCAGGCATGGTTGCGATGATCATCTCGCGCTCCAGGCGAGCAAAACGCCATGTCTCCGCGGCAAGCTTCACGATTCTCTTCACTGCGATCTTGATACCTTCTTCCTCCTTTGGATCGGCAAAGTGCTTGATCGCATTGACGATCTCCTCAACGACGGTACCGGCGGCGGTGTTTATACGCTGTTTAGCACCGCTGCTTGTGAAAGCAGCGAGGAGTGTCTGTTGACGCCATATTGCCTCCTTGCGTGTGCTCTTATCGCGAATATGGTTACTCATTGAGAGGAAAAGGGAGTCGGCCTTGTCGTATCGACGCCCCAGACTGAACAAAAATGGACCGAATACACGGTAAGTAATCAACTTCGAGACCGTATGTGCTACATATGCGGCACGAACTTGCCTATAAAACATTTTTGATTAGGTATACAAGTTTTACAATGCATTTTCTAACGTACCTGGAGGCTGATGTATCGCCGAGAAATGACGGCAAGTTCGAGGGAACTTGAGCGAGCTCTTCAGATGGCGGACGCACAGGAAGGTGAACGAAATGGGTTGCTGCTAGGTCAATGATTTGCTTTTGCAGCTGAGAGAACGACACTAAGCTGTACATGAGGGTTAGCAGGCAATGCAGACTGAAACAAAGACGGAACGAAGCGATCAGAGCAGGGACGAGGATTATATTGAGGAATTACAAGGCGCTAACGAATGGTGCAAGGGTTTATATGCTGAGCTCTAGTTGAGCACTCAGAACTGGCTCTCGTATCAGGTAGGCTGGATATCTTCAGCGTGTTTTGAGTTTCTGGATAGGAATCTACAAATCATGCTGAATCTATCCAGTCTAACCTGGCCGTCTGATTATGCCACCTTGATGAACGGGAAACAAGCCAAATTCACTTACTAGTAGGTATCTCCCTTGCTTTTTATCTCTGCAATATCCCCGTAGCACTCCATAAGCTTCTCCAACCTGGACTTCTCAGACTCAAGATTGAAGGCGACACTCTTTATTGTCTCCTTCTCTTGCTCACTCACGGCCTTCAATTCGTTATACTTCTTGAGCAGCTCTTCTCTCTCTTTTGTCAATTGCTCGACTCTGGCTGCCTCCTCATCCGCCTTCCTTACCGCATCAGCATGAAGCTCGATCCAGGCTTTGTCTGACTCATCCTTGATCTTTTTGTGTTGCGTTTCCAGAAGGTCACGCTGTTCATCCCAACCCTTCTGGAGGCTGAGGTTGTCCTCCTGATGAGCTTTGGTAAGGTTCTCTCGCTCGGCTACCCAGAATTCTCGGCTTTCCCGCTCATGTTTGAGGGCCTCTTCACGATCCTTCTGAGCGGCACCGAGCTTGGCCTCGAGCTCATTCCGTACTCTGTCAAAGCTAGCTTCGCGTTCGCGTTGCTGTCTTTGATGATCAGATCTTAGCTCGTCCTTCTCTTTAATAAAAGCGGCAGCAGCTTCTTGTCTTTGATTGTCGGCAAGAACGTCAGCCTCCTTGAGCTTTTTGTCAAATTGGATGGCAAGGGCGATCTTCTCGGCATCGTGTCTCGTCATAGAAGTTGACTTCCACTCGTCAAAGTCTCTCAAAGACTTTGCCTTCTCTTCCGCAGCAGTTCTCTCCAGAACTGCGTACACATCTTCCAACTCCTTATACTTGGCCTCCCAAGACTTCATGGCTGCGTCTAGTGCCAATTTAGTTTCCTCTGCCTCCTGCTTATACTTCTCTGTCTCAGCGATTTGCTCTCGAAGTTCCTTGACCTGCTCTTCAAGGTTACCAATCTGAAATCGAAGCCGGCTTGCCTCAGTGGAATGTTTGTTCTCTAAGTTACGAATCTTCTCCTTCAAATCATCTATCTCATCATCCTTCGCTCTTAGTTTCTCTTCTTGCTCAACGCTGGCTCGGCGCAGTAATTCTTCTCTTACACTCAGCTGCCCATGCGTCTCCTTGTAGCGCGCGAGCAGTACGTGTAAGTCAGGTATAGCCTGTGCAATGCGGGAAAATACGTCACCAGAGTCGTCTTCGATTGCAGACCCGTTCTCTATAGCATGCATGCCCATAGGATAATCTCTAGAGCCTGAAGAGTCATGCCTCTGAGGTGGACTGCCATAAGGAGGATACCCTGGCGGGTACTGGTTCCACGAGTCTTGATATGGAGAGGAAGAAGAGTGTGAAGAGGGACCATAAGGATTGGGGTTGGGATAGCCCTGACGAGTCATACCATAATTGTGATTTTGGTAGTGAGGTGGGGCCGCCGGTGCGTAGTAACCGGGATGGTACCCTGGTGGAGGCGGTGGAGCGTTAGTGTAGTTTGGCTCCACAGGCACACGCGAAGCGAAGCCGCGGGGATGCGTTGGCTGAGGCGGTGGATAAGTGGAGCCTCGTGAAGTGTCGTGCGACTCACCGCCTCGGAACGGACGCCTTGGTTGTATTAGAGCAGAATCGGAGTCATCTTCGGAATCAAACGCAGAGGTGTGTCTAGAGGAAATGATATAGTCAGTAAAGCACTGGATTGATGTTTTAGAGAGCGCAACAAGGTTTAGCAATTCTGGAATACTTCCCACCGGTTTCCATTTTCTGTTTGGTGAATGGACAAATACGCGAAGCAAGTTAAGCGAGATGGATGCAAATTCACGTACCTCGCACGTAGTCTGCCCACAGGCGGACTTGGAGCTGGTGGTCGATTGTCCTCAATAATCTGGGTAACAGCTAATGGTCTCGGCGCATGGACCGCTGGAGAGTCCAGTTCGCGAGCATGAGGCGCACTAGGAGCTCGATCTGAGGTAGCAGGGGTCGATAGACGATCAGGTAACGTCGGTGATGCAGAAGTGGCTGAGTCCGTAGGGTGGCCGCTGGTAGGACGATGATGTCTTCGAAGTCGTGTTTCAGATGTCGGCTCAGGAGGAGGCGTTGGAGCTCGTGCTGGCGCGGGCTCGGGCACATCGGGTGCTGCAGGAGCCCTGGCAATAGGTTCAGGCGAAAGGACTCGTGCAGATTCAGCCGACACCGCTTCTTCAGTAGGTACAGATGTGGGTTCATGCAAGGCTTGTTCTGCAGCGATTCGAGCAGCCTCAGCTACTTCAGCCTCTTTTTGGGCCCTTTCGGCAGCTTGAGCAGCTTCTTGAGCCTCGTCCTCGAGCCTCTTCTGCTCAGATATCTCCTGTTCAAGCTTCTCCTGTTCAAGCTTCTCCTGTTCAAGCTTCTCCTGTTCAAGCTTCTCCTGTTCAAGCTTCTCCTGTTCAAGCTTCTCCTGTTCAAGCTTCTCCTGTTCAAGCTTCTCCTGTTCAAGCTTCTCCTGTTCAAGCTTCTCCTGTTCAAGCTTCTCCTGTTCAAGTTTCTCTTGCTCAAGCTTCTCTTGCTCGAGTTTTTCTTGCTCGAGTTTCTCTTGTTCAAGTTTCTCTTGCTCAAGTTTCTCTTGCTCGAGTTTCTCTTGCTCAAGCTTCTCTTGCTCAAGCTTCTCCTGTTCAAGTTTCTCTTGCTCGAGTTTCTCTTGCTCAAGCTTCTCTTGCTCGAGTTTCTCTTGCTCAAGCTTCTCTTGCTCAAGTTTCTCTTGCTCAAGCTTCTCTTGCTCAAGTTTCTCTTGCTCAAGCTTCTCTTGCTCGAGTTTCTCTTGCTCCTCACGCTCAGCCCTTTCCGCAGCCTCTTGCTCAAGCATCTTTTGCTCCTCAAGTTGCCGCTCCTCCTCGGCTTTCGCAGCCTCAGCAGCAGCTTTTTCTTCCTCTTGCTTCTTCTGCTCTTCCAGTTGCCTCTCTGCTTCAGCTTTCTCAGCCGCAGCAGCTTCCGCAGCCTCCTTTTCCTGCTCGAGCCTCTTTTGCTCCTCAAGTCGACTTTCCTCTTCAAGTTTCTGCTCACGTTCCTGTCTCTCCAGCTCAACTTTCTCCAGCTCGAGTTTTTCCTGGTCCAGTCTTTCTTGCTCCGCACGTTGCTCCTTCTCTTTTGCTAGACGTGTGCGTCTCTGCTTTGCAGTTTCCTTCTTTGACATCGATGGAGTAGAGTCGACGGTTGGATCTTTAGTAGCTTCCTTTGGCTCCACCGATGGTGCCTCTGGGGCTGGTGGTGGTGCCGGTTCGTTCACAGTCTTTGTTTCTGCGTCATCATGATTCAATATGCTATGCTCCTGTTCAGGCTCGCTACTCTCTGTTGGTATTGCTGCCGGTGCAGTAGACTCTAGCTCCGTCACTTGATTTTCAGTATCTGTTGGAGCTTCCACTTCTATCTTCTCGACCTGCTTTTCTTGTACTTCAGGCTCTGTTGCGTTCATCGGCTCTTCTTGCCCAGGAGCCTCTACAGCGTTATCTAGCTCTCTTTGTGACGGAATATCTAATGCTTGGGTTGTGTCTACTTGTGCTTCAGAATCAGTCGCTTCAGTCGGTAATGCTTCAGGCTCTGGGACTTCGTTAGGCTCTACTGCAGCTTCTGGCTTCGTTTCTTCCGCTAGATTATTTAATTCTTCTGCTTGGACTTCGTCCTCTTTCGGTTGAACAAGCTCTTTTTGCTCTGGAGTCGGTGCAGTCTCAGCGACACTCGAATTCTGAGCGGCCGGTATCTGTCCTTCCTCGTTGAGGGAAGCCTGAGGATCTTCAGGAACCTGAGTGGTTGCGGGTGCTGAAGTTTCTTCCAGAGCCTCAATGATTGTCGCTTTGATGTCTGCCTCAGGCGGCGAAATTGATGTCCCCGATTGATCTATCGACGGGAGGTCGGTGGCTGGTGTCTTTTCTGGCAATGATGGAGCCTCAGCCACTACAAGGGCCGGCTCTTCGGTTGGTGGTGCTGGTGGAGACACGGACTCCACCGGCTTCTGATTCTTCTTGCTCTTCTTCTTCGCCATGATGGTGACTGCAATACTCCCTGTTTATAGTGGAGGGGTCGAAAAGACGCCGAAGCCGAACACTACAATAGCAGGAAATGTGTTCCTCTCACAATGGACCTGATGAGAGACAGAAACGAGGCTGGGCGCCTGCTTGCGTGGCCCAACGACGAGGGAACATGTCAAAGAACGATGAGCACGCGCATAAAGAGCTATATAGGGGGTACTGCAATGCGAAGTTTCGTGAGCCGTGCATAGCAGATGGCACGAGGTGGAAACGCAAGTCCGTCCAATGAGACGGTGGGCGGGAGCTGCCAACTCACCGTAGACTGAGCCGTACTAATATATGCGCCCCGTTCGAAACGCCTACGGCCTCTGAACACAGCCTCGTATGCATGTGGAGTGTGCGTACTGGCCGGCCATGCTTCACTCTTTCAATTGCTCTCTATTTGGCCACGAAAACGGCGGGCAATGGAGCAGATTTGCGTGGAGAAAAGACAGGAACTGAGCATTGTCCATGCGTGATAGAGTGAAAAGGAAAAGCCAGCAAACCGTTGCACACACGACCGTGTCCGAAATCAAAATTCGGCTGGCATGCAGGAGGTGTGGCATCGTGCGGTTGGTTGCAGGTCAGCACACGTCCAAGCATCTGGAATAGGCCCCCGTAGCTGCATATCAGCCTCGAAGCGGCTGCATTAGTGAGCCGGGAGCGGGAAGGGCCATGCAGCGGTGTGCAGTGAAAAGGTCGGTAGTGGGAAATGTTGTGTTGCGTTGGCACACATGTCATGTGCTAGCGTGTCGTACCCTTGGCACATCTCTGACTGACACCTCCGCGATAGTGACATAGCGCATCCCTCACCACGTTCGCGGCAACCACTGGCTGGAAATATCGAGGATGATAATTCGCCGCCAAGAGCCACCCAGATCGATCGTCTCGGGGCGGGATGGGTAAGCCGCGAGCATCGCGCAAGAAGCCGGTGGTGCTCTCATCGGATTCTGACGATGATGGAACACGCTCACCGCCTCCGAAGCGGCCAAAGAGGGGCAAACTAGCAACTATATCAAACGGGGCGACTGAAGACGCAGCATCGCCGAAGCCGTCCAGGGCAACGACTAAGCAGTCCCCCGCCAAATCCCCAGCGAAACCGAAGCCGGTATACAAGCCCATCACTTCCTTCTTCAGCAACATCCCACGATCGCAGTCGCTGCAACCCACCCCGAGCCCTGAGAAGCCTGCTGCCCTGCTCGAGGAGTTCGACGACATCCTCGACTCTTCGGACGATGACGGCCCCGCCAAGCCAGCAACCGCGCTGCCCGTACGCAAAAGTGTGAAGCCACCAGCAACCGCGGATAGCGACAACACTGCAAGGGCCAGGCAGAAGTTCCTCCCTACAGCTAGTGTAGCACGCAGCACACCTCCATCATCGCAGCCAGCCCGCCTTGATACACAAGATAGACGACCATGGACCGAGAAGTATGGCCCGGTGTTGCTCGACGAGCTCGCCGTTCACAAGAAGAAGGTCGCTGATGTCCGTGCATGGCTCACAGATGTTTTCAGCGGCAGAGAACGCAAGAGATTGCTGATTCTGAAGGGGCCTGCTGGCAGTGGGAAGACGACAACCATGTCTTTGCTCTCCAAGGAATTGGCTGTTGATATGCATGAATGGAAGAACCCCACGGGATCCATGTCAACCTCTGACCACTTTGTATCCGCCACCGCGCAGTTCGAAGACTTTGTTGGAAGGACTGGCACGTTCGGAAGCCTTGCATTCGATGAGCCAGCTCAAGCCGCCCAAACAGCTTCGACCGGCAACCGGAACAGCAGGCAAAAGCAACTGGTTCTTGTAGAGGAATTTCCAAATACGTTCACACGGACATCTTCCGCAGTACAGTCCTTTCGATCATCTGTTCTCAATTATCTTGCTGCAAACACGCAGTCCGCTACTGCATTCTTCTCAAGTCAAGTCGACCCAGAACAATCAGTGACCCCAATTGTCATGATCATCTCCGAGACCCTCCTCTCTACCAATACAGCTGCTGCTGATAGCTTCACTGCTCATCGACTGCTGGGCCCCGAGATTTTGACCCATCCCGGAGTTTCCGTCATTGAGTTCAACCCGATCGCGCCGACATACATGACGAAAGCATTGGAAACGATTGTTGTGAAAGAAGCCAGGAAATCCGGCCGAAGAAAGACTCTTGGGCCACAAGTCATCCAGCGCCTTGCAGAGCTTGGTGACATTCGAAGTGCTGTTTCGTCGTTGGAGTTCCTCTGTCTACGTGGGGATGATACTGATGGTTGGGGCGCAAAGGTGAACTTCACAAAGAAAAAGGGTCCGAAAGATGTTCCAATCACCAAGATGGAGCAAGAGTCGTTGGAACTGGTGACGCAACGAGAAAGTACATTGGGTATCTTCCATGCTGTTGGGAGAGTGGTTTACAATAAGCGTGTGCCAGAGACTGCGGAAAGCCCTGTCCCTCAACCACCGAACTGGTTCCCCGAAAGGCGAAGACCAAAGGCATCAGAAGTCAACGTTGACACGCTTATCGATGAACTGGGCACTGACACGCAGACTTTTGTCGCAGCTTTGCACGAGAATTACGTATTATCCTGCGGAGGTGCAGACAGTGAGGAGACCATGGATTCAATAGAGGGTTGCATAGAAGCTCTCTCTGACGCGGATCTTCTCTCGCCAGATCGCTTTGGCGCTGGCTTTGGCCGTCGGAATCTCCAGGGTACAAGCGCAGACAATCTACGTCAGGACGAAATGTGCTTTCAGACTAGCGTGCGCGGACTGTTATACAATTTGCCGAATCCCGTCAAACGATTGGCACCTCCACCAGGCATCATGGGCATGAAATCAAAAGGTCAAGGAGGGGGGAGTGGAGCTTCTAAGGCAAATGCGTTTGTCATGTATTATCCCGCATCACTGCGCATATGGAAACAGCAAGAAGAGATTGGGGATTTGTTGGAGATGTGGATATCGCGCGCCCAAAGAGGCGATCTTTTTGCATCTAGCAGGGCTGTGTCTAAGCCCGCAATTGCAACCGGTGGTGTAGA
Organism: Pseudopyrenochaeta lycopersici; assembly: GCA_003313425.1. Classification (NCBI taxonomy): domain Eukaryota; kingdom Fungi; phylum Ascomycota; class Dothideomycetes; order Pleosporales; family Pseudopyrenochaetaceae; genus Pseudopyrenochaeta; species Pseudopyrenochaeta lycopersici. The sequence continues at coordinate 980,476 of NHZP01000008.1, forward strand.
CACGTGGAGAAGAAATACTTCATTCTCGAATCCTTCCTTAGCCCCAGCCTCGAGAAAGTCTGAGGACGAGACATCGTCTTCTGTACTCCTCGGCAGTGGTGGCTCAGCACGCTACGAAATGTTGCTCGAACGCCTCCCCTATCTTACTACCATCCTTCGCAAGTCCCGCACACCATCGTCTTCCATCACAGTCGCAATTCGAGATATTCAAAAAATTACATCATTCGCCGGCAATAGCTTATCCAGTGCGGTAGAAGATGACGAGCAGGAAGAAGACCAAGGACCAGGGGAGAACGAACAGTGGTCTACTGATAAGCCCACGACTGGAACGCCGAAGAAGAAAATAAGAGTCAAGTTCGAGAGCAAGGAGCAGCAGCAAGAATCGGCTATACCGGGCTTGGTAGACAAAGGTGCAAGTCTAGTGCTTAGTGACGATGATATCGAGGAATGATTTGCAGAAGTGTTTATAATATGCATCATACGCATTATTGTCATTTTAGAGCGTAGATGGAACCTTCGCTGGCGTCCGTTCTTTGCGATCATTTATACGGTGTTCCCGGCGTTTATACCATGGAGTTATTTTTATACGACGAGAGACTCATTCGTCGACGCAACCCTGACGCGCCATAGGCGGTTGGCACGGTAAAATCGCAATATACGCTTCATAGTACAATACAAAAACATTACAATCTTCCAACCATTATCGGTTCGGCCCTGAAGAAGGCAATTCATAAATCGGTTGTGGGCTCTCCATTTCCACCGCTTCCGTCACCGTGTTTGCATGTGCCACCTTCTCACCACCTGCATAATGTACCTCGCTCTCTCCGTGCGGCGCATACATCTCCTCCACCATTCTACCCTCGAGTTCCAGATTCGTCCTCTCCGCCGGTGGTTTGTCAACGACAGCCTCCGGCGCAAAGTCTGTGGGGGTTTTCTTCTCGTCTGTCGGTAACGCTTCCTGTTCTGCAGCATATTTCTTTGCGAGCTTGCGTCGGCGCCGGAACCACCAGCCGCCGCCTATCAGGATGATGACGAGAAGGCTGCCGATGACGATACCGGCGATGGCTCCAGCTCCCAGTTTCGAGGAGCTAGAGTTGGAATCTGGACCGGGGAGGGCTACCAGCGTCTTGTTCTTTGGTTCAATGGTGACTATATCAGGCTCGGGCGGTGGCGCACTAAAGATTGCTTGACTGATGTTGAAGACGTCACGCTCCCAATTCACGATAAGATACACTTCTTGTAAGAATACTCTACCCAGCGCATACTGGCTCTCGTTCGATGCCCTTCGGAGCGGAAAGTAATTTGTTGGGGAAGCGAAGATTGGATAGCTTGCTTGCACGTCGAAAGCTGCGTATGGGATTTCGATATCGATGGTTTCGCCGCCACTTATCGAGGTTCCAATCTTGAAGCTGAATGTTGGCGACATATCTTGAAGTTGGGAATGTGTGGCGTCGGTTAAAGCGTATCGATCACTCTCATTGTGGTAGGTCAGCCCCAGGGCAGCGGCAAAGGTGTCGCATACTGAGGGTGGAAGCCAGAGTTCGGGAACGTCAGTGTCTATGACAGTCAAAACGCCCCGGTTCAGAAGCGTAGTGACTGTACCGTTGCTGAGCGTTGCTGTGATACTTTGAAGACCGACTGTGATATCTTCTGTAGCGGGGACGAGCAATGTGCTGTTAGAATGCCGAGAACGGTCGTACCCACCAAGGACGAGGCTGCCAGGAACTTTTGTAAAACCTATAGGATAGTCAGTACCGGTCAGATTCCAGATTCAGATTGCCGAGTAGTCATGACCATGCTCTTTGGGACACAATCGGAAAGCTCAGTATTGGCTGGCCGACTCTTTATATCCTTGCGAAATCGCCATCTCAAGGTGGATTCTTTGGTAGAAATAGTCAAGCTCAAAGTGAAAATACTGGAAAAGCTTACGATGTTGTGCACCGGCTTGAAACCCGAATGACAAGCTTGGAATATGTCCTTCCTCCTTCAGGCGACTCAGAAAGGAGTGTGGAGGCTCAGTACCACTCATATTCAGCGGAAACATCGATAGACCAAGTTGGCCCAGCCAAAAGTCTGGCGTCGCATAAGCAGCAATGGCATGGTTTTTCAGCGTTGGCACATTCACGGTTGTATCAGTTGATGGTCCAACAGTGTCTATACGGGGAGGGAACGTCAGTGTTGATGGTAGTGTCATTTACACGTGAACGTCACGTACCATAACCGAAGATGCCATTGCCAGTGAAACCATGAAGATATCCGAGGCCTATGCGATAGAGGCCTATCTCATTCCAAGTTGAGGATGCATTCGGTTGGAAACCAAGGCTCGGTCTCGCTTGAAAGACTTCCACACCGCGAAGACTACCACAATCGGTGATATTCAGGCGCTGGCAGTCCTGATCAACAGGAACATATATTGTCTGCCCATTGAAGGACGGCAACACATGAAAATGCTGTGGCGGCGTGCCGACATGTACATAAAACCTGCAGTGGTAGTTAGTCGCAAATGGCCCGTAATGGAAACTGTTGGCTTGGCGCCTGGTAAACGTACGTTGACCATAACCCATCATTCCCAAGCCACCGTCCTGAGTTCTCTATCACCAACGGAGCAGGCGCACGCGTACCGTTACTCATTGTATAAAATGATAAGATTGCTGAATACAATTGCAGCCCATGCGAGGCTCTTAACGGCCTACATGCTTTGTGGCGTTGTCCAGGTGGTGTACACTTCAGCTCCTCGCTTGATTTAGCCATCCTTTGTCAAGGCAAGCTTGAGAGCGAACCTAGATCCGGCCGACCTGTAGTCTTGGTGTGCTTTCAGCCTTGGTATTCTGCAGCCAAATATTGCGGATAGCATGTTTCCGGTTATTGATTGTGGTCACAATTGCATGGCACCAATGGTGAGAGATAAAATGCCTGAACGCAGCTCCCGCGCAAACCTACTGCATCGCTTTGCCATGGCGCGATCTGTAGCCACCAGCGGGGTACTCGAATGATGCGAGAAATATGGCTTGGAGAAGCGCCGAAGAAGATACTGAAAAGATGCTGATAGAGCTGGACGAGTACCCATTGTATGACTCTCGCCCACCTACTCGCTCGCTCGCAGCTAGATCGATGATAGCAATTCCTTTGTTCAAAGCATAGCATAGCAAGCAATCATGCTCTCGTTCTCGCCTCCCGTTGGGGCTCTGTCCTCCCTCGTTCTGCTCTCGCTTCTGACCACAGGCCTTGCTGGTACTTACTGTGATCTAATACTAATGCAGCAACACTGATATCTACTAGGGAACTACACACCTCACCCACCGAAACCCACTTGCGATCCCGTCAAAACTGTTGAAACTCAGACCTCTGCCACTACGATAACAATCCGCGGCAATGCGACCACTGTGACAGTCACCCAAACGGCTCCAGGCAAAGCATACCGCGCCGCTCGGGGAGATGATTACAACCGTCACCACCCTACGGTATCCAGTTCACCTCCGCCACATACTCCCGAGGTGTCCAAGTCGAGTCCTTCTCCGTCTCCTCCCGCTCCGCCATATTCCCACCCGACTCCTGATCCGCCGTATTCCCACTCGACTCCTGATCCGCCACATTCCCATTCAACTCCTGATCCGCCATATCTCCATTCGACTCCCAGTCCCCCTCCCCCCAGTTCGACCCCTGCAGATGACGACTGTGGGACTATCACGTCTACTGCCACAACTGTTGTTACCGCAACACTGTCTCTTGCAGGCCCCCTGATCACTGAGACAAAGCTCATTGACAATCCGATCAGGACGCCACCAACAGCTCCCCGGCCTTCACCACCCGCGGCGCCTGTAGAGTCTCCGGTACGACAAAGTGATAGACCCCCACCGCCTTTGATCGATGTTAATGACCTTATTGCTCCACCCTCACCCCCAAGACCTGCTCCACCTCCCGCACAGAGTACTTCGGTAGATTTTGATCGAACTGTCCCGGAACTCCAAGCAGATAATCGTCTATTCCCAGCTGGACCTCCAGCCGCTCCGAATCCAGTAGACTTTAATGCAAACCCACAGGGACCTGCGCCTGCTGATGCGCCCACACCTCCCGCGAATCCTCCGCAGGAGCAGAACGCACCGTAAGTCACCCATTCTCCTGTATTGATCCGACTAGCCAGCTGACCATCGGCCACTTAGTGTCTCCGCACCACCTGCGGCTCCCGCCCCGCCTGCTGCCAGCTCTCCTGTCCCCAATGCACCAGTGGTTCCTGGGCCTTCAAGTCCTGTTCCTGCACCAGCGGCTCCTGGGCCTTCGAGTCCTATTCCAGCACCAGCGGCTCCTGGAGCTTCGAGCCCTGTTCCTGCACCAGCAGCCCCTGGAGTTTCGAGTCCTGCTCCGGTAGCTAACCCTCCGGCTGGTACATCGGGACAAGCTGTGCCGTCAGCAACCAGCAGCAGTCTTCCCGAATTTACTGGCGTCGCCCATCGCGAGACGGTTCATCTTGGACACGCCGCATTTGTGGGATTGGCGGGAATACTGCTTGCTTGGTTGTAATGTGTAATGCTTGAACAGGCCTATGATGTCCACTGTGAATCACGGAATTAATGGAAATGACATTGATGAATAGAAGAATAGTATTGATGATGACAAGTTGTTGATAAAGTCTATGAACACGAATGTAAAGGCGGTATTGAGGACACGAGTCATAAATCGTGATGTGACAAACAATACAGCTTTTATGCGGAGGCGTAAACCTGTCCAGTCGAAGACAAGCCGTTGCCAGCAGAGTTAATAAGGTAGTTGCTGTTTCCGCTGGTAGGTGCTACCATGTGATAGGCATAGCGCTCAATCCAGTCCTGAGAGTCGAGCCATGGAAGAACCTGCTGAAGGAAAGTGTCTGCGTTGCCCTCGGTGATACCGAACTCAGTGACCCAGACTGGCTTGTTGAAGGTTTGGTGGAAGTTGATGAGGTAGTTCTGGAAGTCCTCGGCCTTGTCCCATGCATAGTAATGAGTAACAACGAAGTCGATCTGGCAGTCGCTGCATCCGGACATGAATTGTTTCAGGTAGTTGATGCCCTTGTTCGGCTCATTGCCGTTGGTCACTGCTGGGGAGCCGATCCTAAGACCTTGTGCCGCGAGCGGTTGGATGTATTGCTTGTGAGCTGCAATAGCTTCTCCAACTGCAATGTTGCTGCCACCACCACTGGAATCTGATGTTAGGAAGAAGCAATACGTACGGCTCATAGTAGACTTACCCGACTTGGTCTGGCTCGTTGAAGCTGAGCACGTGGGAGACCTTGTACTTCTTCTGTGCATTGGCTACGTTGTTGAACCAGCCCTCAGTGCACCACTGCTGGTTCGAGTGAAGCAATGGCACATATTCCAGGTTGATTGGCTCTCCATCAATGACGGCCTCCCAGTCGTACATCCAGGTGACTTTGGATGAGCCAGCGAAATTGTGTGTGTACTGTGATCCGGCAACACCAGAGTGCTGTTTCGGGAAGGCGAGACCTCGCTTGCCTCCACCGCGTGGTTTGAGAGGAGTTGCCTCCATCAGTGTGGAAAGACCGGCCAGGGTGAAAAGGAAGGTAGATTTGAACATTTTGATCGAAAGGAGAGTGGTTTGTTTGGAATGAACGTGGGGTTGACAGGAAGTCGAAGGAGAGTCTTGGTTGCGGAAACATGCTCACTGTGCCTTCCATCTTGTACTTATAATCCGGGAAATTAAGAGGCGTCTCGCTGAGCATCCTAGGACCTGCGGCCCACTCCCGTGCATAGCGGTGGTTTATTCGGCAGCTATAGCGTTTCAGTCCAAGACTCTGCCAACTCCGAGCACATGCACACGTGCGATAAGATAATGGATTGCCCTTCCCGCCGCGCTGGTCGACGGTGCCGGCTGACTTCCGTGGCTATTCGTCAGCCATGGTAGGGCAAAGCAGCCAAGCTTTCGTGGAAATTCAGGCACGAAAAAGGTTGTCGAATCACAAAGCTTATAGCGCATCTCGGGGATCGACTTGTTGGAGCCACGTCGAGTCCGCCTTGTGCAAAAGCAGAATTTGCTAGAGCGAGCTTCGTTGAAGGGCGTTGGGCAGTGCCAATGCAAGATGCATGACTAGGACGTGTTCCTGCGCAGGAACAGCGCAGGACCCAACGTTGGCGTGGACGCGGAGTCGTGGACGGCTGAGGTTGAGTTCTGGACTGGCTCGCCGTTTCTAGCGCGACGCTAATCAAAGAAAAGGAAGGCGCCTACCAACGAAACCCAAGACCTGGCGCCGATCATCTTCGTTTCACAGTCTTCCCTTCACGACCAACCGATCAAAATCGGCGTCCCATGTCACGCAAGACGACACATTTTAAAGCCCTTGTCTTGTTGCCAGGCACCAGGTCGCTGCAGCACCATCTTGCCCACGACAGATTGCCCTTCAACAACCAGCGCTACGTTCACAATCCTTGAGAAATCTTTTGCGACAATTACCAATGCGCCTACCAATCAGCATCCTTAAAGGACCGAGAGATGTTCAACGTGGCCCGTACCGAACCGGGAGAAACGCCAGCCAATTGGGATACAAACCGGACTGTTAAAATCACGAAACCTTGCCATGATTGGAAGCCCCGATGTCCCTCGCTTGCTGGTTGTCTCCCGTCCTAGTGGCGCTCCAACACAGCAACCCTGTCTCGAACTTTTCATAACCGAGGCAGATGTTGCCAGGCAAGGTCAAGATCGCCATGTTACAAATCAGAACTGCTCGGCAAGATCTTACATTTTTTAGAACGATGGGCATTCTGGGCTGTCGTTATCCTTTTACTCGAGCCTGAAGACGATGTTGAATTGGGTTCTTGCACCGTCAGGATGGGGTCCCCGGCGTCAGCTGAAACTTGGCCGATTCCCTTTCTCTCGCTCCTGGACCTTGGCATGCATGGACGTTTGCTGTCCTTCCACATCCGTCATCGCCATATTGCACATGAGAAGCACAAAAGGCTTGCTCTTTGAACCCATCGGCACGGCTTCCGAAGTAGATTACGAATTCGTGGACTTCACCAGTAGGATCGCAGGTGACGACGACGCTGTTAGCCTGCAGGGACGAAAGGAGCCTGGGGCCTAGATGGTGTAGACAAGGTTCGGGCCTCCTTGCGTAATTACATGATTCGAGCACGCAGACCATTTATGCTGAAGGACTAGTTACCTTTCTCGGACACATCGTTGGCTGACAGCCAGGCTTCTCTCAGTGCTTGCAGGACGTGTAATACCGAGCCAGCCGAACTTTATCCTGTCATCAGAGTGCCAGCAGGAATAACTCTGAACGCATTCGATGCTTGTGCAAGTGCCGATGCTTATACAGAAGGGTTGGTGGAGATGGCGCTGGGCTGAAGGTGTTGTCAAATGCAATTTACCGATTCAAAGGCAAGTACAGGAAGCCCCGACTGACACCATTAACGCCGCAAGTCACCTCAACCCGGATGTCGTAACGCCGCAAATCTGGCTGATCGCGTTCGGTAGCCATGCGGGGTTGCAGGTAAAAATATCGTCGGATGTATTCTCATAAGTTTGGGTCCACCAACACAACCAAACAACTGGATATCCACAGAAACATCATGGATATTACTTGAATACCGTTTGTTATATTTGGCCATCTATAGATTGCGAATTAAAAATAAGCTACAGCGCAAGAGAATGGATCCTGTTTGCTTATGTCTTGAGTCGGCGCCACATGACGGAACTCAAGACTCTCGGTGTTGGCAACCACAAATTCACAAGTCATCCTTCACAAATGTGACTGTGGATCAAAAACCTCCTTTTACGTATTAGGAGAGCAATACCTGTTCAGGAGAACTATAGTTTATATAATTGACCAAGATAAAAACAGACGTCCCTCGTTCGCTTCCGGACTAGCGGGACCTGTCGCATTACTACGAACCGTGCAGTCTCCACAGTGGGCTTGCGTTTGTACTCGCCCCATTGCGCAGCCCCCTATAATAATAGATCAACCCTTTGGCATGGTACGCAGTCTGTGCCGCTTTATGTGCTTATAATGTGGAGGAGTTGCCCTTGGTAATTGTGCAAAAGTCACACGAGTCCGTTTCCAAGCCCAGGGGGGCGATTATACAACTTGTGATACATGTGGCGGTACTTCGTAACCACTGCCAGACTCCTTTTTCTGGAATCCTACTTAACAAAAGCAAATTGTACCCGTTCAGGCTCTTTGCATAAGACGTCAGAGGGTTTATACCGTTTTTAGAGTTTATTTGACATGTTCGGTGGTGAGACGAGAATTTCCACTTCTGGAAAAGGAGCAAAGTTGCCAATTTGACTTTCGTTCTCCTTCCGAGTGTCGTAGTAAGTTCGCCTCGAAATAATTCGTCTAACATAAAGACGCCTGAAACATGGTACCGCCTTGCTGCCACTTCTCCCTTCCTTTCTATGTCGCTTCTTATGCACGATTTACACTCACGTTTCCCCCTTTACCTTGACATCTCGCAAGCAACGTCCAGCCTACCCCCCAAGACCCGCGTACCGAAAAGAAAAAAAAAGAATCCATATAAAGTAGCTATCGAGATGAGCAGCCCGTCAGTGCCGAAAATGCAGAAACGCATTGGTTTCATTCTACACTACTACTCCGTGAAATTGATAAAGTAACTTCCATTCACAATCAAGTTAAAATATTAGCAGCGTTGTGAAAGAGCACAACACTGCCAATCACCATGCACACCCTGAGATGGTATATTGCCGTGAGCTTAATTTTCTTTTCGGGGATGGGTACAATTGTCGAGTTTGTCGTTTACTGCTTCCTAAACAGGACCCAATGGACATGGTGATAACTGGGCTGGCATCATGCTCATTCAGTTATACTGATTCGCAGCAAGAGAGAGGATTGTGACTGCTCAATTGTAGTAAGCTGGGAATGACTTTGTGCTGAATTGTACTTCACTTGCGGTACGCAATGCTTTGCGTCCATTGAATGGATGTTGAAAGAGTGCGCCACACATCCACACATATCAAACATGCATGCATAAATGTCTTCACGCGTGCAATGCGAAAGCATGGGCGAAATTTCCAAAGAGCCTTCCCAAAAGGCTTGGGACATGACGGTCTATTCCTGTACCCACATAGCGGTCTAAGATATCATAAAACATCAATCAATAACCCCAGATTCCCAAACAAAAAGCAAAGTGCGTAGGTAATAGCATCCCACGCCTCGTGTCGCGATATCGCGCCATCCTTGCGCGACCACCCGAGGAGAATAACCCCACCATCTCCGGGGCTGGATATATAAACGCCGTGCAAAGTTCCCCAACTGAAACCTGCTTGCTATAAATTAAGCATATATGCTGAAAGTGCAAAATACCAAGCCTTCGCTTCAAACATCCCAAGTCGCTATGAACAGATGAGAAAGATTAAGCGGATCGTGGTGAGTTTCCTGCGGTCTGTGGCCTACTGTTGGGCCGGCTGTCGTACTGCGAGTCGTCATTGAAGCCATGGAAGCTCTCACCCGACGACATTCTCCTCGTGTCATCACCATCCACCATATCAATGTCTTCCGGGCTAAATCTTCCTGAGTCGTTCGTATGCTGTGACGGGCCTATGTTGGCAAACGACGAGTACTGTCGTGGTGCTGCCGGGGGTACACCAGTTTTACTGATTTGTTCAGCCAAACTCGGCTTCTCAGCAAGATTGTTCAACATTGCGCGACTCGCATCCAGCATCGAAACGGCATAGTCGAGGAAATCTGCACGCTTGGAAGAGACGGATAGTGTCCACCGGTACTCGCGCAGCCTGAGCTTGTAGAATTCAGCTTCTTCTTTGGCAGGAGCTGTGGCCCAGAGGAGGGACCCAAAAGTACCGATAAGCGTAAAGTTGACCTTGGACGCAAAGTACCAGAATGCCTGGAGGTGCTCGGGTTTGAGGCGGTTGACCAAGTCCATGGCGGAGATGAGGCGTGTCTTGGCCGCGTTGCGACACATAAAAAGCCCGTATGAGACTGGATTTGTTGAATCGAGGGACTGTACGATGCGTCGGTGGAGAGTGATCTCGGTCGCGAAATATGCAAGATGCAAATAGCCTATAATCGTGAGTACGGCAATCTCAAGTCTCAGCTTGTAATGACATACCGGTCGAGGTGAGCTTGCCCTTACTCGGTGCATTCATTTTGACCTCCGCAGGCAGCTTCTCATGCCATTGACGAAGCTTGATCTGAACAGGCTTTGCACGTGCGAGGATTAGCTCTGTTGACTTTCTTCCAGCGTTGGCAAAATCATGAATAGCTGTCTGGGTGTAGAATGTATCCATGACTTCCGCCATAATTTGGGTAAGCCCAATCATCTGAGCGAATAGGATCCGGCCTCGGTGACTCTCTTCTTGCTCTTCTTCAGTCTCTTCCTGCCGTGTATCGTAACCATCGCCTTCTTCATTAAAATCCTCTTCAGCAATCGGCTTAACGGCCCAATTGGCATTGAAGATGTGTGACGGTCGACCGTGAATCAACGAACTCCACTTATCCTGCATGTACAGTGCCCAAGCAATGCGTTTCCTTAGACCACGCTCCCAGAGTGGAACTGACCAGGATGTGCAATCAAGATGTAGACCAAGTTCTTGTCCTATCGCCACCAGCTGCGTTGTCAGACTCCAAGAATCTGCTTCCGGACGCTGCAACAGTAGCAACCCAGCCTGCACCGTTGACAGCTTCGGCCGCTCCATAGCGACGGTAAGCGCCCTCATCGCAACGGCCTCTAGTCTGGCTGCATCAGGCTTGGAATATCCTACGAGTTTTGGGTTAAGGGACCACCAATTGAGTGCTAGAGTATACATGCCAGCCAACAGGGCCGGTGCAAAACTTCGATCGCCACTGCGATACCGCTCAACAAAGAGGTGCTTTTGGATGATAGGGAAGCTTGGATGTACAATTTGGAAGTACAGATCTAGCAAAGCCGGACCATATGGGTGGACAAGTTGCTCAACCTGGTTCAGAGCCTCGGCTTCGCCAGCATAGTCTTGTGTGTTTTCGTCAGGCAACATAATGAAACATTCATGGTCATTTACTCGTCGTAAAGTGCCAAGGTCGAAAGTGGATTCGTTGCGGGTATCAAACTGAGATAGGCCAATGAGCAAAGAGTCAAAAGGAGAGCTCAGACCAATGTATCTGCTATGCTGACGTCGTTGCAGGCCAAGCGTCTCCCCAAGCTGTGGTAGATGAAGGCTTGCTAGCCGAGGCTGGGGTAGAGGAGGGCTTGGCGCGGTTGCAGTGATAGTTGGTGTTGAAGAAAGAGTGAGTGGCGGTGGCTCAGTGTCGACGGATCTGTGTAGGTGTTAGTCATGGCAACCCAAGCCAGATGGAGTGATACGTGTCAATAGCGTTTCGTGGTATGTGCGACAACAGGACAGTAACAATGTGAACCTTGTGTGAGGAAGGTGAGAGCGGTCACACGTGAGCACGTGACGCGGCGGAGGAGGGGGGTGGGGACACAAAAGAGGTATAGTATTAGATGCTTGATATGACCAAGCAAAGATGCGGGAACACAAGGAAAAGCCACAGTAGTGAGAAAGGCTAAACGTACCTCTTCTTGATATTGTTGGGTGAGTCCTTCTTGTCGGCGTCGACGACAACCTTCCTCTTTCGCGGCAGTGGGCTCTGGACAAAGGTGCACTCTTGCTTGTGGAACTCACACAAGACGCAGAGGGCAGCGCCTTCGTGTATGACGCAGCGACTCTTCCTCCTCCTGCACGCGTCACAAGGCCGCTCCCTCCGCGAGCGGATGTTAGAGACGGGACCGTTGCTCGAGGTAGGCTTGCCAGCAACCAAGTTCTCCTTGCCTGGGGAGGGTTTTTGGATCTTGCGAGGACGGGCGGCGGCAATTGGGACAGGTGTAGGGCGTGGAAGCATGGATGGCTGTATAGCTACGGTCGCCATATCGGTGTTGGGCGCAAAGGGTGGTGGTGGAGATAAGGGCGGATATGGTAACGGAATGGGGCTGGGCTGGTTTGCAGCTAGCACAGCGGGCCTATGCTGGCAGAGAGAAAGCGGACCGTTGGCTAGTCTTCCAGCGTACGGTTATCGGAAGCGATGCCAGGAGGCAAGATTGCTGTGATGCACCAGTCACGCGACGTTGCTGGAGATATGGGCCCAGATTGGGAATGTGGCCAGGGCTTATCGCGTGGGAGATGCGTCTATGGCCCACAGGAGATATTGGTCAAAGTCGGCAAAAGCAAAGAAGATTGAGTAATCCAGCAGACAGTCAGGACAGGTGCCAACTAGGGCCCTAGATTGCCGGTCACGGCAGCGAGGAGAATGAGGTGGTCGATGGTTCGTGCCGTCATTGAAGGTCTGCGGACACTGGAGGTGAGAGCGGATGGCGGCGAGCGGGACGGGCGGGACAGCCTTTGGGGTTCTGCTCTGGAGATCTAAGACCCGGTGTGGAGAGGCGCCTGGCACATGCTCGACTGGGAGAGCGATAGGAGGGCAAGTCTTGCTGGTGAGAGCGTTGCGTGAGTCTTTTGAGGTTTGGCATGTCGCGAACGTGCCTGTGTGCACGGACCACTGGGTTTTACTTAATGGGAACTCTCGATGCAGCGTAGCCTGTCTGTACGAGTCCGACATGGAGGATACCACCAAGCCCTGGAGCTGATAAGGGACAGACTACGGAGCCAATAGCCATGGCCGTTTCCCCACTGCCTCGTTGCTGCGCGTAAAAATATTACATCGCTGCTCTGTTATCTCGAGACAATCTCTGGCCCAATGTCGCTCGTCAAACATCCAGCCAAGCATACAATTGCTGTTAGGTACTAATTAACCTCCTCAGCATTGGCATCTGCACGTCACCCACGGAAGCAGCGCAACGTCCAGCACGTCGTCGCATCATCATCTACCACCCAGCCCTCATGCGTGTAACCGTTGCGGACACATCTCATCGCTGTACCGTCCGCTGCCTGCCAGCGCCTGCCATGTACTTCCGTTCTGGGCCTTTCTTTGTAGGTAATGGTACCACCGCCAAAAGCCCGCCCTCGATGCCTCTCCACGACGAGCACGTCAGAATCTGGCACCAAAGCGCCTCTTCAGCCTTGCAGTCACGGCCTCCACACCGTATCGCCTGTGTCTCCACATTGAGACTCTCCATGGCGATCTCCGCTCCGCCCAACCCCTTGCTGGGCCCTCACCGCTCGCACTTCAGGCAAAACGCCTCCCGCTCCGAACACCGGCAGTCGATCCGAGTATCTCCGCCAATCCCGGCTGCACAGTACCGCCTTATGTCATGCCAGCCCACTTTCGTTGCGTAACGCGATTCAGGACGCTAGAAATACTCCGCGGCGAATCGGGCTACGCCAGACCTTCCAAGACATCGGAATCCTGAAAGATCCATTGAATGTACGTAAAACTCAACGCTAGCCCAGAATAACCAGCGACCTCAACCTTGGGTTTCGCCCTCGCAAGATGACGGAACAATCTCTAGACATGTGCTGAGGACTTCCCGAAACTAGAACGGTATTTGCTAATAGCTACTTTGCCTTGCCCAAGTCGTTCAAGAGCCCTGCATGTTAATCTTCGAACCACACCACTGCGCTGGTCCCTCCGCTCTCGCTAAGTGGCGTCTTTGCTCCTGGCTATCCGCCCGTTGAGGATTCTTGAGATGCCCAGGTTTCATCCTTTTGTTGTTACGAAATCCTATCCACGCCCTTTGGCATGTGATTGACAGCCGAACCACCCTCGACATATCACATCTTCAACGCAATGTCGGCCCGACTTCACCCCGAGTCTTGCATGCCAATGCGATAACTTCGGCTCTTTACAAACTTTGTGAGAACCCTGAATTTTCTCAACTTTTGCCTCACATTTGTCCGATCAAGTCTCCACAATTATCGAGAATTTTTAGTACAGAGGGTATATGTCGATAGAGTTAGTTAACCGAGCTGGGATCGCTCCAACCAACGAGCTGTAGAGGATAAGCCCGCCCAGGGTACTGCCTGCTATCTCACGGAACAACTGTTGTGAGCTTTTTGACAGCGGCTCATCTTTTTCGCGTAGATAGATCCGGTTTCGTGTTGAAGCATCTACCCTCCTTCTGTAAAACCTTGGGCACCTATTAATCACGTCCCCTAGCGTCACCACGGCGGAATTACGTGGCTTCGCCTTGGTTGGAACCTGATGACCCCCAGCATCCCAAGATGATGATGATGATCTTCTGAGACCATGAGCAAGGTCTATTGTGGCTGAGCGAGTGAAAAACTGCGTTGAATTACGCATTTCCTGCACAGGCTTTTCGGACATACTCTGGATCGAAGCCTTGCGACGCAACTTGGCCCGTTTCGCGTGTTGCGGGATTTCGGTCAGATCCATGAAGTTCGAAGGTACATTGTGTGGCTCTTTTCCTTTCAATTGTACCTTCCTTGTCATACTAACATCGGTATTACTGCGATGAGTAGCGGCCCTTGGTATTGCCATCTGCAGAAAGACAGAAGCCTTGTCCCTTCGGCTTGACTTCAACAGGAGTGTCCATCCAGCGAATAATGTAGCATCAAATGTAGTCTTGTGATTATCCTGCAGGTGCTGTCTGAAGAGCTGACTCGAAAAATACAGTCTTTGATTGCACTTGCGAAAGTTGTGTTGAGCAATGTGGTCCTTCAAAATTGGGGCTTTGACCTTGCCCTCGTCATGAACGAGAATGTCATTACAATAGCAACAGACTGCCGCGACCTCAGAGGACGACCGAGATGGGTATATGGTATATTGCATGCCTGGCAAGAAGCTGCATGACCACATGCTGCATATCGGGTGGAGTTGTTGTGCTACGTCAAGATTATCATAGATTCGTCCACAATATCCGCATTTGTGGGGTGTGTTTCTATCTAAGCTTAGCAGACATTGTCTTTTGGGGAACCTTGTACCTACCGACTTGACGCATCACTACGCCCGAGCCCGAGATCAATGTTATGGCTAACGCGATCCTTCCACCAAGACATTATCTCCACTCCTTCCAAGAAGTGTTGACTCACATGCCTGGTCCGCTCTTGATAAGTCTCAAACGTTAATCCGCAAAAGCCGCAGTGGAGTGCTTGATGCCCCTCCTTCAGTGGCAATGGGTGTCTCCATGCTTCCACCAGCTCCGTAAGGCGGGCAGGTTTCTGACCAGGACTCACCCTGTGAAATTGAGAGATGTGTTGTAGGAAATAATCCTGTCGGCCGAATGTTCGTTCGGAGAGAGGCTTTGCTTGGCAGGTAAAATAACTGTGATCGGCCAAATGTAATGGAGTGGGATTACTTTGCTCGCAGAATGGGCATCTTTGTGGGGATACTCCGATTCTAGGGCAGCAGACCCACAGCTCTTCAGGCATATGTATAGTTTGCTCATGCCTCATCCATTCAAGGCCACTGTGGAAGCGCTTTTGGCAAAAAGTGCAATAGAACTTGGTACGCTTACTCGGCTTCCATTCGGCCTGTGTTGCAATTTCCCTGTCAACCGTCACATGTTGAGATCGTCTGTCTAAAGCACCATTGGATTTACTCCTCCGTGGTATTCTGTCATTTAGAGTGCCACCAGTCTTCCCGGGGGGACTTGATCGGTCCGGAATATCATCTGTCGTACGCGACACTAATTTTGCCTCATAGACGACCTTCACATCTGTAGTTTGTCCACCCAAGATCCATGCCAACTTGGGATGGGCAGCCATCCTCGCATGTGCCATCTCATCGGTGACAACTTGGGCATCTGCATTATGAGTATCGCGCTCGGCCTCGTATCGCCTAATCCTTTGTTCCAACCAGTTCGCTCTCTCTTGTATCCTTGCAATCTCTTCGTCTGCTTTCGCGCGGTAGTCAATCTTCTGATCAGGAGAGAAGCCGGGCATATACTTTTCCATTTGTTGTGCCCAATATCTTGTCATTTCTGCAGGTACAACTGTATTACGAGTTGTAGGTGTGTCTGGTGATGATCCGTCGGAGAATTGTGGAGCCTGTCGCTGTAAGGTCGGCGGGATAGTAATCGCTGTTTGTGGTATGCGGCTCTGTGGAGTGTCTTTAGAAGGCGTAGTGTACGAAGTGTCTGGTGTATGAGGAGCGCTTCCAGGAGTGAAAAAAGCCCACCGAGTATCTGAATTCACACCAGCTGAAGTCTCTCGTGAATGGTGCCCACGAGATGTGCTAGCAGTGTGAACAATGCTTCCCGGCGAAGCATGCTTTTTCAGGGCAGCATTGATCGCAGGGGCAGAAGCAGGCTCGTCCGACAATGGTGCTTTCAAATAACGATCCATAGACATCCTACTAGACATTCCAGGACGAGTAGATTTCATCACATCTGTCCGCTCAGGCATCGCTCGTAGTTGGCGCACTGGAGGCAAAATTTCATCCACCTCGACTGGATCATACTGTTGGATGCGCAAAGATGTCTCTGGTGCTCAGCTTAGTAGGAGCCTTGTCTTCACAACCGCAACTGACCTGAGCGCTGCTTCCGAAGACGTCGGTTCTGGAGCCAATTCTTCATTTCTGAGGACTGTGCATCGGCAAGAAGCGATGAGGAGAGAAAATGTAATTGTGGCCCTATGGCATGAAGTTGTTGACGTACATCCGACGGGCACTATCCATATTTACTGTAACCTATGTGTCCTGTGTGCGTGGCGTCGGCCGGAGAGTACGTTTAGCCTGCTGCAGGTATGGCCACTTTCAGGTACCAAAGCAGGACCCTTTTACGAACATGTTCTGACCTGCCCCAGTTATTCCAACAGTAACCGCTTAACAGGAGGCAAGAAAAAGCTCGGAATCAGGGTACCTTCCATGCTGAGCTTCGAAAATGATAGGCTCAAACAAGGATGTATGCCAAGTGGGTTGTCACTACAGCCACCAATCTTGTCTATGCATGAAGTTTCTATGGGAAGTGAGTTCCCGCCCATAGCATGAGCGGCAGGCGCGACCCAGAGGACAGCGTTGATAGTGAGCCTATGATAACAATCCTTGAAAGCACCAAGCGAGTATCTTACCGTCCGTGCAATTAATACAGATGCATTAAACCACGGACTACAGGATTGAATACTGTATCGGATGAGACAGCTTGCGAGACATATTGCCAAAAGTGATTTATCAGCTGGTAGAGCTGAATCATGTCTAAGAGAAGGGTAACGGGGCTTTCATTGAATTGTTATTGCGTAATAGGTTTTAATGAGTGCGGGATTGACGGGTTCCTGCGTGCTGTCGTGGATCACCTGCAAAGACCATATTGCGCCTCGAGTATATTGGGAGCCATATGCTCGAAGGATTGCATTGGTGGTGGGCCGCAATTGTCGTCAGATCGATTCACATAGGCTAGAAACCGTAGATGTGGTCAGAACAAAAAGTGTCTGGTTCAGATGGTTTATCCAAAGTAAGGAGTGATGGAGTTGATGCGCAGGGTCGGATGCACGGGTTCCGCCAATAGGGTAAGAGAAAAAGGACGCTAGACTTGATTCGAGCAGCGTGGCTTGTCGTCGAGATCATGCGTGTTGCAAGTCAAGAAGCTGCACATCTTTTGTCAGCGTTAATGCTCCTTAGAATAGGCATTCAGAAGGTTGCATATTATGCCAAAGTCTGGTCAGTCCCGTTAAATCCGGATGGACGGAACTCGGTTGCTGATCAAGCTCTATATGCGAATCGGCTTTTAGCATCAATGGAGCCACCATCCTTGACTTCGTCCTACGGGAGCTTGCTAGCGTCTAGAAGAAAGTCAGAGGGTATTAAGAGAAGGACCAGGAAGTCTTGGGAATCGAGAAAAGTCATCATGGAAATGCCCACAGCAGACCGGGACGGTGCACCTATACAATGGCATAATGGCTAACCGTGTCCAAGTACTCCTCGAGCTTTCGTGCTAATCATATGTACATATGCGATCTTCTATCGTCCTCCCCATATGATAGTGTCGGATGCACCTTTAATGGATCCATGCGACTCTGACTCCAGCACGTTATTCATTCCGCCATTATCGTGTCGTCGTGATGTCTAACATGTTACGCTCAAAATAGACAAAGAAGCTGGGAGGTATCGCAACGAGGCTGTATCGTGTGGTATGTTGAAGGTGGCGCTCGCGCTGGTTATGATTGGAACCGCGCAAAGTTGACGGCCATTACTTAGTGCATTGGAGGCTGGTAGTTGATCGGCCGCCTAGAAATTTATCAGAACCGAGGTTCCCGGACCGAGTCCATGACTTACTTGAAGAGAAGAATATGCGGCTCAGGCTCATGGACCTCGTAGTGTTCCCAGCCCAGACTCTACATCTGGGTCAGCGCACGATTCTCTTTAATTTGGCTAGATGGCGTACCTGAGTGATTCCAAGTGCCCTCCACTCTTCCTCCCACAGCAACTTCAGTGTACCTCTAGCGCCGTCGAAGTAATCTTTGGGGATGATTTTCAGCATCTGCTTTGGGAGCTGCACATGGCGATATTCATATTGGTCGTCTGAGTACCTGTATCAAAATCAGTCACCGACGCGCCGACCGACTTGAAAAGTAAACAACGGACCTCGCCGAGTAGTGGATCGCGTCGACGAACTCGTCCAGTTTCTCCTTCTCGTGCTCCGAGAGCGGGCGCGGCTTCTTGTTGCGGCGCGTAAAGTCAATGTCCATTTCTGTGGACATTGCGAGGGGTCGAGGAAGGCGAGGGCAGAGCTCGTGTGCTCGCGCAGTGGGGTTCGAGAGGGTGAGTCTGGTGGGGCAAGCAGCGAACTCGGTTGGGCTGGCGGGCAGTTGCAACGAAGGCTGAAGAAGGGCAGCGGAAGCGACGGAGCGATATTCACTTCTGCAAGACCTCAAACCACGAAACGAAGGAAGAATAGTTCGATTGCGCGTGCACAACAAGCTGTTGTTTACAAAGGTTGTGAAATTTGGTCTAATGCCCCGAGCTTCCACGCTACTCAAGTGCTGCAGCTAGCGTAACCGTCGACCACGTTCTTCCGGCAACGCCTCTTCACTCCCCTGCACGTGCATATCCCAGGGCTCCCCACAATATCGCAGTCTTTGATTCTCATCCAAAAAAGCCGGGGTAGCTTTGCGGCAGGAGATGACGACAGTTATGCACTCGACTTATTTATTCGCAATCTGCCACTCCAGAACGAGAAACACGGGTCATTACATTTTCCTAACAATAGCTACCATTCTGCCACCTACCATGGGCTGCATTCTTACAGAAGAAGAAAAGCTACCAGTGAGAAGCGTTTGCCTCGAATGCTGGGGCAGAATACCAGGATCATCAAGGCTGAGGTTTCCATCCTCCTCGATCAAGAAACAGACTTCTATGACGCATTACGGCTACTTCTCCTCGAATGCCACCAGCGTCGACCACACATTCTACACATTGCCTCTCAATTTCCGCGGTAGCTGCGCTGAGGGCCAAACAGTGACTGCAATAGTCTATGCTCTTCTTTTGCCTTCTCCTTTGCTCTCGGTGCGCCCAAACCTCCTAAGTGCGCCACGTAGTGGTTCGCAGCCCATTTCCTCGATGATGCGTCGAGCAACCGCCTCAGTCCCATGTTTCGTGCTTTCTCATTTACAACACCTGTTGTAAGGACCTCCTCAAGGACTACCTGCTCTTCTTTCATCCTCTTTCCGCTTATAATGTATTGTGTCAAAAGTATGATAGGGAGAATGATCCCGACGATGCTACCGACTGCAATGGCGAAGATGGCACCTCCAGTAAGATTTCCATCTGCTGGAGGCTTTGTGTTTGACGTGGATGAGGTTAAGCCGGTTGTTTGCAGGGAAGACGACATCTGCGCCGTTGTAGGCTTCGTTTCTATCAACAGCGACAAAGTGGTGCTAGTGATTGCGATCCTCTCCAGATCATTATCCGTTGTATGTGCAGTAGGCGTAGTGACTTCACCCATCGCCGTGTCCGGTTCGACAAACATTCCGTTTACTCCAGTTTTTCTGAAGCTCCCAGTAGGCGACGCGCGGGTATCGATGATGAGAAGGTCTTTTGGTATCGACATTGCGAAAGCTGTCCAAATTTGTTCTCTTCCTCTCAAAGGATTGAGGGTTGAGGGCTACCCACTGAGCCGCGTCTCGAGTCTAGCTGGACAGTCGTAACATTGTAAATAGTCGCCTGGCTGGTTATACTACTCTTCACACGGCCAGCCATGATCACACAGTGATAATATCAGTGTGTGTTGAAGGATATGTCACTGACAATTAAGTGGTTGAGCGGTTGAACAAGTGTTTCACTGCGCTTCAGGTGACCCCCTCATAGATACTTTTTAAGCACAAACAACTATGATCAAGAAGATTGTTGGCGTGACTCAGGTAGCAATGGCGGTTCCACTGTGAAAAGATGCAGCAATTCAGACATCCGCGCCCAGTAGTAGAAGAATTCGAAGATCTTAGCACCTGCCTTCTCCCCTTAGCCTATTGACTCTGTAGGACAGAACATCTCCTCTCCTCTCCTTCTCTCCGCCCTTCAGAATCTCCTGATTGTCCGTCCTCCCAGCCGTCCCATTCTACCGGATCTCCCTATCACACTTCACGTCCAGTGCGTGCTTTCCGTTCTGCACCCCTGTATATCCCCCTCTTACCTCAACCTTGTCATTACTCTTCCCCCTCTCCAGCCACTCCTCCGCCTTATCCTCACTCGTATCAATCTCTGGCAGTGGCTTGATGGTTGGTGGCAGCGATGAGAAACGTTGCTGCCACATGTAGTGCTGTTGTATGTTGTAATGTTCCTGCTGCAACTGCGGCCGGGAGCGTCGATGAGAAATTTGTTCCCTCCCGGTTTCGTGTCCTCCTTCGAGACTCCGTTCGGAATGCCGGAGCGCGTTGTGCCGCTTCACGCAGCGAATGAGGAAGTAAAGTAGGACGAAGGCAAGGACTATAGAGGTCAGAATAATGAGAGCGAGGAAGAGTTCCGTGGTTATGATTGAGGTCATCTTCTTGGTGCTGAGGTCCAATCTGAGAGCAGAAATAGGGCGTTCGGGGCTTGTTGTGGACAGGTGGCGTGCTGCTCTCGTGGACATACTACCGTACTTAATGTAGATTTGACCTACGTTTTTTGATCTGAGTAGAGTGTTTGTAAGACAGAACCTAATGTGTGAATTTTCAAAGTCGTCGTACGGAGAGCCGACCATATCCTATTCAGTGCATAATCATTATGCTCATTGTGCTTCCTAATGTTACACCATGCATGAGAAGCTGAAGCTGTATCCCCATTGTGGCACCAAAGGGAAGTTGTTGCTTGATTGAATGGTGCCTAATGTGGTGTAACACTTTGGGATAGAAATTGGTATTTTGGAGCAATGAGGATTCACGTACAAGAAAGTATAGATTTCTAAATAAAATGGCGGGTATTGTGACACTTGTAGAATAAACAGAGAACTTCTCATAGCTCTCCTGCATAATCGTACGTCATGCGTATCCGAACAACTTCATCCTTGTCCTTCCTCCGGACTGCAAACCTCCTAGTCAGCCGCCTTTCGTTGTTGATCTCTGCAAAACCCCAAATCTGCCATCCAGTCCACTTGTTGCCATCATTATCAACAAAGCTCTCTACTACCTCACCATCTTCTGTCTCCTTCAGCCACCCCTCTACAAGAAACTTCGCATCTTCTTCAACGGCACCCTTGCCCTGACCTTCCTCTAGAATGCCTTTCAGGGTGTTGTATCGAGATCGTCCTTGAAGGGTACCAAATAGCCAATCGCTGTGACCACGGTACTGCCAATCTAGGATACGTATTTCAGTGGTGCCTTTGATGCCTCCTGTTCCGACTTGATTGATTTCGATATGCGTAGTTGGCTGGCCATCCTCGCCAGTGGTTGGGGATTGCTTCAGATGCTGAGTGATTGTAGCCGCACCAATGGCTTTACGAGTCAGCCAGCCGACTCCTTGGAGGGCGAGGACAGAATCTGGAGAGTCCGAAAGGGATTTGTTCTGATGTGCGTCAGTATTTCCAGCAAGGACCGCGTTTTGAGGTTGGACAGAGTGGGGCAAAAGTGCAGAGCACCATGGCCCGAGAGGTTGAGGAAAGCTTACAAGAATCCATTTTCCTTGAAGGTTCTTGACGTCGATATTTGCGGGAGCGGCCATGGTGTTTGTCGAAGCGAGTCTTTCTCTTCGTCGGCTGCTCTTCAGTAGTTTGGAGGAAGGCGGAAGCTGTCTATAGCGGGGTAGTTCTGTTGTATAATTCTGTGTCAACACACGACTTTCCTCAGGAGAATGCGATAGCTCTCTTAAATATATGCCCCGCCGAGAGCCCAAGGCTGTCTGAAGACACCATGGGTCTTAGCTCGTAATCGTTCACATGGCACGCTGCTCTCGTACCTGAGCAAAAGTGGCCTAAAGATGCCTCGGTCGTCTGCTTTGGGATAGCTTCCTCCGTGGGGCACTAGCGCCATGTCCTTGATTACCCCACAAGGCAAATGCTTCGCAGGATTTACGGACATGCACAAGCTGCAAATGGTGAAGCCATAGCGAGCCGAGGAATGCATGTGCGGTCATGGAGACAGATTGGACAGCAACGAAGAGGCTGTGCCCCGCCCAATCCGCCAATCCGGCAAGAGGTGCGGTGAAGAGCAATGGAGAAACCCAGAAAAGGAAGGAGCTCCTGATGACGGGGTGGGCGGTTGGCAGGTGACATCTTCGCATCCTTCATGCTTTCACGCTCTCTGTTTCAGGATCTACTTGATATCATCAATCACCGCCCGCAGCTCAAACCTCTCGGTCCTTTCGTTCTCCCGTTTTCATACACTCTCTGGCTGTCTTTCCCCCTTCACAACATGTTACAATGCAACAGATGGCATCATGCAGTGTAGACATGCCAGAGTCTCATATCTATATTACTCAGAGGAAACACCGGTCTGGTCAAGATATTCCAGATTTCAGCATTAACACACCATGCTCAGTAATATGGGTATCATCACGCATAGAAAGCTCCAACCTAGTGTTATAACCTCGACGTTTTGCCTGACATTATTCTTTCATTTGGGAAGAAATATACTCTTTCCCATTGACCAATTGTTTCAAAACCAGGCCCTGTCACAGGTAAAGTGCGACGTGACACAGAACGTGTCGCCAAATAGATCCCAACGTTGGGGGCCAACAAGATTAGGACCACCAACTCCATGAGCAAATCAATACTGGTAGCCCTTTCGCATCCTTCCATTATCCGTAAGCTTACTTTGACATTCTTGGGCGCTTGAACACCGGAACTGGAGGAGCTCTCGTTGCATCGCGACCTTGGGTGCTTTCACTCTCTTTTTCATTTTCTAAGCTGTCTCTCCTGAACGCGCTCAGCGCTGAATCGCATCCTAATGAATACGCTCCTTATGTCTGCACCACTATAGGGATTTCTGTGCTCTGGTCCACCGCCCTGTCATACACAGTCTCATTAAAAGTCTTTGTCCCTTTTCTGCTCATTCGTTGAGAAAACAGCACTTTGCAGTCACCTTCGTTCGTTCGGATTCTTCCAGTTGTTACAAACACTGCTATAGTCGGGAAACAACACTAGATGCCCTCAACTCACGAAGCCCACCACCAATACTCGGTCCCCCGTGGGACTCGCTCACGCGCGTCCGTTCTGGGTTGAGACATTGCCCTCACGACGGGCGTTTGCTTTGGCAGTGTTTACTCGTGGACTTGTTTGCACAAGACGGCACTCTCGAATATTTACTCACCTTCACTCCTTCCGCTGTCACCATACTCACGTACAACTACCTGATTATTGTGTCGACCTTTCCTTCTGTCCATCAACATTATCGAAAGTCACGCTCGCTCACAATCGGACATTCCTTACACATTACCGCAACTACGCGACACTGTCAGCGCCATGAAAGCCTTTTTCATTCTTCCCGCTCTCGCCATCGCTACGCTCGCCTCAAATTTACACTTCAACAACCATCCCCACAGGAGGCTCCTCGGACGCGCGATCGACGTGAAGACAATGGACCCGACTCAACTTTCTGTGCTCTCTGTGCTCAGGACTGCTATCCCCACTGGTCCTAGTGGTGCTTTTCCTACCGGTGACATCGAGCCAGAATGGTATGCAAAGCTTCCTGCGGATATCAAGAGCCTCCTTCCATCACTGTATCCGCCCAAGGTTGTGGCTGCGGCTGCGGCTACTGCCACTGCTACTGATGGAGTAACAGCCGTGTCTGAATCAGTGAGTCAGACAACTGTACCATCTGTTGCTCCGTCGCCTGCCACATCGTCGTCGTTGCCTTCAACTTCTGCTTCGGCCTCCTCAGTTTCGGCCAACACAAGTGCGGTGAGTGACACATTACCTTCGGCATCTGCATTTGCCTCATCATTTTTGAACTCCCAAATGGCCATTACTAAGACGGTGCAGTACGTTTCTTCTACCACGGCTTTCATCAATGCCACTACTGGAGCATTCACTACCAGCTCAACGAACGTAACATTTCCTTCAGCTTTAACGTCAACTTCGCCTTCTCCATCTGGATTATCTACTGGCACTAAGACTACCATTAAGACGGAGTTGTTGGCAGCTATTGTTTGGACTAGCGTTGGTGTGAGCTTTTCCCTCTTCGCATAGGGCAAAGACACTGCCCGCTCCATGCGTTTAAGACGGGTCCCTATTGACTCCTATCTGTTGAGCTACAATAGCCCATCTGTATTCGTACACTTCGTCGCCTGACCGACGAAGATGTTGCGACGAATCTCGTAGGCGTTTCCTAGACGGAGCCGCATGGACGTTGATGTTGCAGTCGAGGCTAGGCGATGTTTTGACTTGCAAATGCCATCTGTCTCTCATCATCCCACTGGCGTTTAACGGCGGGAAGCAGGGCGCCACATGTGTAGATGACTTTTTCGAGATATCCCCAATGCTTTTGAATTGAACTCTTCTTTTTACAGCGGCTTCCTACACCACTTAACATAGGTGGCCATGAGATTTGAAGATCGGGCATTCAATGAGGCACTGATGATCAGCCCATGGCTTAAGTGATGAGATGCTATAGACGATACGAAGGCACGAGAAGGAGAGTCACGACATAGGGACTGTGAGATTTATATTATACTGTTTTGGGAAACAACTAAATATGTTATATTGTGCCCCAGACGTTCGCCCAATAAAGTCACTTCAAGTGCTTCTACATCTTGTACAAAGTACTCATTTGTTGCGACTTTTACTACTTTCAGTGTCCAAGTAAGACCCGTTCTTTGACAATCTCATCCCTGACACAGCACGCCCGCAACCCTGACGCCCAAATCCAGCACAGCAAGATGCTCATCTCCGCCATCGACCAGCCGCTTATCTGTCTCGCTAAAAACTCCAGCTAAGCGCACCTTCTTCACATCTTCTACCCTCTCATCAAACATGATCTGTTCGTACAGCTGTCCGACTGTTTGCGTAGCGCTCCAGCCTTCAGCAATCATGTTCTCCACCACCTTTGCGATTTCGTTGTATCGTATTGACTTTGAAGCGTTGCGGGGGAAGAGGGAATCAGAGAACGTAGCGAGCGTGGCCGCCGGTATGACGCCAGCGATCTCAGCAATGGACTGCAGGGAGACGGTGGTTCCGGATATGGAGGTGGCGGGCGCGGAGTCAATATCCATTTCATCCTCGTCGTCCTCGACCACACGCTTTCCTTTCTTTGCCCCACTCCCGCCAGCTTGTTGCACCGCGCCGACTAATCGTGCTGCAGATTGGAGGAATGTAATGGCTTTTCGTAAATCACCGTCCGATACACGAACAAGCTCCTCTGCTGCCCCATCGTCCAACTTCACGCCCTCCAATTGCGCGATATCGCTCACGCGCTTTACAGCATTGCCCTGATCCAAGCTCTTGAAGCGGAATTTGCTACATCTTGATGCGAGGGGGTCAATAATGCGGGTGACGTAGTTACATACGAGGCAAAAGCGCGTCATCCTGGAGTATGTTTCCATAGTGCGACGAAGCGCAGATTGCGCGTCTTGCGTCATGCTGTCCGCTTCGTCCAAGACGATGATCTTGAACGGTGGGCACGGGTATTTATCTCTGTATCGCACTTGCTTTCCTGCGTCTGGACTGTCCTTGTCCTCGACCATAACATTATATGTCGGCGCCACGCTGAGCTGCTGTCTTGCAAAGTCTTTTACTTTCTGTCTAACAATGCTGATACCTCGCTCGTCCGAAGCGTTTAATTCAAGGACACGGCTCTTCATGAGTTCAGGACCGTAAAGTTGTTTCGCAAGCGCAAGAATAGTTGAGGTCTTTCCAGTGCCAGGCGGACCGTAGAAGAGCATGTGGGGTAGATTGGAGGACTGTAGAGTGCGGGAGAGAATTTGGATGGTGTTATCTTGCGCTGTGACTTCTGAGAGGGTTTTTGGGCGACTGGAGAACTGTGTTAGTAGCTGCGAAAGAGTCCCACGTATGACGGATGGAGCTGTACTATTTCTCGACCCATGGCTGTTGGCGGTCTGGCTGTTGCTTTGTTGTGGGAGCTTTGGATGAGCTTGCATGCGCAGCTGCTTGCTGCCGTGCTTTGATGTTGAAGAAGTCTGCCATGATAACCGAAGGTGGTGGTTTCAAGATGTTGCGGGGAGGATTGTGAGTTAAAGTGGAACGCGTCTACGCGAAGACGCGAGTTCACGTTCTGCGCATGGGCCCCCAGGCTTTCTCCCATCACGTCAGCACAGCATTGCATCACAAGTTTGAACAGATTAAAGGTGTTGTTATGGATATCTGGCTTTTCTCGGGTCTATTTAGAGACACAGACACCATCCCATGCCGTCTGCAAATGACGCCTTTCCATGCATGCAATCGTGCTGCAGGACCATCCTCGCCGCAGTCCGCCCTATGCTCACTCGACCGCTAAGCTCCACACAAATCCCTCCCATCATCGTTCGAGATCGGACCTACAAGTAGAGGCGGTGCTACAGGGGAATCAGACTAAACAGATTAGTCTACTTCCCATTCAGCCTAACCCCCTTGACCCTCTTAGCCAACTGTACTGAATCGGAGTCTGAACCGTAGGAGGGCTGTCGCTTGAGACGGCGATCTAGCTCGCCAGGAAGATGAGCAGCCCCCTTCACGGTTGATTGGGGCAGAGACGAAGATTGATAGGAACGTTTCGGGGGGCGCTCACCACTTTCTTTGAGGATGGTCAGAAGCGTTGCCCAGCCTCCAGTATGTTGGAGAGCGGAGCCTTCTGAAAGGTCGTGCGTTGAAGCGACTTTGAATAGTAGAGACTCTTCGTCCTAAAAGATAGAATTAGTACTGGGCTCGGACGAAGCTCAACCAACGTACCTTGGACAGGATGCCTAAACTGTGGATGAAGCACAATAGATGGAAATTTGAGATGGCGTTGAGGCCACTCGTAGTGTTAAGTGCAAGACCATTTGCCCTCGCATTGAGCGTCTTGCCCAAAGCGGAGATGTCTGCCATCTCGCCCATGATCTCGCGGTTCTCGATCGGGAACTTGCTGCCCGTAAAGAGAGGATTCGGCTGAGTGGGGAAGCCGTGCGTAAGCGTGAGTAAGAGGTACTCTACCGGGAAGTCAGGTTTTGCGATCTCCTGTACGTTGGCACCGTGCTCGTTGATCCTGCGGTAAAAGACCTCGGGGATATACCGCGCCCTATTAAGGACATCGTTGTCATCCTCAGACTGAACAAGCATAACAGAAGGCTCAGCCGAAGGTTCGATGATATCTGCTCGTACCATTTCCACGGCATCATTCGATGCTTGATAGGATGAGATGCCGATTTGTCCCTGGTCATCGCCACTGATCACGCATGTGACGAAGTTTGAGCCAAATCTGCCGGTCTCGCTCCACTTGCTTGGTCGGGGGTATTTGGCCTGGTACCGCGCTGCGAAGATGATCTCGAGAGAGGATAGGTAGTATGAGTCGAAGTGTCGCTTGCAGACAACAGATCCGTCTCCTTTGTCTGCGTCAAGCAGATCTGTAAAGATGACACCGACCCTTTGGAGCCCGCACTGGGCAGCAATTTCATCAATGTCTTTCTCGTTGTCCCAGTCACCAAGTGAGATACCGTCGACTTCATTCACCTGCGGCGGCTCGTAGATGGTCTCTACCACAGCCTTGGTTCCCAAAGGTACCTCACTATACTCCTCGTACCGGCCGTAGAGGAAGCCTAATCGCTGAGTGCCCGTGTTTCTCCAAAAGTTGATCAGATCGTCCACAACTTGTATTGAAGCGAACTCGACGTGATCTACCATGCGGTACTCTTGTGGTTTCAATGAAATAGCGCTGGGTTGGCACTTTGTGCAAATGCCTTCGGGAAACGGCTTGTGTCCAGAGGGGCAGTCTGGGCGTACTCGATAATATGGTTCAGTGAGCGGGGGCATGTACGAGCTTCCGAGCTCCGGCCTGTTCTTCGCGGAGTTGACTTTTCTCAGGTAGGAGTGGAACGACAGGTGCTTAATCTTCTTCTCGGCCAGATAGTCGGCAGAGTAGGGCTCCAACGGCATGCAGTAGTCGCACATACCCTTGGCTCCATGCGTGCACATGCGCACGTCGCGTTTCCGGGGGATTTTCCCATCGAGTTTATCTAGCCTGTCGTCGAGTGGCGACTGCTTGACTACCTCCCATGGCTTCTTTATAAAATGTGCGGGGCCGCCGAGGGGTACAGATGGCACTTCGGCGGCATCGACGGGCTTGCCATTCAGCCGCGAGCCGCTCGCTGGAGCTGCAGCATGGCCATTTGATATCGTAGACTGCTCCTCGAAGGAGAGAAAGAGCTGTGCGCCGTTTCTATCAAGCTGTTAGCTCCGAAAGGAAGTTGTGGCAAGCTACGCACGAAAGTCGGACTTGCTCGAAGGACACGCCTTTCAGATCAGCAAGCCTTCTGGCATCCCCGCCCTGTGGACGATTGCTGACGCTGATGCTCTGGATGTCGACGTTTTTGGGCAGCTTCTCTGCGACCTGGGGGAGAATCTCCGAGAATGTTGTCGTGGGCTCGACATTGAGCCGGAACTGGCCCTCTTTGCTAACGAACCTCAGTATCATGACGCAAATACTATCGCATTCGGGGTCGTGTAGGTGTAGAGGCTATGAGGAAAGGGACGCAGAAGGCCGACACTATGTAGACCGGCCAGACGAAGCTAAGAACAGGCAGTTATGGGGTAGAAGGGTGGTGAATGATTACCTAGACACGCTAGGGAAGGCGTCGAAGGCGGCAGAAGCCATGACGCGTGAGCTGGGGTACTCGTTAGCGCGAAGCCGCAGCTTTGCCGAACAGGCCAGATATTGGCGTCGACAAACGACCCTACGATATCAGCGCGCGCATTCACTTTCTCTTATTTGCGTCTTCACCTGCCAGCTGGGCTTCGCCATTTCTTTCCTCTCATGATACCACTGCCGCTCATTTAGCCCTCCTCCACGCCCACCCAGGAAAAAAAAAAGAAGTCCCACCACCTTTCCCTCACCCCCGACCACTTATTCACCATGTGGCCCTTCGATGCAGTCGACTGGTTCATGCTCAGCATTCCCATCGCCTATCTTGTAATCCTAATCGGCTCCCTGGCTGTCTTTTCCAACCTCTACCGCAAGCGCAAAGCTGCAACTGCTGCATCTCTCGAGCCCTGGTTCCCACCCCACCTACAGCGCAATGTCTACCTTTCGCTACTACACATGGAGAACCCAAAGGTCCCAGACAGCATCTTGAAGGCCGCACTATTAAGACGCGCGACCGAGGACATCCATCGCATTGTTCAAATTCGAAACGCAAAGCAGGCGCTGCAGGTATTGCTGCAGAGGGGCAGTGTGGGTGATGATCTATGGCAGCGATTCCAAAGGGCAGAAAAGGAGATTGAGGAGGAGCTCAGGGATGTTGTGCAGGAGGTCAGTCTATTGTTTTACCCACCCGCATGTGAGAGTCACCTAACAATACCCAGGCCAACGCATTCGCTCCTAACTGGGGCCAGACCATCTTCCAGTCTGCATCCGAGATGGCGCAAAACACACACATCCGGGAACGACTGGGAGAAATCATGTCCAAGGCTCCTGAAGAGAAGGAGTGGTGGGAGAAGCGCAAAGCAACCATTCAATCCGACTTCATGAAGGAGCTGGACGACGAGGAGAGAGTCAAGAGCAACGAAGACGATGCTGTGTTAGTAGAGGCCGGCGGCCCTGCAGGCAGTGTAGGAAAGAAAGGCGGGAAATAGTCGAGCCCATGCCTTCGAGAGACAGGTCAGAGAGATGTGGGAGCAAGAGTAAGGTCGCTTGATGCACAAGGTTGGAAGTGGCATCTCCAGCGAGGATTTGAGAGCATTTCTACACGGCTCCACTCATTGCATTACTGGTGTCACGGTGTTGAGGAGTTTAGGTCGCGCTTGGCGGATTGCAATACGCATGGGACCGCATTCAACTTTCACGAGTGGTATAGGATTACCGACATGTTCATATGCTTTAATTGCAATGCTATCAAACGCCTTGAACCCATAATGACCCAGACTTAGTCGACGTGATAGTACAAGACCCCACGCTCTGACTTCCTAAATGGAAGAATTGTCGTACAACAGATATACAAGCTCAACCTTCTTCATTTCCGTCTACAGCGCCTTCCTTGTAGATCCTACCTCAGCATCCCAATCCCATGCTCCAGCTTCACTTCCTGACCGGGCCACTGACACCAGCACCAATTACACTCGGCAGCTCCTCACTGCCCATCGAGTACAGCATGCCAATACCGGAAGAGAGTAGGAAGGCAAGAACAACCCCGGTTCCGACAAACAGCCAGAATTGAATAGAGATATCCTTCTTCTGGCAAGCTGGTCCGCCCCAGTAGGTGACTTTTCTCTTGGACTCCATCCCCTTGTCCTCGTCGACATGCTCAACTGTAGGCGAGCAGGCACAGCCGTAGCAATCCACCGACTCCCGGTTGCTGCCAGATCCGCGGCCCTTGTGCAAGAGCTTGCACTCTCCATGGCTGGAGCAGTTGTGTGTCTGCTTCTGGCAGCCGGACAACGTGTCGAAGCAGCTAGGCAGAATGCCCCGCACTGGTCCCTGGTCCTTCGCGAAAGTAATGACGGGAAAGTCCTCGAGATCGGATACCTTGGGGTTTGGAGACGAGGAAGGCACAGGGTTCGAAGAAAGTAGCGCTTCGGGGTTCTCACGGCGGCTGTCTTTTGAAGGAAGTCCATAGGTTCCCCAGGGGTGGACGGCACGTTTGGAGTGGGGCTTTGAAGCCGGCATCATAACAATAGTTGTAGAAAACCCGTCCTTTTCGGCCTTCTTGTTGACTCTGCTTAGCACTTCGGCCATGTATTCGCTGCCAAACTTGTCCATCTTGCTGGCACGGAAAATGCTAAGATATTCGTTGTAAATGTCCACTTTTTTGTTTGGAGGCAGCACGGCCTCGATCTCGAAGCTTGATGAGTATGTATGCTTCTGGGGATCTGGATAGGCTGGTAATGACTCTGCCTGCAGAATGAAGTCCTGAATCAGGCGCTCGTTATCGGACGCTGAAGGTGGATTCGCGATGACAAAGTCTCGTGTCCGGTCCGAGCCATCGTTGACGATGACTGGCGCTCTTCATCAGCCTACGATCTCTCGGTGCATATTCACTATGGTCAGCCTACCTGTTGCCTCATCCTGCTCCGCATCCTCGATCCACATGAGCAAATGTGCCTTGGACCGATCTGCATCTTCACCCCCAAGCAGTTTCTTCTGACTCCCTCCAAACGCATTGATGTGTCGAATCGTCTCGGCATCTGCGTGCGCGATTGCGTGGTATCGCGATAGGCCCAGCCGCTGGGCGAGGATCAATCGAGCTGTTTCCGGACTGACGGACGGCCGCACTGCGAGAGCGGAGCAGTAGAGCGAAGACGCGACAAAGCTCCAGGACAGCTTCATCGTGGCGGGTGGTGATGGGAGACGTGTTTCGAGCTACGGCGATGGATGATGCTCAACGTCAGTGAAGGGGAGCTGCGACCACCGTGACGGGATTTGCCGCAGTTACGCCGCCGCAACGCCTCCGCCATTGCCCGCTTGCGATTCACATGCGATGGATAAACCCATTCGGTCTTATAGCGATACATACTAAAAGTGCACTGGCAGCATCCATTTATTGTTTGAAACCAGACTTTGCTCACCTTAATTTCCCCTCACAACGCCTTCATGTCTCTCTACATCGCCCGAACACTCTCATAACCCGCTTCTCCCCGCGCCGGCCCCATGTCCAAGACACAGGTGCTGCGGAGGAACTTCTCTCTCTTCAACAGAGTTCCATACTCGCGCATAGTACGGTCGGCCGCACGTGATGGCCATGAATCACTCATCATACAACGAGTCCACATAAGGAGGCCTTTCTTCAGCAAATCGTAGGTTTGCGCCTCATTTGTAATGACCATCAAGTTATTCACCTATGCATTAGACGTCTGGTCGGCGCAGTTGCCATCGCAGGGGCATCGTACGGTCTCACGCGATATATCGGCTTAGAAACCGAAGTTGAAGAAATTGGGCAACAGGGCGAGAAGTCAACGGGCTCGAATGGCCAACCTTACGACGAAGATGAGCGCGAGGAAGATGACGAGGAAGAATACGATGACGCTCTACTGTTCCTGCCCACAGGTTTCTCGCGCCCAAAACCACAGACATTCTACAGGGGCTCAGATCCAGAATGGCAGGAGTTCAAGAAGATTGCCACTGATCGAGCGAGAGTCGAGAAGATACGTGGTATGTGAACTGAATTGAAGCAACCTTGCTCTTTGCTGATGATCAAACAGGAGAACTGGTTGCTTTGATCCGAAATTCCTTTGCAAACAATCCTCATTATGTTGCCCGAGTCGGCCAGGTTGATCCCAGCAAAGGCAAATTATGGCTCGAATTCAAGTTCCCGGACGGCCCACCAGTCGAATACGAGCGACCCGGTATCGAATTGACAGAAGATCTGGTATGGCGGAAAGCAACACGCCCAGTCGAAGGAGCCCATCATCATCGCTTAAGCAGAGCGCTTTACCCTACCGAGGTTGCCGGCGCACTATATCGGGATACAAAACGGAAGGCAGACATGTCTTGGAAAGATTTTAGGGTCTATATGGGATGGGAGGAGAAGTCTGAACCAGAAACGGTTCAACAGCTGGTTCGGCGAATCGGTGTTCAACCTCCATCCACCTCCAGGCCTACGGCCTCCACGAATAATTCGACCCCCAGCAGCCCTTCCACTGCTCCAGCAAATGATTCCCGACGAACGGCATCGTCCCATCCGACAGCACCTGTGGATGGTCCCGCGAAGGACTTGGGACTTATCCTCCCAGATCCTAAAAAGTTCACCATGGATCTATCCCAGTTCCGCCAGGACTTCCGCAAGGCATTTAAACCACACACCATGCAGACTCCGCGCGGCTCCTTCCTAGTCATGGGTCTAGTCGAAATATACAGCGATCGTGGACGGGTGACTGTGGACGTCACCGCAGCATATGACCCCAAGCAGGAAAAATATGTCGATTTCGTGATAGCCGTACGGAACTCCGTTGCTCACCACCAAGCTCCAAAAGGAGGGCCATAGAGTTGGCCCTCGTGGTTCTATGCATCACCGGCGTAAAGGGATTTGAGCGTACTATATTTGGCGGGCGTTCATGGGTTTTGAATGGCATATGCATTTTGCTTTCGGACGGCATTACACGAGTCGCAAACAGTCGCGGAGCTGTATTGGGCATTCGTTATTGAGAATATATTCGACATGTGGCATCAACCGCCTTGATCATGCTTCAATCGATGAGGCAATGACTTCACAGTTTGTGCAAGTTTCTATTCCACTTTGAATACTTCCGGGAACCACTGTATTTATACCCCTCACATGTCACTCTTATGGAGGACCTTTTTCTCCCTATCAAGTCGCTTGTTCGAAAATGCGCAGGTGAAGAAAGTGATGATCATAATGATGACAACAATGATGATGAGAGTATTAATATATGCAATAGAAAATTCCAGCTGCTCGAAAAATGCTATGCCGAGCCGCTGGACGCTGAACGCTAATCATGAAACGATGCAACCATTATGCACTTCCCTTCTTCCCTCTTATGTATAACCAATCATTATTTCATTACTTCCACGAAGAACTCAAAGCGCCCCTCAACGCTCGCTCATAGTTCTTCAGCGCCAAATCTGCCATCTCTTCTTTTTCTTCGGTACTACAAAACTCTCGTCGCTCACACTTCCTTCTTTCCCACTATAACTCCTCTGGTCCTCGTCGATGCTGTCATACTCGTCGTCATCGTCTTCGTACCGGCCCTCACCAAGGTATTTCGCTCCAACACCTGCGTTGCCGTTCCGCTGCGGGTAGCTAGGATATGAGGCCGTCCGGTCGTAGCCGCTCCGTTGCGCGTATTCGGCGCGTTCCACTGGTTTCGCATACTCGGGATTTGGTACAGGCTTCCGTTCCACAGCGGCGGCAGTATGTTGCCCTCCTCGAGTGGCAGGCGCGCTGGTGGGGTAGACCTGGCCTTCCCGCCCGCCGCTGGCGAAGTAATCGCCTCCCGCGGTGTCATGTCTGGCTTGCAAGCCTTGTCCCTCACGCGTATAAGGCGAGCCAGGACCAGCACCTACAATAGCAGGATGGGGAGGATAGGATTCGCGCTTCGAGCGCTTCTGTGAAGGGGTGTGAGCGAGGACATGGGCATCGTGTTCCCACTTCTTGTCATGAGAATGTTGATTCAAAATTCCACCCATTGATCGTCGTTGCACTTTGGGCTCAGGTTCAGGAACAGGAGCAGGGAGCTGCGACTTGTGCGAGGAGTTGTACGTGGGCTGTTTCCGGGTAGAGACGGAGCGTGATGGAAGCATTGATGTATGGGTGGTAGTCTGTGTCGTAGTCGATGTGGATGGATATTGAGGAGCACTGACGTGTCTTTTCGAGGCGACAGAGTCCCATCCAGATGTTTTTGAACCACTCCCAGCAGCTACATCTACGCTCTGCCTTCGATCTCGGTCTTGACTTGAGACGGGGGCGAGGCCGCGAGCGCCGTCTGGGTGCTCCGGGCCTAGACGCTCAGTTGTGTTAGAATGATAGCCAGAACTGAGACGATGCTCAGGGGGAGCTTTAGCAGAACGAGGAGCTTGAGCGGGAGGTGCGGCATTGCGCTTATTCCGTGACCCGAAGCTTGGAATAAGAATTCTGGGCCCGACTTTATACCTTTGACGGGCGCGTTCCTCTTCATCGTCATCGGAGATTTCTCCAAGCTCGCTCCCACTCTCGCTACCTGACATGGAGTATCCGTCATTGCCAATCTTGGTTTTGCGTTTGCCGCCACCGAAAACACCGAAAACACCACGTGGCTTACGACGCTCCTTTTCGATAGCACCGGCCTCGGGTGTCGTGTAGTGTAAAGCGGGCACGAGTAGCCGGTACGGCGTAGTGATACCTGCTGGATCATGCTGTGAGACTTCGAGGTTCAGACAGATGTCGAGCCCGCCTTCAAGATTGATGAATTCGCCATGCTGCTGCAGGCCTTTCTTGCTTAAAACACTAGGACGGCGGTGGAAATCGGATGGTCGGTCTTGTGAAACACTGCCCCGTTTCCCATCAAGCGGCATAGCCTGGGAGGAGTCTGGATGGGTTCCATCGACTGATGCACGACGGCGGAAAAGAGACGTCAAAGAGTTCCGGCGCGAGCGAGGTCTTTCAGACTCAGATCGGTCCGGTGAGAATGATGACTGTGGTTGACCATGGTTACCAGTTTGTTCCTCGTCGGCCGCAGCATAAGCGGGGTTGTTATAGTATGATAGGGGCGGCGCACGGCTTCGCGCTGAGGGCCTTGTTTGATTTCCACTGAACCTTCTGACCATCTGTCCAGGTAAGGAGTCTGAGAGTGTTCTCGATATTCGAGGACCGTCTTGTGGGGTGGCCGGCGGTGATGGCGTCGAAGGTGGAGTAGAGCCTGGCTTGTATTCTCGTATGCTGCACCAGTTTCTGTGTGGTAATAGATGGGTATTGTTGCGTTTCTTTCCGTCTACATCGTGAGTGAAGATCGGTATCATATCCTCATCCGTGTAAGGATCGAGATGATGCACCTTGTTCCGCTTGTTGATGATATCTGCCATCATGTCTGGGGGCGGTGTGTTTACAATGGCAGATGAGATGACATTTGGCATGTATCTGTGATCCTTGTCCTTTGGAATGTTGAGCTTCTTGTTGGTGTAGAACTGCCCCACAGCAGCAAGGTGAACATCACCGCCAAGGATAGTAATGCGGACGGACTTTGTTGAAGCAATATGTTGCAGCTCACGGATGAACCAATTTCGCTCCTCTTTGTGATGTTTGGCTGTCCAATGATCATCTAGATCATCTAAGATCTCCACACCGCCATCAAACTTGTTGACAAAGTTGCCCAATACTCCAGCACGTCCAAGCGCTTTGATTGGGTCCATCAACCGGCTGGTCAAAATGTTCTCGAGGAAGTTCAACCGGGGGTAAGCAATGGGAACACCCAGGAGCACGATCAAATGCTTTGTTTCTCCCTTGATAATCTCGTCTTCTAATCGATCAAAGATGATATCGTAAGAATCTTCAGTAAGAATCTCATCTCTCTGTCTTTCTGTACGGCAATCGAGACCCAGGAAAGCAACTTGTCGGCCAAGATGCATGAAGACGCTCCGTGATCGCTCTTTGATGTATGGACCTGGATTCTTGCCGAGGACCCACGACGGCTCAGTCGTTTCGGTTTCGGCGCCCACAGATTGGTGTTGGAAGAGCATATAATACTTGAAAGCAACAGCGCCAATACCAGTGAAGACAGGGGTTTCCATGAAGTGGTGCGGATAAGAACCGAAGCCCTAGTCGCGTCAGTTGATGGTCGTCAAAAAACATACAACAGAAAACTTACATCAATGATGTCATGATCATCCCAAATGTTGACCATGGGGATTTGGGAGTTGGCCATTCCGAACAAGCCTTGGGAAAACCACATGGAGTACCGATCGAGGTAGAACTGCTCCAGTTCATTCTGCATCTCTTCAGAAAACGGGGCATTGTGTTTTTGCAAAGGGTTTCTGCTTTCAGTCCACTGTCGGAAGAGGGTGGTCTGTCTCATCGCAGCATCGTTATAGATCTGGTCACCTCCACCAATCATTACATGAAACGGACGAGTTTGGTGAGTATTCAAAACATCTCGCCACATAGGGTCTGGCCCACAAAATTGTGTGGAGTCGACGCTGTAAGAAAAGCCGTTGCAGCTGTGAAACATGATGTTCATAGACTCGCCTCTGGCTGGAACCCAAAATCCAATGGCGGGACCGTGGTTGATCTTGTAGGCGATTCGTGCTTGGCTGCTTCCGAGCTCAACCTCAAGGTTGAAGCGCCAAAAGGTGACTCCCCGTTCAGCGTATAGACGGATACCAGGAATTTCGCGTAGCTTTCCGAGCTTCTCACCGTCCTTCTTGTGGATACGGGTAGACTTGGCGACCATTCCGTTAGACACATTTCGGCTCTGAGAGAACAGCCCAGTATCATCCTCGATGCGAGACAGGTCTTCATTCTCAGCAAGTTCATCGACTGGCTTGACATATAAAGTCCTGCCAGTTCGTGAAACTTTGGTCTGGCCTTCAATGGGATCGACATAAGAGGGGTCGAGCTGATCACCATTGACTTCCAGCGGCGGTGGCGGGAGGATATCCATAGGTTGCTTAAACAACCGTAATGTCGGCGGCTTTGAGTACGACGACTGTGCATCAATTGTGACAATCATGACACTGCCTCTCCAAATTTCTCGTTCTTTACCTGCTCTGCTACGATCCCTACGAAGACCAGTGTAGCGAAGGAGTGGTCCACACTTCAGGTACAGCTGTGGATTGAACGTTGTTGGCGTAGGAGGCTCATCCGCGTAGCCATCGTATGTAGGCTCCGCATAGCCACTGGAGCGGCGCCGCTGAGAAGAGCGGCTTTCTTCCCACCATGCTTTGTTGCCACCAGTGGCTCGGATTGGGGCATCCAAGTCAAGGTCTTCGGCGATGAGCGCGCCGACTTGTGCGCCTCTCCACTCGTCCAGGCTAGGTGGCGCAATGTATGTTCTCTCAGGGTCGTGGTGGGGAAAGTGACTTTTTAAATGATGGGGGCGGGTATCTTGCGATGCCTGCTGTTGGACATCCGTGTCAGGCTCAGAAAAGCCGACGCTTTTACGGTTTGCTGGGGCTTGTGGTGGATCGTGAGGTTTTAATTGGCGGTTGTCAATTCCTCGAGTGCCTCCTTTTTGATCAATGGAGTGCTGCTGCATTTCCATCTGCGCAGCCATGATACCTCTACTGTCCCTTTTGCCTTGCCCGACCCTTCTACTATCGGTACGGGTAACGTCAGCCCCGCCAGACGTATCCTCGACACCTACCAAGCCGAGTCCCGTAGTCGCAGGGACAGGCTTCCTTTGGAGGCTCTGTGTAGTGGGCCCAGCGCTTCGATCCCGGAAGCTCCCCGTTCCTCTTGAAACGCCAACTGGTTCTTTACCCTTCAGACTGGTAGTTCGCGGCATGGCAGCTTCGGTGCGAGGTCCCTGTTGGAAGCCTGAAGGTTCTCGTGGCTGTTTTTGGGATGGGGCACGGTGAGGCGCGGGAGCTGCCGCACCTGCGCCGGCGGATGGGTCCCATGGCTCACTGAGGTCGTAGACAAAGCCATCCTCGGACTCCAAGTCACTAATCTGCGGAGACTTGTGCTGCACTGGCATGGAGACGTGGCGTTTGGAGCTTGCCGTTCGGGTGGGAATGCTCGTAGGCTTCTCTGATCTTGGTACGGGTTGGGAGACGACTCGCTGCTGCCGCTCGGCAGCCTCACGCGCCCGTCGTGCTCGCGCCTCGGCCTCGGCCTTCTCTTGGGCTGCCAGTTCGGCCTCGAGTATCCTCGCTCTTCGCTCCTCTTTGCTTATGTCATCTAGCTTTCCCTCGAGCTTCTGGAGCGGTGATCGATCTGGCACAGAGGGCTTGCGCTGCGAGCTGCGTCGTTCAACAGTCCCCGCGAGTGGCTCCACGGGCGCATAGGGAGGCGACCGCAATTCATACAGTCTATCGGCGGCGGTTTGGACAGTTGCCTGCTGTCGGCTTGGGTTCAGCTGGATGGCTGGGTCGCGGGACCGGCCAGAGCTTGAGCGCGGCGGCCCTCGAGAGCTCGACTTTGGGGCATATGGATCCCTATAGGACATGGGGGGTGCGCGTGGTACGTCTGGGGCGGAGGGTACGGATTCGCTCATGGCGCCCGTGGTTGGGGGAGGGATCTGCTGGCTCTGTCGCCGTCTGTGGGAAGAGGTGCGAGAGAGGCCATTGGTAGCAGGAGCAGCTGCGACAGAGCGCGCAGTGTTGCTGGGCATGGCGCTGGATATGGCGGCAGTGCGGGCAGGCTCTCTAGCAGGCTGTGCATCTACAGGACGGCGGTAGGAGGTGCGCTTCTGGGGATAGCTGTCCGTGGCCTTCTGGGGGGCAGGGTTCACAGGCCGCGAAGAGTAAGAAGCGCTGTCCCTGCTGTTCTCCATGTTGCGACGGTATCATAGGGTCGGTGGTGGTGAGACGGGCAAGCGAGCCTATCACCGTCTGGTGGGAGATGGGATGAGTGGTGGGTGAGTCGGTCTATGTACGCAGGTTACACTGTCACGGCGACGCTTAGAAACAGTCTCAATTGGTGCAATTCGAGGTGGCTACCTAGAAATGGGCGGAGGTGAGGGTGGTGGGTTCGCTAGGTACAAGACAGGGCGATGGCGCTGAAGGGCGAGTGTGCAGCGCGAAATGGGACACTATGTACAAGGGAGATGGGAGAGAGGTGCAGGTGCAGGTGCAGGCAAGCGGCTGATATCCATGGCCAACGCATGCTCGAATTGAGATGGCGGGTGGTCTTGAGGGGGTTGGATGTGGCTTGCCGTGGCTGCGTCCCACCGCCCGGCTAATTCTGCCAACGGACACCAGACCCTTTCCCGGTCTGGATGGCGTCTCGGGGATGCAAAGGCGCTGCGACGACCAAAGTCAAACACCCTCGACGTTTCACCCTGTACATATCTCCTGCTGTCGGCGGCTGAGAATCGCCACGTCTTTCTCCCTCGACTCTGTTTATCCTTCAGGTCGGCCTCCCACAGTGCTGCCGTAATACCCGGGTTGCGCTCCTCCTCGCTCTCCTTCCTCAATAAGCTCAATAGCCTTTAACGGCCAGATATCCTCAACCGCTTTGCCGCATATCCTCGCTCGCTGGACCTGCACCCGACGGCCCTTTGCTACCACACCCAGCACCGCTGAACATTCACATGACCGCACCCGCCTGCCCATAATTTTCCTTGGGCGCCCTCGTCATGCACATCTTCGGCCTCTGGGGCCTGCTGTCGGCAGCGACACTGGCAGCAGCAGGCAAGCACCTCCCACCCCGCAACTATGCCAGCCACGACTACTATGCCGTCCACCTCCCCCCCTCGTCGTCGCCCTCGGAGCTTGCTGCGCATCTCGGGCTGACGTATGAGGGCCCCATGGGCTCGCTCGAGGACCACCACGTCTTCAAGGCGCCCAAGCACGACAACGACATCGTAGATGATGCGAGACAGGACCTCAAGAGGCGGCGGCGGAAGCGCGAAGTCGGCGCCGAATACAACCTCCTCGACAGCATACGCTTTACCCAGAAACAGAAGCTCAAGCCGCGGCATTGGAAGCGCAGCGTGATCCCTCCCCAGGAAGACCGCGGCCCACCCGTCAGCGATATCATCAAAGCCCAGCGGGAAGCTGCCACCAAACTCGATATCCATGACCCCATATTCGAGGAGCAGTGGCACATCTTCAACGTCAAGACACCAGGCAACGACATCAACGTCACAAATGTCTGGATGCAGGGCATCACGGGCAAGGGCGTTACTGCATGCGTCGTCGATGATGGCCTAGATTATGACAGCGCTGATCTCAAGGACAACTTTTTCGCCGCCGGCTCGCACGACTACAACGACCACGAGGACCTGCCAACCCCAAAGCTCTCCGACGATCGACATGGCACCCGCTGTGCTGGAGAGATTGCCGCGGGCAGGAACGATGCTTGCGGTGTTGGTCTAGCCTACGATGCAAAGATCTCGGGCGTACGCATCCTCTCCGGCGATATTACCGACATTGACGAGGCCCTCGCAATCAACTACGAGATGCAACACAACGACATCTATTCATGCTCGTGGGGGCCCCCTGACGATGGAAAGACTATGCAAGCCCCGGGTATTCTTATCAAGAAAGCCATGGTTACTGCGATCCAGCAAGGGCGCGGCGGCAAGGGCTCCATCTACGTCTTTGCAGCTGGCAACGGCGCTTCGAGCGACGACAATTGCAATTTCGATGGCTATACAAACAGCATCTACAGCATCACCGTCGGCGCTATCGACAAGAACAACCAGCATCCCTACTATTCTGAGGCTTGTTCCGCCCAGCTAGTCGTGACCTACAGTAGCGGCGGCGGCGACTCGATCCACACCACGGACGTGGGCGCAAACAAGTGCACGAGCCAGCATGGCGGCACATCCGCTGCGGGACCCATTGGCGTTGGTGTTTATGCCCTCGTACTACAAGCTCGGCCTGATCTCACATGGCGCGATGTGCAGTGGCTCACTGTTCTAACCGCTGTACCGTTTGATCAACCCAGCGACTGGACCAAAACCTCCCTCGACCGCATGTACAGCCACCAGTTCGGCTATGGTAAACTCGATGCTTGGGCGATTGTTGAGAAGGCCAAAGATTGGCAGCTTGTCAAGCCGCAAGCCTGGTTCTACTCGCCATGGATGCACGTTAAGCATGCGATTCCGGAAGGCAATCAAGGTCTCGCCAGCGTCTTTGAGATCACAGCAGACATGCTTAAAGAAGCAAACTTTGAGCGCCTTGAACATATCACTTTAACTATGAACATTGAGCATCAGCGCCGAGGAGACCTCAGTGTTGACCTCATCTCCCCCAGTGGCATGGTCTCGCACCTCTCCACCGCCCGCCGCGATGACGAAGCAGCGGTCGGCTACATCGATTGGACCTTCATGTCCGTTGCGCACTGGGGCGAAGCCGGCATTGGCAATTGGACCGTCATCGTCAAAGATGTGCACCCGGGCAATCTCAAAACCGGCAACTTTACAGACTGGAAGCTTCGTCTGTGGGGCGAATGCATTGACGCGGCCAAAGCGAAACTTCGCCCTATGCCTACGGTGCATGATGACGATGATCACGACAAGATTGATGACCATCCTGCGCATACTACCAGTGTGGAGATTGCTACCGGTACTCCGCCGACCGTCACATCCCTCCCTGATGACCACCCCACTCGCCCTGTGAACCAGAAACCTTCACAGACGTTGACTAATGGCGGCCAGGCAGCGGGTACAACAGCAACCTCGACGGCCACAGCAACTACAACGCCATCGGAGAACTTCTTACCCAACCCCTTCCCAACGTTTGGCGTGTCTAAAAGAACGCAGATCTGGATCTACGGTGCACTTGCTCTTATTCTTGTCTTCATTGCCGGTCTTGGGACATATCTCTTTATTGCGAGACGGAAGAGGCTCAGCAACACCAGGGATGCCTATGAATTTGAGGTGCTGGATGGCGATGAGGATAGAGAAGATACTGGTATGCTCGGTGCTGCAGCAGGAGGCAGGAAAAAGAGGGCCAGAAGAGGTGGAGAGCTCTATGATGCTTTTGCCGGGGAGTCAGATGAGGATCTTTTGAGCGATGACGACGGCGATGAAGGTCCGTATAGAGATCAACAGGAACGGTACAACGAAAAGTATGATGCGGAGGACTCGGATGGAGAGAACAGTGGTGGAAGCTCGACTGGTAAGAGGCAGTAGAGTGGCCCTGAGCATTGATTTGAGCCTTTTGTGCATGGTATTGTTTTTATCACGAATCAATCATTGGGCGGCGTCCTCTCTTTACAGGATAGCATTTGTTGCAAAGGCGTCCTTGTTGTATATGCAAGTAAATAACGTTTTGGACTGGGTACGCGAAAAGGTCGATCGAGAAATGGGGGTATCATAATTGTCCACTCAAAACTATTTGCCCTGGAGCAAAGGTGAAATTTATGCAACCTTTCTG
Organism: Pseudopyrenochaeta lycopersici; assembly: GCA_003313425.1. Taxonomy (NCBI): domain Eukaryota; kingdom Fungi; phylum Ascomycota; class Dothideomycetes; order Pleosporales; family Pseudopyrenochaetaceae; genus Pseudopyrenochaeta; species Pseudopyrenochaeta lycopersici. Next base: position 1,023,331 of record NHZP01000008.1, read on the forward strand.
CCAACATTACCTACACCTCTGCCCACCACACTGACAACAACCTCTCCTCTTTCATTTTCACCGCTGTTTTCTCGGAAACCCCAGCCACTACCTCCAAACACTTTTGAATCTCTCGCTAGTTGTATAATCTCTTCACTCGCTAGGACATCCCTTCCTAGCGCAACTCGTCCCACGTCTTCAGAGCCCATGGCCATGAGCAACAACACCGTTGGCGCTGCGACACTCTCCACACATCCAGCCTGGCTGATCTTTTCCAGCAGCTGATAAGCACACTGCTTGCCGATCTCATCGGCCGGCACGCCGCCATCTGGTGGTGAGCATACATCCGCCGAGTATATACAGCCTGTGCTTGACTCGGCTACCAGACTCAATCCAAAGCCTACAGCACCCTTGACTTTCCCGCTCGGATGGCCCTTGACGGTCGTAGGTATGAGGGGTGCGGGCGAGGCATCGGAGAAGATATATGTGTCCGGCACAAACTTGTTCAGGATGCCTCGGGCCTCGAAGATCATGCGCTCGTTGTTTGACTTGGGAACTTCAACACAATATGCTACGCCTCTTATCTTCTTGACTCTCCCTGGGTTTAACAAATGCAATGTCTTGGGTAGCCGGACTTGGTGATTGAACACTAATTGCACCTCGCCGCCTGCTCCCTTACCTCCCGCTGGAGCACACGAGCGCTTCAAGATGCGCAACTCAATGTTGCGGTCTATGCCAAAATTCTTGTATAGAGGGAGGATGGCGGTGCGCACGGTGTCTGCGGAGATGTCGCCTGCTTGAGTGGCGCTCGTGACACATCCTTCGCCATGGAAGGTAATGTTCATATTCCCTTTACTGAACGGTGCCAAGATACACAATGGAATTAGCCACCAGCTCACACCCCGTTTCCTACACTCGGCCGGTATCTCATGCCGTATCACGCCTCCGCTTGCGCCTAGTCCTTCAGCAGAGCCGGTGATTAGGCCAGGCCTGTACACAAGCGTTGTGCCCGTCATACTGAATTGTATTTGGCTGCCATTCGTGATGGCATCAAGAAGGCGGATAAAATTTGTTTCATGGCGTGTGAGACCTGGGTTTGTCGATGTAGAGCGGATTTGCGATATGCGCACGGGCCGGCCTGTGAGAGTGGAGAGAAGCAGTCGTGAAATAAGTTGGCGGTGGCCGGTGAAGTTCAGGGGCTGTTGGATCGATTCGTCGGCTGCCATTGTAGCATCTAGGGAAAGAAGCGGCGGTTGGAGGTCGTACAAGTTGCGAGAGGTGAGCGTGGTGAACTTTTTTAGCGGCACTTATCGATAAGACCACTAGCGTACATGTTCGCAGTGATGCTTCCCGCATGAGCGTCGTGCCAAGTTTCCCTCCCATACCAATTGGCTACTACTATTACCGAACGAAGACCTGGTACTCTCTGTGAATTTTCGTGTGAACTATCTTGCAGTAAAGATTTCGCCTAGTGCGATGCGCACATTGAGTATCGGATGCGCACATTGAGTATCGGTTCCCCTTGATTTCCCCTCGAGGCCGTTCTTGATCCTTCACTCAATAGAAGCATCATCGACTCTTGTATAGTGTTGGTCTAACTGAGCTGTGTACCATGTGTATCATTAAACTCATCCGAAAGAATTATAGCGCAGGGAATGCGTTGCATTTCTAAAGGGATGCACATTATTCACGGTGCCGTCAAACACATCTTGTTGGTGCAAAGCCATCCATAAACACACCGTGTCTGTTCACTGGGTGCCCTATGAAAAGCTCGAATGCATGAGCATAGGGCATTGTTTCACGTCCCGTTATCTTTTGCTACCAGGCCAGTGAATTTAACGAGACAACCAAATCATGTGGTAAGGCGCAACCGTGCACGACCGCGATTTGCGTTCTGCGGGCGAAGGCGCGTCCCGCTCCGTTCTCCGGAGAACTTAAGCTGCCTGCATTGCATCATTCATTTTCTCTTTCGTGTTTCAGTGCGTCTAATCACAAGGGCCACCCATTGTGTGCAGCAATGGCCTCTGGGTTGACCAGAAGAAACGCGCCCCCGCTTCTGAAGACGGTTGGCGGGAAGCCGCATGCTACTGATCACCATCATGAGGAACCAGCTTACAAGGGAAGACCGAATGCCAATTTAAAATCAAAAGGGAGAAATGAGAAAGAAAAAGAGGAGAAGTTCATCAACGCTGAACCTATGTCGTCCGACGAAGAATTGCAACGTCCTCCACCCCGACCATCCTCATCGTCGAGGCACAATCGACCGGCTCCTCCGACCGACTCAGACGCCGAGTTGAAACAACCGCGGAAGGGTTCTAGTAAGAAGACACCAACGATTCGAGCTCCCGCCAAAGGACTATATCTGAATGGCAAAGCTGACAAAGCGAAGAGGGGCATCGAGGACAACAAGGAGAATGCGAAATCAAGACAGTCTGCGATTGAAGTACCCAAAGGAAAGACATGGGACTTCGACGACGAGTTAGGCAACCCGCCGCCGCCGAAGAAGCAGAAGACGCAATACGGGGCAAAAGGAAGTGGAGCTCCTGCCCTCACGAATATTCATCTGCTACCGGCGAAGAAGTCCGGTCTCGGACCGTCGCAGAGCCCGCGGCGAGCCAAAGGGAAGATTAGCTATACACGGAAAAACCGGGCAGAATCACAAGAGCAAGATAGCGTGTCGGATGCGTCTATGATGAGCATGGAAGAGTTTGAAGATATAGCCAAGTCAACCGCAGCGAAGGTCGAAGATCCAGAATTGCGAACGGTCAAACTTAAACCCAAAACCTCCAGGGCTGATGGCGGGAGCTCCAAGCCTACTATAATGGAGGATACCGAATTGAACAACATGCTCAATGAACCAATAAAACCTGCTCGTCTTCTCCACCAACTCGGCGAATGGGTGCAAGACCAGGCGCCCCAATCCTCGCAGCCCGAGTCCAGTGCTCCTGAACAAGACCTCGATAATATCGACGACTACATAGATCAGCTTCCTCAAGAGGAGGAAGAGGGTACACGGTGCGCGTTATGTAAAGAAACAGTGCAGTTGGAAGACTACTGGGAATTCTGGAAAGGTAAGGGTAAAACCATCAAGAATCACACAGCTTTCTGCCATATGCACAGGAAGAAGTCTGCGCAGGCAGACTATGATGAAGAAGGTTATCCAACAATCGACTGGGACGCACTTCCCAAGCGAATACAAATGCATAGAATGGAGCTGTTTCAAGTGCTTAACAATGATCGGCCTAGCGAACACAGAGACCGCTACGAGCCCATAGCATTGACAGGGAAAGCAGCAGCAGTGCCCTCGAGAAGAAAAGACCTGTCCGAGGACATGCAGAGAGAGCTTGACTCATATGCTCTTGACGACCAAGCCACATATCCCGGCTATTATGGCCCTTATGGCAGGCGAGCGATAACCGAGAACGTAATGAAGGTGCTGAAGAACGAGATCAAGAACTGCAAGGACCCAGTCGTGCAGGCATCTGGCCCCGCAGCCTTCATCCAGGCGGTCCTTGTCCCTGAGATGGCCATCCTGCTTATCATGGAGGACTGCAAGGCTGACCGAGAAGAAGCGGAGGAGATCAGAGAAAAAACGTACGACATGGGCATCCTGCTAAATGAGGAAATCGAAGACGAGATTGAAGTGCTGTATGAAAGTGACGAAGATGCGAATGATTATCATCACGATTGACGAATAGTGGAGGGCTTCGGCCAGGTCAGCGTTTATACTTCCCGCGCCACTCTTGATCTACTTCATCAGTCCATTACTTCAGTTTCGATACCCTACTATCATCTTTACACTATCATCTTTGCAATTGCATCTTTACATCGCCTGTCTTGAATTGATCCATTCTTGATCTTGAAGCCAAATGCTCATACATGTGGTTTCAATTCAGAGACGTGCTGCGCGACTTGCGTTCAGGGGTAAGAGATGGGATGGTCATGCAAGATGTCAACGTATGGGGAGTAGCGAACAGCGAAAGACATACAATACTTTGGGCTGTCAATGAACGTAGCGATGCATGGAGAGGTTAGTTCAGATGCACACAACGTCACGATTCCAAGCGAAGAGGTGTTATGACGTTGAATGGGTATATTCAATTCGACTCACCATACACTCGCTCGCGATACATTCCTCAGGATGCTTTTGAGTCCTTATATGCGCCTGTCGCCATACTCCAGTGTATATCATACAGTCTCTATCTATCTTTTTAACCATCAAGCACCCCGCTCTCCTTCAGACTTCTAAAGAGCTCCGGTTCCAGAAACTTGCTAATTGTAACATCCTCCGCAAGGCCTTTCCTTCTCCTTGTCTTGAGCACAAAGTCGCGCGCTAACTGCTGTGCAGTTGCGGGCTCGAGTGGTCGGGTGGTAATCTCTTTGTCGAGCGGGTCGCCCGGAACAATCGACCACCGGTCGAACACTAGTGAGAGGGAGACTTGGCCTTGGGTGTGAATCCTCAAATCGGTCTCAAACCCAAATGAGTCGATGACTGGAATAAGTCCCCGAACATTGTAGAGTGGTGTACCAGCGATCGGTCCGTCTTGCAGAACATGGCCTCGTCTTCGCGCCAAGACTGTGTAAAGACTGCTCTTTGTATCCGCCGGGCCAACCATGCTACATGAGTACACCGGCTCCATGAGCCGTGGGCTCGCCATCAGGAAACTCGAATAGCATGCACGTCGGCTAGTGGGGATAATCTGACCGCCTCCTCGGAATATCGCTTCTGGCGCAAGTTCGACATCTGTAATGCGGAACTTGGTATTGCGAATAGGCTCTTCACAAAGTGGGCCTTCGCGTGTTGCCCAGCTAAAACCCTGCCTGAGAGTATCTCGTACTGTGCGAAGTGTCTTGGTATCAACCTCTGAGGGAAGTGTATCGTTCTGGAGAATATTGGCACCCATATCGTCAGGCCCAAAAGCCCAGATATTACGCGAAGCAAGCAAATCGTAGCCATAGTTCTCCTCGAAGAACTTGCCGACCACGCGGACAGGGTCCTTGATATTGACTTTTCCGGCTTCAATGTCCTCTGCAATACCTGGATCTAAAGGTTCAGCAATCATGGTGAGTTTGTTCTTCTTGTTTGGTGTAAGCGCGTAGCATTTGATAGCAGACATCTCGACAACCGTTTCGCAGAATCGTGTGACAGGGTCTGAGACCTTGATCTCCATGTCGGCATACAGTCGTCGCAGATCATGCAGTACACAATCCATGTACAGCTCACCAGTTCCGAGCACGACGTGCTCTCCTGACTCCTCGACCTTGGTGGTGATAAGTGGATAAGATTTGTTAATCTTACGGAGGCCATCAAGCATCTTAGGGAGTTCGGATGGGTTGATGGGCTCGACGGCGACTTTGAAAACTGACTCAAAGAAATGTCGAATGGGTCGGAAAACATAGGCATCCTCGTCATCCGGGAGCTTGGTAGCAACAATAGTCGCCGTTTTGACGATTGAATTGTCCACACCACCCAATAACACCCAGTTCCCTGCCGGTACGCCACTGACGGGAATGTTGTATCTTGATTCGGCTATCCAGGTGTCCGTTATGGTGGCAACTACCATGTCTTCCTCATCTTCAAGCGTGTAGCCTTCACCGAGCACACGCACCGATTGTGGATTCGTCGCAGTGCCACTCAAAACCCGACCCAACGCAGTGAATGATTTTGCGTCCGTGGCATTGAAGAGCTTCGTAACGTGTACCACTAAAGGCCCGTTCTGATCGCACTTCTCCATGGCTTCAGCCGTCTTCGAGTCTAAGGGTCCAGTATAGTGCCTTTGCAACAATCGCTTCGCGCCTTCGGCAGGCGATGGAACATGTTTAGTGATCATGTCAACGAAGCCAAGAGATGGTCCAAAGTACTGTTGGCATACTAGCCGCATAAGCTCCTTTGCGTCCGTTTTGTATTCCGAAGGTTTCAGTCGAATGCCCAAAGCTTCCAATGTATCCTTCAAATCATCTGAACTCTCACTGAGTGTGTGGGAGTAGAGTTTGTATACAGGCTCCAATATCCAGTGCACAAAGGAACGCTGTGAGCCTTCCTCCTGCCTCTTGCGACTAAACTTCCGGCTCCCGGGGTTGAAGAAGATGTCGCCCCAGAGTCGCATTGCAAATTTGTCGACATCTAAGCCCTTCATCGGCACGCCAAATCCTGGAAGCCTCGATGGTCCTGGGTAGAAGTCGGAATACATCTTGGCAAATGACTGGATCGTGAAACACCATCGCATGCCGCCGCAAGCGAAAGCAACATTGCCTTTCTCAGGACTTACTCGTCTGCTCTCGCCCTTGCCCGGGATTGTGTTTTCAATGACTGTGTTGACCTCCTCGATAACGTGCTTAATCTTGAAGTAGGCGTCGCTCGGAGGTAGCTTCAACTCCAGGATTAATCGGTCCATCTTGTTGACAACAAGTGTCAGAGGTAGGTCTTCCAGCACTGCATGCTTGATAATCTGCTCTGTGTTAACCTGCACGCCCTCCACTACATCTACCACCAGAACCACTCCGTCAACCAAACGCAAAGAGGCCGCGACCTCGTCTGCAAAATTGACGTGTCCAGGAGTGTCCAGAATGTTGAATAGATGCGATTTTAATTTTGTGTTCTGCAGGACCAAGCTCATCGGCGCGGCCTTGATCGATAGCCCTCGTTCGCGCTCGAGCACATGAACGTCTGTGTATCGAAGCTGTTCTTCCCGCTTGCGGCCCTTTTTGTAGTCCAGTCGATCCTGAATATCGTGTGTCTCCATAACTAGCATGTCCATAAAAGTCGTCTTTCCATGATGCAAGTGTCCAGCAATCGCAATATTCCGTATCTGATCTGGAAAGTTCATCAAATCCGTCAAAAGCTCTCGCGAGTGGTGTACTGGCGGCAGGTCTGTCTCTTGAATTGTAAACTTCTTCTGCACGATTGGCGCAATAATGGGCTGGGCCAACGATTGGGTGTCCTCCTCCTGTACCAGCACTTCGACATCCGGGCCGTATACGTCGGACGCAGAGGGGTAGTATTGCTTGTCTTCATGGAGAATTACAGCATTTGACGGGCCTTCATCCACCTCCATGAGCTGCTGGTCGTTCACCTCGGCCTCTTCCTCGTCGTCGTCGAGGACGTAGGCGTCCGCTGCCTCGCCATTGGATTGGACATCGTCGTCAGACTCAGCTTCGCCAATGAAATTTCCGAACCTATCCCAAGTCAGTCGCAAAATCATCCCGCATCCAAAGACAGAGCTCACTCATCATAGAGGTCATCCATGGCGGCGGTACGCGTAAATGCAGCAGGCAATGATGCGCGTAAAGCTCGAAGCCATGGCAAAAGTTCCCAGCCCCGGCGGATTAGTTCTGCCTAGCGTCCGGCTCGATGGCCCAAGCGCAGGCGGTGAACCATGTCTAGCTGGCCGTCCAATGGGCAACGGCTTGCTGCAGGGACAGGCGCCTCCCATGCACGCCCTGGTCGCGAGGAACTAACATTGAAAAAGGCGTCGCCTGCGTTTGTTGGGAGGGGAGCTTTGTTCTTACTTCCTGCATTCTGTCTATTGCAAGTCACGCTCAAGATACTCAAAATGTCTTCCCTCCCACCAGTTTACATTGTCTCCGCCGCCCGCACGCCTACGGGCATGTTTTTGGGGTAAGTTTTGTATAGTGAGGGGCAACAACCAACACACTCACACCACAACAGCTCGCTTTCGAGTCTGAGTGCTGTCCAACTTGGCTCTCACGCGATCAAAGGTATGTAAATGCTGCACGGTTATTCTTGCTTAAATTGCACTGACACAACTATGTAGCTGCTGTTGAACGCGCAGGCGTCAAGCCCGAAGATGTGCAGGAAGTCTTTGTAGGCAATGTCCTCTCAGCAAAGTACGCGTATCCTCCCAATGTCTTTAGAAACTCTGTTCACATATCATGACAGCCTCGGCCAGAATCCAGCCCGCCAGTGTGCCATTGGGGCTGGTCTCCCCGAGTCCACCATCGCCACCACCATCAACAAGGTCTGCGCATCCTCGATCAAGGCTCTCATCATTGGCGCCCAAACCATCATAACCGGAAATGCGGATATCGTTGTGGCTGCAGGCACCGAGAGCATGTCGAACACCCCTCACTACCTACCCAACTTGAGGACCGGCGCCAAGTTTGGAGATCAGTCTCTTGTTGATGGTTTGCTGAAGGATGGCCTAACAGACGCATACAAGAAGGAGCACATGGGTCTGCAAGGTGAGGAGTGCGCAGACGACCATGGCTTCAACCGCGAGGATCAGGACGAGTACTGCATTCGTTCGTACAAGAAGGCTATTGCGGCACAGGAGGCCGGCTATTTCAAGGAGGAGATTGTCCCCATTGAGGTTCCAGTAGGGCGCGGCAAGCCTCCTGTCACTGTTGACCGCGATGACGAGCCAAAGAATGTATGTCACTGACTCTGTTCCCATGTTCAGTAATCTTCTTACTTACTAATCCACTCCAGTTCAACGAGTCCAAGACACGCACGCTGCGCCCCTCGTTCAAACCCAAGGACGGAACGGTCACCGCTGCCAACGCCTCACCGCTCTCTGACGGTGCTGCTGCTCTTGTCCTCGCTTCCGAAGCCGCTGTCAAAGCCCACAACCTGAAGCCCATTGCCAAAATCCTTGGCTGGGGTGACGCGGAGCAAAACCCATCCAAGTTCACCACTGCGCCTGCGCTCGCCATGCCGAAGGCGCTCAAGCATGCCAAAGTCGAGTTGTCTGCTGTTGATGCTTTCGAGATCAATGAGGCCTTCAGTGTGGTCGCGCTATCGAATATGAAGATCTTAGGCATCAGCGAAGACAAGGTCAACCTCCACGGTGGTGCCGTTGCGCTCGGTCACGCATTGGGTGCTTCGGGAGCTAGAATCACGACCACACTTCTTGGTGTATTGAAGCAGAAAAATGGCAAGATTGGCTGCGCTGGTATTTGCAACGGTGGAGGTGGTGCTTCCGCCATTGTTGTCGAGTCGCTGCAGTAGATTCAAAAGCGTTCAAGCAAACTGACGCATAATGATAGATAATGCATGATGATTTTTGACCAACATGCATTTCGCGCTGTCCACCGCTACTCACAAGTATTCATTCGAAAACTTTACTGGCTCCTATATATAATTTGCATTTCGTACAATCCACCGGCAAGGACAAATGTACCCGCTCATGTACTTTACTGGGAACCATCCAGAATATGAGCGAAACATGTCAGGCACAAACAAATGCGTTGGTCAAGTAGTGGTTTCATGCTGGTGGAATTGGGCTCGCTTCGCAAGCGCCAACTCAGTTATTGGCCAGCATTTAACCTCCTCCATCATAACTTCAAGCGCTCCTTGTTTCAACTATGCCACAGCGAATCACAACCTGAGGTGTCTAGAATACCTGGGCCAGGTAAGGTAATGCAACAACGGGCCGTCCAGCCTCGACCACGTAGAACCCAGGATGTGCCTGTATCCACGCACTCGTGCCTGTTTCAAGCGCCGTGGTTCCTAGTTCGGCGGCCTACCCTTTCTATTTCTCTTGAAACATTGCATGCCTGGTCAAACATTCGACCAGCCTTGCTCGGCGGTTTGCAGCCTTGCTCCACGCTTATCAGTGGCTCCTGCTAAATGCCTTTGATAACGCTAGGTGGAAGCGAACTTGGATCGTGTTCTAGCGTAGATCAAATCTCCTCCCCATTGAAACGAAGCATGATGGGAGATGTCAACTGCCCGCCAGTCGTGTCGGTCTCGGCGAGACTCTCAATGACGTTTTTATGGGTGCTAGAGCAGGGTGTTGCGACACACACTCACTTTGTAGTCTATATAGGAGGCCGTCCCAGATGGACCGTATGATACCTGAGTACAGTACTATCCAGTACATCGTCTTCCTTTCTATTTTTACATTTTTTTTCTTCTTCATACGTCTAGTACGTAGCCATTCATTGATTCTCTTCTTGAGAGTGCGTCTCGAAGATGCATTTTACCACCCTCTTTTCGGCTGCGGCCTTTTTCGAATTAAGCAGGGCGGGCTACGTTCTAAAGGATGACTACATGACCGACTTCTATGGTGGATTTAACTTCTTCACTGACAAAGATCCCACAGACGGTACGGCGAATCATTTCAGAAGATAAGGCATATTGCTAACGACAACACAGGCTTCGTGAAGTACGTAGATCAAGCTACAGCAACGCAAACGAAACTCATCAACACCACGTCAACCAAAACGGCGCAATGGGGTGTAGACTTCCAAAACAAGACTCCCAATGGAAGACCTAGCATCCGATTAGAAAGCAAGAAGCTGTATGACAATGGATTGTTCGTTCTGGATGTTCAGCATATGCCCTTCGGCTGTGGCACTTGGCCAGCGTAAGCCTTGTTCTATTCCTTTGGAGACTTACGCAGCTGACACCTTTGTAAAGATTCTGGACGTTTGGTGCCAACTGGCCCAATCAAGGTGAAATCGACATCCTCGAAGGTGTTAACGAGAATACAAACAATGGCGTAACTCTTCATACCGGCCCGGGCTGCAAGATTGGTTCAGATGTTTCTCAATTCTCCGGATCAGTCACCACGCCAAACTGCGACGTTGCTGCTGTAGACCAAGAAAAGAATGTCGGATGCTCGATCAAAACAAAATCCCCGCAAAGCTATGGCGCCGGTCTCAACCAAATTGGCGGAGGTGTATATGCGACTGAATGGACCGCAGAGGCTATCAGCGTCTGGTTCTTCCCACGCGGTTCTGTCCCCGCAGACGTACTCGGTGCTGCTCCAGACCCTAGTGGTTGGGGTTTGCCAGTCGCGAGATTCTCTGGTGGCTGCGATATTCCCACGATGTTCAAGCAGCATAAGATTGTATTTGACACGACGTTCTGTGGCCAGTGGGCTGGCAGCACCACATATTGGGATGGCGGGTCTTGCGCTAAGAAGGCGCCGACGTGCAACGAGTATGTTAGGGATAACCCGCAGGCATTTGCAGATGCGTACTGGACAATCAACTCATTGAAGGTATATCAGAGTAACGGACAGCCAACTGTTCCGGGAATTTCCAAGCCTCCAGGCCAGAGCACGAAGGTCTCGGTGCCTGTTCCTATTCCTACCGGCAAGAGCACGTTGATCTCGGTCCCAATTCCTGTTCCTGTTCCTACTGGCAAGAGCACATTGATCCCAGTCCCAGTTCCCGTTCCCACCAGCAAGGGCGGCAAGTCGACTGGCAAACCAAAGCATTCTTCTGGACCTGTTCTACCTACCTCTGTGCCGGGAGCCGTTCCGCCGATCCCTACGAGCAAAGCCGTTCCAGGAGTACCTTCAAAGGTGCCAACAGTCCCGGGTGCACCGCTGCCTACCGGCAAGCCTCCTGTCACCCCAACACAAGTAGGAGTGGCCCCTACAAGGATAGCGAAACCTGTTGAAAGTCCAGAAGCAGCTCCGGGTAGCCCAGGAGGAATGGCCGACTTTCAGTGGCCACTGGATGGACCAGGGCAACCCAATGGTGAGATTGCTCTTGGTGTTCCATCACCTATCCAAAAACTCGTGGAACAATCTAGTGTTTCTGCGACATTTGAAGCACCTGCCCCTACGCCAGCAGATGCCGATCTCGAACCTCGAGCCCTGCATATTATCCCCGGCGCCGCCAATATCATCGGAGCTGCTCAGTCAAATTACCATACAGCATATCCTGTAACCCCTCCTGCTGCAAATGCAACACCAAAATTTGGACCAAAGAAGCCCCTAATAGCAAGACATGGTCGATTGCATAGGCACAGGGGAAACAAGTAGACTATTGGTCTAATGATGGTGGTGTGATGGCGATTTTAGTTTCGAATACCCTGATTCTACATGTGTATACTTCTTCCTACACTCGTTATACAATACATTGCTGCTACTCCGTAAAGTAGTATTTCACAGCTCGACGTGCACCAGACTGATATGCGTGATGCATGGTTCCATCTACTTTAACAATGTGAAACCCTTACACTGAAATCAGAGCTGACAGATAGAGGAAAAATCATCTCTCTGTCCTCGAACCGCGCTGTTGCCGCCGGGGCTGAAGCTGAGAGTAAGAGCAAAAAAATGTGGACACTGTGGGAATTGAACCCACGACCTTTCACAAACTCGCGTTTGATAGTGCGAAGCGAACTAATGAGCTGTTAGGTAAATTTTAATGGGGCAGGGAGGTGAAAATCTTACAATCATACCCCTAGACCAAGTGCCCGATGGATGTTTATGTAATCGATGGCCGATCGGGAAATTTGTGGTGTTAGATAGTCTTGACAGTATCATTAGGTAGTTCACAGTATAAAAATGTGTCACACAGGCGAAAGAATGGAGGGAAACTTGGTGGAGAGAAAGGAGACGAAGATTCTTGACGAGGCGGGGTAGTTGTGGTCTGTCCCTTGCGATTGACCGAGTTAATCCAAGAAGCGAATTATTCCCCAAGCTTGAAGTTCTAGCTGATATACCTCAATCAGAATATTCTCATATATATAATCTAGGGAACATCAAAACTGGTTAGAGTTCGTCTACGGATTCTGCATATTTTGTAGCATATCGAAAATTGTCCCCACCAGGCCTCTGCCGCTGGAAAACAACATATTGTGCATCATATAATAGCCAAGCTTTTGATGGATAGACTTGTGTATCTGTCTGATTGGGAAAGCAGAAGTAAAACTTGAACGCGTTATGGCAACTTTAATCGCTATTAATCATCTCCTTCGCGCTAATCATGACATGAGTTCCCAACAAACTACTATACCCACTTATTGTAGGCAGTAACATTCAAGTTTATTTGTCTTCAATACGTATAGCCAGCGAGACGATGTTTCCAGCTTTGTTCTCCGGAATGCGGTGGTCATGAGCAGCTATAGGTATTGCGACCCGAGCAAGATTTTTCGGCAGCGCAAGGGGAGCACTTTTCCACCAAGGTACGGCACCCCTTCCGATACAAACAAGTTCGGGGCACGAGCAATGCCTTACATTCCTCCCTGATAGTTGATTAGCATCAGCGATCATGAACCTGATCAACGCTGTAGCAAACTGATGGCCGCCTCATTTTCTCGGCCGTCCTATCCGAATATACTGCAACTGTTCTTCAATCTTGCCTGTCTTTTTCAGACTCTCGTACAGAGCCCAAGCTACTAGTGTCTTTGCATCGCTTGCACCTTCCTTCCACAACACCTCATAATCGCAAAGTCGTACAACACTCAATTTGTCTTGCGCTTGTCCGCCCATCAATTTGGCCTTTAGATCCTCAACCTCCCTCCTGTCTAGATCCTTCTCCAAAAGTAATAACGGAACAGTATCATCCAGATTTGCTGAACTGAGATATATGGCTTTATGTAAATCCTCTTTTATTGCTTCTTTGTTGTTGTCATCAAGCGCAAGCGCCGTCATATTCATCAACTCGTCTCCTCGCACCTTAAGACTCGTTTCTTCGTAAATCTTCTTCATTATTGCTCCGATCACGTTGCCTGACTTAACATCCAACTTTCCTGCGGGAATTTCCAGGGAAGCTGAACTGCGAGAACCAATCTGTGACTTTTTCATGAGAATAACATATCGCTCGTTCCTGGAATCCTTTGGCCGCAGTATTATTAGGACGGCTACGTTTTCTCCGCGCGAAAAGACATCTCTGCCCAAATGTACTTTAATCCTTTTTAAATATGCCTCGATTTTCATGAATCTTATATTTCCGTTTGCAAAAACAGTGGCATCGCGAATATTGACGCCCTTGAATCGCCATGGATCCTTGTCAATCGCGTGCCCAGCATTTCCTAGCTTAGCCAAAGTCTTCTTTAGTGAATCCAACGGGTTTTTTAATGCTGGAAAGGCCATGAGTCAATTTTCATTGATAGCGATTCCATCTCCGATTGTAACTTGTATTGCAGGCTTCGAGGCTGACGGCGCGAATGTGAAAATTGTTCTTTTTGACCGACCGAAACAACACAAGACCGAAGAAACGAGGCCTAAAGCGAGGAAATGGCGATAGATTTTTGCTTTGTTAGTCGTGCCGAAGGTGCTTTATATAGAATGTCAGTTTCTGGGTCGCGATCAGAAGGTAGTTCAGCTCGTTGCTGATGAGAAACCCGGGCGCAGATGCTCAAGGCGCTTGGGTTGTCTCATGGGTCGGAAACACGGCCTCGGCTGAACCAGCCAAACACAGCATCTTTGACTTCGAAAAACAGGGTACTTTCCTGCTCTTGCACACTAGCAACATTTTGACGATTTACAGGAGTTTACACATCTTGATTGGCCCTGAGTTCTATGGGTCTTCTCGCCAGGCTAGGTTTCGTGCACACATTATGATACTGCGAGGCCGAGGGCGAATGGTACAAGGATCGCTCCACGGCTTTGTCATTTGGGGACGTCTTCACCGTCTGTAAGTAGCCGCAGGCATATCGAGAATCGTGTGATGATCCCGTTTCTCTCTCATTCTCATTGCTGATTCGACCCAACTTTTTGATTTGATGAGGTTGTCAAAGCAGATGAGTTGGACTGCAGAGGATAAGGAGAGGATCTGTAAGAAGAAATAGAAAGGCGAGGTTTATATGATAGATTCTAGGATTCTCCTACACAAGGCTTCGATGTCTTCAGACGGCATTACAAAATCTCACGTGGCGTGGGAGCTTCCTCTTTCCAGCCTCGTTGTTGCTGGTCCCGAAATTCTCCCGCGCACGGGCCATGTCTGCCTAGCTAAGCGAACATGTGATCTTGCGCACGCGCCTCCACCCTCTGCATATATAAACCCTCTGTCCCTCCTCCTTTGAAAATCATACTTGTACGCACTTTCCCACCCACCCCCTACATTTTGTGCAGTTCGCTAACAATTGACAGACCTTCTTGCGATCTCCGAGCTCAAAGATTCGGTTGATCTAATAGTCTCGTCTCCATTGCACAGCGGGGTACAGGATTATTATGAATCTCCTTCGGGGGCTTCAGCGGGGCAATTTTTGCTGGTCTGCACGAACGTGCTTTTACCTTTTTCATCGATTCCATCTGCCTTGCGCAATGGATTGAGGAAGAAGAGGGACCCTAGATCATGGTGTCTCAGGTTGTTGGCGGTAGAGTGTTCTCGAAGGAGAAATGGACAGTCTTGTACGCTGCCAATACCAAAGTGCCTGTGAAGGTGGGTTGACCATCAAACATTGCTTGACCTCGGAGTGAGTGAGTCTGCAATGCGTTGTGTTCCCATGAAGCGACAGCCATCGACAGGTATCGTCGTTTTGACGCGATTTGCGCTCTCAAAAAAGCTACGCGTCAGGACATGACGATGCTTCCTCATGAGATGCGCAGTACATGTGCTGGGTTGTTTCTGCCCTGCCTGATCTCTTCATACCTGTCAGACGGAAGTTGCAGCTCTGCGGTCGTTCGCAAGCTGCACATTCTCTGCTGTACATTCTCTGCCTACGCCGATCCAGCACCCAATATTCCGTTTGACGTTCAAACACCAAGACAGCTCTTGACCTTCAGTTCTCTGCTCAAGTCTTCCTCAATCTTTTAATGGCCTGCACAATAATCATGCGTCGTGCGATGCAAATATCGGTGTCTTTGCTTTGTATCCTCGCATCCGTAGCTCTCAACAGCCAACGCGTCATCCACGCGTTCACTAATGCTGCATTAAAAATGACAGCTTCCATCATTTCCAGAATACTCTAGTATCACAAATGCGCGAGTATGTCTTCAACAGAATCAATCTAGGGCTGATGCTTCCCACATCTCAGATTTACAGCTTATCTTGTTCTAATAGGCGCAAACGCCAGAGTTCAATACACCGAGCATACTCTATCGCATTGCCAATGAAAACAGGAAATTTCGCACAGCCAACACGATCTTAATTGTACAACCTCCGTCGGGTCGTCGGCAGAGAGGCTTGACGCCTAGTTTGCTTCTTCGTTGTAGCAACATCAAGGAACAGCCATTGAAACCCGGGACGAGCAATTATAAGCAAGCTCTCTATTTCCCCTACGTAGACCTGTTTTTATCGAAATCCACATCAGGCAGCACGCCCGGCTACAAATGCGATGATCTTGGTTTTGGGTCTTGTGGTTCTCGTGACATCGGTTGGAAGCCGTGTCCGCTGCTGCATCCCGCCTGGTCAATCAGTATTACCTCTAGATACTAAACCAGGCCTAACGTTAGAACGAAGATTAACTAGGACCGAGAGCAGACTTCTGACCTCAATGGGAGCACGACCTCATCTCAAAAATGTACATTACTACTTTATACCGCTTGCGTGGCGTTTGTTCAACCGCACCTGTGCTCAATGCCGGTGCAAGATCTGCGAAATATATAACTTCGAAACAGGGGGGGTGGGGACGCCTAGCTCGACTGGTTAGTCAATGGAAAGAGCAACACCGGGGCTCAGATCATCAACAAGCATTCAATGAGAAGGGGGGAGCGATTGACGACGGCTTTCGGGAGATCAATCCCAGGTGCCCGAGGAAATATGCCAAAAAGTTGTATATAAAATCCCTCTATAATATCTCCAAAACTCTCATCATCAGCATAACACTCTCTTCTTCACATTGACACTCATTCACTTTCTTACCAACCCAACTACTACAATCGCTTAGCTTCTCTACTTCTCTTCCCAATCTACCTTTCCAAAATTCAACATGCAGTTCTTCATCATCGCCCTCCTTTCCCTCGCCGCCATGGCCGTGACCAAACCCACCGCTGGTAAATATGTCAAGGCTCGCTCTATCAAACCCCTTGGACTCCGCTACGTCTCCGATGCAGCTTAAACATGCGGAGACCAGAAAGTTTTGTCTTGCTGCACCCAGACCAAAGAGGTCGATGCCGATAAATCTATTCTCGGTAACGCTCTGAGTGATGATATTATGCACCTCAATTGCGCCGCTATTCAGTCCCAATTTTGTGAGTGCTCTGGAGGTGGACGAAAGAGCGGGATCTTCCAGTCTCGGGCAAGTTGAGGCTGACGACAGGATAGTGAATACCGGCGATGCCACTGCGAATGAGGTCTGCGGAGATAAGAGTGAACCCAAGTGCTGTGAGGGAAATGCATACAAGGTATCTCTCTTTCTAATGCTCCCAGTGTGCACCTTCGAGCGCGCACGCACTAATCCTTGCACAGCGTGAGATCAGCGACCACGCCATCTGCAACTAGGCACGAGACAAAATCAATCTCCCTGATCAGCGTCGTCAACCATCAACTCCTCAACTTCGCACACATCTATCCCCACCAGATATGTCCATATTCTCCCTTCATTGCGCTAGCCGACGAATGTCTGGAGTTCGAACTGCATCTGGCAACATCAAGCTAGCCCACGATCATTTCATTCTAATTTTCACTTCTTTGTTGTATCTAATGGATTGTAATAAAAGGCATCGAGTTAGTGGACACTGAAGGCACTCGGGATTGTATAGGATCAATGGACGTTCCTTTATGAAGATTTTGGGCCGCATGAGTACGTTTACAGTCTTTACAAGCATACTAGTAGTCCATCAAGGCCCCAACCATCCTTCTCTGATATTTTTCAATGACTTCTTGACACCTCACTACAACGCCGGCAGCTAACACTCTCACTCTCTCATCCTCTTCACTTCCCGTACCCAGCCCCTGGAACACCATCTGTACCCAAGCCTGCGTCTCCATCAACTCCTTGCCCTGTTCCGTCGCCAAGCGCTCTTTATTCTCATTTGTTTCGAGAAGCATCAAGAATCCAAATAATACCGCACCCAGGACATTCTTATCTTTACTTGCAAGTCCCCGAACGGAGAGGAGAAGGTCCCAGTACTCGCGTGTCATCTGCGGTAAGGCTAGTGTGTTAGGGCCTGAAGCATTCAGCAGAATGGAGAGAGTCTGCAAGAAAGGTGGAAGGAGGTGGGTGGAACTGTATATCGAGTCACTGCTCGCACGTATTTGTAACCACCAGCGCCCAGTAAGCGGGAAGAAAAAGTTATCCGCAACGATTTGTGCTAGAGCATTTGGTATTGGCTTCTGCCGCTTCTTTTCTACTTCCATGCGTGAAGAAAATTTGCGGACCTTAAGAATGTTGGGACCGCTGAGTTGGTCGGCGGCTTGGCTGGCAATCGGAGAGAGCATTTCTCGCGCCATACTGCTTGAGATTCTTGCCATTGAGTTTGTGCTTTTGTTCTCCGCATAGATTTCGTGTAGGTGAGGCGGTAGTTGTTTACTGGGGAAGGATGATTCTGCTGGTATGAGGCCCTCGGTTGCAGAATCTTTGACGCCAGCCAATTCGCGCGCTCCAAGGCCAAGCGTAGTAAGCATGGCAATGCGCTGTGTAAGACTATAGTCGCCAGAGAAGAAGGATCGTGCAAACCATTGCGCCATTTGTGCTGGTCTTGCGAGCAATGCAGCTATCAAGGCTTGTTGTTTTTGTTCTGCAAACCGCTCGAGCTCCAGGTTATCTTGTAGGCCTGTGAGAATGGCTGCTAGGTCTTCAAGATGATCGGTCACTTCAGTACCAAAATTAGCTTTACGCCGAATGAGAGATGCAGCGGTTGACAGAGCCAATTCATGCCGATCATAGTTCTCTTGATCGCGTAGCCCTGCGATGAGATCTCGAATGTACACAGGTGCAGTGGGTTTATTGCGGTTGATAGTCTCTGGGTCATCACCATCATCTTCAGGATCAGAGTCTGGCTTCTCATACGTTATGAGATCATCGTCTTCATCTTCTGATTCAGACAAAACCTCAATGACGCGTGGGCCTATCATCTCGGTTATCGCGGGTACTTTTGAAGGCTTTAGTGCAGGCCTGGGCTTCTGCTTAACCGTTTCAACCAGTTTACTGCTCTTGTCTTTACCTCTGAGGTCCTCAATGTCCCCAGTTCTATCTTCAAGCTCCGTGAGACGTTGATAAAACTTCGCTTCAACAGCTTCAGCATCCTCTAGGTCAAACTTAAGTTGGAGGTCTGGCTTGTCAACCATCTTTGAAACTGCAACACCGACTGCGATACCAAGGAAACGCGCTCGTGCTGACGGTGCGCTGAGCCGATTTGACATGCCGTTGATGTGGTAGGTCGATTTGGCCATCATATTAAGGAACATGGGTTGCAAACGATGGACATACCCACTGCATAGTGCAAGGTTTTGGGCAAGAACTAGCAGATGTGAGATGCGCTGTCCTTAATACAAGAGCGCGAAAATGCATACCTTCCTGTTTCAGGATGGGCGTATGTCTGATATACATGGAATCACCAAAGAGTTTGATGCAGTTCTCCAGGAGTGAGTGCAGATTGTCTGTAACTTGTCAGCAAAGCTCAATCCAAAGCCAGTTTGTGCCAACCTGGATCTGTGGCTAGCGCAGCTATGACACTTCGACGAGCGGCGAGTGAATCATCCAGCGAAGGTATGGTCGACCGCATTAGCGATGAAACAAAATGTTCCTTGTGCAAATCATTGCCTTTGATGATTGCATAGAATAATGCAGCTACACTAGATATCAGACTCGAGGATTCGATACGTGCATCATCCTTGCTGACAATGTCCGTCGATAAGTACTGCGTGATAGCCCAATGTGTCATTGCATCAAGATACTTTCGCTGTTCGAAGCTTTTCATTTTGTTCAAGAGGTCTGTGAAAGCCTCTACCCCGCGACTGTCGAGGAGATTTGGAAGAAAAGAGCTGACAATACGATCTTATCCGTCAGCAAGCATTATTTGTGATCAGTCTGTCGACTTACCGGTATAACCTAATCCTAGAGCCTTTGAGTATAGTTCAGCAACAGCCATACAATACTCTTCGTTTTCCTTGTTGCTCCTCATCATGGTACCGATATTGCGCCCCAGCCATGCTGCAAACCCACTGCCGTCGGCGACCCAACTAGGGGTTCTCGAAGGCTGGTTTCTTTTGAGGACGTCCTCGGCTTCAGCTGCTAAAGCAAGTAACCGTCCTGAAGCTGCTTGCGCGAGATACTCTCTCCATATCAGCTTCTTCTGCGCGGAGTTTTTACCATGCGTTAGAATATCTTGTAGTATCAACATCGATATCTGATTGCCATATAATATTCGTTCAAGCACATCTAGTATATCTTCGATGTGTTCAAATGTGTTTCGCGCATCTCCTGGTGCCCTCTTTTTCTGGCCATCCGCAAGTAGTGAACGAAGCCTGGTAACAATGTGTCCTATCCCAGTCGGGTTTCGAAGAACTTGTGCAATGAGAGTTGTTTGAGACGAGCCCTTCAGTACCCTCCAGTAGTTTGGGACTGTGTCATTGACGATTATATGCACTATGCTAGCGTTCAGCGGATCCGGTAGCACGAGGCTGACCGTATGAGCGGTCAGGTATTTGAGAACTTTATGGACCGTAACTGCGCTTGGTTCGTTCTTCAGGGCTTTCAAAACGGATTCTCTAGAATCGACTTCAACCGCATCCTGGATTTCTAGACTCTGAACTTCTTGTATGAGAGGCTTTCTCTCTTTCGTCTGTTTAGTGGAAACTGCAACCAGGAAGTCGGCCATTGTTTTAGGATAACTTTTTGGGTCTGCGAGAGACGCTATATCAATCAGCTCCGCTTTACCCAAAGTTAAATCTGTTGTCACGACTCTAAAAGTCACATACCTATGAGTGTGAAGTCTTGGGGGCTGACTGGAACAACAACCCCATTATGCGCACCTTTTGATACTATACCTCTACCTGAGCACACCCACTACTGATGCCAGAATCTGCTTTAGTTGCTGGGAAATTGTTGCGTAGATGTTCGATCCAACACCCCGATCGGCAATACTTACCCTATCCATATTCTAGCCTTAGCGTCTTGGCAGAGGCATCAACGCTGTGATGCCTACAACTTTCGTTTGCTTAAACTCGACTACTTCCCACCTCACTTCTTGAAATAACTTCGAAGATGGCAGTCAGTGGAGAAAACGTTGGTGGTGGTGGTGGTGCTGCCGCGGGGCACCCACGAGCTCGATGGTGAGTATATTCTACGGATATGTCAGAGCTGGGACATTCGAGTAACATCCAGAAACAGGCAGTACCTTGATAAGTTCCTAACCCGGACAGGCCCATTTACCGACGATGAAATGTTCATGGCTGGCGATCAGGTTATCAACTACTTGGATGGCCTCAAAGTTCTGTACGTCTACCGCAAACACGAAGATGCGATGCCTAAAGCTAACGAGGTGTAGAGTCATGTGAGTGTACCATTTGCCTGTTATTGATAAAAATGTCCCAATATGGTACACAGGATTGAGAACTGATATGGTCTCATAGTGGAGCCGGCGGACTCGGCTGTGAGATCCTGAAAAACCTCGCGCTCTCCGGATTCAAGGACATCCACGTAATCGACATGGACACCATAGACGTTAGTAACTTAAACCGACAATTCCTTTTCCGAGCAGCAGATGTAGGAAAGTTCAAGGCAGAAACGGCCGCTGCCTTCGTTGAGAAGCGTGTGAAGGGCGTTAAGATAACTCCGTACTGCGGCAAAATCCAGGATAAGGATGAAGCGTACTATATGCAGTTTGCCTTGATCGTGTGTGGTTTAGATAGTGTCGAAGCTAGGAGGTGGATTAACGCAACACTAGTGGGCATGGTGGATGAAAATAATCCAGACAGTATGAAGCCGCTGATTGATGGCGGAACAGAAGGGTTTAAAGGACAGGCAAGAGTCATCTTTCCAACGATGACCTCTTGCATAGAGTGCCAACTCGACATGCACGCTCCACGTGCTGCAGTCCCTCTCTGCACACTCGCCACCATCCCGCGTCAACCGCAGCACTGCATCGAATGGGCGCACATCATCGCCTGGGATGAGGAGCGCAAGGACGATACGCTTGACACCGACGACCCAGAACATATCACCTGGCTGTATCAAAAAGCACTAACCCGTGCGAAGGAGTTCAACATCGAAGGCGTCACCTATTCGATGACTCAAGGCGTTGTAAAGAATATCATTCCAGCTATTGCAAGTACGAATGCGATTGTGGCAGCGAGTTGCTGTAACGAGGCGTTCAAGGTGGCGACAAATGTTAATCCGTTCCTTGGTTTTCCTGAAACAGATAATTACATGATGTACACTGGCGATGATAGTGTTTACACGTATACTTTTGAACATCAGAAGAAGGACGATTGCCCTGTCTGCGGCGCTGGGAACATTGCCCGACCGCTTCAAGTCAACCCCAACATCACACTCCAAGAGTTCATCGAGGGGCTCGCGGAGAGACCTGAAGCGTACGTACTACATATATATCTTTTGAGGGATCTGGTAGACATAAGATATTAACTTTCAACAGCCAACTCAAGAAGCCGTCAATCCGCACGGGCGAAAAGTCGTTGTACATGCAGCTTGCGGGTTTAGAAGAGCAGACGCGCCCAAATCTGGAGAAGAAGATGAGCGATTTGGTCGAAGAGGGAGAAGAGTTACTGATTACAGACAAGAGCTTCCCGACGCAGTTCAAGTATAAGGTCGTTTGGTCGAAGTGAATGGGTTGAGCAGGTCAGATGGAAGGCATCAGCTTCCTGACATAGCAGCATGCCATATACATGCAGCCTTCTCGTTGCCAGATATCTGTCTTGATCAATGTTACACAAAGACCATGCATGATAGACCTGTTAAAATGGATAAGAATCACGCTCATTCGAGTCTCCCCTCCAATGATCAAAAACAGGGTGCTATGATAGTAAAGTACAAGTGCCATATACATAGTTTACACTTTTGCCCTTCTACTATACAGCGATTGGTTTCTTCTTCCCCTCTTGAACCACCTCAGACCCCTCTGTGTCAAGGATTTCCTGCCCAAAGGCCTCGGCATCTCCATCTGGCACCCTCCTGATTTTCAAGTGTGCCTCTGCGCCAAACATGCCAACAACGCCAATCTCCTTCTCCAAGGGCCCCCAGATCTTCACCGGTTGGCTTTCCCCCTTGAACAATTCCCTCCCGGCATGTATCAGCTCATTCGCTGCAAAGCTGCCTTGTCCATACTTGGGCTCGTACGGCACGCGATCCCATTCCTTTCTTTGCAACCTCAGCAAGTGGTGCACCATACCGTCTGAGAGTGTCGTAGCGGGATTGATGTCCGCAATAGTGGTGCGTTGCGGGGCTGAGCCGGAGGATTTGGTCTTCTCGCGCTTTTTTGGGCCTCCGTCGCTGTTGTTGGGTCCTCCCCGTCGTTGCCCTTGGTTACCGCCACGGTTACCGTCTCGTCCGCGAAGGTTGGGTCCACTCCGCATACTACCCAAGGTCGCGTTGCGGGTCACTCGCAGTTTGGCGGGGGCGCGAATCATTTGGCCATCTGGGGGTGCAGAGCCGCGGGTCGCTGTTGGACTGGCTGCATTTCGAGCTAGTCGAGGATTTGGAGTGGCAGCACCAGTCCGAGTCTTAGCACTTGACGTTGCATCTTCTGGTATGAAACCAGAGTCGTTGGTCTGGATTGACTGAGGGCGAGGGTTGCGTCGTGCCATTTGGCCGCCAGGAAACGACCCTTTGGCTGAGGTGCCGGGAATGACGCGCCGACTTTGAAGAGAGGTGATCTGCTTGAGCGCGGTAGCAGATCGTGATTTGCGGGTATTCGGGGCTGCCCAAGCATTAGAACAGACTGAAGAACAGCCATTGAGGCTTACAGAACGTACCAGGAGCAGTTGGAGATGGGTTGCTGGGTTTCTCTTCGAGTCTCCTTGCCGAGCTATGGAGGGTCCTTGACAAGCATTTTGGTGCAGCTGCGACATCTACTGTGAGAGATCGCCGCAGCGCGCCCATTGAAGGGCATATGTGTCGCTGAGCCATGTTGGAATGGATGGGAGGGCTCTCGATGCTGTCACCAACTTTTCGAGATCGTGATGTCTTGGCAGACAGGGGTGTGGCGGAGCTCATCTGCACGTGCACAACACTTCACTCTACTGAGTGGAGTTCCCTTCTGTTTACCTTCTATTTATATACACTAGACCATAACATATATTCCCGTACACTACTAGATAACAACTCTACCTTATCTTATTACATCCACATACAATCCGCACACTTTCCAGCTCGGAATCCACTCAACGAACGTCTTTCACTACCTGTAGGACACCAGACCAGTCACTCCGTTCATCTCGGTTGATTCACGCTTGTCATACTGTCTTCAAGCCATTTTATTGCAACCCTTCAGATCAGGTTCAATTCAACCAATATCCCCGACACCCAACAACATACGCGCTGCTCCATTGTTCACGCTCATCAGTCGTGCCACTCATTTGCATCCGATCTCAGGAATCCAACTTTCTGCACTGGTCCTTTTGGAAAACGCTGATTTTCAATCTCACTCATCGTCAATACAGCGGCCATGCTCCGACGCGCGCCCACGACCATTACGCTAACCGCCACCGACATCGAGCAGTACGAGAGCAACCGCCAGCGCAGGTTGTGGGAGCAGCAGCAGCAACAACAACAACAACAGCAGCAGGCCGCCTCCTCTCAATCCACCGACAGCTCCGCCAAGGGAAAAGAGCAACCCCTTCCACAGCAGAAGAGCAAAAAGGATCGCATCATGGGTGGAGGCGGAAGGGGTAATTGACCTCTTCTCTTCGGCTCCCAGCGCAGTTACAGTGCTTGATTCGCCTCCATAATCACATCTAATTTTCATGCATGACACCTCCGCGGTGAAAGTTCTGCACTGGCTCAAATCCGACATAGCGCATTGGAGACAGTTGAGCGTCGTGCAATGAATAACTGTCTTAGTGACTCTTCTCTTCTCCATCTGTGTAACATTTGTTTGTATGTCTGTGGGACTATCAGGGCGTTCTCGGACACGATACCCCCGGTCGTGATCACGATCATCGCACTTGGTAAGTCGCACAATTCATGCTATGCTCCGCGCGGCAACTAACTTTTGCCAGGCCCCGCCTCTTGGATAGGTATGAGTGCTTGCCTTGGAAACCCAGTATCTTGGGCAATATTGGATCGCATGGGCCTTTGTAGCTCATAGCCTCTATAGGACTCATATGTACGCGCCAAAACGCTATGGGGATGCCAACATCATGCCAGTACTAATATCCTCACAGGTCAAAGGTTTCGAATGGAGTATTTGATGCGTTGTGACGAAATGGAGACGCTGTTACAAGCGATATATTGTCGTTCCTTGCTTGCCCAGTCTGTTCTTGTGATGTTATGCGAAGGCAGGTACAGTGGAATGTGAATGGCGTAACGCGTCAATCCCACCAACGCGAGGAATGCATAGATTCTATCAACGTTATGAACCTCCCCTAAACCCTTGTCGCTTCTGTCTCAACCAGCTCCGCTTCCTCTTGTTAGCGTGAGCAACATGTCTCCGCCTACAGCAGCTTGCAAGCTGCTCGTTCTCTCTCTCCCATTCGTTCTCTGCTTGCCCCAGGTACTACCACCCTACTTACTTTTGAATGCAACTGAGACTGTCTCATCGCCCACCGGTGTACCGGAGCCAGCACCTATCCTGGAACCCGAAATTGAAAACGGAACAACCCCAAACGTGACAACCTTTCCAGCGTTGCCAATCCCCATCGAACCTGGAATTGGCGATAATATCATACCAGATATCTTCATCGACCCTCTTATCCCTCTTGACCCCATTCCTTTCCCTCTTCCGACGGTGACTACACCTCTTGACCCGATTCTGAGTGATCCCATTCCCGTGGAGCCTGTGACTCCACCCATCAATCCGCCTGTGGAGATCAACACCATCATTCCGGTTCTGCAGCCGCTTTTGGACATCATTAGCGATGTGTTGAACAATCTGCTCAAAGATGAACCACTTGTGCGCCCGCTCGATTCTGCCGCAGACACAGATGTACCATTCAACAGAAGAGACGCGGCCAGGGCAGACCTTCCCTTGGATACCGTATCTCTTCTAACAACTCTGAAGGGCCTGATCTCAACCGCAATCACTATCCTCGCCAGCGGAAGCGTACCTATCGCCGGGGTTACTATTAATAGTGGGATCGCTATTGCAGATCTAATTAGTGTGCTAGAGGCCGCACAAACGATCATTGATACCGTCGATATTCCTCCAACAGAGCCGGTAGGATCGGTACGTAGTAGATCACTCAATAAACGTCAATGGTGGGGTCTTGGAAATAGCTGGAATCCCGTGAAACCTGCCACTCCTCCTCTTAATCCATGGGGTTTCCTTAGTGGTTGGGGCACTCCCAAGCCTGTCACAAAACCAGTCGAGCCAGTTGCAGATACAAAAGAATCAACAGAGGGCGAAGGTTTGACTGTGCCGCCACTCGACACTGCGTCATCGTTGGACTTGTTGAAACAGTTGATCGACCTCTCTGTTACGCTCATTAATCTAAGTGTCCCTCCGGCCCCTCTCGCAAAACGGGATGAGCAAGGTTGGCCTGATGTCGGTGCGGTGCCTCTCGTTGGCGATTTAGTCAAATTGATCAATAGCCTCATCTCAATAACAATCAAGCTCAACGGAGGCCCTTTCAGAGGCATTCTTAGGAAACGCGACAGTTTGCCTGAAATATCTTCGGATGCTATATTCAAATTCTACGCGTCCCTTGCGAGCAACCAAGAGCCGATCGATACCCTAGGTCCCTTCGCAGCTACCCTTAAAGAGTCTTTTGATGCCCTCGATGACACCACCCAAGCAGCTCTTCTCCGAGTGCTTGCGTCTGAGCCCGTACATGTTGAGCTTACCAAGCGTCAGGGACGTGTCGGCGACGGATTTATCAATCAATATATTGAGGAATTCCACTCCCTCTATCCCGTCCTTACTGAACTCGCTCCCGATATTGCTAATGGGCTTGAGGATATGCTCAGCGACCCCTCTCGCCCATTGCCACCAGCGGGATCTCTGGACCTAGACAGGGTGCCTGGCCAGCTCAGTCAATTCGTGCTGGACACGTATGTCTTCTGGGATATTCTCGGAGATACTGTCATTCCTGATCAGGACAAGATCCAAATACTCTTGAAGTTGTTCGACGGTCTCGCAACTGAGAAGCGAATGGCCATAAAAAAACGCGAAGCCATAACACTGGTTCCAGAGGACAGTAATACAGATTCACCAACGTGGGATGAAGATCGAGTGGGTTTTGTCGTTGCTTCATTCTGGGATCTGAATCCAGCTTTGCGTAAGGTTGCTATTGAGTCGGATGCACAGCTCTACGCCCCATGGAATGATGCCTACAGTCATGTAGATGTCGACTTGGAGAGCTTCGTATCTAACTTCGACGACACGGACAAGCAAGGTGCCTGGAAATACATCGAGTTCGTCGAGCTTCTTAACAGTTTGAGTAACGAAGAGCACGCGAGGGTTCAAGAGATTCTACAGTTGTCTCCAGAGTCCTCGTCCAAGAGGAAGCGAAACATTAGGAAAAGACAAGGGACTTTTGGGATTGATGAGGGAGCTGCGCTTGATGACGTGCCTAGTAAGTATTCATTCATGAACTATATGCGAGATTTATACTGACTTGTACCTTCTTTTCTCGCAGAGCTTGGCGCCGAACTAGATGCTGTGCTAGGTGAGGCTGGGTCGCTCGACCCGTTGAACCAGCATGATCAGTTTGAAGGCGATCAGTTTGGAGGTGGAGACCTTTCGACAGAGATTCCCTTCGGCGAAGATATCACAGATCCGTCGTCTAACCTCGTATCGGATCCCCCCATCCTCACAGACTCTGCAAACCAAATGGTGCCAGTACCAGTGCCAGTGCCAGCTACCAATATCGTAGGGAGCTCAGAAGACGGTCTCCAGGAAGTGCCAGCAGTGAACGGTTTCAGTGGAACCGTGCCTGCTAGCGATTTTAATGGATTCGTTCAAGAAGCCCCCGTCTCGATTGACATTTCTTCACTCGACGAGGAGGCAATTAGTGCCATCAGCGATATCAGCCTTGAATTTTTACCCGAGTTCGATCTTCCTAATATAGACGGCTGGATTCAGTACGGTCCAGATTACATCAAAGCTGTCTTGGAAAGTGACCCTGAAGGCGGGGCCAATACCGATACGAGTGATGATGCTGTCGTATTTGAGGTAAGACCAGCTGAATAACGATTTGCTGACGCCATTACGCTGACACGCACAGACATGAAACAAGTTATAGCAGAAGAAAATTGAAGATTGATAATAGCAATCATAAGAGGATAGTACAAGTTGTTTTATCATCGCAGTTTGCCAAATGGAGAATGAGTGGCGAGATGGATGCTCTGGAGCGGTAGATTGATTTACCCTGATGGAGTAGTATTTCTTATATAGCAGCCCGCGGTTCTAAAGTGTTGACGCCGATATTCACTTCAATTATGAACCAAATGTACCGTTCCAATTCTTCGTGCCCCTCGAAAGTCTATTCTTACCAGGGTATTCAGTTGTCACCTGTGACAACTTCATCGTCGAGCAGTGAGTATGTTGGTCTAGGAACCGACCCTACCCAGCGGAACCTACTTCAATATCCCGTATGACTGGTCGCCCAATGGGTCTAACGGTAAGAACCTTGTCGTCAAACGGGAAAACCTTCCCGTCACTAAATGCCACCGCCAGTCCTGTGTCTTTGTGAACGTTCTACTCACGTGATATTCCAACTTCCGGGGAAGTGGCCCCACAGCGAGGCCCTGCATCCGATGTCACAACGCGACGCGACTTTTAGGCACCCGCGAAATCTGCCGAATTTCTCATGTCAAAATGAAATGAAGTCAGCGCTTGTTGACTCGACATCTCGCGTGGGCATTTCTTTGCGGCATGAGGCTAAAGCAACCGGCTCGTGGTTTCACAAGTCAATGGTGCCGCTTCCCGGGCGTGCTTCCAGAAACGGCAGTCGCCCGTTAGAGCGCCATACCGCTGTTGTCGTGATGGAGCTAGTGGCGTGCCTAAATCTGAGCATTTGAGACGGCCACATTTTCAGAAGCGATGCGGAGGGCGGCATCTTTTCGATGGAACGGCAACTTGCGCGGACCGTTGACGAGATGAGAATACGAGAGAATGCAGCCACACACAAAGTCCTAGTGAGAGGCGTTGGGCTGAGTGCGAACGGCGAGGTTAGGGGATCGCGGGGGCCAGAGAGGACCTCGGTCCCTTCCGACAGTCGCGTGCCGTCGAACGGCGAGCTGTTCGTGTCGTGATAGCCGCAAACAAGTCATTGTTGTTGGCGTGCAGTAGCTACCTTCTAGAACCCTTTAAAGAAGGCATTTGTTAGCATGAAATCCAAAAGCCGAGACTGTGGTGAAATGCTGCTCCTGATGGCAGCTCTTTGGATTGGTGCGTTATGCCGTTCGTCAGTGACATGCGGTTGGAAGCAGCGCCTCCATCGGTGACATGTCTGTAAACTTGCTAGCTGCCGAAGATACGTATGACGGGTAGAGTTCATGCCTGTTGTCCGCGATGCATAAAGCTATCAAAGATCTTGCAAATGCGGCATTGAATTTACTGAATATTGCGGCTTTGTGGCTTACAGTTGACCGCGTACACGCGCATATCACTTATTGAATTTTCAAATTGTGAGATTCAAGCCATACGAAAGCCTTCGAGCGGGGTTGGACACCGAGGATGTTGATTGCTACTCACAACACTTGCTTGTGATGCAAATGGTTGCATGAAAAGCTGCAGGATTTGCTCGTGAAAGCCCTTTTGTGCATCTCACTGCTGGGGGTTAGTGATGCTTTCCACGTACACTGGTTGTTGGGGATATCATGAGACAATTTTGTACTGCGTGGTGGATAACGTGTCATTGTTTGCCGATTAATTGCATGAAAAGCGCTACCTGGACGAAAGGGGTTCTGGCTACTCGCGGGCGCAATGCGCTGTATCTTCACGGAGGACCACGATGATGAGACCGTAATAGATCTTTGTCGGGAAGAGCCTATGAGGTGACTCTGGGGGACACATGTAGTCTCATGTCGGCCGATTGGTAATTAGCAAATAGCCTTAGCAGTTGTAAGAGTTGAGAGTAGGGGTAAAACTTTGACAGGGCTATCATGCTTCGAGCGAAGTAGGCGTCCTTTCTCTGCCGACCAAAATGAAGCTGCTTGAGAACGCAATGTAATGTGTACGTGAGAGCACAGATTGACAAAGATGCTTCCTGTTGTCAAAGTCTCCTGCTAGGAATGTTTCGTTCAGATCGCCACTGAGTTTTCGTGGTCTCAGTAGTCGAACGAAGCTCCCCACACTGCATCGAAACAATTGGATCACATCTTGAAAGAGCTCGCAGATCGGTGGGGTTATAAGGTGGACTCGATCTCCTTCCCGCGTCGATTCGAAAGATTGTAACTCTGTCATAGACCCCACAAAGCCGCCGTATTGGCTTGACGAGCATTTTTCCCCACATTGAATTAGAGATTGCGTAGCGCGACCTCGATCACCAGCAGATTCACCAGCTACCATCTACATGGAAAGTTTTCTGGCTTTGTTAGACATGCAGAGTCCAGACGACCCGGGCAAGGTAAGATGGTGTGACGGAAAATGCAGATGTAAGCCTGCTCTGACAAAACGCCGAAGGTCGACATGACACATGTTTCTCATCAAGGTTTCTGACGTACCCTAGAGTAATTCGCTACACATAATTGATGCTCTGCTAGTACCTAGTACTGGTAGGTCTCAAACGCAGTTTGTGAAACGTTCTGAAGTCTGGCTATGTCTGATCAGTAAGGATGGCCACAAATTGGTGGAATATTCGATTTGTCCGCCAATTATAATTCATGTGCGCGTCTAAAGCCTGAAGGCGGTTTAGAGCGCTCTCGAACGACTGCGGCTATGCACGGTGCAGAAACATTAACTAATGCGATTCTGCCCACGCGTGACGCATATGACCCAGTCCTAATGTGTTGGGCGACTGGTGAAAGCTGTCCAAGGTGGGTACATGATTCGAGCCAGGGAACATTGGAGTTTCTGGAAAGATTTGTCAACCCGGAACGACCAAGCTAGAGCGATCAGAGGAGACGTAGATCGCGAACAGTGGGAGATTACAGAGCTTCCGAGGTGATCATTAGAAGGCAAGACCGTATGCCAGAGCCAAAATTCGAGCCTGAAAGAGTATAGTGCCCTCGTCCCCAGTACGAGCCCACTACCGCCCCAATGGAGAATACTCTGCTTTGTTCTAGCATCCTTTGCCCAATGAGAGACAATTGATGGCGACGCGCTTGTTGCTGTACGTGTATGTCGGTCAGGGCTATGGACAAAACACCGAGCAGTACTAGCGCGTCAGGGAGAGTTCGAAAACGCCGGGCGTTGCATGAAAGCTGACGCCGACCTTGCCACTGCGCCACGCGCACCAGGACCTGACAGGATCATCCCGTCGCAATGCAGAAGTTCCAACGCTGTGGAGTGTCACTTACCCTTTGTGAAAGAAGGCCGGTGGGATTCGTACTCGCGACCAGCTGAGTAGGGTGAAGACAGCTGGAACGAGGTTGCTGTCATAGCAGCAGGCACTCGTCTAGCATCCCGGGTTGACCAGAAGGATCGGCCTTATGTTTTTGTCAAGTCTCGGATCTCGCCGTCATTGGAAGTCAATGATAGGCAGCCAATAATCAGACGAAAATCTCGCAGCCAGTCATCGCATATGAAGAACAAACCTCCGGTCAACTTCGGGCCAGCTCAGAGGCTCTCAACGTGACCAGGCTGCACAGGACGACAAGGCAGTAACTCATTTCTCACGACGAGCCCTGGGCAAACTCTCTGCAGTAAATGTCGGACATCGAGGTGGCAGCCATTTGGTCCTTCCATGATTGCTGAACGCCAGGCGCAGTTTGGCGAGCACTTGATTTTGGGTTTGGTGCTCCAGTAGCATTATCGACGATATCGCTTCGCATGAAATTAAACATTTCTGCATGAGTAGAGATTTGTTGGTCTGCAGCGAGGAGTTGTGCCGCTTCTGCCTCGGACAGTACTGGGCGCTTTATGGTTGATTTTTGGCCATCATGCGTTGATCGCGTGGCATTCAGCGAGGATTTTTCTAAATGGGCGCGAATCAAGATGCACGAGCTGACCAGATTCATGAACAGTGTCGTGCGGCCGTCGGCTTCATCAATCCAGTGGCTGGTCCTCCACGAGTCCTTGCTGCTGGGCCCGGCTTTAATATCCCTGCATCCACACCTCCGCCACTGCAGTAACCCTGGCCGCTCTTGCATGCTTCCCTGAGTTCTTGGCCTTATAGCCCTCCCGGGGGAATGCGCGCTACACTAGGGTGTAGGGAACCTGCAGGGGTGAATGGGTCTGTTCGTTTTTGGATCGCCGTCCCCACTAGGCTGACGACTTTGCAGGCGGCCCAACCAGCAGCCGCAATCAAGACCAGGCCATCCTCACAGACTTTCTGCACCTACGCCTCTGTGCCGCAACGGTTTTCCCTACATTCGCTGCGTCCCGTCATTCATTATCCACTCACTTTGGCCTCGTGTGGCTCTAATTCTAGCCATAAACCTTATCCTTTCCTTGAAAGTGCTTTACACACTTCCCACGTTTGGGCTAACGAAGACACCGTCACTCCACCCTACTGTTTCCCTCTGCGACACTCTTTGGATCTTGGCTCGCTTTGCCGTCGATGGTTTCATGTGCCGTATAGTCTGGTATCATTAGCATTGCCTACCGGAAGACTATCCTCCAGCGAATATACCTTTTCATCGACGTCCGGAACCGTCTGCGCCGTGATTGACCCCACCCATATTCAAGATCCACCTCATACATAACTTCAGGCAGTACTGGGGACACCGCTGGACTGACTTCCATGTTGCGCAAATCAATTTTGCTTTGAATGGGGGAGCATTTACTTCTACAATACGTCGCAATCAATGGCAAACACAACACTTTCCTCATCACTTCGGGGGCTTTGTCCCCCGCCTTTCTATGATGCATCAAAGTTCGGTCTTGATGGCTGTACGTGAGCCCACAAATATGTCAAGATGACTGCTGATAGCTCTAGTTGTGGCTGGGAGGTTTTGCGCACCCGTTGAACAGATAAAAAAAGGGCTCTTCTGCTGTCTGCCGTGCCCACTGACAGATTATCTCTACCCAGCTGGTAAGGATACATGAAAACAGAGCTTTTGGAGGACCCTACTAAATGCTTCTCAGAATTCAACACCTGGTATCGTGCGGCTGAGGCACTCAATGTGGCTGGTCTAATATGCCTGGTTTTTCTCATGATTACTTTCATTGTCTTACCAGCTGAGAAAACTCGACGGCACTATCTGAGTTACTGCTTGATCATCGCCGCGATCTTGATGGCCGTACGTATTGTTCATGGCACATTGGATTTATATTTGCTAATTTTTGATAGCTTGGGTTTGTGGTCCCTTTCGGGGCAAAACCAGAACAATGTTACGACGAAATTACCCCCAATGACATGTATTCGAATTTGACATGCGCCTTTTCGGGCGCTTTTCTTATCTCTGGGGGTCTATCAATGGCCGTATGGAGTGGGTGCCTCTTGCAACCGTATCTATAACGTGGATGCTAATGGACGCATAGTTTTTATTCGTGCTCTATCGATGCACCTTCAGATCTGTTGGGACGTAACACCAGGAAAGAAATTCTTCTACTGGGCGCAAGGCCTGGGTTGGTCGGTCGCCGCCACCTTTTTCACTATAACAATCACCATCACTGGAGTGTCATTTCGATTCGGAGATGTCTGCCACGTCAATGCAGAACATTCTATGAAGGATTTCTGGGGCCCTTTGCTGGCTATTGCTGGAGCAGCCATGGTCATACAAATCGCAACGTAAGTCAGTCTGGCGAAATACAACTTATCATTACTAAGATAGGCTCCTAGGTTTGCGTATTGTATTAAGGTCTACCTCCAGAACATGTTTAGCGACGACCAGACCGAGACTCAAAGCAGTGCCGGTCTACCTTCCTACACGACCAGTGTTCGCACTCGCTCTGCACGAGCTGTGTACCGACGTGTCCGCAAAGTTCTTTGGCTCCAATGGCGAGGTATTACCATCGTTGTCTTCATTCTCGTCGACGTCATCTTCTTCTCGGTGGTATTCATCTGGTTGAATTCACTCACAACGCACGCTAAGGACAATGTGGCTGAGCTCAGACCTTTTTTGCTTTGCCTGATACAAAATCCTACAAAGCCAGACCCGTGTTTTGCACTTGGTCAAGATATTGCGATCGATCAATCAACAGTGATTGCAATCTTAATGATGCTTTCTGTAAGTCGAACTGTCTTGAACACTTGCAAAATCCACTGACTCCTTGGAAAGATTGCTGGTCTCCAATGCTTTTTCTTGCTTTTCCGATGGAGCATGATTACAGGGTGGATAGAGTTTTTCAAGGGAAAATTCAGTAAGAACCGTGAATTCGTCTCGCTAGATGCCAAAAATTACACGGGAAATCCGCGAAACTACGAATTAAAGAAGTTCGAGCCGCAGCCACCTCAGAGCGCACTCGTCGCCCCTGGTATCGCCAACTACAGCAACTTCCGCTCCGATACTCCGGATTACTTTACTAAAGAGACTGAGCGAGAGTATCAAAGTCCTACATTGAGCTTTTCATCTCCACGCCCGCAATCTCGAGCAACGACTCAAGTGGAGTGGGATCCCAGATCATCGCATGCAAGAGGTGGACTCGGTCTGCACCCCCCAGACTTTGAAGATAAGATATGAACTCAATAGCACAACATATTCCCTTTTTCTCGAAACGATGTTAATGCTGGAAGACCAAACAATAATTCTACCAAAACCAACTGGGTGTCTCCCTCCGCCCTGGGTTTAACCGTGGGCTAAGAAATTTTGCCGTGGACGAATACTCCAACCGCTGTCGCTGACCCTGTCAACAAAGTCGTGATGCTCGTATGTGGAATCAGCATACGTGTGATGAGGGAAGAAAGGCTTCGCTGGCATATTCGAACCAACTGACACATTTGCATCAATGCAACGTGCCCCTGGTGGTACAAACCCTTCCAGCTCACACAGAAGTACTTCAACATAGCGATGGCGTTCTCACTAGACGGGATTCTTGGAAAATAATAGCTGGAACTCATTTGCACCCAACGTTTGTAATCTAGGCTTTGGTGGTCGTTCCTTCGACCGCGACATTTCTGTCCAACGAGTCTCACTTCCATATTCTACTGCTTTTTGTGGAGGCACCCGGAAGACTGTCATCCAGAAATCGACGGATGAAGGGCTTCGTCTCATTTCTTCACTCGCTATCGTCGACCATCCTGGTATCACATTTTCTGTACATTGTTCTGTACGCGACTTCGGCGATTTTTCAGTGCTGCTTACGACGACTCTTCAAGTCATGTTATCTGCATGAAGCCAGAGTTTCATCAAAACTGTTATTGCGTGGTGGAGAACGAGCTCCACTGCTTCGAAACCTCGCTTGTTACCCATTCCGACAGACTATCTATAACGCGCGCAAAGGAATAAAATGTGAATATTAACTGCATCTCGTCTGTGCATCGCCTCAAAATCTCGCTTACATGCACGGTAGTCTATTGACACACAGTAACAGCACGGCGTCTGTCATTTCCAGAAGCTGTTAACGAACGGGCTGGGTTAAGGGGCGTAGGGGTAGTATGGATAAATGCATCCTATATGTCGATCTTGGCAGGGACGCATGTCTGAGAATAACCAATGGACTGGCACACTCTGAAAATGGTAGACGTTTTCCATTCGCTAGCGCGCGTGGTAACCCGCATGTCAGCAATGCTGCGGCTGCTGACGGGTGTCTTTCGTTGAGATGACGTTTAGGCAGTTCCCCTGTGTCTACATCCTCGGAACGACGAATGGGCATTCTACCGTGCTGACCCCACGTCCCACTGGTTTGTTCCACTGAGTGCTCGGGAGATTCTATGTACGTCCACACCTTTCCGCCCGGCAGCAGTACTACCGGAGTCATCCGCGCATGCTTACCGTGCCTTGATTGAATGGGTCGGGTCACCTCAAATTTTGTTCATGCAATCGTAGGACACTGCGCTTGGTATGCATATACCCCCGGGTCGCATCCTTCTCCAAAGCCCCTGTCTTCTAGAACATTGTTCTCAGACGGTCCTAAAAGCGCGGAGTATTAGATGAAAGGAGAAAGTCTTCCTTGCCCTAGCATGTGGACATATTTTAAACCTCGGGATCATATCGCTTTTAGTATAGCGGCATGGCCTTTGGAAAATCGTCATGAACGTGCTCACGGGAAGGGATGCAGGAACAGGTATCTGGGCCGCGGTACTTGATGTGTGAACAGGGGTGTGGTGGCCATGGCGGCACGTTTGAAGGATGCAGACGGGTGCAACGGCTCGGATCAACATCGAGATGAGTTCCTCCGGGGGAAGAGATAGGGTTCACTGAAAGCGGCTTGGCGATGGGCGCCATCATGCTCAATGGTAGCTGACCCTCACTGGGGAATTGACGGCCCGTACAAAGCCATGCGCGCAAGCGACGCGGGACGCAGACATGGGCTCTGGAAAGCCAAACTCTTGTTGAACGGTGACACTAGATTGCTTTTGCCAGGTAAACGGTGGGTAATCAGCATCTGCAGAATCCCAGAAATGTGATCGGCTTACTATCCGGTACCCGCAAAATGGGATTATGTTTTGTCAGTTTTTCAACACGTTCTTCTTGTCCCATCTCTCTGCTAGGTATGAGCAATAATGTCTTCTTGGTCCCCACATTCTGTGCCCGAAGCTAAGAAGCGATGCGACTTGGTCGTGATAGAACCGACCCGGACCGTATTATCGTAACCGGCGAGTTGGCCGCAAAGAGATAGCGAGACAAGTAGTATCGATGGTCAAACTCCTTCCACTGGACGGGTATCGGTCCGTCCGAAGTCTTCTGTGAGCGACGCCGGGATGGGAACATGGACCTTGGGCGGCCCCAAGTCTTCTCAAACGGGCCGCTAGATGCTTTCTACAAACAGGGAAGGCCTGGCTACCTTGACCCACTCCAGTCCACCAGCGTGGTAGAGTCTTTCTTGTCGGTGTTCCATGATGGGCGCGAGACTAGGCGGCTTGGAATATTCGATGTCAACAGGCCTGCGTTGGAGATGCGCTGCATGGTTCCCCTCCTCATCCTTGAATTGTAAGGCTGAACCATTCTGACTAGGTTTGGAACTCGGCCCTTATGAATGCCCCGTCAATGAAACTAGAAGTACTAGGGGCGAAAATCACAGCGGTAATTCCTGTCTCAGTCGTTGAGATAGTTTCAAAAGCGGACCTCTTCATCTGGGAACGGTTTTGACCGACCGATAATAAAAGAGAGTTTCAGTAAAAAAATCAAGATTCAATGACATGCTGGCAGTGTTGGTGGAAGTGCAGTACCTAGAATCGATTCATTTTCAATTTCGGCGCGAGTGGAATTATTTCGGTCCTTTCAGCACCTTCTAATCTCATCCAACTACTCTTCCTATCGTTTTACTGTTCTTCAACTTCATTTTCCATCTTGCCGCCATTCTGACCCATATTCAAAGAGAACATACATCTCCCTTGTCTCATCACGTAGAATATCATTTCATTGCTAAGCTGGTCAAGCTACAGTTCCTTAACCACTAAACGTCTCCAAAGTCTGAACACACGTAGCCAGCAGCTCGTTGGTGGGACAGTCCATGGGATCGCATTCAGAACGCTCGTAAATTTTAGCCTTGAGTATCACACACCTTAATGGACGGTGCCGTAA
Organism: Pseudopyrenochaeta lycopersici; assembly: GCA_003313425.1. Classification (NCBI taxonomy): domain Eukaryota; kingdom Fungi; phylum Ascomycota; class Dothideomycetes; order Pleosporales; family Pseudopyrenochaetaceae; genus Pseudopyrenochaeta; species Pseudopyrenochaeta lycopersici. The sequence goes on from NHZP01000008.1 coordinate 1,060,745, forward strand.
TGGCTACATGTGGTAGCGTCTAAACCCAACGCATTTTCTGTGGCTACAGAATCAATGTCTCCTAGTCATTCAGCAGACTCTTGGGATCTTGAACACAGCGCAGTTCTCTGGTTTCAAGACGCGTCAATCGTCTCCATCGCAGACGTGTCGCTTCCCTAGATGTTCTAGCTCTTACTCATCCGACTTACCTGGGCGCAACAAGTGCTGATAGCATGAGCAGATTTGAAAAGCTCGGTGTTTCGCGCATTCGGAGATAGAAACAAGGCGACGGCGAGCACGTCATGACGAGTATAAGTATGAAAGGACGATCAACCCCACCATGACTTGATCACTCTACCCCACCATTCAGATTTACGGAATATTTTCCGACTCTCAACGCTTTTACCTCTGCGACCACATCCCAGCTCGATCATAAAGTCTGGATCTACCATCTGTGAAACAGTATTCTAATGTTGCAGTCCTTCAACAAGCTTTAGATTGGAGTCTTCATCTAGCGTCTATTGCCTCAAGGTACTAGGATGGTCACTATGGGTGGCGGATCAAACTTCCCTGTAAAGAACGTTTCGAAAGCACAGGAACTTGTGCTGTGTACATTACCCTGGCCTGAGGAGCGTGCAAAGAATGGAATCGAGGAGTTGAAGAAAGAGTTTGAAAATGTAGAGGTGCAGTACTTTTACTCAAGGTTCGAGAACGGCAAATCGCTTGCTTTGGATGTACCAGAAGGTATGTGATTGGTTTTGAGGGTGCTATTACAATCCCAAGGCCACGGTACCAGCGTCACCAGAGGCTAGTCCCTGTTCTCTTGCCTCTTATCATTCATCCATACAGATAATGAAACTCACGAGTCACCAGATCTGCTCAATCGCGCATCTTACCTAGCAACGCTCTTCTGGCTCCCACCATCTCCGTCATCACTTCCCGATGTCAAGCTAATTCAATTCTTCTCTGCTGGAACCAATCATGTCGCAAAACACCCTATCTACACGGACTCTGAAATACCGCTGTGCTCCGCTAACGGTGTTCACGGTCCGCAGATTGCCGAGTGGGTCATCATGATGGATCTGGTGCACTCACATAGTTATGTGAAACTGTGGGAGCTGCAAAAGAAGAAAGAGTGGAAGCAGAGTGTGGGTATGCAGGTTAGTGATCGAGTAGGGAAGCGGGTTGGAATTCTCGGGTATGGAAGTATTGGACGACAAGGTAAGCATACTAAGTTCTTGACGTTGTCTCATGTTGGTGGGAAAACTTTGACCCGCTCTGCCTTTCTTCAATACTCCAGGCCTTCGACGTTAGCTGGTGTATTTTTGGTATATATTACCTGGGACCCACGATCGCATAGCGGTGATCCTTCCCAATTAATGCCAGACCAGGCATCCCAGCAAAAGCAGCCAGCATTTTAAACAACAGCTTCCAAGCAATCCGAAATACTGCGAATTACGCACCATGCAGGACGACCTTCCATGTCGCAACCGAAATTTCAGGCAGAATTGATGGAATTGCGTCTGCCGAACCAAAGTTTCTCATCCCCGAGAATCTGGACAAAACTCTACCAGGATCCAACACCCGATGCACTTCAGTTCAAGGATGTACCTTCTATTCGCTGATTTTTTGTCTCCTGTATTTGGCTGGTTACTCTAAACGATGCTGACCAGAGCACAGTTGCGCGCGTAGCCAAGGCTATGGGTATGGATGTTATCGCGTACACCGCATCGCCTCGGGAGACTCCGGAATCTAAGAAAGACGGTGGCTACATTGTACCGGGAACGGGTGATCCTGACGGCACTTTCCCCAGTGCTTGGTACAGCGGAACAAGCAAAGAGGACTTACACGAATTTTTGAAGCAGGAGATCGATCTCTTAGTCGTCGGTGTGCCCTTGACGTGAGTAGAATTGCCCTCATCTGTTGCATTTGTTTCTTGAGTAGGTGGCTAATCTTACACAGTAAAGCGACAACGCATCTGCTGTCTACCGACGAGTTCGAACTGTTGCATAAGAGCAACCCGCGAGGAACTTTCGTTGCAAACATTGCACGCGGCCAGTGCATCGATCAAAAAGCTCTCATCAAAGCCCTTGAAGACGGCCAAATAAGTGGCGCCGGTCTTGATGTCACTGATCCCGAGCCTCTCCCAGCAGACGACCCATTATGGGATGCGCCAAACGTCTTTATCACACCTCATTGTAGTGGGTCAACAGACGTGTACGCTGACCGCGCATTCCAAGTACTTATCGAGAACATTAGGAGGGAGAAGAGCGGAGGTAAGTTGGTCAATGAAGTAAATCGAGAGCGGGGATATTAGACAAACACGGGAGCTCGGGCGATGCAAAACACATACGGGGTATATTTTATGCCACGATAGACTGCAAGCACATCCGACCCAATTCCTACTCTTACATAAAGTTTCTATCAGTTCTGTGTTATCACATGTCTTGAAATAAAACGCCATAATTGCCGTGAATCATCGCCTGAACCAGCTGCTGATCATGCCACCCGCGAGGTTCCTGGCAAGCCCAGAGCCGTACATGGCATTCGAGGCAAATCCAGTTGCCTGACTGAATTTGTCGCATCTTGAGAACGCGAGCGTGTTTGTGATGGTGAGAACAAGCGCGATGACTGGACACCGTTAGCATTATGTCTCCAAATCTAAACCTGTAGCCAGCCCAGCATATGCAATCCCTGATGTTGCATACTAAACGCCAGAAACAGAAAGAGAATAACTCACCAACGAGCGTTAGCCAGATGAATTGCAAGCTTACTAAGGCGACAACTGCAAGGACAACCCATAGCACAGGCTGTGCGTACAATGCCAACCAAAAGAACCGCTTGTCTGTCGCGTTTATATCCCTTGTCTCAGGATCCGCACTCTCGAATACCCATCTGCCGTCCCCAGTATTGGCATCCACCTCATTCCACCACCGCAAGCCAACTAAGCGGCGACCGGCAATGTTCTTCAGATAGTAGAAGTCCATGGCGAGCAGGAGAATGGTGATGATGAATATGAGGACGAAGTTGGAGGTCAGAAGACGTAGGCCGAGGAGGTAGACGACCAGGGAAGCTGTAAGATTTGCTGAGTTAGCTGCGATTCTTTGCATCGTGTTGTAGATAGGCGCCTGTTGAGGACATACATATGCGGAAGAACAAGAAAGTGAGAAGCGTAATAGGATGACTACTGAGTCTCCAGCTAAGCGACCCAGGTTGGGGCGTCTGCTGTGCGGTCTCCATGATATGCGGTGGATGTCGTGGATCCTCAAATGTTCATCGAAGAGCTGCAGTGTGAACGTTAGCTTCACGTGGCATGTCAGGACGCGTCGGCGAGTCGGCATCTTCGCTGCTAGGGTGGAAGCTTGGGCGTCCCCCCCGCGTCATAGCAATCGGCTATATGGACGCTGCGGCTATCTTGCAATTGAGTCTCATATACGTTGATAGTCAGCCTGAAACTTCGATTTGGTATACCTAGAGGCATTGGAAGTCAAAATGGCGGCCCCAATTATCCGGAGGGCGTGCATGTACGGTATATTCGCCCACCAATCGCCCTCTGCATCGTCCTATGACCCACCCCCTTGTATGTATGCTCAGAAAGAGAGCTGATCATAATTTGCAGTTCCGAGTTCGTCCAAGAAGATGCTAGAAAAGTCCTTTGCAATGCATGCGGACAATGTGACCTACGACCTTGAAGATAGCGTCGCACCACACATGAAATCCGAGGCCCGCTCAAATCTCCGTGACATCCTCAATAAGCAGCGACCAGCCGGGATCAAAGAGATGTGCGTGCGAGTAAACAGTGTGGATACGGGCTTAGCGTTGGATGACTTGACGGAGGTACTCAAAGGGGAGTACTTAGACGCAATCATGCTACCAAAGTGCGAAAGCGCTGCGGATCTTCATTTTGTCACAGATGTCATTCGGCACTTGACGCCTGAGCGACACCCCAGCTCAGGACAGGGGAAGAAAGAACCAATTCGCATTATTGCATTAATCGAAAGTGCAAAGGCGATCCAGAACCTCAGTGAGATATGCAAGGCGAGTCCATACCTCTCCGGCCTAGTCTTCGCAGCCGAGGATTTTGCAAAGGATATGAGCCTCACACGAACACCGTCACTCACTGAATTCCTATACGCAAGGAGTGCAATCGCGACAGCCGCTCGTGCTGCGCTCCTCCCGTCAACTATCGATCTCGTCTGCACAGCATACAAGGGCGAGGCCGGGCTCAAGACTTTAGAAGAAGAGTGCTTGAACGGCAAAGGAATGGGCTTCAACGGCAAGCAGTGTATACATCCGAGTCAAGTCGCAGTATGCCATAAGGCATTTAGTCCTGGGGAGCAGGAAGTAGAGTGGGCTGCTCGGGTAGCCATTGCGGACGAGAAAGCGAGCAAAGCAGGCCGGGGGGCATGGACGTTGGAGGGTAAAATGATCGATGTACCTGTGGTCAAGAAAGCACATGCGGTATTAAAGCATGCCGAGGCCTGTGAGATTGATGTTGCAGCAGTGAGGGAGAAATGGAAGGGTCAGGAGCCAGAGTAGATGTAATTTGGACGCAGTCGTATTCATACAAGCCCTCTTAATCAAGGTGAAGCCTCCTGATAGCTAGTCATCTACAGAGTGATCATAACACTCGCATTCTTGTACCAACTCAACAGCGGGTTGTCCCCATTTTTAGTGCTCGTCTCCGCGATGTCCGCCCTGCCAGCCATGAAGTCTTCGTGCAAGTATGTACGTGCAAAACGGCCTGTTATGGCTGTGTACATGGGTTCCATGACTTCGAAGTCGGTGGGGAAGAGAATGTCAAAGTATCCTTGGTGGACCTGCAAATATGGTCAGGGGATCCTCTTTGCGTCGAGAGAAGGCCGTGAAGAGGGCACAGGGGGGCAAGAGGAACTTACAAGAGGGGTAGAAACAGGAATCATCTGCCTCTTATACCTCGTTTGCACAACCGGCGCATTCAATCCCTCCACCGTCTCCCCTAGTTTGTGGAAATCACTACTGATCAGCTTATGATTCGGAAACTTCTCATACAACATGTAGAAGAACTGCATCAACCGCGTCGGTATGTACTCTGGTATACTTAGATTTGACCTCCAAGGCACCAGACTCCGTAAGTTTTGCATGACCCGCGAGCCTTGCAGTGGGTGAGGGTAAGACTTGCAGCTCGCGTGCCGGCGTTCGAGGAATTGTGAGGCAACGGGGTCGAGCGTGCGGGAGTAGTATTCGAAGAGCTCGCCGCGAGGGTCGATGACAACGTGCGATTGGTATGGTGCGCCAGTCTCAAAGTCGTATTTCAAGGCATCGTGAGCGAAGTTGTCGAAGACTTCTAGGGCAAGGAAGTAGCACGGTGAGCTCACGTATGTGTTCCAGTCGAATATACTCCGATTGACAATCTCCACCTTGTCTAGGTGTCCTCGAGCGTATGCGGAGTATCCTAGCCCTTTCTGCTGCAAATCTGCCAATTGAGTAGAAATCTCAATAATCTTGAACTTGGTTCGCTCATACACGTCCGGATACCCATCACGTATGAAATCCAGTATATTCAACATCATCGTACCATTTCCTGCGCCCATCTCATAAATATTCAGATCGTGGTATGGGTAGAAGTTGTACTTGTAATCCTCGACAAGGTAACGGGCGATTGCCTCACCATAGTACGGGGAGAAGAGCTCGGTGGGGGTGTGCCAGAGCTGGCGCAAATCGTTGGGTTCTTGGTAGTCGAGGGCATCTTCAAAGGCGGTGTATCGATGGCGGAGCTGCTGGAAGAAATCGTGTTCAGAGGAGATGGAGTTGAAGTTGAACGGGTCGCCGGGGGAGAAGATGACGACTTGTTTTGAGAAGTAGCCGTAGTTTGGATTGTACAAGCTATCTATTTTTACGTCAGCTACTTCTCTTCTCATGTTGCTGAGAGCTACTGACCTTCTATGAAGTCCCGCAGCAGCATCTTCACTCTTCTGGGCCGTTCTCTTCTACTCCGCAGCATGTCCGCCGTGACCATTGGATATCTCTCAAACTCTTCCGTCCTCTCATGCGGAAATGCATTCTTCCTCGGGGTCCATCTGCTCTCCCGCTTCGTTTCGCCCTCGCCCAGCCGTGTGGCTTTTCCTCGTCTTTGGAGTTGCGGTGCGCGGGCAGCCGCGAGAGCAGGTCGAGCTCCGCGGGCAAGGCATTGTGATGCTCGATGCGAAAACAGCTGGCGGAAGAGTTGCGCGACAAAAGGCGAATCCATTGACGCCTTAACAAATGTGCAGCATTAGGTCGCGACGGAGTGAGGAGCTCGCTCGCGCAAGCACGTGGGAGCTTTGCGGGCATGCTTTGCCAAGCATCGCCAAAGCTCTATTCGCCGAACCATTAGCAGCTTCGTCCACGTCTCGGCCCATATTCAAGTTTTGCAATGTCCGATTATTCCAAATATTACATGCTTGGGGCTTTCCTACTGGGTGTATCTTTGACTGCTGCATATAACAAGCAACCGGCATCCCAAGATCCAGAAGATGCAAACTCTAAGAAGCTTCTCAGGCAACAGCAGAAGCTAGTGTCAAGATTCGCAAAGATCAATGATTTGGACACTTTGAAGAAGAGTTTGGTAGAAATCGAGAGCTCGCTTGAGAAAGGAGCGGGAAACATCAAAAAAGGCATTGAAGGATGTATAGGCGACACACCTCTCATTAAGATCAAGTCGCTCTCCGAATACACAGGATGTGAAATCCTGGCAAAAGCAGAGGTAGAGCCAACAGCTTTTGTCCGAAGCACATGCTTGCTGATTATGTCCTCAGTTTCTCAATGGAGCCGGGAACAGCCCAAAGGACCGAGTTGCCCTCAGCATCATTGAAATGGTATGTGAAGACAGTTGGGTAAGGATGTTGTGTCTTTGAGGGCTGATATCATTGGTAGGCTGAGGAGAAAGGCCTGCTTGTGCCAAATTCTGGTGACACTATATACGAAGGCACAGTAGGAAGCACGGGCATCTCACTAGCTGCGATATGTAGAGCAAGAGGATACAAGGCACACATGTGAGTGATACGCGTGCCGCAAGCAAGTATTCACTAACAGCAACAGCTGCATGCCAGACGATATGGCAATCGAAAAGTCAGATTTACTTCTGAAGCTTGGCGCGGAAGTAGAAAGAGTGCGGCCAGCGCCGATCGTGGACCAGAAGCAATTCGTCAACCTTGCTCGTACGAGAGCGGCAGAGCACACTGCGAACCCCGAAATACCTGGACGCGGACTGTTCGCGGACCAGTTTGAAACGGAGGCGAACTGGCGTGCGCACTTTACCGGCACTGGACCTGAGATTTACGAGCAGACCAGTGGCTTCCTGGATGCCTTTGTGAGCGGTGCTGGTACTGGAGGGACCATATCGGGCGTCGCTCTGTTCTTGAAGTCAAAATTACCCGACCTCAAAGTCGTCCTGGCGGATCCACCGGGCAGTGGCTTGTTCAATCGTGTCAAATATGGGGTCATGTTTGATCCCAAAGAACGAGAAGGAACACGCCGGCGACACCAAGTTGATACAATAATTGAAGGAATAGGCATCAATCGCGTAACGCACAACTTTGATGTCGGTCGGGAGCTGGTTGACGACGCGATCAGAGTGAATGATGACCAAGCAATCGCCATGGCACGTTGGCTGGTCGAGCACGACGGTATCTTCGTCGGCAGCTCCAGTGCTGTAAACTGTAAGCTGTGAAGGTGTCTAAAATGTGATGCTGCTAACTCAGCTCCAGGCGTGGCTGCTACAAAGCTTGCGAAGAGTCTTGGTCCCGGTCATCGTATTGTCACAATACTATGCGACAGGTAAGGTGTCTTCTGGGATTTGAAGGTGATACTAATTTTCCACAGCGGCGCCAGACATTTGAGCAAGTTTTGGAAAAACACTGAGCCCATCGGTGGTGCTGAGAATGATGTTTCTCTCGACAAGATCCTCGACGCTTGATAAGGCCTAGTCACCAAGTGGCCAGAGGTGCCTGCTGAATTAGCAACGCACAACCCTAGTCTTACCCCGTAGAGTCATTCACAGGCTTGTGGTCAAGGAGATGTGAAACCTACTTTATCGGCTGCATTTGGATGATAAAGATCCACTGGCGCATCACAAGCATATCCAGTACGATATAACACTCTGGAAATGATGACGGCTTTGCGTGCTCTTCCATCCTGACATTGTGCAGAAAATCCTTTGGTGTACGAGAACATGGTGGGAACAGGCGAAGCAAGACAAAGACTCTTCCTTTGCAAGAGTCAGAAAGCGTGTCTTGGGCGCGGAACAAAGAGCAAAGTTCCAACAATGCCTATCTTTCTCTGCCGCTCGCTTTGTGTCTATGTGACATATATACGCTTCAGGTAGCTCTGCACGCTGCATGCTGCATACCCGCGACCTCCTACATTATACCCTGTAGCAGACTTCGTCGGCCACCGCCCAGGTCTAAGCAAGCCAAGTCATCGACCGAGTGCATACATAGACGTATGAGCAAACTCAATGGCACCAGCAAAGTACACAGATCAAAGTTCCGGATCGTCGAAGAGCAAAATGAAAATCGGAGACCGAAACCCGGCGCTTGCGCTCAAAATTGCACAGATGCGTCTCACCATCGCGCCAATAGTGCATGTTACAACAGGTGCTCCTGCGCCTGACTTTCCCCGCACAATACTCTCCCTTTTCCTCCTCACCGAAGACCAGCTCGACACCTTAGCGCAGTACTACAGCCAAGACACTCCAACTGCCCTGACACACCAGTACCCGCAGACCATGAACTGGAAGCTGCCATTCCTGTGCAAAGACCCCGCATTACCGGAGGACTGCCGGCTGAGCGAGCTGGAGAGACTGAGAATCAAGATGCGTATGTTTGCCAAATTCATCGGGATGAGGGGCGCGGACACGCCGCGATGGGAGTATGACCGACAGATTGAAATTTTGGTCAACAAGATCGAGAGGAGTCTGCAGGCCGAGCTGAGTGTACCAAAGCATTACTGCGGCCCGACGATGATGCCGTAGTGCCTGGCCCACAGCAAGAGCGTCCAGACTGGCGTCGAGCATCGGAGCATTGGCATAGCGAGTATATATCCTTCCAGCAGTACGTTTCCACTGCTCTGTAACAGTAGCACAAAGACATTCCTATCCTGCACAATATATCATGTTCCTCGAGCACGCCATATCTGCTTTTCATGTCTAATGCCAACTCAGTGGGTGGTGTGTCACGAGCAAAAAGTTGGCTCCACCAACCGCGAACCAACCTCAAACCGCATATCACGTCAAACCTTCAAAACAGAAATAAAGTGTCCCAAAATATGAGTCAACCCCTGACTCGCACAGTATGCACGGACCACCTCAATCGCAAAAAGGAAGTCAACGACATGTAGTCCTGTACATCCACCGTTAGAATTTGTCCATAATTAAGACAAACAACAGCTAAACGTACCTGGTGGGGTTCGAACCCACGGCATCCGCATTACCCAGATGAGGTCATAAGAGTCTGACGAATCTTATAAGAACGGCGCGCTACCACTGCGCCACAGGACTTTGATGTCCCTCGGACTAATTTTTGGAGTTTTTGAAATTAACGGATTTATGACTGCGGGATTGGAGGGAGGGCGAGGGGGCTCCGTGGAGGGCTGGTCGTTGGGCTGGTCTGACATGGCACAGAAAAGCAGTGATGTGGGGGCGGTGCAAACGTCGGTGAATGATGACACAGGCGGTGACGCTAAGGGCGGGGAGGCTGGGAGGGGTCGGCCAACCACATCCGTCTCAATAGCTGCGTTATAGCTTCGACACTGAGCTGCCGTGCAACGCTTCAGCTTTGGAGGAATATTTTGAACAAGTGACTGGTTTGGGGGCTAGCTGTCGACGTGAGTATCCTTTTCTTTGCTGCGACTGCTCTCCAGCGTCAAGTGAACCGGTCGTTTCATCGTGCACCGTGCCGCCCTGTCCTACATTGTCACACGAATACATCTTTCAACCCGAGTGCTGTCGCCATTGGGCTTCACGCTATTGAGGGCGCGGCCGCGCGGCCAATCAGTTCAACGATGTTCGGGAGCAGGCAACAAAGGGCCGTTTTCAGACTGATTGCGTCTTTCCTCTCTCGCAAAACCGTTCAGTCAATTCCAATCTCCAGTACTCATTGAGGATTGAATATTGCATCCAGAATTTGCTTCTACAATGGGAACTCTTCCAGTAAATGAATGAAGTCCGCCATATCCTGTATACTAATTTCTCTGATTACTTTCTCTCACGAGATGTCAACGGCCTCTTGCCAAGGAATATGTTCTGACATGTGTAGTCAGGCTTCGTTCTTACTCACAGTTTCAACATGACGATAAGAGCAAAGAAATTCACGCCCGAGGCTCTCCTTGAGGCCCCTCGCCGGTCCGAGGGGAAACCGAATTCTGACGCTTCAAAGGTGCTGTATAGTGTCTCAACGTACAGCTTTGCGGAGCACGCGAAGAAGGCTGAGATCCGCATTCTGGACGTCGCAAGCCAGCAGAGCAGTCTGGTCACCGACGACAAAACCCTGAGCGAGCCTTCGTGGTTAGACGACGAGACAATCTTGTTGTTAAAGTCAAACGACGACGGTACTACGGATGTGGTAGTTGGCAAGGCTTCCGGTTTCGAGAACAGGTACGTCGCATTTTGTCAGGGAAGATACAGGCTGACGATATCCTAGCAAACACACCGCTGGCACCATTGCAGGCCCAGTAGGCGACCTCAAGACATATGCGTTAAGCGGCGGCGAATATGCTCTCGCCGTGTCCGGCAAATCGAAACCAGACGGCTCCATTTTCAATCCTGAGAAGGCAGAGAAGCCTCGTTCATCGGGGAAACTATACAAGTCGGGGTTTGTACGTCATTGGGATCACTACGTCACTGAAAATCGCAACACAATATGGCTAGGCAAGCTCGGCCAGAAGAAGAAAGACGGTGCACAAACTCTGGAATTATTGGACGGGCTGAAGAACGCATTGAAAGGCACGAAGCTAGAGAGTCCCATCGAGCCCTTCGGCGGCAAAGACCACTTTGACATTTCAAAGCATGGGCTGGTATTCACGTCGAAGGATCCGGACCTAAATCCGGCAACGCACACGAAGACGAACATCTATGTTGCCGGATCTGAGAACTTCTGGGATGATCTTCAGTCAAGAGACGCCCTCGAGATACAGAAGGTCTCAATTGAAGGTTTTGAAGGCGCCAGCACCAGCCCTACGTGGTCGAACTCTGGTACAATGATTGCCTTTCTGTCAATGAAGACCAATGGTTACGAGTCCGACAAGAATCAGCCATTCATCATTCACGACTACAAAAAGCCATCGCAGCTAGTCCACGTCTTTGCTTCCAAGGATGGCAAGGGCAAGTGGGATAGAAGTCCTCAGTCGATTGCGTGGAGTCCGGACGACTGGCACATGTACTTCACAGCCGAAGAACATGGGCGCGGAAACCTCTATCAAGTGGGGCCTCCCAAGTCCAGCAACTCTGATGCGCAACTTCCCTCGTTGCTTGTCAAGGGCGGTACTATCGGTGCAGTGCAGGTCCTTGACAATGGGGACATCTTCGTAACATCTACCAGCTTGATTGAAAACAGCTTGTATTCTCTTGTCCCCATTAGCGCTCGGTCGAGCCAGACGGACACATACACTCTGCCCATCGATGACCGTCCGTTCGACTCCCAGCCAGAGAACCTCACAACCAAGTACATATCTTCAAACACGCATTCTGGCTCCATGTTTGGCCTTTCGCGACGACAAATTGATGAAATTCACTGGGATGGGGCAGCTCCCAATACTTCGGTCCACGCCTGGGTTGTAAAGCCCAGTACTTTTTCGTCTGACAAAAAGTATCCTCTCGCGTACTTGATCCATGGCGGTCCCCAAGGTGCATGGACAGATGGCTGGAGCACGCGCTGGAATCCAGCCGTCTTTGCAGAGCAAGGATATGTTGTCATCTGCCCGAATCCTACCGGCTCAACAAGCTATGGACAGGCCTTTGTAGACGCCATTCAAGGCCAATGGGGTGGTCTACCATATGAAGATCTTGCATTAGGCTTCGACTGGATCAAGAAGAATCTCGACTACGTTGATACCACACGCTCCGTTGGCCTCGGCGCCTCTTACGGTGGGTACATGATGAACTGGATCCAAGGCCATCCTCTGGGCCGACAATGTGAGTAATCTCTGCATACAAGCTTGCGTGTGAGACATACGCTAAGTTCACCTACAACTACAGTCAAAGCTCTAGTAACCCACGATGGTGTCTTCAGCATGACCGGCCAAATGGCCTCTGAAGAGCTCTACTTTCCTTTCCATGACCTGCAAGGCCCGCTATGGAAAAACACCGAAGGCTGGGCAAAGTGGGATCCCTCGCGGTTCATTCACCATTGGGCAACACCGCATCTGATCATTCACAGCGAGTTGGACTACAGGCTGACAATAAGCGAGGGGTTGGCTGCATTCAACGTGTTGCAGGCGAGGGGCGTGGAGAGTGAATTTTTGACAGTAAGTATTCTTGTACGCAATGCATGCTAGCATACACTGACTTTGTACAATAGTTCCCTGATGAGAATCACTGGGTGCTCAAGCCAGAGAACAGTTTGATGTGGCATGAAGTTGTGTTAGATTGGATCAATGGGCATGTGGGACTCAAGAAGTATACCGAGAGTGGAAAGGCAGGAAAGGCCGAGTAGAAGGTCTGTCTCTGGATTCGCAGAGATGTGGGAACTTCCATATGGTGAATTAGGCATAAATTGTATATGTTCGGGTGGTGTCTCGGCTTATAACAAAACAAATAAATTCATCATACTGCATCAATCAATGTTATTACTTGGCTATCGGAGACTATTCTCGTATCCTAGATGCCATGCCTGCCCAAGAATCCAAGGATCAACGCGCCAATTTCATTCGCATGGCTCTCAACCGCGAAATGACTAGCATCTAGGAGATGCACTTCCGCCTTCTCTACGTCCCTCTTGAACGCCTCGGCCCCTGGGTACACAAAGATCGGATCGTTCTTCCCCCAGACGGCAAGGACAGGGACCTGGCTCTCGCGCAGCCACTTTTGCCAGACTGGGTACAGAGGCGGGTTCGTTCTATAGTCATAGAAGATGTCCAGTTGGATCTCTTTAATGCCAGGACGGTCAAGGAGGTACTGGTCCAGGCTGTAAGACTCTGGAGAAATGGCAGAGGGGTCTACCGTTCCGCCAAAGTATTGGCTTTTTGTGCCCTCGATCTCGAGGAAGGGGCGGAGTGGGTCCCGGGTGGCAGTCTCGTTGGAGGCCCACAGCTTTTTGATGGGGTCCCAGAATGCTCCCAGCCCCTCGTCATACGCGTTTCCATTTTGGCTGATGATAGCCTGGATCTTTTCGGGGTGCTTCAGCGCAATGCGGAAGCCTGTGGGTGCGCCATAGTCGAAGACATAGATGCTGTACTTTTGAGGCGGATTAGGTAGCTCCGCGAGGAATGTATCAATGGTCTCGGCGATGTTGTCAAAGGTATAAGTGTAGTTGTCTGGGACGCTGGTGAAGCCAAAGGCAGGCAGGTCGGGCGCGATGACACGGTAGTGAGGGGAGAGAACCGGGATTAATTTGCGGTATTGATGCGAGGACGACGGATAGCCATGGAGCAGAAGAATGGTTGGGCTTGTAGGGAGGCCAGCCTCGCGATAGAAGACATTCTCACCGGAGCTCAGGCTGAGGTACTTTGTCAAGGTGGTAAGGTAGGTCATGGTGGACGATGGTGCTCTATCTTCAATACTGAAAGTTTCGATTTGTGTGATTAGCAGGATTGATGAGTTGCTTTGCTGAAGGTTCTCTTTCATCGAGTGTCCTTCCCTTCTTTATACCCCATCCAAGCTCTCTGCATCTCAAATACTTGATCGAACACGAGCTACTTGCCTCGCCGTTCACACGCATAGTGTTTACCGTTTGTAATTGTCTATGAAGCCTATCCACGCTTACCAAACATGATTCCATGTTGCAATCCCAGAATCGGCTTGCGTTTACGGCCTGGGCCGATTCCATTTCCCCTCCGAACTACCCAAAAGAGACGGCCAGGATTCGCTGCATTTAAGGCGGTTGCATATAGGGCGTGATAGGGCTGGGTGTAGCCGTTGCCCAGGATTACTCATTGACGTGCTTGTCTGCAGCTTATTTTCACGTTACTGAAGATCCGCGGCCGGCTCTTGGCAGTGAATCTCTATGCCTACTACTATCGGCAGCGGAGCGGCATCTCTGCTCATAGAGTGCCGATTCATGTATTTGAAGATAGACTATATCTCCGCGGACGTATGAAAGACTAATTGTAAGCCAACGAGCAGCATCGCTATTCCATGCCGAATGTGAAGGGGGTCATGCGCTGCGCTACCGAATAATGAGCCCGGTGTTGACAGTGTTACACAACGCTGCTGTGGCTTGGAGGAGCAGGATGATGGGCTGCAGGATTGCGTGCGAAATACGAGAACAGGGCATGCATATTGTAGGATTCGAAAGAGTACCACGAGAACAACGCCAAGACCAGCTATACTACTGGTGAGTAGTAGATTCTGTCCACTTTGACTACAACGTGAAAGGCCCGGGCTCTGGGTACGTGAGTGGAGCAGCACGAATAGCTTCGGAAGTCTGAGGCATGAAAGCCCCTCCCAAGCACACACGAGAAGCTGCTGAACTAGACCGACAATCCTCATGTGAATGAATGGGACTAAAGGCGACAATGGATTTGGGGGATGGAGGCGGTGTGGTGTGGTTTCTGCCGTCGGCGACTTTTGGCCCCGACCAAAATTTCCAAAAGTTCGAGATTCTGGGAGCGGCACGCAATCTTCGCTGCCACGGAGCATAAACCCCACAAGCACTGGGCTTGACGATTTAGATTGTGCACAATCCTCTCAAAAGACCTCCGCGACCCGATTCACAACAAAAAACAGCTTGCGCCTGGTCCATCAAGCTCTCTAATTCGAGGAAAGTGGCGGGGAAGCCTGCGGAGCTGTCAAGATGCCGAAGAAAGCCATGTATGAGAAGTCAAGACCCTAGACAGGAATCTGTAATACTCATGCAATGACAGTGACTCCCGCATACCGGCATTGATTCGGAACGGCGCCCAGGTATGCTTGCGCCTGCCCCTCTGCTCCTCACCGAGCTCACAACGTGCAGGAAAAGAAACGAAGCTTTTTTGTCGTCGTAGGTGACCGACAAAAGGATGTCATTGTCAACCTATACCACATTCTGCTTAATGTCGACGTCAAATTGAACAAATCCGTGCTTTGGGCCTATAAGAATAAGCTGCTAGGGTTCTCAAGGTGCGCAAGCCAGCCTGTGTCAAACTCTTGAGAGACTGACGAGATTCGTAGTCACCGAAAGAAGCGCGAAAAGAAGATCAAGAGCGAAATCAAGCGAGGCATTCGCGACATCGACACCGAAGACCCCTTCGAGCTATTTGTCTCGACCCAGAACATTCGATATGTATACTACAAGGAAACGGACAAGATTTTAGGTAACACATATGGCATGTGTATCTTGCAGGACTTCGAGGCGCTTACTCCAAACTTGCTTGCGCGCACAATCGAGACCGTCGAGGGCGGAGGCCTGGTCATTTTGCTCTTGAAGGGCATGAGCAGTTTGAAGCAGCTATACACATTGTCCATGGACATCCACTCGAGATACCGGACTGAAGCGCATAGCGATGTAGTTGCACGGTTCAACGAGCGATTCATACTGTCCCTCGGAAAGTGTGACAGCTGCTTGGTGGTGGATGATGAGCTTAACGTGCTGCCTATTTCAGGCGGAAAGCATGTGAAGCAACTAGCACCGCCGGATCCAGAGCTGGAGGGCCAGACGCCAAAGGCCAGAGAGCTGGCAGAGATTAAGGAGTCCCTGGCAGACTCCCCTCCTGTCGGCGATCTGATCAAGCTCGCGAAGACGGTCGATCAGGCGAAAGCCCTCTTGACTTTTGTGGACGCGATTGTGGAGAAGACATTGCAGAGCACAGTGACCCTGACAGCAGCGCGTGGTCGCGGAAAATCAGCAGCTCTAGGTGTAGCGGTCGCAGCGGCAGTCGCGCATGGCTACAGCAACATCTACATTACTTCCCCCAGCCCAGAGAACCTAAAGACCTTGTTCGAGTTCATGCTCAAAGGCTTTGATGCACTAGGCTATGTCGACCACCAGGACTATACAATCATGCAATCAACGCAGCCTGAATTGAACAAGGCCATCGTGCGAATCAACCTACACCGACAGCATCGACAGGTCATCCAATATATCAAACCCGAGGATTCGCATCAATTAGGCCAGGCAGAACTCTTGGTTATCGATGAAGCCGCAGCGATACCCCTACCGCTTGTGCGCAAGCTTATGGGCCCGTATCTAGTCTTCATGGCCTCGACAATCAACGGCTATGAAGGGACTGGACGATCACTTTCTCTGAAACTTATACAGCAACTGCGCGAGCAGTCTCGTGGCCGAACGGCAAATGGATCAAGCCATATTGTAGACCGCTCTACAGGGAAAGAGACGAGGGATGGCACCGAGACTGCCATGGCTGGTCGTTCACTGCGCGAAATCACGCTCTCGGAACCTATCCGATACGCTCAAGGCGACTCGGTTGAGCGATGGCTCAACAATCTCCTTTGCCTCGACGCAACTCTACCTCGATCGAAGATCAACACTCAAGGATGCCCACATCCATCTGAATGCCAGCTGCTACACGTCAATCGTGATACACTCTTCTCTTACAACCCGGCCGCCGAACAATTCTTACAGAAGATGATGGCGCTATATGTGGCTAGTCATTATAAGAACACGCCCAACGACCTTCAGCTCATGTCCGACGCCCCTGCCCATCAACTCTTCGTTCTCACTGCACCTGCAGAAGACAACAAGCTCCCGGAGCCGCTTTGCGTCATTCAGGTTGCACTTGAAGGTCAGATCAGCAAAGAAAGCGTACTGAATAGTTTGTCAAGAGGACAGCGCGCAGGAGGTGATCTAATTCCATGGATCGTCTCGCAACAGTTCCAAGACGAGAATTTTGCAGGCCTATCTGGCGCGCGTGTCGTACGGATAGCAACAAATCCAGATTATGTGAAGATGGGGTATGGATCCCGAGCACTTGAGCTTCTGGTCGACTTCTACGACGGCAAGCTTGCGAGTTTATCAGAGTCAGAACCCCAAGAGGTGGAGGAGATGCGAAGGGTAACAGAAGCTGATCTGGAAAATGCGTCACTGCTACAGGACAATGTAAAGGTGCGGGACTCGAACGAGATGCCGCCACTCTTTGCCAGATTACCGGAGCTGAAAGCCCCTCAACTCGACTATGTCGGCGTATCGTACGGCCTTACATCGCAGCTTCACAAGTTCTGGAAACGCGCATTATTCGTTCCAGTATACCTCCGCCAGACGCCTAACGATCTCACTGGAGAGCACACATGCATTATGCTCCGCTCGCTAGAGACGACTTCGTCAGATGGCAGCTGGGTTGCTGCATTTGCCAAGGACTTCCAAAAGCGGTTCCTCTCCCTCCTCTCGTACCAGTTCCGAACATTTCCTGCAATCACCTCGCTCTCAATAGAAGAGTCTGCGTCGGCAGGTTCGAAGCTTGACGCGGACCTCGTACCCAGATTCATTAGCAAGGCCGAACTCGACGCTTTGTTCACACCCTTCGATCTCAAACGCCTCGACTCCTATGCAAACAACATGCTTGACTACCATGTTATCCTCGATATGCTTCCATCAATTGCACAGCTCTACTTTACTGGACGACTAAAGGGCCAAGTCAAACTTAGTGGAGTCCAGACAGCGCTACTCCTAGCCATCGGCCTGCAACGCAAGGAGTTTTCGGACGTGGAGAAGGAGCTTGGTGTCAACTCTAGCCAGTTGATGGCTATGTTTGTTAAGATAATCCGGAAAGCTGCTACAGCGTTCCGCAGTCTGGTCGAAGGCGCGGTTGAGGAGACGATGCCGGAAGCTATGGAAGTCGAAGCAAATGGCGCTGATAGTGACGCGGAGGGCGTACAACAGCGCTTCCAGCCACTTGAGAAGGATTTAGAAGAAGAGCTGAAAGAGGGCGGCGACGAGATCTTGAAAGAAGAGCGTGAGAGGGCGAGGGGTCTTATTGATGCCCTTCCTCTGCACAGGTAATTTCAATTCCCTCTCATGTAGATTTTGCACATGGCAGACTGACACTGAATAGATATGAAATCGGAGCCGGTGCCGTTGATTGGGAAGATGCTGAACGCGCAATCAGTAAAGCAGCCACAAAAGGCGGATCAAGCAGCATGACTGTAGCCGTCAAGACGGGCGAGAAGAAGAGGAAGGTCGGCGAGGCGGTTGAAGAGGCATACAAAGAGGCGGAGAAATTCAAGGAAGGTGGGAAGAAAAAGAAACAGAAATCGAGCAAGCGAGGATAAGTGCTTGATATTCGACGTTGCATAGTCAAGGCGTTTCGAGGTGTTTACTATCCGGAAAAGACTACTATATTGCATGTGGTGGGATATTTAACAATGTACGCATTTGTAGAAAGGATCATTGCCCCTGAAGCTCGTTCATCTTGCAATCATTCTGATTAATCCTCTCAAGCTATCACGTGTCAAGTTTGACGACACACGATGGCATGTGAGGGAGCCACAACTAGGAGATATTCTCTCGTCGTATAAACAAGAAAAAGGCGATTGATCAAAGGGGGTTTTTAAAGTATTAATCATTACGAGTAAGATAGTAAGTTGGGTGGTGCAATATGCATAAGGTTGCAATCAATCATTGGATATCATTTGTGCAGGAAACAAACGCCCCATGCTCCCTCCCCTTCCGCCCCTTGATGTACGCCTAGAAAGCATCTTCATTTGGACAAGCCGTTACATCATGACCCTCGCTTTCACATAACGCACACCACTTGTCTGGATCCGCTACCGCTGCGCCCTTGGGTGGCACTAAGCTCGAGTTTATGTTGGTGAAAGCAGGCATGGGAAGAGGTGCCGTCGGTGCACTACCAGGCGGCTTCGATGGACTGAGGACTGAAGGACGCGAGCGATCGGATGAAACGGAGAGGTTGCGAAGACCTTCAATGACGAGATCTTTGCCGTTACGTGTCCCGTTCTCTCTGGAGTGTAATGTCTCCCCGCCCATTGCCGAGCAGTTAAGAATGTCGTGGCCGCCAGTCTCGCAGATTTCGCACCAGAGCACACTGCTGTTGGCTGACGAGCGACCGTCAGACTCTGCCATGGGTGCAAGAGCTGGAGGGACGTCACGACGAGACGAGTCTCTCCAGTTTACTACTGTTCCCTTGGAGTCCCGTCCTGATGATCGCTTCTCTTGTGTCGCAGTGTGCTCAGACAAGCCGTTGCTGATGACACTCTCACGCTGTTCAGCCAAACCAAGCTGGCTCTTCAACTTCTCGAGTTCGCGCTCTAGCTCTTCTTCCCGGTAGGCCTTTCGCTCTACCAGGCCACGCAGTTCCTCCTTTTCGCGCTCGAGGCGTTCAGCAGTTGCTTGGGCGGTCTTAAGCTCCTCAGGGTGCACCGATGAGCCTTGCCGCGATAGAGGAGAACGAGCAAGGTCCTCGGCGCCACCGGAGCTGAGTGAGTGAATGATGGCTTTAAGGCCTCGAATCTCATCATCGCGCTGCTCAACCTCCCGTTGTCCAGGTGTGTGCGGAGATTCGACCATGGTATTTGCGCCCTTCAAAGCTGCGGCTGCTTTCTCGCGTTCGCGACGTAGCTCTGATCGTCCTCGCTCGACTTCACCCCGCAGGAACTCGACCTCCCCTCTTGCTTCTGCCTCGCCTCTTCGTGCATCTTCAAGACCCTCTTCTAGCTCTTGTACGAGCTCTTCCAGTTGCTTCAATTGCATGGCCACAGTCTCGACGTCTTCGCTCCGAGATTGATACTCGCGCAATTCATCTTGCAGCTCTTCTACCTTCTTCTCATACACGCGTTCGGTCTCGGTACTCGCCAGTTCCAGGGTATCGATTGTGCTTCGGAAGTCTGAGCGATGGGCGTCGAATTCGGACGTCAGCATAGCAATCTTGTCGTTCTTCTCTCTAAGAAGCGATCGCAGCTGGCTGACGTCGTTGGGCTCTCCGTTGATTTGCGAGGCACCGAAATCGATGCCGTCTCCAGGGATCAGGTTCTGGATTTCGGACAAGCTCGCTTCCATCTCGCTCAAAGACGAGGCTTGGTCTTTGAGCTGCTTGTCACGCTCCTCGAGGAGCTTGGTAAGGCGCTGCACCTCATCGGCCGGACTGGAGCCAGGCCGAGAGCCCGGCCGTCGATTCTTGAAGCTAGCCAGAGAGTCATTGCTGATGCGTGAAGCGGCAATTGGCGTTGTCTCAAGGTCCTCGTCGATGGTGTCTTGTTGGCCGAGGCGAGAGCTGCTGCGAGAGTAGGGCCGCTGTGGCCCTGGAGTGCGTGGCTTCTGTTGTAGCGGGGCGACCTTGGGAGGCGCCGGGCTGTTGAATCGCGGGGGTGCCGGGCTGGCGAATCTCGGTGGTGCGCCGATGGCACTCTTGGAGAAGCCAGAGGGCGGGAGTCCCCCGGAGCGTCCCGGGGTGGCAGCGGGATTCGGTTTCTGGCGATGTGGGGATTCTGGGCGCAGCGAGGGGCGTGCTATGGGCTTGAACTGAGGGCTCGGAGCGCGGGCTCCCGGGCCGAGCGACTGCGAGAACTTGGGTATCGAGGGCGTGTCTGGGCTGAAGGCGGGCTTGCCGGTGGTGGAGAGGCTGAATTTGTTGTAGGCGGGGGTCGGGGGCGTGTGCGGGAAGTCGGACGAGTCTGCTGAGGAGCGTTTGGCGGCGCGGTGGACGGGCAGGAAGATGCCCGCGCCGGGGACGGAGGTCTGGAAGTACTGGTGGCTGGACGACGGTCAGCAGCGGAGCAGGCGCAGGGGAAGTGTGGCAGCAGCATACCCATCGACCTCTCCGTCGTTCTTGCCGCGCTGGGCATACTCTCTGCTCAACTCGACGCCGGCAAAGACGCCCTTCTTGCCGCGCACGCTGCCGACGAAGAGCACGACGCCGTGCATGCCGCCGGGCACGTCGACGGTGTCGCCCACGCCAATGTCATGCCCGTCGGCGCCCATTCTGTTGGATGGCGAGGAGCCGCCGACCAGAGCATTCAGCGAGGCCTTGCGTGCAAACTGCTGCTGTGCCGTGAGCGACAGGTTGGGCGACGACGCGGTTGGGTTCAGGCTGGGTCGGATGGGCCCCAGACGGCGAGGGCTGTGAAGACTCATGCTGGCTGCCCGCGTTGGCCCGGGACGTCCTGCTTCGAGTTTCACACGCAAGGAAGGCGGTTTGTTATTGTCGACGGGACGTTGTACAGGGGTCAAGGGTCAGATATCGCTGCACACAACTCACCGCACACTATTACCCGACTGCCCAATCACCTGCCCATCAATCGCCCTTCTAGCGGGGCCCGTCCCCTTTTCCCTGCACGTCAAACTGCCCCCATCTGACATGGACGTTGTTTATGCGCCTTACGCCACCACACGCCACCTCGCTGAACAAAGTCTGGTTCGCGGTACGGCATCGGGCAGCCGCATCCCAAGCCCTGCGCCAGGCGGCTCTCCTGGAAACACTGTCAACAACAACAACGACAACCACCTTCTTTGACTCTGGATCCTGTCTGCCACTGGCAGCCACTAGGCCATCGATTCCCAGTTTCGCGTATTTCTTTCGTCTACCCTTGCTATCAGTCTATCGGAAAACGGGATTAGATCTGAATAAGATTTAGATCGGAATACGATTTCGATCGGAATACGACTTTGACAGCAGAAGACGCGTGCTCACGTGAATGCGGCGGCGTGTGCAACTTGGAGTCGTCTCGCGGACGCCTGCATCATTGTGGGCGATGCGCCTCGCTCCCATACTGTTGTTTTCAGATATCGAGTCATGTGACACACTGTCCAAGCGGAGTACATACACCAGCTCCCAATGTAGAAGAAATTCCAACCTGCGTAAGGCAATATGACATGATTTGCGCCCAGTTCCTGTGTTTGTCGCTTTCAGCATCCATATTCATTAGACTCGGCAACAATCTCATTCTGCTGTAACTCGGTGGTGCCCGCAGCCGCTGGCCGGCTCGCTTGTACCATCTCGGCGGTGGTTTTCCACTCGTGCCGACGACATCATTCGGGAACCTTTTGAACCTCGGCACGTTCGCATTCAACCCCAGAGTTCAAGATGAGCTCCGATCCGCCATGTTCACAAATCAACGACCGCAAATATGGCCGGCAACGTTCGACAACCAATTGACGTAGCCTCACTCGAGCGCTACATTTCTACCAATGTTCCTGAGATTGCTGTTCCACTGGACGTGAAGCAGGTACAGTATGCTTCGTCCAGGTGCAAGGGGATATGCTAACGACGGCGTAGTTTGGATATGGACAGTCAAATCCAACATACCAATTGACCGACAAGAATGGGAAGAAGTTTGTCATGAGGAAGAAGCCTCCGGGGCAGCTTCTCTCAAAGGTACGATGCCTGCCGCTCGAGTTTGACATTGTATACTAACATGTTGCAGACCGCACACAAAGTCGATCGCGAATACCGAATCATCCACGCCCTCGAGAAGACCGACGTACCAGTTCCCAGAGCACTATGCCTTTGCCAGGATGAGAGCATCATCAGAACCGACTTTTATATTATGGACTTTCTCGATGGGCGTATCTTCGAGGATCCCGCCATACCCGGTGTGACTCCCGAGGAGAGGACTAAAATGTGCGACGTCTTCATTTACGAGTGTTATATAAGCATGCGCTAATTTATATATTTAGGTGGCATTCCGCAATAACAACTCTCGCCAAATTCCACCACGTTGTCCCTAAAGAAGTCGGCCTTGGATCCTACGGCAAGCCCTCTGGGTTTTACAACCGCCAAATCGCAACCTTCAATACCATCTCACAATCACAGGCCTCAGCCAAAGACAAGGAGACTGGCATACCTGTAGGCAAGATCCCACATCAAGACGACATGGTCACCTTCTTCAGCGACGCAAAGACACAACCCAAAGACCGCGCAACTCTCATCCATGGCGACTACAAGATCGACAATGTAGTCTTCCACAAGACAGAACCCCGCGTAATCGGTATCTTGGACTGGGAAATGAGCACAATCGGACACCCGCTCTCAGACCTGAACAACGTACTCGCTCCCTTCCTCACCGCCTCTTCGGAAAAAGCACACTCCATTGGGCGTGCGCACCAGGGCTTCCAGCCAGGCGCTACGCCAGGTCTACCCTCGCGTGAGCAGTTAGTAGAGTGGTACACGGCGGAAGCTGGCTGGGATCCCAAGCCAGACTTTACCTGGGGAGATGCGTTTAGTACATACAGGAGTGCAATCATCATGCAGGGTATTGCAGCGAGATATGCCTTGAGACAGGCCAGTAGCACGCATGCACAGGAGTATGGACAGATGATGAAGCCGTATGCGGAGATTGCGTGGGATTTGGTGCAGGAGATTAAAAAGGGACACGAGAAGGCAAAACTATGAGAGACACCTCGATCCGAAATGTAGATTTGTACAAGTCTGAGAATTCAAAGTTTTGTCTCTGCTCTAGGCGGTTGCACGCGTGAACGTGTGACTATCTGGTTTGGTGGGCCATGTATGTTGCAGCGAGACAATAATAGAAATGAACGAGGCTGCCACAAGAAACTCCAAAGTTCGGATGCGATTGTTTATTCCGAATTACTGACTATCTGAATGTGTGATCAAGGTGATTCGTAATTTGCCGACACTTTTTCTCTAGACGAGCTTTTGTTGCATCCGACCTTTCCAATATGATGTGAAATCCCAAATTGGTATCATGTGGTGTAATGTCGTCCTATAGATCGTAAATGTCAACTAAGATGCTTCGTAGAATATCCTCCGAGAATGTAGATGTCAAGGTGGCCGGGCGTCGAAGAACCCAGGAGAGGCATACCCACACACTATTGCGCCTTAAACGCCATGCTCTACCACCAAAGAGTCTGCCATAGTCGCCTTTTTCGTTTCGTCTATAATGTTTCCACCTGGTGTATGTCCGCAAAGTGGTCATGTGCTGGCCTACCGTCCGATCTTCGGTACGTCCTGATTGATACGGTCCAACGCCTACAACCAAAGTCAGCACTTGTCCATGTCCAACGGAGAGGGGCACATGTGATTCGTACTTCGAGCATAACAACCGCATTTCCACGAATAACCACCATACCAATTCGGACCTTCTCTCCGCCGGCCTTCTCCTCCAGGGCCTCATCGAGCACGATGTTTAGATAGACCTGAGAGACAATCAGCATGCAGCTGCGGAAGTAGGGGAGATGGACATACATCGTATCCTCGGAGTATGCCCATGACTTTGCGACTTCCATTGAGCTGCACCAAGACACGCTTCTCCAAGTACTGTCTGAGGTTAGAGAAATAGCCAAGGCTAACCTGAGGAAACTCACCTTCTTCAATTCGGGTTGCGCCTGAGGCATATTGACGGTTTGTATCTGTCTTTAAGCTTCTGAAGAGCGTGCCAAGCTTCCTAGGATTGTTGCAAGTGGAAGTGGTGGTAGGGGTATCAAGACTTGTGGCTCGGGGTGTGGAGTTCACGAGCAATGTTGTGGAGGTGGGATAGCTTTTTGATAGCTTGGCGCACGGGCCGGTGCTCAAAACGTGACGACGGTGTTGCCTACCTCTTGCTAGAGCATCCAACTATACTTAACCCGAATCTTTGTCTTAA
The DNA here is from genome assembly GCA_003313425.1 of Pseudopyrenochaeta lycopersici. Lineage (NCBI taxonomy): Eukaryota > Fungi > Ascomycota > Dothideomycetes > Pleosporales > Pseudopyrenochaetaceae > Pseudopyrenochaeta > Pseudopyrenochaeta lycopersici. The sequence goes on from NHZP01000008.1 coordinate 1,085,385, forward strand.
GTAACGATTATAAAAATATGAAGAGATCAGGCTCAGGGCGCGTCGCGCGCAAGGTCGGGTCCTACGACGACGATTCGGCGGACAGCGCGAACAGCTCGCAAAATGAGACACAGAAGCCCACAGGTAAATCCTCGCCTAGTCGCAATTACTCAAGGTGCCTGTCTAACCTCAGTAGGCATTCCGTGCTAACTGGCAAAACAGTTGTCAAGCGGCCAACAATCGGAAAGGCTAAGAAACGCTCGTCTCTGCGAATATCATTCGGTCCAGGAGAGGACGCCAACGATGGCGACGAGTCTAGCGATGCGGCAGTAGCTACGCCAAAGAAATCGAATCTCAGTCGCATAGCCTTGGAGAAGAGTGCACAACTACGCGCGCGATCACCACTTGTTTCTGAAGCCTCCCGACCCGTTGACGATGACCGACCTTCATACAGCAAAGACTACATAGCAGAATTGCGCAACTCTACACCTTCGACTCCCAGGGATCTGAAGGTATCCGAGGAGGAACAAGAGGAGACTCGAGCACTCGACATTGCCTCCAAGTTTGGTCCAACCGCATCCATCGAGTATGCGTCCGCCATACCCACAGAAGCCGAAATACAGGAGAAGAAAGCGCGGCGTAAGCGGTTGGCGCTGCAGGAGAATGCTCTCGACGACGACGAAGACCGACCATGGGCATCAGACGATGAGGGAGAGGATGAGTTCAGACAAAGAAGAAATGAAATCTCGGTACGGCCGAAAGAGAAGTACCCCGAGACACGCCTGATACACGATGATGAAGACATAGCGGAAGGCTTTGATGATTTTGTTGAAGATGGCAAGATATCACTCGGTCGCAAATCTGAACGGGAAGCACAAAGAAGACGGCGGATGGAGATGGCAGAGCTTATCAACGACGCAGAGGGCTCGGAAGACGATGGCTCAATTGATTCGGATGAGGAGAGGAATGCTGCATTTGCCGCAGCCCAAGCACGTGCAGGCAGATACGGCCAGAAAATCGACGACGAAGAGGACGGCACGAAGACACCACCGAGGATCACACCCCTCCCGGATTTAGATGAAGTCTTAGAAGGTCTCTCAATAGATATACAGACCAAAAAACAGAGGAAAGACATGATCCTACAGAAGCTGCAGGAGCTCAAAGATGACAAAGTCAGGATTGAGGAGAGGAAGAAGTTTCTCCAGGAGCAGTTACAGAAAACAGGCGAAGAGTACGAGAAGCTGCGTCAGGACGCAGGTCTTCCTGCACTACCTGCCAATGGCATCGAAGGAGGAAGACTGATTACAGAGAGGGGCCTGGACAGTCTAGGGACCACACCTCTAGCAGGTCGCTCGAGTGGAGACTCAGATGATGAGTAGTGATAATTCGATTGCAGGCAATGGTTTACTAATGACCATGTTTGATCGTGTAATAATATCCTTTACATCCGCAACCACACATGTAGCGTTCCGTGACGCTTGAAGATAATCGCTTTGTTGTACAACAACTACTGCCTGTAATAGTCCTCTTTACCCTGAACGCCTGCCCATGCTCCCAAAAATGCGCATTGTCCTCCCGTTTCTATCTCGACCGACGGATACTGAATTTAGAAGTCTTCCTTGCCTCCCTTAGAACTATCTCGTCATTTATTCGCATCCAAGTCGGCCCAGACCTTCTCAATTCTCTCCCTCTTTTCTTTCGCAGCCTCGCGATTGAGCCGAGTCCGTTCGAGCCGAAGTCCTCGTAGACACATGTTCACTTTATACTTGGCATCGGTGCAGTTGCCAGTGACTTTCCAGATAAATCCACGGGCGTGGCATTCGTCGAGGGCGGCGACGACGTCTGCGCAACCTGTCGCAAATCAGCCAATGTCCGCAAGACCATCTTGGGTCAGAATGTAGGCGCACTTTTTTGAACTTCCTCAGTGTGTAGATGGGGATGCATGTTGGCTACACGCGATTGGTATATCCTAGGTAGAGGCACAGTCAAGGCGCTTCCTTCTGATCTGGTGGCGTGAACTTGAGGTTGAGCGCTTTCCGACAAATCGGGAAGTCACAAGATTTCGTGAACTGCGTCCGAGCTCCATCACTTTTCCTCGACTCCCCGCAATATTGAGGCCAACTATATCCTCGCAAAATTCATACACTCTGAGATACTCCCGACGCCATAGAAAGGGCCAAAAATTAGTTAATCGCTCTCAGAACCCGTGAAAAGCGATCGCAGAAACTTCTCGCAGTGCCGGGACCCTCCCGCAGCCTCACTCGATATCAGAATCAAGTCAGGGAGAGTTTGAAAACTGAATCCAAAATGGCCTCACAAGCGCAGCTGAAAAAACAGCAAGGTATGGACTCGAAGCCATTGTGTGTCTTTGCTACAATACTAACCATCTCTAGAGCTTCAAACGACCTACCAAAATTACAAAAACACTCTACAGACTATTGCCCAGAAGATTGGCGACATCGAGCAAGAAACTGAAGAGCACAAGTAAGTTGCGCCATCTTGCATTTAGCCAAAGTTTGCACATTGCGTTTCTTGTTCGTATTCACCGCCTTTCTTCCCGTGTCAATACTGCATGCGCTCATGACAATGTTCTCCTCATCGTATCCTTCACCGCTTCCTCTCACTTTTACACCATCTTCAGCACTGACGTACATTAGGCTTGTCTTGGAGACTTTAGAGCCATTGCCTGGAGACCGAAAATGCTTCCGCATGATCAATGGCGTCTTGACGGAACGGACAGTCAAAGAAGTTGTGCCCATCCTACAGACAAATTCTGACGGTCTAAAGAAAGCGCTAGAAGAGCTAGTAAAGCAGTACAAGGTAAAGCAAGATGAAATGGAGAAATGGAAGGTGAGTCTCCCCTGTTCCGGAATTACACGCCGAGCCAGTGAATTGGAGACTAACTGTGCCCGAATAGAAGAAGAATAATGTCCAAGTCGTTCAACAGCCGCAGTAGAAACCATGACGTGCAACTCATGTAGTCAGCCTTTGGTAGAGAAGGCAGGCAACGCATGATCAAAGATTTATGAAATTACGCAGTGGAACACGAAAGTGAGGGCATGAAGGATGAATCACTGAAGTGGAAGGAGGTAGACTCTAGCAGACTCAAACTCGGCTGGTAGAATGCCTGTTTGGCAACGCTTAATGGAACCCATGGGAAGGAGACGTGACCTTCCAGTGTTCACCATCGACGTCATAGTGCAGGGGAGATCACCACGGACTGATGTGTTTTTATCTGCCACGACAGAGTGCACGGAGCCTGGTGAAATGTATGTAGCCCTCGCCATAGGGCTCAATTCTTGGGCCTTCGAGAATGTCTTAGCATCAACCTTGGGTCAGGGGCACGACATTGTCAAGTGGCTGATAGTTCTGCTGCGATTGCCACCACATACAAATAATTGATATCGCAAGCCCCTTGCTCTGGCGTGGGTCTACCAAAGGTGCATAGTCGAAGGCTGTGCCGGTCTCCTGGATCCATCAGGCTTGGCCGGACCACCTGCGAGGTGAGTTGGCGGTCAGGCAGTCAGATCGACGCCCATTCCTGCATATGCATCCCACGAATGTGGGCATGCAGCTCATAGGGTACCAACAACAGCACAGCAGACGACGGCGAACGGCAGAGGGCAGAACGATGAGTGGCTGAAGCCAACGTCAGTCATTGAAATGGTGCAGCCGGAGTAAGGCTGAGTGTGCAATATGGCCCAACACGGGAACGACAACGCCTTTGACGAAGACCCTGAACACGTTGACATAAAGCCAGGATCATGGCAGAAAGGCTGAACAACGCACGCCAAAAAGCAAGTCAGGGCTGCAATGATAGCTGGGGCCCCGAGCGCTGCAGGCTGTGTGAGTTCAGCCTACCCCTCATCAGCCGGGCAGGAAGGAGGCGTGAGCGCGGCGCAGAGAGTTCTTCGGGCGATGAGCTACGAAGAAAGGGGCATGTGCTAATGAATAAGGGTGTATGGATATGACAGAATCACAGTGTGTCTGAGTAAATGACGGGTGCTTTGCCAATAGGAGAAAAGAGCAAGCTAGGTCGTAGGGCAGCCGAATGACAGCCGCGGACTGCCCACTTGCATGCATGGTCGCCCTGCGCTCAACAAGCGCGAGCAGACTGGGCCGTATGGCCATGCCGGTGCTGTGACGGGTTCGACGAAGACTAGGGAGGCAAGCTCGGATGTAGTGCGGCGGATAGCTTTGAAAGTCTGTTGAACCAGTTCGTGGTGAAGTGAACAGAGGTCGAGGAGCCTTGGTGGGCGGTGCGGCCCGGGCGGAGCAGCCAAAAATGCGCTCGTCTCTGACTGGGCCGTCATCGATCATTTCCCTTCCTCCCTCTTCGATTCGCTATCCTGTAAAATCACAGCTCTGCTGCGATTCGTGCCCACGCTTCACGCTATCGCGCGTCAAAGCTTCCTGAAGCTCTCCAAGTGGCTCGCGTTCCCATTGGCTGGGCGCGTCATTGTTGCCGAACGTCCTGCGACGAAAGCATCGCTCGTGAGCTTGATTGACAACACCGACGCCTGCTCTCCGCCCACAGAGCCATCTGTTCACTCCCCGGCCACCGCCTACTAGCTCTGACGCCTGCATCGAGTCCCACCGCCACTCTCCCAAAACGCCGTGGTAGGTCCACAATCACCGTTGCACACGGCACTCGAGCGTGACTGCGACCTTCACCACTCTGTGCTGCGACTGCCTCGATCGAGGTCGCGCCTGCCAAACCCGTGCATTGCCCCTGCCCTCTCTCGCGCGAGTGCAACTCGACCACAGGCCTGCGCATCCCTCCAGGCCCGACTAAGAGCCGTTCGCACTCCCTTGCGCCTGGCTTCCGCTGTCGCTCCCACGTAGGTCGTTAGCTGCATCCCAGGCTGTCGCTGCATGCCGCTAACCGCTCCCCTCGTCAGACATCTCGTTACACAGCGGTTGCATACTCGGTCGCCAAGGCATCGCGTCTCGCGGTGACGTGGACGCCAACGAATTACTGAGCACGCCGCCAGCGCACACGCTCGCTGCTGCACGCGGCCGGTAGAAAAGGATGTCTTCGACTCCTCCCAAAAAAGAGGGTGTGGAACCAGCTCAGTCGCCTGACGAAGAGCAACCCATGGACAGGAACGCTGAGGAGGCACAAGCGCAAGGACTCGGGTACGAATTCGAAGTCAAGGAACAAGACCGATGGCTTCCAATCGCCAATGGTACGTCTATTTCCCTTGCCTTTTCCTTACGTTTTGATTTGCGCACCGGTTCGCTCCCATCTGCACGTCGACGGATTGCTCCAACGGGCGTCTCTGGATGCCTACATACCCTCCAATCGCGCGTCTCTGCGTCGAATCACGCACTTCTGCTACTGCCGCGAGCCACTCAGAGTCTTTGTGTGCCTGAGGAAACGGCCAATGTGCAGCCAGCGACATGTCGTCCTCTTCTCCACAATCCTCCACGTCTCCGCCACAGTCAACGCCAAAGAGCACAAGCAGCAATGCCTCCACTGATGCTAACATACGTAACTTTGCTCCAGTCGCCCGAATCATGAAAATGGCGCTACCCGACAACGCCAAAATAGCCAAGGAAGCAAAGGAGTGCATGCAGGAGTGCGTGAGCGAGTTCATCTCCTTCATTACCAGCGAGGGTACGTCTGAATCCGCGGACTTGCGAAACCGCCACTAACGTTGCCGGTTCAGCTTCCGAAAAGTGCCAGCAGGAGAAGCGCAAAACGGTCAATGGCGAGGACATACTCTTTGCTATGACTTCTCTTGGATTCGAGAACTACTCCGAGGCTTTGAAAATCTATCTGTCTCGCTATCGGGAGGTAAGCTGCAAACTGTTCCTTCCCCCTCCCCCTTTGCTTCCCTTTGTTGCCTATACTCTGGCGAAAACGTTTATCTGAACTATTGGTATTGATTGGTGGTACGAGACCCTCCTCGCAAATCAGAACAAGCCACCTACCGGGCAGTTCAATGCAGCCGGGGCGAGTGGGCCCAACGCAGGCGGCGCAGAAAACCAACAGCATGTATTGAGCGGCGATTCCGAAATGGCCGAAGACGGCGGCACTGCCTTCGGCTACACGGTTCACAACGGGAACGGATCGGCCGACTATTAAATGCCGATTCGAGCTCCGATGGCCAAGCGAAGAGCAGATTCTATGGGGATCTGCAAGTAGCCTCGCTACGATGCAATGGCCATCGCAAGAGCACAGGATCGCGTGGAAATGAAGGAGAGGGAGATGAAATGAGGAATGAAACCTTGGACTCAAATTGTACGTCGGATGGTTCTTTCGCTAATGAAGGGCGGGTCTTAAAGGGCTTCTCTGTGTTCAAAATCTGGTTGATCATGTATTTCGCAGAATCTGGATCTAGAATCTTGCAAATGGACGGTGTTTGGCAGGATCAGGTGGGGGTGGACACACGTGGACTACGATATCTTTCGATTCTATTTAGCTGGATTATTGGATTAGACGTTTTCTTTGCTCACGCAAGATTCATAACACTCGCTACATCCTCAATCAATGGAAACCATTTAAAGAGTGAAGTGTCAGCCAGCTTGCATTGCATTGCTTATGAGTCGTTATACATCGACGCTGATGCTGCTTGTCGCCTCGCTATGAGTTCACTCAACGGTATATCATCCTCTTGCTCATCATAAAACTCCACATCCTCATCGACGCCAAAATCTTTCAACCTCTCACCCTCAGAATTCCGCCATCCTTCTTCACCTTCTTGCCCATTCTCACCGTAAATCTCGTTCGCCGCCTGCTCCTCCTGCTCGGCATCGCTCGCATCTTCTCCATACTCATAACCATCTCCATCTTCATCTTGCGCACTCCACTGTTCCACCCTTTGTTTCGCCAAGCTGGCTTCTGCACGTTCAAGAAATGGCTTGCGTCGCCGTATCTCATCCTCAGCTTGTCGTGCTTTGAAGGCTGCAACGGCGTCTGTAGTAGATAGATTTGATTCTTGGTACGTGAATGCACCAGCGTTGACAGCTTTTGCAGGGCGTCTGTACGAACGATCGGGATCTGGAGGCGGCCACGTCGTGTTGGCATCCTCGAACCCATTGGAAGGAAAGATTAGTCCGCTTTGTAGTGAGGGTGTGGAGCCAAACGGGTTGAACCACGAGATCGGATTTGCAGTGCCCATACCCTGCACAATGTTTGACCAGATACCGATATCATAGGGGAACTCTTGTTTCTTGATGCGTACTTGACTTCCATCCGCGCCCTCAAGGTAGCCGCCGAAATGCCGTGCGCGCCTTAGAAGCGTGCGATGCCGTTCGATCTCCCAACCCTCAATCGTCGTCGTGTTCACCGCCAAGCACCACAAATTCCTGATCAATAAGATTCCAACTGCGAATAGCGTAATGCTATTCGCGATCAAAGTGGCGAACAAATGGGCGAGTTGGAAGGGGCTGGGGCCAAGATACGCGGGCATGTCCCGGTTAGACCAGAGGTGAGCGACCCGCGCGAGCAGAAAGGATTCCATGATAGCGAGACCAGTAGTAGTGTATAAGAGAAAACGAATGAAGTGCGGGAATGTAGTGTGGGAGACGCAGTTTGCAGTCCAAGGGCAGTGATGATCCATCTTGGGTATGCATCTTCATATTATTAGTACCCGGAGCGTTGTAAGAAAACAGTTTGTGAGAATAGATGGGGGGTTTAAGATATTCCAAGGGGAGATTGATACCTTTTGCAAGCTTTACAATGGTGAGCCCTAGGCGGCTTCGCCGCATCGCATTTCCGACACCATTTTTTACTTTTGGCAGTGGCATCCTTCTCTGGTACAGATCTGTTTGAATTCCCGAGCTCTTGCTTATCTACCCAGTCCTTTGGTATTGTCCCAGGATCAACGAATACGGACTTTGTGTACGTGATGAAGATCAATACAAGCACAACGTTTGCAGACAGGAGTTCGTTCTTGGTAAGCGGTCCTGGCTCAAGGTACATCAACAAAAATTGTGATGGGTAGCCGAGTATTGTAATGATGCCATAGACTGTGGGAACGGCGAGTTGCGACAACTCCATATTCGGTGAGTTGTGGTGAAGCCAAGCTCGGGAGTAGGTGAGAGGTTGCATGTTTGTGGATCGACGCGGAAGCACGTCATTGGCTGGCCTGACCAGGGGCATACTTCTTCTTGTTGGCCTTCTTCCATCTCCTTCATCAAGCCACTCATCTTGTCATCACAGAGCTCTGGAAGCTCTTCGAAAAACAGATGCTATGGCTCTCCCTGCGTGGCCATTCTACCTCCTGATCCCGACATGCATTCTGATACACCTCTTCGTTTCGCCGTACACGAAAGTCGAGGAATCGTTCAATATCCAGGCCGTTCACGACATTCTGATTCATGGCATTCCAACCGAGAACGCTGATCAATTTCTGACAGCAAATTATGACCATGTTGTGTTCCCTGGAAGCGTGCCTAGAACGTTTGCCGGCGCGTTAGTGTTGAGTGGGTTGTCGAGACCTTTTGTTGGGCTATTGAGCTCTACGGCTCAATTGCAACTGCTAGGTAAGTAAAACCCCATAATGCATTGTCTTTGCGACCTAATTATTTGGATGTAGTCAGAGGTGTGCTTGGTTTAATGAATTCCATGGCCCTCATCGCATTTGGTAGAAGCGTGCAACGAGCATTCGGAACGAGTGCAGGCATCTGGTATGCCTTGTTTCAAGCTAGCCAATTTCATGTTATATATTATGCTTCCCGGACGTTGCCGAATATGTATGCGTTCATTTTCAGTAAGTTACGAATGCTTCACGTCGCGATGTAAGGTGCTAATTATGTTCAAGGCAATCTTGCACTACGTAGCCTCCTAAATGCCTACGCTCTCCCATGGAATCGTCAAGATGTCTCAAAAGGCCAGCGTTTGAGTCTGTATCTGCTCACGATTGCCGGTATAGTCTTCCGCTCAGAACTAGCTATTCTGGTTGGAACTATCACGCTCTATCTCTTTATCACACAGAGAATCTCCATCACGGGTGTCATTATCCCCGCCGGGCTCGGAGGCTTAATCATCGGTCTTTTTTGCACCATACCACTGGATTCATTCTTCTGGCAATCGTCCTTTCTCTGGCCTGAGTGGATAGCGTTCTACTATAACACCATTCAAGGACATTCGGCTGATTGGGGTGTCTCACCCTGGCACTACTACTTTGCAAATGCACTTCCACGGCTCCTATTGAATCCAGTGAGCTATCTACTTTGTATTCCGGTTGCTGTTCTGAATGCCGCGACTCGCAGACGAAGTTTGGACTTGCTAATACCTTTGCTGAGCTTTGTAGCAATATACAGCTTCTTACCGCACAAGGAGTGGCGCTTTATTATCTACATTATCCCGGGATTGACAGGTGTTGCTGCAGCTGGAGCGTCTTGGATCTGGACGCGAAGAGGGAAATCGATCGTCTACGCTCTTTTAAGTTTGGCTTTGATAGGATCTGTCTTGGTTTCCTTTGCGGCATCTACGGCAATTTTGGGTATCTCGAGCTTGAATTACCCGGGTGGTGAGGCCCTTCACACCCTTCAAAATGAGCTAGTTCACTCCCATAAAGGGCACTTCGATGTACACTTCGACAACCTTGCATGCCAGGCAGGTGTCACGCGATTCCTGGAAGATCACAGTGGACCGCTATCCGTGCTTGATATCTTGGAAGAACAAGCTACATTGAAGCAGCGAACATGGGCTTACGACAAGACTGAAGATCCCGCTGCCCTTCTTGACCCGATGTTTTGGGCCAAGTTCGACTATGTGCTCGCCGAAAGACCTGAGAAGGTGATTGGGAGCTGGGCTGTCGTGCATGTTGTATATGGATTCAGTGGAGTTAAGCTATTGGAGCCTGGAGAAAAGGGCGGTTCGCCGGTCGAGGCAATATATGGGGACAGTAAGAGAAACTTTGTAGGAAACAATTGGACAGAGAAGGTTGAAATGGCGTGGCATAGATTGCAAGGATTGCTGAGGGAAAGAGTATTGAAGGGATATTGGGTTGAGATTAAGATGGAGCCCAAAATCCGCATACTTCTGAATCAGATGAAGTAGCTGTTGCACTAACAGTCAAATCGAATTATAGATATGTTCGACCGATTCATTTGCGTTGAGGGTTGGAGTGAACATTGCAATGAAGACCCTGGCACGTTACCCCGCCATGCTGCTGGAGCTGCCCCACCATGCTGTTTCTCGCGTCAACTCATCAACTTCTACAGCACTTTAACATTGCTCTGCCACCCGTAACTCCAACCGCCTGATAGACGATAGCCATAGCTACAATGTCTGCAGATACCCTACCAAGACAGGTCACCTATTGTGGAGGTAAGAGTCGCCCCAGATTTTGGCTAGCGGTCTTTAATAGCAAGTAGTATGCAGTCTACCTCCAGAAGTAGGTACGACACTGAGACGCGTCCATAGTGAACTGAAGAATAACACATTTTCTCATTAGTACTGCGAGTTTGGTGGCACTACGAAGAAGTGTGAAGAATGGCTTCAGGAGGAACTTCCAGATATGCACAGCAAGCTATACTCGCCAGGTAAGAATGACTATATAAGATTACCCTGAGCTCCCTACAACGCTCGATAATTGCAATGAGAGTTTCTTTCAATGTCATTCACTAACGCGGACTCAGAGGCATTACAACAGAATCTCTCTGCTCTCTCAATCGATGCCCAAAAGCGCGCAGAGAAGGACGCACAAAAGAAAGCCGCAAAAGCCGCCACAGCCGAAGCAAGAGCCGCCGAAACACGTGCATCTTCCAAGATTCTCATCAAACGTATCGAGAGGAATAAGCGAAAGTATGTGACCGCGGTTCAAGGTCTAGAAGCATTCGGTCTCGATATCAAGAAGGTTGCAAAAGACTTCGGCAAGAAGTTCGCGACGGGTTCAAGTGTAACGAAAATCCCCGGAGGCGGAGAGGAGATTACAGTGCAGGGTGATCTGAGCGAGGATATCTTAGAGTTCTTGGTGGACAAGTATGACGAAGTTCCTGAAGACAATGTAGAATTGATCGAGGACAAGAAGAAAAAGAAGACAGAGGGAGCTTGAGCGAGCTGATAAAGGGTCAGATTAGGCTTTGGTCACAATGATCCAGTTGCAACACCGGAAGATAGCATCATCAGGGAAACTGGGCACGTTGCCTGCGGTACGGCCATCTAAGACGGTGGGAAGCATCTACAAGGCGTAGGAAGAGGGCTCCTTGTAAAGATATTCAAGGTACATTTGTCACGAGATAAATACCAAGAATCCTTGGCTGAGGTGCTTTTCAAGCTCACCAGAAGAGATTTCGTCCACAATGCCTTATTCATTAAAGGAATTACTTATGACGTCCATTCACGACCCTTCCTCGATGACATGTGTCCCAGAAGTCGACGATATGAAATACGTCTTACAGGATTGGTGTTTGCTTTGAGTTCTGAGTGTATGGAAATAAGACAGTAAATGATATTTAAGTTGTATTGGTTGAACGTGGTTTTACCAGCTCACTGATTGAAGGCTGGTCACGTGCTGGCAGCCTAGCACTCCGAGCTTGGATGTAAATCTTTTGGAGATCGCCGCCGCACTTACTTGCATCCCACTGGAGGGCGCGTCCACAGCCCATCCTTTACCAATCGCACATAATTTCTTCCTGACACTGCGCAGGAGTACCACGGTTCATTTCTTCGCCGTGAAAATTCAATAAGTCGCAAGTACTAAGCTCAGTGCGGCAACACAGAAAGCGCAAGCCGCGCAAGTCTACAACACCCACCGTCACTATGGCGCAGCCTCCGAACAATCTTGCGCAGTTCAAATATGCGGCGATGTCAAATTTGGTCCTGCAGGCGGACCGTCGATTTACAACACGCCGGCCAGACGAGCATACTGGCGATCCCGAGTCGCTTGCAGGCCGCATAAACATTCGGGACATGGGAGGACGAACAGCGCGGGATAATGCGCCGTCGCAAGCAAAGAAGCCCAAGGGACCAGGAATTGAGCGAGGGAGCATCACAGAGGGCGGCGACGTTCTGGAACGAGAACAACGGAAAAGAAAACGGGACGATGGCACAAGCGCATACGGAGCTACCGCTGCTGCTGATTTCAATATCGAGGGTCTCACATATAAGCCACGGACCCCAGCGACTCGCGCGACCTTCGAACTCATCACGACTATCGTGAGCAAGTCTCTTGGAGACGTTCCTGTTGCGACCACGAGAAGTGCCGCCGATGCGGTGTTGGAATATTTGAAGGACGATAGTCTGAAGGATTTCGATAAGAAGAAGGAAGTTGACGACCTTCTCGGTACCTCAATGGGCGCAAAAGAGTTCAATGAGCTAGTCAATCTAGGCAAAAAGATCACCGATTATGACGCGCAAGATGATGAGGAAGGAGCGGACGAGGAGATGGCTGACGGTGATGGTGCCGAGAATGGCGACAATCAAGGTGTAGCTGTCGTATTCGATGATGACGATGAGGACGAAGACGGTCTCCAGACTTTCGAAGTACGAGACGCCGATACTTCAGACGAAGAAGACGAAGCGGAGACTGCGGTGGAACAAATTGGAGGTGACCAAAACCAAGACGGAGGCATAGCAGATGCAGAAGAGATGATAATACAGGGCGACGTGGCTGTCTCAGCAGACCGCAAGGACCGCGCCGACCAGCTAATAGCTGCGCACGAAATTGATGCGTATTGGTTGCAACGGCAAATAGGACAGGTTTACGAAGATGCACACACGCAGCAAGAGAAAACACAAGACGCATTGAACATTCTTGCTGGTGTATCAGAAGAAGGCGAAGAGAAGCCACTGCGCGAAATCGAAAACGATCTTATGGAGCTCTTCGACTACGAGCATCACGAACTGGTCGCAAAACTCGTGCTCAACCGAGACAGAGTTGTTTGGGTGACTAGATGGAGAAGAGCAGCAGAAGACAATGATGAACGAACGGCCGTTGAGCGGGAGATGAGGGCTGCAGGCCAGCAACAGATCCTTCAAGAACTACGCGCACGTGAGACGGGCATCAAGGCAGAGGAAGGTAGTGGTTCTGGAAAGATGAAGTTCAATCTGAAGGACATCAGCCTTCCTGAGACATCGAATGATGTGGAAATGGCTGATGCAAAGCCGGAGGGCATAGTAGGTGGACTTCAGCCATCAAGTCGACTTGTCAATTTGGACAACATTGTCTTTGACCAAGGCAACCATCTTATGACGAATCCGAGTGTCAAATTACCGCAGGGGTCGACACGCCGTCAGTTCAAAGGCTATGAAGAGATACATGTTCCGGCACCGAAAGCGAAGCGCGATCCGAACGAACCCCCTCTGATGCCCACCTCCCAGTTACCAGACTGGGCACGAGTAGGCTTTGGTTCCTCGAAATCTTTGAATCGTATCCAGACGAAGTGCTACCCTTCCGCATTCAATGATGATGGCAACATGCTCATTTGCGCTCCCACTGGTTCTGGAAAGACAAACGTTGCTATGCTCGCTATGCTTCGTGAGATTGGGAAGCATCGAAACCCTCAGACAGGAGAAATTGCCCTTGACGACTTCAAAATTATCTACATTGCTCCATTGAAGGCTCTAGTGGCTGAACAGGTCGGCAATTTCGGCAAGCGTCTAGAGCCCTACGGCATCAAGGTTTCTGAGCTTACGGGTGATCGGCAGCTCACCAAGCAGCAAATCGCGGAGACTCAAATCATTGTCACTACACCGGAGAAGTACGACGTCATCACTCGCAAAGCCACCGACACAAGTTACATCAACCTTGTGCGCCTGATTTGCATTGACGAAATCCACTTGCTTCACGATGATCGAGGCCCGGTCGTTGAGAGCATTGTCAGCAGGACGCTCCGCCGTAGTGAGCAGACTGGTGATCATGTACGTATTGTAGGATTGAGTGCCACTCTCCCTAACTTTCGCGATGTTGCAAGCTTCCTTCGTGTGGATCCGGATAAGGGTCTTTTCCACTTCGATGCCACGTTCCGACCGTGTCCCTTGAAGCAAGAGTTCATTGGTGTCACAGACAAGAAAGCGATCAAGCAGCTCAAGATTATGAACGATGTATGCTACACAAAGGTTTTGGAGCAAGTTGGCGAGCATCGCAATCAGATGCTTATCTTCGTTCATTCCCGGAAAGAAACTGCGAAGACGGCGAAGTACATCCGTGATAAGGCACTCGAAGAGGAATCAATCGGAAAAATTCTACGATCAGATGCTGCCAGCAGAGAGATTTTAAGGGAGGAGGCGGAGTCCGTTCAAAACACTGATCTCAAGGACCTCATGCCATATGGCTTCGGAATCCATCATGCTGGCATGTCGAGAGCAGATCGGTCCTCCGTTGAGGATTTGTTTGCCGATGGCTCAATCCAGGTCCTAGTTTGCACAGCAACACTAGCCTGGGGTGTCAATTTGCCTGCTCATACGGTCATCATCAAGGGAACTCAAATCTATTCACCGGAGAAGGGTAGCTGGGTGGAGCTTAGCCCGCAGGACGTTCTTCAGATGCTTGGTCGTGCTGGTCGCCCCCAGTATGACACTTACGGGGAGGGCATCATCATTACCACACAGGCCGAGATCCAGTATTACCTATCCTTACTGAATCAGCAGTTGCCTATTGAATCACAGCTCATTAGCAAACTCGCAGACAATCTCAATGCGGAAATCGTTCTGGGCAATGTACGCAATAGGGATGAAGCGGTTGATTGGCTTGGATACACCTACCTCTTTGTCCGTATGCTGCGATCACCAGGTCTCTATCGAGTTGGGCCAGAGTACGAAAACGACACGGTTCTGGAGCAAAGACGAGTGGACTTGGTGCATGCAGCAGCGCACGTCTTGGAGAAGTGCAGTCTCATCAAGTACGACAGAAAGTCAGGGCAACTTCAACCGACCGAGCTTGGAAGGATCTCGTCGCATTACTATATCACCCACAACTCGATGTTGACCTATAATCAGCACATACAGCCTGGTATCAGTGCGATTGAGCTATTCCGAGTATTTGCGCTGAGTGAGGAGTTCAAATACATTCCAGTTCGTCAAGACGAGAAGCTAGAGCTTGCAAAGCTTCTTGGCAAGGTACCGATACCTGTCAAAGAAGGTGTTGAGGAGCCTCAGGCGAAGATTAACGTCCTTCTACAAGCCTATATCTCACGACTTAAGCTGGAAGGCCTGGCGCTCATGGCCGACCTAGTGTATGTCACGCAATCAGCTGGGCGTATCTTGCGTGCGATCTTCGAGATCTGCCTTAAGAAAGGATGGTCTCAAGTCGCCAAATTAGCTCTTGATATGTGCAAAATGGCGGAGAAGCGCATGTGGCCCACCATGACACCGCTACGGCAGTTTCCTACGTGCCCACGAGATATCGTGCAGAAAGCAGAGCGGATAGATGTGAATTGGTCGAGCTACTTCGGCCTCGATCCACCCAACATGGGTGAGCTCTTGGGCATGCCTAAAGCCGGCAAACTTGTTTGTCAGCTTGTGGAGAAGTTCCCGCGCCTTCAGATCGAAGCAACACCTCGACCTGTCACTAGGTCCTTGCTCCGTATGGAACTCACCATTCGACCCGACTTCGTATGGGATACGGAACTACATGGAGCATCTGAAGCGTTCTGGATCCTGGTTGAGGATTGCGACGGCGAGCAGATTTTGTTTCACGATCAGTTCATTCTCCGCCGAGATTATTCTGATGGTGATGTCAATGAGCACTTGATCGAGCTGACGGTGCCCATCGACGAGCCAATGCCACCAAATTACTTCATTACAGTCCTCTCGGACAGATGGATGGCATCTGAAACCAAGCTTGCTGTGTCTTTTCAGAAGCTCATCTTGCCGGCCAAGTTCCCAGCCCACACTCCCGTTCTGGATCTCCAACCTCTACCTGTATCGGCCTTGAAGAGGAAGGAGTTTATGGGCTTATATGATAATGTGAGCCGTTTCAACAAAGTCCAGACACAGGTCTTCAATTCGCTGTACACAACAGATGACAACGTTCATGTTGGGGCCTCGGCAGGCATTGGTAAGACCTTCTGCGCTGAGTTCGCTATCCTGCGACACTGGGCTAGCAACAGCGAAGGTCGAATCGTCTATCTGGCACCATTCCAGGAGCTTGTCGATACTCAATTTAAGAACTGGGACAACCGCTTGTCAGGACTCAGTGGAGGTAAAGATGTGGTCAAGCTCACTGGTGAAACCACAGCCGACCTGCGATTACTTGAGAAGGGCGACCTCATTCTAGCTACACCTACGCAATGGGACTCCGTCTCTCGACAATGGCAGCGACGAAAGAATGTTCAGTCTGTTGCTTTGCTGATTGCTGACGAGTTGCATATGCTCGGGGGCTCTGGCGGACATGTCTATGAAATCGTGGTTTCTCGTATGCAAGCCATGGCAGCTCAGCTCGAGTCGAAGCTGCGGATCGTTGGCTTCAGCGTATCTCTGTCGAATGCAAGAGACGTTGGCGAATGGATCGGTGCGAACAAACACACTATCTATAACTTCAGCCCAGGTGTTCGAGCAGTACCACTCGAGCTAAAGATACAGTCATTCACTATCCCTCACTTTCCGTCGCTGATGATGGCCATGGCTCGACCTACGTACACTGCCATCACGCAGCTGTCTCCAGATAAACCAGCCATGGTGTTCGTTCCGAACCGCAAGCAAGCTCGCAATTCCGCGGCTGATTTGTTCAACGCATGTGTCGCCGACGAGGATGATGATCGCTTCCTCAATGTAGATCTGAAGGAGATTCAGCCCATTCTTGAGAAGGTCAATGAGCAGTCACTTGCTACTTCCCTGTCTCACGGTATCGGTTACTTTCACGAGGCTCTCAATCCTTTCGACAAGAAGGCTGTCCAGCATCTATTCAAAGTTGGCGCTATTCAAGTTCTGATAGTCTCCCGTGATTCCTGCTGGGAGATCGACAACAGCGCACATCTAGTTGTTGTACAGGGTACCCAATTCTACGAAGGTCGCGAGCATCGCTACGTTGACTATCCTATCAGTGATATCCTGCAAATGTTTGGAAAAGCCGGCCGGGTAGGACAAGACAAGTCAGCAAAAGGTGTTCTTATGTTGCCAGCAGTGAAGCGCGAGTACTACAAGAAGTTCTTGAATGAGGCGTTGCCTATCGAGAGTTATTTACACGACTACCTTCATGATGCCTTTGTTGCGGAGATTAGTGCGAAGACTATCGAGTCTACGCAAGAAGCTGTTGACTGGTCTACGTATACGTACTTCTACCGCCGTCTCCTCGCCAATCCCAGTTACTACAATCTCCACGACACGTCGCATGAGGGTCTCAGCGCGCATTTGTCCGAACTGGTTGAACAGACGCTGAAGGAGTTGTCGGACGCCAATCTCATTGAGCATGATGAAGAAGAAGATGCAATCACACCACTCAACCCGTGCATGATTGCAGCATACTACAACATCTCCTTCATCACGATGCAAACACTTATGATGTCCCTCAACGGTAGGACGACTCTGAAGGGCGTTTTGGAGATTATCACGGCAGCCACCGAGTTCGAAGATATACAAATTAGACGCCACGAGGACCACATCATTCAGCGCATCTACGATCGTGTCCCCTTCAAAATGCAAGAACCTAATTTCGAGACACCACATTTCAAGGCTTTCGTCTTACTACAAGCGCATTTTTCACGCATGCAACTCCCCATTGATCTCGCCAAAGACCAAGAAATAGTCATCCGGAAAGTTCTAAACATCCTGAGCGCTAGCGTTGACGTTCTGTCTTCTGAAGCACACCTCAACGCTATGTCTGCTATGGAGCTCTCGCAGATGGTCGTCCAAGCTATGTGGCAAAAGGATTCACCGCTCAAGCAAATCCCTCACTTCGACAATGACACCATCAAGGCTGCTCAAAAGTTTGGTGTTAACGACGTCGACGACTTCATTAACGCTATGGATGAAGATGAGAATCCAGACTACAAAAAGTTAATCGCTGCGCTTGATGTAGATCAGCGACAGTTGGCTGACATTGCAAACTTCACGAACAATTTCTATCCCAACATAGAGCTCGAGCATACGCTTGTGGATGCTGAGTCCATCACTTCGAATTCACCGGCCCAGCTCAAGGTCCGCGTAACGCGCAACATCGAGGAAGACGAGGAGCTTAAGACTGAAGTCCATGCGCCCTTCTATCCGGCGGACAAGACCGAGAGCTGGTGGCTTGTGGTGGGCGATCAGAAGGAGCATAGTCTACTAGCGATCAAGAAGGTGCCAATTCTGAGGAAATTGGAAACCGTGCTGGAGTTTACACTTGAGAAGCCAGGCACTCATGAGTTGACGCTGTATCTTGTGAGCGATAGTTATCTGGGTGTGGATCAGGCACCTACTTTTACTGTCGAGGCTGCGGAGGGGATGGATGAAGATAGTGAAGAGGAAGAAGAAGAGGAGGAGGAGGAGTAGATGTCCAATAGAGGTTCTGGACAGATAGCCCGAGCCATGGCTAGCATTTGCTTTACAGAGAAAAACCCCCTTGGCGTAACTGGAGTCACTTTGGGCATCTATGTATTATACGCCTTTGCATTAGATGATTGATACCTTTCGTGCAAATTTTCATTCCATGCCCTTCTGCCAGCTGTGCGTTCTTGGATCCAGACACGTGTATCTTGATAAGGGTATGTCACAGGTGGTAGAGCAAGAACGTTGGGCGCAAATGCCTCGCGTGCTTCAGCAAGGCCAGTTATCGACAATCCGCTGTTGATCAGAACGTTTCCAACGCTCCAATGACATGAAAGGGTAATTTAATTTAGGACAGGTTCCAGAAATGAAATGAAGTATGGAACAAAAGAATGGCGAATATCAGACCAAACGGCGCAACCATCTCAACCGATGTAAACCTCTCCCGATTTTCAGGTGGATCTAATAGGTACACGTTTACAGCCCTCGCGCAGCAGTCTTCATGGCGTTCCTCGCTCTTTCTCCGCCAAAGATCTTCTGAAAACCAAATGCATCGTTCTCAGCAATAATTCTCTGGACTTTCAAGGCTGCACCTTGCAATTCCTGTTGTGCCTCGTCAAACTGCTCATAGTTCAGCATGAAAACGTTCGCACTGCCCAACGAAGGATCGTAGAAAGGTGATTTGGGGTCTGTCGAGTTGAGCGAGAATGGGCTGGGCGGTGGCACACAAACAGTGCCCGGCGGCGGTAGCGCTCCAGTCTGAAAGTATGTTCGTATATGGCCCATCGTACACAGGTTTGGAGTCGAAACAGAACAGTGTCCTGCGCTGTCTCCGATTAAAATACCACTGCCTGGGAACATGCCGTGCATGAGGCGTCCACTACGTAGGGGAGTGACCGGGTCTGCAGTGTTGCTGAGGAAGAGAATCGGATGACTCGTGTTACCACCGTATGGTCCCTTAAAAGAGAAACTTGCGCGAACCTGCCAGGCTGCGCAGCGCATCCTTAGCATAGACCAGATCGCGCCCGATGTGGGCGAGATGCCTTCTAGAAGATTCCAGTATTCAACAAATTCATCAAGATCGACGTGTGTCTGGTCGAATCCATCGCCGCACAATATGGCAATCTGAGCAACATTGGCAAAAATCTGAGGAATAGGATCAGAGCCGTTGACTGGACAGTGGTAGGTATGGCCGGCACGGTAGGCGACACTGATGCTGTCAAGAATCTCACCACCTCCTGCCTCAACAGCAACAAGTAGGTCAGCGATAATCTGAAAAGCGGCTTGTGGTTGGTAGATGGAACCGAATATCAAAAGCTTCACATCGGAGAAGGTGAGTATCTCCGGGCCTTCTGGAGAATTGATGATGAGGGGGTTATGATACAGCGACTTTACGATACTCTGAAGTCGCGCTTCAACATCAGCGATAGTTCCGTTAGCCGTGGTCAAGGCACATATTGCAGGACCTGATTGGTGGCAGAAGGTGTAGAACGAGTTCATAGCTTTTTCAGCGTCTGTAAGACTTCCATTTCCGAGAGAGTGATTGTAATCGTATGAGCTAACGACTCCGTCTAAAATGAGACGACCGACGCGATCGGGGAACATGGAAGCGAAAGTCGATCCAAGGTAGGTGCCGTACGAGAAGCCCCAGTATTGCAGCTTCGCTTCTCCCGACGAGTATGTGCCGTGGCATCGCGTTCGTGGACTTCCCCGTCTCTGAGCCGACAGCTGGTCAACTTGTTTCGCGACATATTCGGCATGCTTTTCAGCAATCTCCAGCATGTCTCGCGCGACGAAAGCCGTCGCCATGTATTGCTTGATGTCCGGACCATCCTCATTAACCATGGCTTGCTTACATGCTGTTCCATACGCATGTGTCATAGACCAGAGCCTACCGAGGGCTGCATCTGAGCTTCCTAGGATACCCTCGTTATTCTCTCGCATATTCCAGGACCAGTCGGAAGGATCATCTAGCAAACATCTTGCTGCGGGTTCGGATTCACCAATACCGCGAGGGTCGAAGCCGATAAGATCAAAATATTTCGGATCAGAAGAAGCAGCGCTGGGGCTGGTACTTGGATCGACAATTGTTTGCAGTACTTTTGCTATTAAAATCGCAAAGAAAGTCCCAGAACCTCCAGGACCGCCGGGGTTTAGAAGGATAGGCCCTCCATAACGTGGGTCGTCGACGGGTACTCTGGCGGGTAGCTTTGTCACGGCAATACTGACTGTCTCGTTTGGATAAGTTCCATTGAAGTAGTCAAGCGGCAGGCTCAGCTTGGCGCACTCAAAGCCATCGAAGCACTTGTGGAACTCAAGGTGCTTCTTGGGTGTGATCTATAAAGTGATCAGCCAAAGGTGCAATGGATGTTGATCCAATGGAAACATGAGCATAGCTTCCAAGTGTCATTGAATCATTGCAAATTTTTCCTTAGCCCATCATGTCGATGCAGAATAGAGAGGGGCGTTGCAAGTGATTGATCTAGAGTACAGCCGACTAGCAAAAGATGGCCAGGCCACCCAACTGCTGAACTAAAATTTCATCATTCCATCATAAGAGCCGTAAATACCATGATAGAGCATTACCAATATCATGCGATGCGGCGTAGGTGCACATGGCTGAACAGAAGCCTTGCTCGCGTTGGACACTATCGTTCGATACTGTGACATAGAACTCACGTTTGACCAAGGGTCATGCGTCTAGATTAGAACTAAGAAACGTTCCAAGCGTACCTGAGACCACTGAAAAGGTTTCGTTGAATGTTCCAATCCTGAATGAGTGCTCCAATCTGGTGGAGACCGGTTCTTCAATTCCGGAAAGATGGTGTCCAATCCGGCGAGGACGGCAAGCGTGACAAATGTGGCAGTCAAGGCACGCCACCGAACAGGGTCCCGCCGTGGCTTTACTGGCACTGCAGCACTGTCTAGCTCATTCCAACTCTTCATGATGTACTCGGATTGCCCCAACCAGCCTCGAGTGTCAATAACGATAATGGCGTTCTCTGTAATGTTTGTTGATAGAGAGTAAGGAAGCGGGGTTCCCGCTGGTCAACTGCTCACCCAGAGATGTCAGACTTCATCCTAGCCCAGCCACAAAACGACGATCACTTCGTAGGCAACAGCGAACGTAAAAGTGTAGGCGTGCATGTGGCTGTACGGATCGAGCGAGCCTGCCGAGTCTGCTTTGGTTCGACAGGCCTACCATCACTTGCAGAAAAGTTGCGTTTTTTGCCTGCGCTGTGGCTGCAGCTTGGGCAAAAGCTCTCGGCGGCTATGTATGCGTATGCGGGACGGTCACAATGCGTTGTCCGATTTGAATGTTCGCTTCTGCAACCTCCATGTGCTAAGGGACTGCATGCCTGCAAATAATTTGTTACAGCAGGTTCGTATCCACCTGCTGTATAGCGGCATGATTGAAAGGAAAGCATGCTGAAAATTGCCAAACTAGCTTATAGAGCGTTGGGATGAAGATGAGCATCAAACTCACTTTGATAATGGTACTGCGCCGAAAATGGAGTGGCGAAGAGCAGTGAAACAAGCATAATGAGTATCAATGCTGGATGTCCCCTGTGGGAAGGTGTGTACAAGAGGAAGCAATGACACGCGCAAAGCTACATACAATGATATCAAGACAAGGCTCTGATCGGGTCGATAGGCGATAAAACGCACTCTGGTACAGTCCTCGGGAATTCTAGCTCGAATAACAGACAGCTTTTTGATACGCGAAGAACCCCCGCAACTATAAAGAAACCGTAAAGAACGTGAGCAAAGGAACAGAGCCTTAACGCGAGACAAGTACAGAGTAGCAGCACCTCCTGATTCAATGGGTATCTCATCTCGTCAGTACCAACCACCCTTACTGCCATTAACAACCAAAACTGAAAATATCCGTGGACGGTCGACAGGATCCGTTTCGCCTGAAGCTGAACGCAACCTCATGAATGGACCTATATCCCCCTCCCGCTAGCAAATTTGTACATCCCATGTTCTCATCGAGTACAAGATCGTAAGTCGCGCGAAGGGTTCACCGAGGGCGGTTACCATTGCTGGCCGCCACCCTGACCACCCTCCTGTCCTCCGTAGCCCTGTCCTTGGCCTTGACCCTGGCCGCCGTAACCGCCTCGAGATTGGTACTGTCCACCCTGTGGAGGTCCCCAGGACGAGCCACCTTGCTGGCCGCCATAGCCTTCTTATTCTGTTAGTCTTTCGTTGCTCACATATAATTACTGGATTCTTACCGCGTCCGCCGCCATATCCTATGAGATAACGTTAGCAACAAGAAGAAAAAAATCATAACTATACCAAAAGCTTACCTCCTTGACCTCCACCGTAGCCTCCGCGGTATCCACCACCACCACCACCACCATAGCCGCCTCCTCGTGGTGCACCACCGCCACGGTCGGAAGCCTTATCGACACGGATCCTACGTCCGTCGAATCTGTGGGTCGTCAGCAATCATGACCGAACGCGGCACGTAGACAGGCCAATTTGGCCTGGTTAGACGCGCTTCAACCAGACAAAGAGAGCTCAGGAGAAAACAGATTTACGCACTCTTCGTTATTCAGCGCCTGCATGGCGGCATCAGCCTCAGCGTCATTCGCATATCGGACAAAGCCGAAGCCCCTGCTACGGCCCGTGTCGCGGTCCTTGACGACAACCTGCAGCGAAGTGAGCGTTGTCGTAGTCTCAACGACGAGTGCTCGCCAGAGAAAGGTCACTTACAGCTTCTTCGACCTGGCCAAACTCCTCGAACTTCTGGCGCAGAGCAGTGTCGTCGGTGTGCCAAGCAAGGCCTCTGCGAAAAGTCAGTAGCAATCGATGCGGGAGAGTGGTGCGTACTTGCCCAATGAAAAGTTTAGACATGGCTGGTGATGTCTGGATCGAACACTGAACGGTCTCAATACAAGCACTCGGGAACTTAGGACGATACGCGCGATACAGAAAGCCTCAAAACAGGAAATGACAGGAAGGTGAGAGAGAAGAGAATATCTGGGAAGGCGAGGAAGCCATGGCGGCCTCCCATGCAGGTAATGTGTAGCAACGTGACGGAACGAACATTTAGTCTTGTAGCACCAGGCTGAATGGGTGTCGATGGCGCAAGCGAATACTCTTGGAGTTAGAGGAGAGAGACGTCTGCGGCAAGGTTTGTCGCAATGTGATGGCACCCGTAGAGGCAAAGATAGTGAAGTGTCTAAGGTTTGGGTTGGCGGGGCAGAAGCGACAATACAAGCCCTGGGAGAACCCCTCCAAATGATGAAAGAGCGCTAGCTAGTGGTGGTCCGGGCGCGGGAGAGCAAACGATGCAGTCTACAAAGGCAGAAACGTGGACGGACAAAAGCAGTTGGATCCGGCGTGCGCGTCCAGCCAGTGAGTCTATATGCAGTTCGGAGATCCCCCTGCGGCAGGGAACATACAGGCGCTCGCGGATGGCCTGTACTGGATCCGGCCGCTGGTCATGGCAGACAGCGAATGCTGCTGCTCGCACCCATATTGGCACGCTGCCGTCATTAGTCTGTCCCGTGTCTACTTCTTCATGCTGGGTATATGCAGCCATGTTAGCCTAGGCTACACAAGCCCAATTATGGGGCAGTGGGCGAGCCATTGCCTGGGCCCTGCCAAAAGCGAAAGGTGGAATTTTTTGATAGGTGCTTCGACACGTCAACTTCTCACAGAGCCGGCACATGTGCGCGCCCATCATTGGACCATGCCAAAGGGGGTGCAATGAAGACTCTGCAGCCAGCATGTTGCGTGCTTCAAGGACGAGCGAGTTTCGGACGTGGCCAGAACGAAAGATTGCGCCCGTGGAAGAAAAGCGCAACGGAGCGCGGGCATTGGACCGCGAAGTGTGGTTCAGAAAGGCTTATCAAGTCGCCATCGCCTAGGGGTGGGGTTTTGGGCCCGGCGCAGGACCGGCCCAATTTCAGGCCTCTACCGTCCCATATTGGCTCGTGCGCAACCACGGCGAGTCCATGTCGTCGTGCAAGACGACGAAGGGCATGACCTCCCCAGCCGTTGCTCTCCTATTCTCAGACGGCCATGGAATTTTGAGGTGACGCGACCAGGTGCTCAATTCGCAGTGTTACTTTACACCGTGTTGTTGCCACATTCCTCGTCGAGTGCATGGCTCATTGCGTTACCTCCACCCGTCCAAGACGCACATTAACCACACCATGCCTGCCTAGTTCTTTGAGTGCCGGCGAGGTCCTGCAATGTGAAGCCGGCATGTCGTTGTAGGGCTGCCGACGTTGTGACAAACCACTCCTGAACAGAAGTCGTGTGTAATATGATGCTCCTTGATTCAGGCATAGCGCCGTGGGAGAACATTACACTGCTTGCTATGCATGCAGCAGTATTTGCCAGGCCAAAATGCTCCGTCATGCTCCAAGCCCGTTGCCCACGGTCATCGGACCAATCAGAGATGACTATGGCAAGCCTCAATGCAATCTCATGCTTCAATAGTCATCGCTCTGTATAGCAGTCGGTACAGCAAAACGAATGCGAGGTTTGCAACCAAATGTCTGCGAGCAAGTTGGCGTACAGGCATGGAGTCCAAGATGTGTCACACTCCTATCGTGCCTTCGCTCAGCGAAAACACCAGTCGCGGGCAGCCCATCGTCACTTCCCTTTTCCAACACACCCTCACACCACGACCTGGCCCCTCTACGACGCTCGCCTTCTGTTATTATGACGAGTTCCTTTAAGCAATCGCAACAGGTCTGTTTCCATGCGTCACACGAAACCAACCTTCAGCAGGCTCTTGACCGACTATCGCTACCGGCCGCTCCCCAACGCAATGCTGTACGACAACTAGCAACGACTCGGAATTAACATTGACCAAGTGAACACTGCTCAGAAGCCGTTGGCGGAACGGCTCGTTCGTAGGCCGCCCGGGCTGCCGGCTTGCTAAACACCAGGTTGTGTCGCTTCGGTTCGATCATGGACATTCGAAGATGGCTGGACGAGACCGTGCAGCCCGATCCTCCTGCAGGTCTGCTCAGTCAACCGAGAGTCAAGCCCTTCCTTCGCACTGATCAGTCTGAGCCTGTGCTTAAAAGGAGGCATAGACGAAAGCGAAGTAAACCAGACAGCTCACTGCTCGACCCTCCTGCTCCGCGGAAGCAGACCCCGACCAAAAAGCGAAGACCCCCTACCGAGGGACGTACAGATGATAATACCGAGGGCGAGGCATCTCTTGCCACGCACAACGAGTCATCTACAAGTAACACATCAAGCAAGCGATATGCGCGACAACCTCGTCGGAGGACACGCCTAGAGCGATATGAACCTTCATCAAAGGCTATTATGGAGCGGGGAAAGCATGCACACCGAAGTAAACACGGCGAATCAAAGGGTTCGCGGCGCAAGCCCAAGCGCAAGAAGCGTGAGAAGCTGGGCGGCAGCATAGTGCAAAGTTTCCACGCCAAGAATGTGTCCGGGGATCGGCTGACAGTAAGAGCTGCCATATATGCAGTGGTCTGGAGATGTACTGATGATTGGCGCAGTTAAAGCCACGGGAGCAGCTAGGTATTTTCAACAAGGGAAAGGCTTCGACGGTGGTCAAGGGTCGTGGCTGTACACTCCTCTTTCCATTACCCTCTGATTTGCTCAGCCCACAGCTGATACGCTTGCAGTACCGGATCTAGTCTTCTCAGAGATGAAGTTCTTGCAGAAACATGAAGACCAACCGGCACCTACCCTTGTGCGCAACACCTCCAAGAAGAAGCGCAAACATGACCATACGCTCTCGAAAGAGGGAGAAATTTCTGCTTTCTTCACGTCATTGCAACCAGTGTTAGCAGAACAAGATGAAACACCCCTAACGATGAAGGTTCGACAGAAGGACGATATCTTGCTAGAAGTCAATCGGCGTGTGCGAGAGCGGACGTCAGTAGTTGACGCCGCTCTCCCCACGATCGAGATGCCCAATAAGACATCGAGTCTCGAATCCGGTAGCAGAGGCCTGCATAAAGAGAGTACAAGCTATGTGTCGTGGTCAGAGTCTATTCGATCGCGCAGCATAACGCCAACGCATCCTCGAACAAAACTTACTGTCGATAACGTTCATTTCGACTCACACCGTGACAGAAAGGGCAGAGCCACCATTGAAGAAGAACACACTTCAGTCAACCAGCCCGCGCCCCTTTCGATGAACAACATACACAGAACCAATAACTCTGCCGGGTGTTTCGGTGCGTCCTCGATTGCCCAATCGCATCATAGGTTGTCCAGGTCCCACTCATATCCCCAACATACCTCTTCGCCACGGCGAGTGAACGTCGTGGATCGAGCTCTAAAGTTTCAACCCGCCCATAACGCTGACTCGCCGTCTTCGATGCCACCTTTCGTCCCTGCTTGTATGATCGCTGTCGGGCAGCAAGTTCACGTCCCCGACAGCCCTAGTCTTCGGAAGACCAGAGCTTCTCTTCCAGGCACGAAGAACGTGTCACACAACAGACAAAGTATACTGCATGACAAAGAGAATGACACTGACGCATATCCAAAAACATCTTCAGACTTGGGAATGGTTCTGCAACAGTGCAAGAACATATTCCACGGCGGACGTCAAGGAGTAACGCCACCCCAAAGATACCTTGTGCGGGCAGGGCCAGCTTCTTTTGCCAGCGGAGTAGAACAGCAAAAGCCTACTGATTTGTATCCCGCAATGCAACCGTCATTGATGGAACACTGTATCGGTTCAGAGAACTGTGTGCCAACTTCAACGAGACTTGCTGGGCGCAGCCACTGCCAACAGCAAGCGCATGAATATCAAGTTCCCTTGCGACATGTTGTTGAGGAAAGCATTCTTCAAGAGATCTATTCTATTGAGCGGGACTCCTTGGACGATAATAATGGAATAGATAATTTTGTTCAACGCTGGGTTGAACCAGCGGAGAACCGTGTGTCGATTGGGCTGAGAGGGCGGTCCGGGAAGTTTGGTGTCGAGGAGGTCTGTGTAACGGACGGGGTTACAC
This sequence comes from Pseudopyrenochaeta lycopersici, assembly GCA_003313425.1. Taxonomy (NCBI): domain Eukaryota; kingdom Fungi; phylum Ascomycota; class Dothideomycetes; order Pleosporales; family Pseudopyrenochaetaceae; genus Pseudopyrenochaeta; species Pseudopyrenochaeta lycopersici. The sequence continues at coordinate 1,112,697 of NHZP01000008.1, forward strand.
GGCAGTTGATGTCGGAGAACATGGTAGTCGCACCGGGCTTTTGGAGACCTAATAGATTGTATTGAGACCGAGATGATTAGGCACACGTCAAAAAAAAAGGACAGATGGGCGTCCGTGCACAGTTTTGAGCCTCGACAATGCACTTGAGTCGTCCTTTGCATCCTCGGTATCCCGCCGGAGGCTTGAAACGGGCTGCTGTCCGGGTAACTTTCTCTACCAGCTTACTGGATAAATACCATCTGCATGCCCGTCCATCGATCGCTGCTGCGGCTCTACCCAGCCATACGAGTTGCTCCCCGACTGAAGTCCCCCTTTCCTTTTCCGACAGCTGTCCCATGCAGGCAGTTGGCGGTGACGTTCGTCACGGTGGCGCCTTCCCAACACCGCTCCCCGCCTGCCAGCCCCACTAGACCCCTCGACAAACCAAAATTGCGCGCTCTCCAGCTGGCAGGCCACCTACACACCACATCAACACATCCAGGTACTGAAAAGAGCACCCACAACATGTCTTACACCACCCGCAGAGTTGGCGCGGCCAACACCCTCGAGCACCGCATCTACATTGAAAAGGACGGCCAGCTCATTTCTCCATGGCACGATATTCCGCTCTATGCCAATGAGCAGCAGACAGTCCTGAACATGGTCGTTGAGGTGCCCCGCTGGACCAATGCGAAGATGGAGGTGCGTACCCCTCCATTGCCAGCTGGCTTGATGCTTGAAGAGACCGCCATCAGAACTTGACTGACACCACGCCAGATCTCCAAGGAGGAGACGCTCAACCCCATCAAACAGGACACCAAGAAGGGCAAGCTTCGCTTTGTGAGGAATTGCTTCCCCCACAAGGGTTACCTCTGGAACTACGGTGCCTTCCCTCAGGTGCGATGACGCGAGCCCGATATCGGACGAGACATGGTCGCTGATTGTTTTTTGCAGACGTGGGAGGACCCCAATGTTGTTCACCAGGAGACCAAGGCCAAGGGCGACAACGACCCATTGGACGTCTGCGAGATTGGTGAGCTGGTCAACAAGCCCGGTGAGGTCATCCAGGTCAAGGTCCTCGGCGTCATGGCGCTGCTTGACGAGGGTGAGACCGACTGGAAGATTATGGTCATCAACGTGAACGACCCGTTGGCCCCCAAACTCAACGACGTTGAGGATGTTGAGCGCCATTTGCCCGGTCTGCTCCGCGCCACAAACGAGTGGTTCCGTATCTACAAGATTCCAGACGGCAAGCCCGAGAATCAGTTCGCCTTCTCTGGCGAGTGCAAGAACAAGAAGTACGCCATGGACATTGTCCGCGAGTGTGCTGAGGCGTGGGAGAAGCTTGCCACCGGCAAGACTCCCAAGGACGACATTAGCTTGTATGTGTATCTGAGTATAATGCAAGACAATCAATCTGACCGCTTCATAGGACTAACACTACCGTCTCACATTCCCCCGACCGTACCGATGCCAACCAGCTGAGCATTCCCGCTGGTGAGAACAAACCCGCCGCCCCGATTGACTCGAGCATCGATAAGTGGTTCTACATCTCCGGTGCTCCTTCCAACTAGGTGTGGGCAAAAGGTAGAGACATTGACGTGGTCATTACATCCGGTGAGTGGCCCAAAGTCTGGAAGCTAGGAATTGTGAACGAGCCTTAAAAGGCAGCTTGAAAGGCCGACTGGTAGACGGACCATGTGCATGGTTAAAACGCCCAATAATGGCGAGGCTACATAGACTCATCAAAAGAAGATTCCTCGTTCCCTCCATGCCCTCGAAGCCCAAGTCTTCCCGTGACGCCGCATGATGCATTGATATACATAATTTGTACAGGTGGTATGCCAGTCTGTCTATACCATGACCTTCAATTGCCTGAGAGCTCCTCCTTCCGTGCCAGTGACCGTGAATGTCGGTCGACTTCCTCGACGACCTGAGTTATCCGCATGGTGCTCAGATCGAGATTCATTTCCTTGCCGTCCTCTGCTGGCGTGTTAGCACACATCCTGTTCTGCCAATGGCAGTCGCGACCACACATTGAGCGATTCCTTCGTCTCTCCAGGCTCACAATTCCAGGTCTGTGCTGGGCGGGAGAAGACGCGGTGTACGTACTGAATTTCAAGCCCAAGCTCGCAGGTTCCTTACTCGTCCGGGGGAGCATCTTGGACTCGATCTTCATGCCGTCAGAGCGGGCATTTGGCGGAATAAGAGAGAGAAAGAGACGAGCGGGCTTCGAGCGCAGGCTGAAGGGGTTGAAGGTAACGCGAACGTCTGTCAAGAATCGAGTGATCATGTCGGCGGCGATTTCAGGAGCAATGCGAGCCTGGTACTGGAGCTGCACTGATTGTTAGCATAGATTCGGTCTTTCCAACGGGCAGAAATACGGACGGAAGATGAGCTGCAAACAAATGCTGCAGCAATTGACGTTTTCTGGACTCTGCGCAACTCGTCCACTCCCACGCATCGAGAGGCCCGTGTGCGGTTGGGTCGCTTTTCGGCGCGCAACCTGTCCAAGCAGCCTACCGTACTTTTCCCCGCCCAAACAGCCCACCGTAGCATCTTCGTCATAGGAGCTGCATGCTTCGAACACTTGTTGCGCATACATTCCGAAGCAACGATGCCACCCCTCCCCTCCACCACGCAAACCCTCACTGCTCGCCTCACTACTCTCTCTGACTCGAACAAAGCTGTCGGCCAGCTTATACATAGACTTGCCAAACTTGACTTTCAACCTGGATCGCAACCGCTCAACAACCCGGACGAAGGAGACGTGCGACTGGAATTGAGCGCCGAGATACATGAGAGCTTGAAGGCCATAGAAGAGGAACTCGAGCTACTCAGGCAAGAGGTCGAGGATATCACACTACAGGGTGCGAGTGTTGGCAGACGAAGAGATAGTACAAGGGACGGTGAGAAGAGTAGACTTGCGGTGCTTTTGGCGAGATTGACAGAAGACCTGAGGTCGTGAGTCTCGCTACGCAGTGCTCATAATAGGCGAATAGCATGTTAACTGTATCTCTACAGATCAAGATCGCAATACCGCAAAGCTCAACTCACAGCCAAACATAACGCCGATCGCGCAAAGCTCAAAGAACGTGAACTCCTCTTTTCAAACCTGCAGTCTGGCTCCTCGACTCCTTCCTCCACTTACCGCCAGCGCAAACAAACCCAGAACCTCTCAGAAGGCGAGGTTGTCGCCCAAGCCTCCTCAGACGTCACATCTGCCCTTCGTCGAACGCATCAGTTGATGCAAAACGAGCTCTCGCGCTCACGATTTGCACAAGAGACATTGGAACAAAGCACTGCTGCGCTTGCAGAGTTGGGCGAGAAGTATTCCGATCTGAATACGTTGCTGGCGAATAGCAAGGCTCTGGTCAGTACACTTCTGAAGAGTACAAAGAGCGATACGTGGTATCTTGAGACAACTTTCTACGTCCTCATCACTACCGTAATTTGGCTTATTTTTCGACGGTGGTTATATGGTCCCCTAAGTTGGTTCATAATTATTCCTTTGAAGCTCGTCTTCCGTGTCCTATTTGCAGTCATCCCAGTCGGCACTGCATCATCAGCAGCGACATCGAGTCTTACGGCCTCTTCGCAATCGAGTTCGAGCCTTATCATCAAACCAAGTGCAACAGGTGGGTTTCCTCGACGAGATACCGCCCCTAACGCTCAGCAACACTACGTTCGCGTCGGCGGAGGAGGTCGCGGATATATGCACGGCGACGACCCGAGTCCTCCAAACTCATACTCACAACAAGTTGGAAAGATGGCGGAACAGCAGCAACAGCAACAGCAGGAAGAAGTCCCAGACCACCCCCAGTTCAGGGAAAATCAACCCCAGGAGGAGGAGGGAGTGATTAGGAGAGGTGATGGCACAGTGTTGAAGGAGAGTGATAAGCCGCGAAACCCGAAGAAGAAAATGTGGGAAGAGAATGTGGAGAGTGAGAAGCATCGACAAGCTCAGGCGCAACAACAGGATGAGGCAACTGGTCATGAAAGTGGCGGGCAGCGAAGGAAGAGGGATGAGTTATGAACCAAGATTCCTGAACGTGGGCTGTTAGGAAAATGGCCTGCTCTAAGCCTCTGACCTATGATAATATGTCTTTTCCTCAACAGCCTCCAATGTTCTACCGGCCTTCCTTGTTGACGGTACTCTTTCTTCGAGGTGACCGTGTTGTATGGCTAGCATGTTGAGGATTCTTGATGTCCCAACTTTTGCAATAGTTCTCACCATGAACGCTTTTGCGCCTGTGCCTTCAAAATATCGCATCAGAAATACCGTGCCTCCATTCCTCTCAAAGACACAAAGTCGAAGGCCCGATCGATCCAGAACCCACGTCAAAGACATATCGGCTACGGCGTAGCCCCTGTTCAAACCGTAAAGGGCGGCGAAGGGGCGCAGTGACTCCGCCCCCACGATTTACTATCCGATCAGGTCAATCAGCAGCTGAACATGACCAAGGCGGGATGTGGGAAATCTCTACTAAAACGATTTGCTCCTCGTCAGAACTGTAGATCATCGTAAAGAAAGTATTCTCCGCAACAACAACAACCATGTCTTCCCAATCAACAGAACCGCTCAACGCCAACCTGCTACCAACCTCCAAACACGACGACGCGGCAATCTCCCACTTGGAAACAATCTCCCCATCAGAATGGTCCCACTTGATTCTCTACAACGCCTCTGTTTCCGCCTCCCCGCATGCTCCACTGGTGGACCGTTCATCCGGCCTGCTCACCTGGCTGCAAGACCTCAACTGGCCCATTGCAATGCCTACATCTCGTCTGCTGCTCTCGCTGCTGAACGAGTCCTCGCCTATTGGCGATGGAAAGGAACCACGGGTGCGGGATTCTCATGGAATGGTGCTAGTGGAGGCGGTGCAGAGAGTGTTGCGGGAGAGTGAGGACTGGGAATGGTGCTCTAATGTGCTTGGGTGCATCGTGGTGAAGATTCAAGACAAGCCATGGATGCAAAGTATGTTCGTGGTTGCTCTCAGAGAATTTCAGGAGAGGGTTCCACCGAAAGAGGAGGAGAACTGGGCTTTCAGTGAGCCGATCAGGAAGTGTCTCAGTGCAGAAAGCAAGTAATTGAAAAAGGCTAACAAGATGATCAAAGTAGAAAAGGAATGCATTTGGTATCTTATTTGCTCGCTATGCGAGATTGCACTGCACTACGGGCAGGCTGGTTCGTATCTTCATTATGAAGTCATATAAAAGCGCCAAAAAAAATAACTCTAACCATGTATGTGATGGTGGATGCGCCTTTGAAAGCTGTGAAAAAAAAGAAGGAATCTATCAGAGACTTTTAAGCATGGCCATTGCCGTGGGAAGCAAGACTATTCTTGATCTTAGGGCCCACAACTGCCTTCTCAAGCGCTTGGAGCACATCGGCAACCAGATCAGCCTCATCTTCGACACCGCAACTGATGCGAACCAGGTCATCAAAGACGCCAGCTGCTTCGCGCTGCTCCTTTGGAATACCACCGTGGGTCATAGCGCTGGGTACCTCAACGAGTGACTCAACACCGCCGAGCGACTCAGCCAAAGTAAAGATCTTAGTCGCCTGGCAGAAACGCTCAGCGGCCTCATGACCGCCCTGGATGCGGAAGGAAAGCATACCACCGCCCATGCCATTGCGGTGCTGCTTAATCGCGATATCGCGCTGTGCGTGTGAAGCAAGACCTGGGTAGTTGACGGAAATGACGTGTGATGATGCCTCGAGCGCTTCAGCAACACCTGTCGCGTTCTTGGTCGCTTCACGAGCGCGGAGATGCAGAGTCTTAAGACCTCGGTGGGCAAGCCAGCAGTCGAAAGCTGAAGGAACAGCGCCGATGGCGTTCTGTAGGAAGGACAGACGGTCGAAGAGTTCTGGGGAATTGAAGGCAGCGGCGCCCATGACGACATCTGAGTGTCCGTTGATGTACTTGGTGACGGAGTGAACGACGATATCTGCACCGTGGTCGAGAGGATTCTGGACATAAGGTGACATGAAGGTGTTGTCCACAACCACCATAATGCCGTGCTGATGTGCAATCGTCGAGACTTTTCGGATGTCGACTAGAGTCAAGGTGGGATTCGAGGGCGATTCGATCCAAATGAGCTTCGTCTCCGGTCGAATGAGCTCGGCGATGTCAATCTCGATGCTGGGACTGAAAGTGACCTTGACATCGTGTGTGAGCGCTACCTTTGTGAAGTAGCGATGCGTTCCACCATAAACGTCGGAGACGGAGACAACGTGGGATCCTGCGGCGAGCGACTGGAGAATATTGGCCGTCGTAGCGGAACCGGAACTAAATGCAAGAGCGTACCGAGCATGCTCGAGGGCGGCGACGGCGCGCTCAAAATTGTCTCTGGGAGTCAAGTTAGTTTCAAAGCGTGCTTCTCAGGCTAAATCACTAAGACGTACCGGTTGGGATTCGAGGATCGAGCGTACTCGTACTCACCGACCGGCTTTCCAACGCTGGTCTGAGCGAATGTGGTTGACAAGGATATCTGGGCGAGTCAGCAACTGGTTTTGAGAAGTGTGGGGAAAACACATACGGCCTCAATTACAGCACCGGTAGTAGGATCATGAGGGCTTCCGGCATGCACGGCCAGAGTACCAAAACCATGAACTGGTGAAGGTGCGCGTGGCGGGGTGTCGATCGGGTGTTCGGGCAGCGTCATGGTGAGGTCTTGCGAGAAGTGCGGAAAATCCGAGTGACTCAAGGAAGCGGTTGGGACAGCAAAGTCAGGATAGAGGACGGGTCAGGCACACGAGCGAAGAACAAGCGCTCAATGGCGGTTGCGTTTTCCTTTGCAGTGCTTTATTCTAGCGCAGGCGGGGCGGTGTCGACTTCCGAGCAGCTTTGTTTGGTCGATGGCGCAATATCGCGGAATTGGTGGGTTCGAAGTGCGGAAGAGGGTATGAGCGCTACATTCTGATTCTACGTCGCCTTATATACGGGGCTGGGACGCCGTACGAGTTTCTGGCATTTCTCAGCAATAGATTATTCAAGCAGTCTTGGCTCAGGTAATAGAGAGAGAACCACACACCTGCAGCTCGGCCGCACCGCGCGTTGGTTTCGTGATGCGGTCGACTCTCGGGTTAGCGCGGATGGTGTCATTCAATTCCCCGAACCGCATTGCAACGGCCTTGGCCGGATTACATATCGGCAGCCGGCCCTGGCCACTTGAAGAAGGTCCGTCGCACAAGATGCTGTATGCAGATTTGTGATACGTAACGAAGAAAAATCCACGGGAGCCGACGCGCTGCACGCCTTCCTGAAGTACGAGATTGGCATGCTGCAGTTATCGGCGATTTCTGCCCGGAAGCACAGAAATTTTATCTGGATTTGGCATCTAGCTGGGCTATCATTTCAACCACAGGCCTGCTCACTCCTCAGGCCTGCTCTTAAGCTTCATCCACCCACTCGTTCCCTTCTTGCGCTCCATCTGCTCTCCCTCGGAAGCATCAGCCTTCTGTAACGGTGATGGTTTTCCATTTGTCGTCGTTGAAGTGAGGTAGGTGCGCCCGTCGTCTAAGCCTGCATTCCCCCGCCGCTTCTCGCCAACTAGCACTGGGTCCTCTGCTATCAGATTCTCCATGTCTTCCCACTCCTTCTGATTCAGCACATCCCACTCCTGCGCCTGTTGTTCGGCGAGCAGGTAGGCCTTCAATTCATCGACAATCTTCGTGGGTGATAGGCTCCAGCCACTGAGATACTGTGCGTTCTCGGCCATGTTCATGAATGAATGTGACGTGGCGTGTGACAGCTGTCCGAAGCCGACAGGAGTCTTGCGAAGCGCCAACTTGGAAGCCTTCGTTGTCGTGATGTCTTTGTCAAGTGGATTCTCAAGCCGCTGAGGGAGATATGACTCCTGTACGATCAACAGCCGATGCAAGTTGCGGCCCATCGGACAGATATCATCCCACTGCTTGAAGTTCTCCCTCATGCCTTGAGTCCGGCATAGCCAGGCCACATTGTACGCGAGCAAGGAGACACCTTCGATGAACGACGAGTAAGCTGGTGGATCTTCGGCCGAAAGATGGCCCAATGGTCGATCGATGAACAACGTGCGCGGCTTTGGTAGATGCACGCGCGGATCAAGGGTACGGGACGCTTCAGGGCTCGTGCTAGAAGAGTGTGAAGGAGTAGAGCCTGGGAAGGGTACCTTTTTGCCCTGATACGAGGACGCCGGGCTGAATATTGTGGGTTGTGGATAGTCGTTATGAGGAAGCGTGATTTCGGCGGGAAGGCGGATGCCCAAATAGGCAGCGACTCGGACAAGAAGCTGAGCTACCGCAACCAACGATGCAGATAGACCGTCAGGCGGCGCATCTGTGTGCTACTTAGTCTGGGCATGGTATATTGGACAGCTGTCGTTCTCACCATTAAGGTCTCTCAAATCCCATATCCGAAGACGCGTGCCTGGACCGATGTTGAAGACTTCCTTGATGCCCCCGTCTTTCGTCTTCCGTCTGTTCAGCTTCAACCCAGCTAGTTTGGCGGCAGTCGTACATAGTTGCATACGCAGCTCTATAGTGTCATGATGCATCTTGTCTGATCTGTAGTCCAGGCGTTTGACGTTTTGCTGAACCTTGTCCAGTTCGTTGGCCCGTCGTGACGCGATGCCGTATGTGGCGGAAGAGAGGTCGGACTTCTGCTGTGCATTTGAAGCTCGTTTGGCTTCAAGTTGCCTTCTCGCAGCCTCCACCTGCTCTCGAAGGTGTTTTGCTTGCTCGGTAATGAGCTGCAGCCGCTCTTGGATCTCTGCTGTCTCTGCTTTCATCCGCTGCCAGTTAAGGTTGTTCGTACACTCATGTCGGTCAACAAGAAGACCCCCTTTTGAGTCGGTCAGAGAGACATGCTGTATCGCCTTATCTTCCGAGCCTTGTATGACTGCCTTGACATGCTTCTCGACCGCGTCCCTGTCTATCAGTGTTCGCGCGAGTTCGATGCGGGGTTGTTCAAGGTATGAGCGCGCGCACGTTATACAGTGTAGCGGGTGCGTTGAAGTGCCAACCTTTCCGCAGATGTCACACTCCATATTGTAGGTGTGGGTGTGCTAGGTGATTTCTCCTCCCGGTGTTCCGTAAAGACGTGGGAGGTAGTGCGAGACCATGGTGAGTGTGATTTCGCCGCGGGGGTTCGCGAGTGTCTATGTATCCATAGGGATGAGCCAGCAAGGAGGCCGAGTGAAAAGGGCTAGTTACTTTATGATGGTTGTGTGAAGTGCCTGAAAGCAAGGAGGATGTTGAGCACTAAGAAGCGGTCAGTGAAGTCTCCCAGGCTGCGTGATTGAGGCAGCAGAGGCGTGGAGCGCGAGGCGCGAGTCAGACGCACAATTCCCACGTCATGCCGCGATCTACGAAAGCGGATGGTGCCAGGTTGCACGTGATGTAAACACACCATTTCAACCCTCATTACAGCCATCTCGTCTTTTCTCAAATGTTTGCTCGTGTAGCCAGCGCCCTCCATGTTGTGGGAGTGGCTGCTCTGCACTGTTGATACTCTTTGCTCACGCACACCCAAGCACTGACTATCGTTCAACAGCATCACGGATTTACAGCGACGACAATCTCGAATCTGAATCATCTCTTCCCACACTAATTGTGCCAACGATACACTCTTCACCTCCAGTATTTGACCCCAACTCCGATTTTACCCTAATGGACACCCAGCCCACGGTCAAGCCTGAAACAAATGCAACGCAAGATGCTGAACCCTCACCGTCATCATTGAGGCGGGCGAGCTCCAACGAGACAGAACGACCACCTTCTGCTCAACAGGTTCGCCATGATACGGATGAGCAGATTAGCACCAGCGATGAGGAAGAGTCGGAACCAGAGGACTCTGGCCCCTCAGAAAAAATTGCCGACTTTGACTGGGACGACCTCCATGAGCGCTATCACAGGGCAGTCAACGAATGCCAAGGTCAGGAGACAGAGCTCATCAAGGAGTGGGAGAGTCTAATGACTGTACTGATCTAGAAACCCGCTTGCTCGAGTGTTTGATGCTGACGAGGAACGCAGTACTTTCGTATTTGGGCAGACTCTGGGCATGATCATGAGACTGGTCGCACGTACTCACGGTACATCTACCTCCTATCTCTACTCTCACATGATTTCGCTTATAGGATCCTAGTCTTCGAACACGTATGACTTATGTCCAGCATTCGGAAGAAAAGCTAGAGAAGACTCGAAGTCACTGTACATGCCCTCCTGCTCCATAACAGGATTCATGATCTATGCTAATACAGGATAGATATCAATGTAGTGAAGGCCTTCGAAAGTGCGCTGAACCTACTCAAGGCCAACAGCTTCGATGCCGGACACTCATCAATATAGGCGCAACATGCCTTACTTACCATTTATCCCAAGTGCTAGTAGACAGTGCTCGGTGTGCCGAATAATGTGGCACCGCCTGTGCGGCGTAAGATTCAACTCGTCCAGCGTACCAATGTATGCTGCCTCAAAGATGCATGTAGAAGGTGTTCGATGATGCGATGGGCTATGGGCATGTTCAGAGAGACACGGATATATCAGACATAATTAGTTATGTTATGTTGTACTACACCCACGCATGTCGTTGAGCCAAGCTGGGGTCAAGTACTTTCCTTAAACAGCTCTGATTGCAAAAATTTGCCATATCTAACCTTGAAAATAACGAAAGCCAAGCTCAAATCTATACCATGTGCTATGTCCAGATTGGCGAGCAATCGAATGAAAGTGCTCTAGCCAACCAAGTAGTAACAAATCCTTTGACTCTCCTGTCTATGATAACCCCCCTGTCGGGTAGGTAAGTCGCTATACAATGCAAAGCCCTTCTGATGATGTCAGATTTACTCAAAACAGTCCAATCATGATTTTGATGCTGACGATGGCGATTGGGTGGAGACGCCGATGTTTCCATATTTGAGAGTGAGCGAGAATGGGTAACAGCGCTTCTCACAAGAGCGGGTTAGAGCGATACTCGGGTACGATGCCGTTGGTCTGCGACTTTTCGACATGGGTCTCGGTTTCGAGTTCGTTTGTGACATTGTCATCTTTCTCAGCAAGCCACTTTTCAGCTTCGAGGGCTGCAATACAGCCGGATCCTGATCCAGTGAGTTAGTACTAGATCTATAAATGAAGCGGAAGGGTTCGTCGCTTACCTGCACTGGTGACGGCCTGTCGATATCGCTTATCTTGCACATCACCGGCGGCGAAGACTCCCTCCACGCTGGTAAGTCCTTCTCCAGGCTTTGTGATTAGATAGCCATCCTCGTCCATGTCAAGTTGTCCCTTGAACAATTCGGTCGCGGGGTCGTGACCGACAGCATAGAAGAGGCCCTTCGCTTCAATGGTCTGCTCCTCCTTGGTGACATTGTTCTTGACCACCAGTTGCGTCATCAAGCCATTCTTTTTGTCTTCGCCCTTGATCTCGCTCGCGCTGGTGTTGTACATGATCTCGATCTTTGGGTGCGCAGTCAAGCGTCGGGCATTCGTCCTGCTCGCTCGGAGTTTATCTCTTCGCACAAGTACGGTAACCTTCTTCGCCTTCTTCGTGAGATATAGCGCCTCTTCTACGGCCGAGTCGCCGCCTCCGATGACGACCAGTGGCTGGTCCCTGAACATGGGTAGAGAACCATCGCAGACCGCGCAAGCAGAGACGCCGTTGCCCCAGTACTTGTTCTCGCCTGGAAGATCCAACCTCCGGGCCTTTGCGCCTGTTGCAATGATTAGAGAATCGGCGGTGTGCTCCTCCTCTTCGATCTCCTCATCGTCGCCCATGGGATGTAGCCAGTATTTGAAGGGGCGCACTTTTAGGTCGACTTTCGCAACAGTCTGGGAAATGATTTCGGTGCCACAGGCTTCGGATTGCTCGCGCATTTGCTCCTAGACAATATGAGCTATGTTGGCAGGGGGGTAGATTGAGTAACATACCATGAGTTTGCCGCCCTGGATCTTGGAGAAACCGGGAAAGTTCTCTACTTCATCCGTGGTGGTCAATTGGCCGCCTGCTGCAATGCCGAGCGCAAGGAAGCCCTCGTACATGACGGCTGCACTTTGTTAGTACGGTTGATCGGGTGCATGGACGAAAGCGACTCACGCTTCAGATCGGCTCGCGCCGCATAGATGGCTGCGGTGTGACCTGCTGGCCCCGAGCTGCGGTTGTTAGTATACGGTCAAAAAGAATGCCACACTTCGTCACTGGCGGGGCAGGTACACAACGCGTCGAAAACTTACCCAATGACTGCAAAAACTGTTAGCCTTGCTTCAGCGACATGAGCCCTTGCACAACTTACTAACTACCCTTGAATGCATCTTCCGCGACTCTACTTTTGGTGTTGCAGTCAAGTTGGAAGTAGACGACAGCCCCGCAACCGGCGATACGTGTTGGTTATGCGATGCCGCAGCAGCGATAGGCACCGAAAATAAGGATACGAATCGGGAAGACGACGCCCTTCTAAAAGTTGAGGCGAACACTTTAGCGACGTGTGCGGGTTTCGCGTTTGGATCTGATCTGGCGGCAGGCGTGCAGATGTGGAACGCAGAAAGTGGGATATGGGAGGTGCGAAGCCTGGTTCTTAGCAGCGCAGAAGATGGCTTATGACAAAAACCCAACTACACGGAAGGCGCTAGAAGGCGTTGGTGATGATTGAGCGACTGGCAGTATTTGAGTGTCGGCGCTGTTGGGGTCGAGCCTCGGAGATTCCGTGATAATCGCAGAATGACGGCGAGGGAGGGGTGTGCGCGCGCAAATCGTGCTCAAACCTAAGTAGAATTAATATCGGCGCTGCCCAAAGCGGCGGATAGGGTAGAAAGATGCTCAAAGAAAAAAAAACTGAAGCGCACCTTAATTAGAACTGCTGTATATGCCAGAGAGTGATGGTTTTGCACTCAAGAAAAAATTGGCCGATGTTTTGCAACCTGGAAACGCCATCGGCGCCGGGTCGGTCTACGTGATGATCCCTGTGGTCTCTTAGAAATCACAGCAGTACTAGACTCGTGTACCCTCGGACTTCGCACGAGCTTTGGCATAGAAACTGACACAACTTTATACGGTTACCGACTCGTTAGCCGCGGAAAGATGGTCCAAATTGCCATTTCATGCATCGCGTTCCGGCACGACCTGCTTGCCTGGAGCATTCTACATGCTTACATTCACTGCGAGTTCTGGATTCTCACAGCACGCTTCGGTGTACTAGCGTTTACGTCGTCGCTTCTGGTCTTGTTTCTCGCTAGAGCGCTACCTAATCTTCGGCGCCTGGGCGCTTCCTGAGGTTTTCGACATTGTAGAGGATGTCTCGCACGGCTTTATCATCTGCCGACCCTAGGCCAGCTCCGTTGCCGCATTTGCTGTCAGTGGCGTTTCCACCATTCTCGCGCTCAACCTGTGCCTCCATTCCCTGGCTCTCAAACCACACGAAAGCCTCATGTGCATCCGCATCCGCTCCCCAATCTCCACTGTGGAGCCTCGAGAAACACTGTAACCGTGACACGCCCTGCAGTTGTTAGCACCGACCGTGACGAAGCAATCCTGCTGGCAGCGTTGCTTACCCCCACATCTCGGACTTCTGTGGTCGAGCCTGCCTTCTGTATGTTGTCGATAGAAATCACCATTGTGCTTGCAGCTTGCGTCGTCTGGACGAATGCGACACTGAGAGCATTGCCACTTAGTGGTAATACATTTGGGCTCGTTGTAGCCGCTCCTATCTTGAAACTGAAGAGCGCTGGTACCCCTTCGCATGCTACGAGGATGTCATCCGCCTAGGTACTCATAAGCGATTACATGAGAATGCTGTCTCGTATTACTCACTTCTCCATCGCCGCTTGGTGCGTTCCATATTCCCGAAATTGCAACTTTGAAGCTTGCCTCGTCTGTTATCACATGGCTGAGCTCTGCACGGGACCTAATGTGGTTCAAAACAACATCCCGTATGGGTAATTTTTCGACAAGGCGGTAATTTTGCCATTCCCAAACGAGCAAGTAGTCGTCTCCGCCTCCAGAGACAAGATGTCCAGACTGCGTCAAGCATAATTTGCTGACGAATGATTCATGTCCAAAGCAAAACCCCTCAATGATATGGGATTGTGGCGGTCCTCTTGAGATTCGAATATGCTCGTCCCGATCTGCTGTGATGATGTAACTGTGGGAACCCACTTTTGCGTAGATGATGTCTGTGAGCATAGAAACATGCCCTAAAAGGAGCTCATGCTTGAACTTCATAGGCTCTTTGGACTTGGGGGCTCCTTTAGCCCTCTGCTTAAGCTGCTCTTCAAGGGTTTTTCTATTTCTTCCCGAGTGAACTGTGAGGGTTGTTGCGGCGGGCATGTAATCTTTCGACTCCGGTGGCTCACTCACAATGAGGCCAAACTGCTCGTCTTCTATTGATGGGAGCAGTGGTAGGGCGTATACATCCCCGAACTTGTCCGCACAAAGGATGGTAGAATCGTCTGCTGTGAGAGCGATCGAACACGGCCGTCTTGATAAGCATCTTTCCAGTGTTAGAATGCACAATCATTGATGTTTTGGAAATTCTTACCTCTCGCTTAGTTGTTGTGGACGGCCTTGCGAATCGATCTGGAAGACCCGAATGCATTTGTCTTCCCCGGTCACTCCAACCAAGTAGTGTCCGTCATTCGACAATGTCAGGTTGGAAAAGTTCGATTTTTGCTCTGGCGGACTGTCCAACTTGATCCGTTTCCCAGGTGGTTCTTGTGAGTTGGCGTCTTGTTGTTCATCCTAAACTCCTCAGCTATGAACCAACATTCTTCACGCCTTGATTATTCAATCAAATGCACACTGTAGAGCGACATTCTCGATCTTCACTCACTCTTATGCGGACACCGTGCTCCGGCCATATCGAAGTGGCCCCCTTGCTAGACAGTGCGCAAAGCCTGGAGCCACTCGCGCCAATGACGGTCCATTCATTCGAGTCTTTATTAGATACACTTCGAGCAACGAGACACTGGTACGGAAAAGCCATGGTGGTGCACGGGAAGAGCATCGCAAGAGTCAGTGACTTTTTTGTGAGGGCTCGTCAAGTTAGGCTAGCGCGTTAGCCGAGCTATGGCCTCCCACAACTTGATGAATTTTGAACTTTCGCAGCCGAGCTCTCCCAATCCATCAACAACACCAACAAACATCTAAGTCCTTAAACATCCCTTTGCGTCACACCGAACACAATGGGGGGCAAGAAAGAATCCAAGGCCGTCTACTTCGACAAGCTTGAGGCGCTTCTCAAGGAGTACAAGAGCATCTTCATTGTCACCGTCGACAATGTCGCGTCCCAGCAGATGCACGAGATCCGACAGTCCCTCCGCGGCGAGGGTGTCGTCCTCATGGGCAAGAACACCATGGTCCGCCGTGCGCTGAAGGGCCTGATCAACGACTCGCCCGAGTTCGAGCGCCTGCTCCCCTTCGTCAAGGGTACCTTCCCCCCGAGATCGCTGCGTCAATACGTGCCACTGACACTAGCGCAGGCAATGTCGGTTTCGTCTTTACCAACGCCGACCTCAAGGACATCCGCGACAAGATTCTCTCGAACCGTGTCGCTGCCCCTGCCCGTGCTGGTGCCCTCGCCCCGCTCGATGTGTTCGTCCCAGCTGGTAACACGTAAGGATATGGTCGCCTCTGCCTCCGTGAAATGAGTATTGACATGTCGTAGTGGTATGGAACCCGGAAAGACGTCCTTCTTCCAGGCTCTCGGTGTGCCCACCAAGATTGCCCGTGGTACCATTGAAATTACTGCCGACTTGAAGCTCATCGAGGCCGGTAGCAAGGTCGGTGCCTCCGAGGCCACCCTTCTCAACTTGTTGGGCATCTCTCCCTTCACCTATGGTATGGGTATCCACCAGATCTATGACAATGGCCAGACCTTCGACGCTTCCGTTTTGGACATCGAGGAGTCTCAGTTGCTCAAGGCTTTCTCTTCTGCCATCAACACCATCGCCAGTATCTCTCTGGCTACCAACTTCCCCACCTTGCCCTCCGTCATTCACTCCGTGGTCAACTCGTACAAGAAGGTTCTCTCCGTCGCCATCGAGACCGACTACGAGTGGGAGGAGATTACCGAGCTCAAGGATCGCATTGCCAACCCAGAGAAGTACGCTTCCGCCGGTCCTGCCGCAGGCGCTGCCGCCGCCAGCGGTGGCGACGCCGCTGCTGCTGCCAAAGAGCCAGAGAAGGAGGAGGAGAACGAAGAGTCCGAGGATGATGACATGGGTTTCGGCCTGTTTGACTAAGCTACTCGCGGTTGTCACAACACGTCTTGAAATATCTTGGTCCGGCCACAGCCTGTCCAAGCATGTCTTCATGTCATAGGGTAATCCACGACAATACGATGAAATGAGACCCAATCTTCCGACACTTATTGTACACGTGATGCTCTTGGTAGCAACCGCGTCTACTGTAATTCAGGTAAGCTTAACTTTTATAACTCCCTCTTTCTGCTGCTATGATTATTTTCTTTTTAACCCTGAGATCCTTCGATGAGGATTAAAAACAACAACAACAACACTCTAATTTTTTAATGAGCACTCTCGACAGCTGTCCTTCCTCAGCAATTTTACTCTGATGAATTTGACACTGACTTGAAACAGATCTATTCACTGAGTCCATCTGCCTTTCGTGTATTGTAATGATGTCATTGGCAGTGTTACTTGTTGCCTACGATGGTGTATCATGACTGTTTCGCAAGCATTCCTGCCCTCTCGAGGTCTATCCTAACCCAGAAGCATTTCCACGTCGCCCTCCCACCCAAACTCCTACATACACTCTCACTTGACACATTACCAGTATAAACATCCGCATGCGACCATGCGGTCCCTTCCATGTCCACTGCCAGTCCAGGCGCGTAGGCTCTGAAGATCCTTGCTGCAACTGCTTTCGCTATGCCCTTCCCTCTATACCCCTCCTCTGTATGTAGCGTAGTAAGTGATCCATCGAGCCCCAGAAATGCCCACGCCACTGCTGTGCCTTTGGCTTCTTCGAACACACCCACATTCTTCAATGATATCAACGTCCTTGTTGATCGCGGTATTGATGTGCGTGCCTTGACCAAATCAATATCTTGCTCCCGCATTTTTCCCCACCTCAATTCATCTGGTAGCTCTCTCGTCTGCGGTAGATCAGTGATCTTGAATAGGAACTTATTCAACTCTGCATCTGGGCCTGGAAATTCAGGTCTTAAAATGCCAGCGTTTCGGCATATCTGTACGACGGCGTGGTGACAACACCCTAGAGTGACGACCTTGGGGAGGAGAAGGTGTCGCATATATGTCCCTGGTGAGAGTGTGTGTTTGCCATTCGAGTCTGGGAAGGGGTGCTCGGCTTCATGCTGTTTTGCTAGAGCGAGGGCAGGGAGATTGTCTTGGTGGATAGGTGGGGTTGGGATGTGGGACATGTAGTCTAATAATGAAAGAACTGCTGTTCTACATGTTTCACAGAACTCGCTCCCTGAGTGCGATGACAATGAGCCGTGGTGATTTGGTTGTTCTCCAGCAGCGAAAATCCAAAGCTCGGTTTCTGGGCGCATGGAACGGTCGAGGTAGGCCGCTGCCCAGCATTGCGGGACTCCAGTATCTGAAGGACTGAAAGTCGCAAGAATATGTGCATCTTTCGTTCTGTTGGGATGTTGTGTACGATATATGAGGTTGATACTGTGAGGTAATGACACTTTCAGAGCATTTTGAAGGATGGGTGAGGTGGCGGGGTGTTCGTGGACGTCCATTTTGAGGCCGTACCCTAAGAACACGAATATAAAAGATTGAAGTAAGGTCGAAAAAAGATGGTATCTGGAGAATGAACGTCTCCTGCCAATTTAAGAACTAATCTGAGTCATGATGAGGCTGTCACTGCTCAAGCTAGGACTGATAAGGTTGCTTTACGCATGTACTGGTACTGAATATTACATAAGAGCTTCTATGTGTTCTGCTTAAGAGGCAATTTTCGTCTTTTTCTAATACACTCGCGTATTTTATGGTGCGTAATATAGATTTTCTCAACCGCGGGTTTTGTGTTCATCAGGTTTATACATACGTGGGTCATGATTTTAGGTTCCTTGAGCACCAATTGAGGAATGGGAAGCTCGATAATCTCAGGTAACGCAACAATATCCGTGCTCATAATATATCAGGAACAGAAACAATGAGCTTAGAGAGGACCTATACAAAGTTCTAACACTGCAGAGTGTACCTGAATCTCTTAATCACGGGTAGGATTTCTTGTGATCGCCATCTGCATATTGGAGACTTTAATCCGTGCTCCAGTGCAAATATCGAACATGGAAGCATATTCTAGCCCCGATACCAGAGCTTATATCGAATTAAAAATGGCTTAAAAGCCCTACATAATTTGTGTCTTTCTTGTTTGCTCACTTACGGTCCAGGTCATCGTTATATCAGCTTCTTGTGTCTGAAAAGTAAAGCACATCGTCCAACAACGGAGAAGATATAGAACTACTGAGATTATGTACCTCGCAGAAAGAGGCTCCGCAGCATCTCGCATCACGCAAGTCTTCCTAATCCGAGAATCTATTTATATCTGAGATCACTGTGAAAGATGTGCAGGTTTAGGGGCCCCCATATTTTTATAAGCGTGCTGGCTTTGATTTTTTCTTAGGGGTCACTTGCCACCCAAAAGTCTTCCTAAGTCAGCATTTATCCCAAGGTAAAGCGATTGATCCATGACCACTCACCGCTTTCTCAACTTTACCGCTTTGTATGATGACATTCACGATGACAGGCACTGTTGCATTGAAGCCCGCAATAGTGGCCTTGTTCAGTTCCTCCGGCGTGCGCACGAAGAAGCCCAAACCCCCGCACGCTTCAGCGAGTTTCTGATATTTGACTTCCCAGCCCAGAGCCCAACTTCGAAGTCCCGGTTCATTATTTTTTGTCTTCTCCTGCTTTGTATTCCAGTCATCAGCCGAATTCGAATCACCAAAGTATATACCACCGTTATTGATTACGAAAATCAAGATATCCATGCCCATCCGTGCCATTGTCTCTACTTCCATGCCGCTAAATCCGAAGGCAGAATCGCCCTCGATGGCGATAATCTTCTTTCTCATCGCGGGACCAGAGATTGCCTGTGCATTGGGGCTATTGTATGCTTCCCAAGCGGCGATGGCATAAGGTAGACCAATTCCCATTGTTGCGTATGTACCAGCATCAAGGCGTAGACGTGGGTGCTCTAGAGGAAAGATCGAACGGCTGATATCCATAGTGTTGGCGCCTTCAGCTATGTAGCATATTCCACCATCAGAGGGCGGGGACAGAGTGTGCAAGGCTAGCTTGATTATGTCGAAAGCACGACCGTAAGTTAGCGGGATTGAGGGATCTTTTGCTGCCAGTTCTGATACTTTCTCATTCTTCTGTTTTGCGACTTGAAGGACTTTTATATAGTCTGAGCGGGCCATGTCATACTTCCACTTTCCGAGACGTATTGAAAGCTGCAAAACGACGATGTCGACGTCTCCGAGAAGTGAAAGTTCGGCATCGGCAGCGTTTCGGCCCATCTCCTCTGGCGAAATATCGACCTGAATAAACTGCGCACTAGGATGCCATTTGGGTGCTTCCCCATAATGGAAGATCCAGTTCAACCTAGCGCCCAGAATCAACACCACATCAGCCATCTTCAGAGCTGCACTTCGCGCGGAAGACACATTAGCTGGATGAGAATCTGGCACAACCCCCTTTCCCATCGGCGAGGGAAGAAAAGGGATATTGGTCTTATCAATAAAGCCACGAATGGATTTCTCTGCCCGAGCATACGCGGCGCCTTTACCAATAAGTACCAGTGGTGCTTTGGCTCCCTTGATCAAGTTCACGATCTTTTGCAGTTTTTGCTCGTCACTTGCACTCTTTGGGGGATCCGCTACGCGTGGTGTTCGGTGCACATCTTGGGTATCTTCGGAATCTAGCGGATCATTTATGATATCCGCAGGTAGATCAACGAACCCTACTCCAGGGCGGCCGTAGAAAGAGCATCGATACGCATTGGCAATAATAGATGGGAGTGACTCGGCATTTGGAGGTCTAATAGAGAGCTTGGTATGTGGAGTCAGGAGCGAGATGTTGTCGAGTTCCTGGAACGCCCCCTTTGTGACCATGTGTGTTTCAATAGAACCACCCAGGAGGAGAAGTGGGAAGCTATTCTCGTTCGCGTTGCCAACCTACTCCAGCGTTAAACCAGCGCTTGTGATATGTGGCATTGATGTTTTCCATCAACCGCAGCCGAGCTTTAAACACTGGATCAAGACCTACTCCAGCAATAGCATGCAAGACTCCAGGCCCACCAACCACTAAGCAGACACCAGGCTTTCCGGTCAAATATCCATATGCTGTTGCAGCATAGCTAGCGGCCTGTTCATTACGAAACCCGATAAAGCGGATACCTATATTGATGGCTTGTTCAGCAATGTCTGAAATGGGTACTCCAACAATGCCGAAGACGACGGCCACTCCAAGGTCTTTGAGGGTTCGCGCGATGATTTCCGCGCCTGTTACTGGTACTTTGTGTTGTGAATTCATTGCTGGTGTTGGAAGATAGACAATTGCCCTTATTCTTGGTGCTACATGGCTGTCGTTTGACTCCGGCTTCGAAAAGGGTGTTGGAGGTGGAGGTGCGAACAAGCCGAGGTTGGGAGGTCGTCAGCTTTGAGTATGATGATAAGATGCAGCTTCGCATCATCTAAAGCCTACACCCGCCAGATCTACATCCATGATTTCGATTCTAGTACTCATGTGCAGTGTGATAACGACATGTGATTGGAAGTGATGATTTTCGGTGTAGTTATGGTGCAAGGAACAGGCCTGTGAATAGTGTTTCAAGTAACCAGTCAAGGACTGAGGAGATGAGTAGATTTGATGTCTATCTGAGGATGATCATCAGGGCTGACCATGTACCTTCTACGAGAAAAAAAATTTAGTGTACGTAATTCTGAAAGTTGAGCTACAAGACAATTGACGTTGAAGGATATCATCGCAGAGATTCAAGCGCGAGATTTATAAAAACGAAGAGATCATTGTACACTATCTAGCATGAACTAAAGAATACCAACCCCTAGCAGAGCCAGTGGGGAGGCATGACAAACTTTTACCCATAATACACCATGACATTACGAAAGACGTGATCTCCATATCGTGAAATCATCAACAGGCGGCCAAAGCTCAAGCCCGACGATCACTACTGGCGCAATATCACTCGGTAGCCCATAACTTACTGTTCACGATGATCAAAGCAGAGACACAAGTTGGGCCCCAGCAAGTTAAGATCCTCAAAGACGCTTAGTCGAAGGACTTCTTGGAGCCTGCAAAGTCGCCGAAGCCGCCGCGGTTGAAGCTTCCACCGCGACCGCCGCCACGACCTCCTCCACGGCCACCACCGAAGCCACGGCCTCCTCCACGGCCACCACGTCCGCCGCGGTCACCGAAGCCGCCACGGCCGCCGCCACGGCCACCGCGACCACCACCGAAGCCACCACCGCGGCCGCCTCCGCCGTTGTCCTCACGGGCAGCAGCGTAGTCGATACGGATGTTGCGGCCCTCGATTTCTTGACCGTTCAAAGCCTCAAGAGCGGCAGTAGCCTCATCCTGAGAACTGAAGTCAACGTATCCGAAGCCCTTGAGCGATCCACTTTCGCGGTCGGTGGGCAGAGAGACACGGGTAATGTTGCCGTACTCAGCAAAGATTTCTTGGATACCATCGTTGGTGCAATCGAATGACAGGTTACCGAGGAACAAAGTGTTGCTAGGAGCGCTGCGCTTATCACCATAGCGGTTGGCACGATCGTTCGTCTTGCCCGCATCTGGCTTTTGGCGTGGAGTGCTGAAGTCGACATTCAACTGGCGACCATCAAGCTCATACTGGTGCATCTCGGCCTGGGCCTTAGCGGCATCGGCAGCTTCGGCAAATTCAACGTAACCGAAACTATCACTGTAAGCAGGTAGTCAAGTGAAGTGGGCGTGATCGACTTACCCCTTAGCACGACCAGTCTCACGGTCAGTGATGACACGGCAACCGACAATCTCGCCGAAGCCCTCAAACTCGCGACGGAGCCAGTCTTCATCGATGTTCCAGCTCATGTTACCAACGAAGAGGTTCTTGACACCCTCACTAGCGGCAGGAGCATCAGTCTTGGTCTTCTTCACCGCAGGTTCGGCATCAGCTTCAGCCTTGCGCTTCTTGGAGGGAGCCTCTGCCTCGCTCGCAGAAGAGTCGGAGTCGGAGTCATCAGAGCCAGAATCGGATTCATCAGAAGCCTGTGGTTGTTAGCAAAACTCTGACATGACGATGGCAAAGAGCAACGAACCTCAGCCTTGGCGGCGTTTGCAGCAGGCTTCTCATCATCAGATTCGCTGTCGGAGCTGCTGTCAGAGCCGCTGTCAGAGTCGCTGGACTCAGCCTTGGCCGCAACCTTAGCAACACCATTGGCCTTGGCCTTGACAGCAGGCTTCTCCTCCTCGCTGCTGTCGCTGTCGCTGTCCGCCTCGCTGCTGTCGGACGAATCGGAATCGGAGTCAGCCTTAGCTACAGCTTTCGGGGCGGCTTTGGCAGGGGCCTTCTTCTCGACGACCTCCTCATCGCTGCTGCTAGCGGAAGACTCCTCGTCACTCTCGCTCTCGCTCTCGCTGGACTCCGACTCAGGCTCGGGAGTAGGCGCTTTCTTGGCCTTCTTCTTGTCCTTGACACCAGAGGCAACTGACTTGGCGATGTCTTTGCTCTTCGATTTTGGAGTCTGTGCCGGCTTGGTGACGCGACCACTCTTGACGCTGGAGATGTCGGTCTTCTTGTCCTTCTTGGACGCCTTATCGGCGGTCTTAGTCTTCGACATGGTGAAGGTGATACACTAGATCTATGAATTATCAGTATATGGGGACAAGCGAAAAGGTCCGAAACGGATGCGACGACAAGGAAAAGAGGAACGAGGACGAGAATATCTCATCGCTCATGTGCCGACACAAGTATTGTGTACTTTGCGCCGAAAGCCTGTATCATCTGGATGTCTCAAATTGCGAAAAGCCCACTGGTATCTCTCGAGACCGCACGGAGCGGAAATCCCTCAAGCCCACGGAAAGCCCACAAGAGCCCACAGAAAAACTGACTTCGAGGCGGTGTGTTCCCACAAGGGCCAAGAAGACAGAAAGAAAAACCCTCATAGTAGCGGAATGCCCTCTGGTTGATCTTGTCATGCCCTGGCGAGCGACAGACGTGCCCTCTGCATTGTGTGTTAAGGAAAAGCTCAAAGTATGCCCACTGACTTGATATGCTCTGTAAATGGTGCGATTGCCCTCAGTAGCCCACTAGAAGCCCTCGAAAAGCCCTCAAAGTGATATTCGAACAGGGATGTCCGAAAGAAGAATGCGACAAATATTGTTGGTAGATGGGGTGAGAAGTGAAGGGTATGGCTAGAGGCGAGGTTGGGATTTTATCTACAACTGCAGCGCTAAGAAACTTTTCTGCAGCCATGGTCCAAGCTTCAGGGCGGTGTGCCGTTGAAATGCACGGATGCCCCACTCGCGCCAAACTCCACGCCGCCGACTTCCATAGCCAAGACCATGCTCAATGCTGCCCGTCAAACGTCTCGTAGGAGAACAAGGCCTGTTCTACCTGGATTCAATGTAGTTGGATTGGTTCTACTTGTGCAATTTTCTTGTCACTTGCCACACACTCTGCAGACTTTCTTTCCGCTCGCATCGGACGCATCGCTCACACTGCTTCTCAGCAGTTTGTATCGAACGTTCGGAATGGTGTCTATTAGGTAGCACGGCTGGCTTTTACATGCAATTTCGCAAATACTGATCATTGAAACACTC
Organism: Pseudopyrenochaeta lycopersici; assembly: GCA_003313425.1. NCBI lineage: Eukaryota > Fungi > Ascomycota > Dothideomycetes > Pleosporales > Pseudopyrenochaetaceae > Pseudopyrenochaeta > Pseudopyrenochaeta lycopersici. The sequence goes on from NHZP01000008.1 coordinate 1,136,467, forward strand.
GCGAGTGCTTTGATTTTGGGGGATTCAGATGCACAAAGAAGCTCGTTGGCCTTGGACCCTTTTTCCCATGCCCAGGTTTCCTAGGTACTATTTTATGATACTGGCCAATGGAGAACTATAGAAGCTACCAGGCCCATCTATCATCCTCTACTTGTATCCCTACTTGAGTCCATACTTCTGCGTTTGTGTGGATTGAAAACGGCTAGAGCTCGTTCAATCAGCCTTCTCTAAAGGGCCGTATACATGTTCTATGAATTCGCACTGATGTCGATCCTGATGTAAGGAAGGGCAGCGATTTCAGTGGAGGCGTCACGCAAGTTCTTTATGTTATTCTTCGCGTGGACTTCTCCCCGTTATTCCCTTTGGTAGCTGCCTTGCCATATCATGGTGAGTCTCGCGAAACTTATTTTGGGGCGCTGTCTGTTTGAGCTACTGGCCTGCACCAACCCACGCTAGTGGCACGTTCGGGACACGAGTCCTCCGACGCACCGTCATTCCTCACAAGCTTCCCAAGCTCTCACAATGGCCTCTCCCGCCAGCCACAAACCGCGGCGCCGACGGAAAATCGAAGACGGCTCCCTCGCTCACGTAACCCACGGCACCCTTTCTCTCTCCCTGGACTCCTCGGCGCGCAAGCCTGCCTTTCCACTCGTCGCGTTCCTCTGGCCAGCGAAAGGAACTGTCTCACAATGGGTGACTATCCCCCTGATACTGATGATCGTGGGCCTGTTCAGATGGACGGTAAGCCTGTGGGGCTATTCTGGGTTTGAAAGCCCGCCGATGCATGGAGATTTTGAGGCTCAGAGACATTGGATGGAAATTACGAAGCACTTACCGGTGTCCAAGTGGTATTTCTATGAGCTGGAGTGGTGGGGTTTGGATTATCCCCCGTTAACGGCATATCATAGCTGGTTGCTAGGTGTCATGTAAGCCAATTTCTTGAGAAGTGGAAGATAGATGCTGATCTAGTACAGCGGCTCTGCCATCAACCCCAAATGGTTCGCTCTCGATGAGTCGCGTGGCCTTGACGATCCATCCTTGAAGATATACATGCGTGCTACTGTCTTCATCTCCGAGTATCTAATCTATATACCCGCGATTGTAATATTCCTCCGCCGATACTCCAGGCTTGAAGGCGTCAATATCTGGGAGTCATCGATCGCGCTGGTTGCAATACTGATGCAACCTGGGACCATTCTGATTGACCATGGGCACTTCCAATACAACATGGTTATGCTCGGGTTCGCTGTTGCCACTCTATCGAGCATGGTGGCCGGGAGGCCACTCTGGGGGTGCGTCTTTTTCGTCGGCGCACTTGGATTCAAGCAAATGGCACTCTTCTACGCGCCTGCTGTCTTCGCATACCTTTTGGGCATATGCGTGTCCCCCAAGATTAGTCTTGTTCGATTCCTTGCCATTGCACTGACTACAGTTGCAGCTTTTGCTGTGCTGTATCTTCCATTCCTGTTGGGCATTGCGTACGAAGTTTACAAAGGCGAGAGTTTTAAGTTCTTGCCGCCTCCACCGCTAATGGACCTGAAACATTACTTTACTCCCTGGGATATGGATGCCTGGTACTACCCATTCCTCCTCCAGCTGGCGCAGTCTATTCACCGCGTGTTCCCCTTCTCCCGAGGTCTGTTCGAGGACAAGGTTGCCAACATCTGGTGCACGATTCATACCTTTCACAAGCTGCACCAGTATCCTATCGAGCTCCTTCAGCGACTAGCACTTGTCGCCACATCCGCTGCAATCCTTCCGCCTTGTCTCATCATCTTCCTTAAGCCGAAGAAACAGCTCCTACCACTTGCATTTGCCGCCGTTTCATGGGGCTTCTTTCTATGCTCATACCAGGTGCATGAGAAGAATGTCTTGCTTCCGTTGATGCCTATGACTCTGCTTCTCAGCGGGAAGGAGGGTTTACTGCCGTCAACGAGAGCCTGGGTTGGACTTGCAAATATGCTCGGTGTCTGGACAATGTTCCCCCTTTTGAAGCGAGACGAGCTTCGAGTGCCGTACTTTGTCATCTCTCTGCTATGGGCGCATCTGCTAGGCCTCCCTCCAGTCTCGTTCGCCGCATATCACGAGGGTAGTCGCAGTGGGCTGAGTCTCTTCAGTAAGATCATCCACGTCAATCTCTATGTTGTCATGGTAGTATGGCACGCCGTGGAAGCCTTTTACCTGCCTCCAGCTGACAAGCCGGATCTTTGGGTCGTCGCGAATGCAATCGTCGGTACGGGGGGCTTTGGTCTTTGCTATTTGTGGTGCTTGTGGCGACTGGTGGTCAAGAGCGAATTGTTCGGGAAAGTGAAGAGTAAGACAATGTAGAAGCCAGAATATTGTTTTCATATCGTATCATTGCATCAAGATACCCCAGCTAGACATTTGGAGAGGAGATGGTCTCATGCCTTTTCAAGGACTCGTACAGTGCAATTCACGGAGAGCACCTTTCTAATGCAAAACGCCTTCTATGCTACATGTTGTACAGTGCGCGCTCACATTTCGCTTTGTATTGTACACGTCGGCCCTTCGTCATCATATTTTGAACCCATACCCGGCCATGCATTGGCGATACTGGTCGACGAGACTGGCACATTCCTTTTGCGCATCATTGGATGTTGAGAAGAGCATGCATTCGTCACGCTTGGCTTTTTGATCGGTGCAGACGCAGCACGGCTATTATACAATCCGTCAGTCTGGCTACGATTCCAAACATGGAAGTCGAGCATCGTAAGTACCTTTACTTTGGCAGGCGCGGCAACGTCCTTCAGATCTGCACCCATGTTGGCGGCGGTTGGTGGTGCTGTTCCGTTTCCATTAGCCTTCCTGTGACATAGCTGCAACCCTGGCCTTGTGAGTACGTACCTGATGCCATTGTGTGAGAGTGTGTGGTGGTGAATTGGAGGTGCTCTGCTTAGCAATCGCCTTCGAAGCTCCAAAAGTTCACGGCGAGCATGTCATCAACCCGATCGGCCTTGGCGCGCACTCCCGCGCTTTGGCCGCTTTTGCAGGGATGCCCACTATGGCCTCGACCATGTGCAAATAAACCCCACCATCGCGCATAAACAATCAACTACAATTCACTTGACTCACGTGCGCCCTGAATTTGCCAGCCTTTCCTTCCTGAATATTATTAGTCCTCTTGTAACTTGTTGCTCTCCGACACAACATGTCTGGATCAAATATCTTTTCGCTCGAGGGCAAGGGTCTCAAGCTCACGACTGCTGAGGACATTGAGCCGCATATTCAAGCCTTGAAGAGCAATGATGCGGTGGAGGAGGTCAAATTATTGGGCAACACGCTGGGAATCGGGGCGAGTGAGGCTTTGGCCAAAGTGTTGGAGGGAAAGAAGAATTTGAAGGTATGTTGACTCCTCCTTCCACAACTTCTTCAAACTGGCTGATGTCCGCAACAGGTCGCGAACCTTGCCGACATTTTCACCTCTCGCCTGCTTTCCGAAATCCCTCCCGCCCTGTCACATCTCCTTACTGCCCTCCTCACGCTGCCAAACCTCCATACAGTTGATCTCTCGGATAATGCCTTCGGCCTGAACACCGTTGCCCCACTCGTCGACTTCCTCTCGCAACACACACCCCTCCGCTACCTCTATCTAAACAATAATGGTCTCGGCCCTGCCGCTGGTGTCCTTGTTGCCGATTCGCTTACTGCCCTTGCCGCCAAAAAGGAGGCCGCGCGCAAAGAAGGCAAGCAGGTGCCTGATCTCGAGCTTGTCATCTGTGGGCGCAACAGGTTGGAAAATGGTAGCATGGCTGCCTGGGCAAAAGCATATGCAGCAAACAACGGCGTGAAAACCATCAAAATGACACAAAACGGTATTCGTCAAGAGGGCATTTCTCACCTCATCACAAACGGCCTTTCGCACCTCTCTAAGCTCGAGACCTTAGACCTCCAGGACAACACCTTCACAGCCATTGGCGGAAAAGCTTTGAGTAATGTCGTTGGTAACTGGTCAGAACTCCGGGAACTCGGCGTAGGAGACTGTCTCCTCAGCGGCCGTGGCGGCATCGCGCTCGCCGCCGCACTCGAAAAGGGCAAGAACAAGAAAGTTGAGGTTCTTCGCCTACAATTTAATGACATAAACGCCAAAGGTCTCGCTGGTCTTGCCTCCGCGTCCTCTGCCTCCCTTCCTGCCCTCCGCCGCGTTGAATTAAACGGTAATAAGTTTGGCGAGGATGACCCCAGTATCGAGAAACTCCGCGATGTGCTTGACGCAAGGAAGGAGGAGAGTGGTGAGCACGAAGATGATGAGGAATACTGGGGTCTTGATGATTTAGATGAGTTGGATAGTGACGACGAGGACGAGGACGAGAGTGACGCGGAGACAAAGGGTGACGACGATGACGAAGAGGGTGTTGAGGTGGAAGAGCGCGCAGCGCGGCAACTTGTCGAGGAACAGCGAGCGGAAGAGTCTAACGTGCCGCAAGAGAAGGACAAGAAGGTTGATGATCTCGCAGACTTGTTGAAGAAGGCGGAAATCAAGTGAACGACAACTGGGCTATGTTTCACCCAGGAACTGATTCGAGATCCTGGTTTGGTAATGCATTTAGCGGTCGGATTATTCGTCTTGAAAGGCAGTTGTCTGGCAACTGCTGAGGTGTGGTAGATATGTACATGAGCAGGAGATACCATAGACAAATTTTGAGTGTTTGCATTTACTCGACGTCTATGTCTCCCACGTGTACCCACCGTTCTCTGCCAAATCCTAAATCTATTATATGCGCAACCACGATTTCCAGACAAATAGCAACACCGGGAACTAGCTTTCATTACAATACTTCGCGTTGTACAACTCTCTTTGATCCATGCGACCATTTCTTCAAGGAGCGTGAAACCTTTCCATGTACAAAGCTATAGTCCAAGGACAAGATGTGTAACCCACTTCCTTACAAGATAGACACAGCAATACCTCATCCCATTGCATATAGTTTTAAAGTCTTTTCAAGTAATTGATCCAAAGTTCTGGAAGTACTGAGGACCGGTTCCATGTCCCATGTATTAATGTTGCCACGCTTTAACAAACTAGTAAAATACGCCCCCACTACCACTCAAGCGCTTTATAGGTCTAAATCTACTAAATTGTTTCTAACGGTCGTTGTCAACAATCCCCAGGCTTCTTTTTCAAGACTAGACTACTCCTTGTGGGGACACGTGGTCAGCCCTCAAGATGCATGGAATGGCATGAAAGTGGCTTGCCGGTAAACACCCAGTCCTGGAAATTGCAGATGAGACACTGCGCTGAAGCGATGATAACCCCATGCCCGTGTATCCATGCACGCAAGTTTCGTCGGAGGACCAATGACCTGCCTCAGGCGTGATTGATAGTGCCCAATTCGACATTGGATTTGATTATGACCTTAGTCTGGTGGAGGTTGTGATCTTTAGAAGTCGCACTCAGGGCTTCGTTCATGGCGCGAGACTGTCCAAGACTGGAGCTGGAGTTGTTGCTGAGTAATAGCTGGCTCTCATGCCTATCTGCAATCGCCTGTGCAAATGTTACACTTCCATTCTTCTCGGTATGATCGTAGACGTGGGTTTCGAGGGAGTAGGGATATTTGGCCTCGATTTTGGCGACAGTGCCTTGAGCGACTTTGGATCCAATTTCAGCGTTTCCTTGAAGCTGGGCCTCTAGTTCTGGGCGAGTGGTATTGATATGGCCGATAGCTTTCTCCATCTCTGTGACGGTATCAGGTTATGTTCGGAGATACAAGAAATACAGTCTGTAGCTCGGCCAGCTGAATTGAATATGGACCAAAAGTCCGTGATCGGACAAAATTTGGTAGTGAAGCGAAAAATGTGTGTACTTACTACAAATAATGCTTTGAGCAGTCTTGAGCACCTCTGTAGTGATCTCACCAGGGTTTGAATCTACAGCAGCATGCAGATCTTTGACAGTATTGAGAAGAGATATGGGAGGCGTCTGTCCTAGGGTTGGGTGCTGCCCACAAAGCTCCTTGTTGGCAACAGCGAAGGCTTCAACAGCAGAGACGATGTGAGTCGACCGCTCGTCTCCCAATTCAATATTCTCAGACAGGACATGAGCATCTTCCGCAGTAATGCTGTTTGGGCTGTATTTCAGTTTAACCAGGATTTGCTCCATAGCCTGCTGAAATTGGGTCTGCATGCCCAGTCGGGCAGTGGTTTGGGGGGCTAGCTCCAAATTGCGGATGTTGCTGGCGTCGCCCATATTTTTTGGCACTGAGCTTGATTATACTAATGGGTTGTGGGTTGGGAAGGAGAAAATTTTGATTTCCTTGAGATTTGGGTCGAGCAATTAGACTGAAATTCAGCGGTGGAAGTTATGTTTTTCCTCGGGAAGCCTTTTATATGTTGTTATCAGTAGTTACTTCATCTTTGGAAGACGTGCTTCCTTATTGGTGCTTGAGAGGGAGGTGCAAAGGACAGTCTGGATGACTAGCGAAAGTCGCTCTTCTCCGGTCCATGGCCCCAAGTAGTTCGTGTTCTACACTATAACTATGTGATAGCACAAAAAAGTGATAAGTCGGGTCTCGCACTGTAACTACGAGGTGGCGAAACTATGAAGCAATCCTAAGTTCCGGAACGCAGTTCTGGTCATAACATTGTCATCTGCACCTATAGTTCCTGACATCACAACTACAAATAGAAGTGGGCACTATTTGCAAGAGACTCATGCTTTGCATGGCCTATAAAACCCTGAGGAGAATATACGGGTGGTTGGTTTTGCTATGATCCATATTTGCAAGTGCACAGAGATCGTTTAGCACGCCTGCTGAGCCACAACAGATGAATGAGAGTGAATGAAAGCGATGACCCAAGACTGGGGATAGGATCTCTCGTTAGGACTCCATATTGATCTGCGAAGTTGGCTTCTGCTTTTGATTCGAAGATGCTGAGTCCAAGGAGTCACTATAGTAAGTTGAACGCAGGGGAAACGGGAGGTTCCGGGTGACTGTCTTTGGCAGACTACATGCTGCGAAAGCCTGATCCGAATTTCGTAGACTCGGGAAACTTGCCTGTCGACATATCAAAGTTCAGGGTGACTTGCATCCTGGAACTAATTCCACTACTACAACTTCGCTCCAGCGGCGGATGGATTGAGGCTGGCTACAAGCAGCCCAAAACTAATCAAACCTTGTGTCCTGGTTGGAAGCAGCTCTTCCCATCATCGCGATGTGCTCCTTTGGCTCCGAACTGTATTGTAACGCTATATAATATAGGTCATGTTGGAGGCTCCTGAGTCCGGACAACGTTTATCTAGGATCAACTACTTTGACCAGTTTCATGCAGGGGTAGGGGCAAGCTATCCACTCTCTATATGAGCTTACTAAAATATAAGCTTGCTTGTGCAGAAACCTTGGACCTTTCGTGAGCATTGGCGCGAAGGTTGGGAATGGTGAAAATAAAAGCCGATGGCCAAGCTACCAGGAGATTATTCAATTGGCAGTTACAACACTACATCTCATCGCGTGATGATTCTCAAACCTTAATGTATCTTTTCATTTCGTCCGTCCCTGAGTCTTTATTTTGACCCGACGCGCGTACTTCTCAAACTCAGCTGTCTTTGTCTCGTAATGCCAATGACTTCGTAGATTCTTTCAAGAGCCACTTTCCCAGACCCGCCACATGCTTGATCAAGGAAGGATACAAGCGCTCAGTGGACATCGCCTCCAACCAATGGCATCGTGATATCATAGAATTGAAGGAGTGTGATACGAAAATGTCTCTGACAGCTGTGATGCTGTTAAGCACTTGGCGGAGGTTTATAGACGAACATTTTGGCCTCCTTGTTTCAGCCAACCCCGGATCTAGCTCCCGACCCTAGCATCATCGTGTTGCAGCCTAAGGTTCAGAAAGGTTTACCTCCGATCATCCCAAACCGCTCATTTGCTACATTACTAGGATATCTTGGTTGTCTCCAGCGGTTCGTGCCGTTGTCGACGCCTACCCAAGCGTGACCGCATCTTGGCTGTCTGAACTTCAGCTCCAACAAGTTAGCGCCGAGCCATGCAACGGCCTTCATGAAGTCAGATAACAAGCTTTGTGGCAGTTTCCGGCTTTTCCTTCATACATCTTCTAACATGACCTTCAGCGACAAGGACGCACATGCCGTGATTTGGCCCAGCCCTGGCACCATCAATAGCGCCTAGAAGCTAGGGTACACGTACACACCCGCAATCGGCAGCCTCGTGGTGCCATCGGGCGAATCAGACAATAGTTGAAGCGTTACCAACGATGATAACTTTGGCCACCGCTTCTGATCTCTGACAGCAGGGTGGGTCTTGGTGGAGCGTGCGAATAGGAAAGCAAGTAGCCAGGGTTCGACAGAATAAGACCCCTCCGCAGCCTCAGGCCTATATCTAACATGTACCTTTTAAATATTCTCTGTTCGTTCTCTTATTAGAGTAATCGCTGTGGAAAGGCCCGGTGCCATCAATCAATACCTAATTAGGCCCCGGTCGCGAGTATCTACACCTTATTCGTAATAGGGTAGCAGAGGCATCCAGTATGTCGGTTCGAGCATGCCCAGTCAGCGGACGCAATGGGTCTGGCTGCCCATCAGCCCGCGTCGGCCCGCGTGGTTGTGCGTTTGCTGCTTTCCAGCCCAATATGGGAGGTCCTACTGTCTATACTGAGGTAAATCTTCATTGAAGGAATTGGAAGCCTGCTAATAACATTAGGACGACGATCCAGCATTTCTACATCAGAACGAGCGCAAAGCGCTCAATGATATGTTAATGCCAGAAGCTCCCGCTCGGAACATAACCAATGGCCTTAAGAATGCAGACATTTTACAACCAGAAGATGATGATCTATTGGCGTTTGCACTCGGTGCTCCTGCCCGGCGGATTCTCGCCAGAGCTGAGGAGATTGGTCCTAAAACAGGATGGAAAGATGGCTATCTCTCTTCGGCACATGGCTGTACGTAAATCTCTGGGTGGCTACGGCGTGACCAATACCTACTGTATGCTAACTCCTCTCTTCTACCCACAGTCCTACCACCAGATCCATCAGACTCTCCCGTAGCACTTCGGGCATCACCTGGAAGGGTATGGTCTGATCTTTGTGAACGAATGCCCGGCGTTGTGGCCCGAGGCAATATGCGTAACTCGATTCTAGCCCTGCCACTGGTTTACGGTACAGCCGACCAAATTCCAGATCGCGCACTATGGGCCGCGACGGTGTGTCTTGGTATATTAGCCAGTGTCTACCGATATGAAGAGATGAATGATGGACATGAGGGTGTCAGTGTTGTTCCTCCGCAAGGGGCTTTCCGCAACATTCATGGAGATGAAGACGAAGAGGAAGAAACGAAAGGTATTCCTCGAAACATTGCGATACCCCTCAGACAAGTGTGCACCAGGATGGGCCGCGCTTTACCGCATTTGACACAATTCGATGTGTCCATCTACAACTACAAATTAAGGGACCCAACGAGTGTTCAGCCGTATGCGGTAAGAACAGAAAATATGGATCTACGCTGGCCTGTGAGTATTACGCCATCTTCTTTAGTACTATTTCTCACTTGTTCAGGTTTTCAACGATCGTGGCGAAGCCATGTTCCTCCTATGCATGGCTGAAGTGCATGGATGCTTTCAGTCAGGCGTGGAGGTTGTCACACGTTGTCAAGAAGCAGTAATGAACCGTGATACAGAGTCATTGCTGCAACATATGGTCGCACTGAAGGAGCTAATAGATCAGCTTCCGTATGTCTTCCACAAGATCAGTGTCAATCCAAACGCAGGCGAGCAATTCGCGAACCCTGTTGAATGGGGTCAGCGATACGCTAAATTCTCTGCACCACTTTCCAAAAGGGTGCCAGCACTCTCTGGACTAGCACTCCCTCTATTTCTACTTATGGACGCCTTTATTGGCCGCACAAAGTACACGTCTTTCCTTGGTATCGAAGCGGTGCACCTCCGAAGATGGTTGCCGTTAAACATCCGCGCTTTCATTACAGCTATTGAACAACACTATCGAATACCCGAGTTTATTAAGGCAACAAACGATTCCCGGCTGAATGGCGTTCTCGAAGGAATCATCGAGTCGTACGCTGGCGAAAGAGGTTTCATGGGAACACATCGCTATAAAGTCTATGGCTTTCTAGAGGTGGTGGCGAAGACCGGTCGCGCAGAGACGAACGGCAATGCTGGGGCTGGGGATTCAGAAGGTCGACCCTGGGAGGAGGTGCATGCCACTCTTTCCGATTCGATGAAAGAAAGGTTAGATCCATACCGTGGTGAGGTCAAAGTGCAACCCCACCAAATGCGAGGAAGCTTCGAAGAGTGCCGTTTCCAGGCACGAATATTAGACCGGCAGATAATTGACCAAGACTCATTAAGATCAACAGGCATGGTTACATTCGACGTACAGAGCACTGGGATTACCTTTCAGCCAGGAGATCGCCTTGCTGTCATGCCAATAAACCAATCATACGAAGTGGTCAAGATCACGGCAGCGCTTGGCCTAGACCAAATACTGGACGCAATCGTTCCTGTAGAGCAAGGCTCTGTATGGGCGCGTTTTTCCAAGCACTTGGGGCTTATTTCAAAACAACCAAGTTCTGGTCTGAGCGTGAAAGATGTGCTAAAGAGAGGCCACCTTGCCCCACTCACCAAAGACCTTGTGCTCATGGTTCACCAAATGCTTCGCGCATCCTCGCCAAGTATCCTCAAAATTCTTTCCTCCGACGAATGGCCAGTCAAAGGCAGCCTTGGGGACCTCCTACAGCTGACCATTGGGGAGACCCCTCAAGAGATTTGGGATCATGCCTTCGATCTGAACAATCTAGCATGGCTACCAAAACTTATTAATTTGGAGGTTCCTCGAACCTACTCAATCAGCAATTCCTCGATCGAGCTCCTGCCAACCACAATCGACCTCACCGTGTCAAGAACTGAGGCTGAAAGGGATCCAATTTTCCGAAACGTACAGCCTGCGTTGCCGTTGTATGGAGTATCGAGTGGATTTCTTAATCCAGCACCTGGTCTAATGCAGTACCCATGTGACGCCACTAATGACGACGCTGTCCTCATTGGAGTGTCAAGACCAATCCAATTTCAGTTGCCGCCATCAACAACCGTTCCCGTTGCCATGTTTGCAGGGGGCTCAGGCGTGGCACCATTCCGTGGCTTTTGGCAGAAGCGGGTTCAGTCTGGAATTGGTAGAAATATCCTATTCCTTGGTGTGCAATCTCGTGAGAAGTTCCTCCATGAAGCAGAGTTGCGAGGACTCGTGCAACACGGCTCGCTGGAACTTCACACTGCATTCTCGAGAGATCGTAATGGACTGCTTTACGATCCAGTCATGCGCGAGCTTGTTGAACAGGACATGGAACCCCGTTATATCGACTCTACTATCGTCGAACACGGCCGCCTTGTGTCTGAGCTGGTTATGTCGAAGACCCAAGGTGGACTAGGCGGCCATCTTTATATCTGTGGCTCCGTATCCGTGTACGAGACAGTAATGTCTGGGATCAAACAAGCCATATACAAGTATCAAGCCTCGACACACTCCACTGCAGACTCACTACTAGCAACGGCATTCGCAGAACGTCGCTTCATGCTAGACATTTTTATGACACCTCGCTCTATTTCCTCGTCAACACCCACAATACCCATGTCCAAGCTTGCTGCGCATACGGGACACAGAAAAGACTCCCGCATGTGGATCGGTGTGCATGGGGGCGTTTACGATGTCACAGAGTTCCTGCCCATTCATCCAGGCGGAACCTTGATTGTGGCTGGCAGTGCCGGGCTGGATGCAACCAAAACGTTCCATGAACTTGCTCACGATACCAATCCTGAGGTCTCATCCCTGCTGTCGAAGTACTTTATTGGGCATTTGGGAACAAAGCCGCATTGTGGGAGCACTGAGATAAGTCAGCTGTACGATTTGTGGTATCAGTATTTGAGGACCAGCGTTGAGAGCCTCACAACACTATATTTTGAGACAAGCAACATCTTGGAAGACTCTAAGATTTGGTTTTCTGGAGGGCTTTTCAATATTGGTGGAGTCAGAAAATTCTATCAGTTTCAGTCGCGACTGATGCAGAATGGATTCTCAGCGTTGTTCGGGGTGAGTCAAAGACTGGACTACGTTGTTTGGAATAAACACTAACATAATACAGGCGAAATTTCAGGAGATTTACCTCAAGATCTCTTATTCCTTGGCGAATGCTGTTGCACCGAACGTTCGGCTGCCTGATGTGATCGGTAGCATCACCCGAGCGCAGTCTGGAGCAGATGCTGCAAAATCAATGAGAGAGATCTCGGAAGTTGGTCAGTTTGTCAGTAACAATAGCAAGTCGGCACGTTTCCATGAAAATGGAATTCTTAAGTATGCTCAAATGGTCACTGAACTGGATGTCACCTTCCTTGAACAGGTTCGTGATGAGGCTGCGCAGGGCATGGATGTATTTGACATGATTGCGTCTATGGACGAGCCGACAGGCTCCAAGCAGGTATGATTCCCAACGCCAGAGGGTTCTCGAGATGATTAATCCCTAACATGGAAGTACAGATCAAGGTCGCCTCATATCTTCTCACGATCCTAGAACGTATCGCTGCACGCCTGGAGGCATACTACGCATCTTTGTCGCAAGAGTCGATGTACCGCCCGGAGATTGAGAACAATCCGGCCCGAACCCGTTGGCATAATGTACGACGCAAGATCGTGGATGGGTCGTTTTTCGTCTTAGCCGAACCGGTCTCCCTCTCAAGTGGTGGTGATTTCGCCTCTGGCCTCCAAACACGCGCGGGTCCACAAAGCGCTCAAGTCGACTTCGCACAGATCTTCGCCAGCGCGCAACAGACACTTCAGTTGAATACACAGATTTTGCCGCCATCACAACGCAGCAGTCCACAACAACCGCGACGATTGGCAGATATGCATACCGCTCGAGCAGCCCAGAACACACAGGCGCCCAGTACCTTTGAAACCCAACAACAGAGCATTGCGATAAAGCGAATGTCAAATTTCATCAATTCAAACATGTCGACTATTCGGCGACTGAGCCGACTTCCTGCAACGTATGACTTCAATGACATTATGGCAGCATATGGAAAGCAAGCTTCAGTTCCATCTAGAACCCCTCCGATTCATACTAAGAGTCCAAGCTCTACATCAAGTCACAGCTCACACGGCCTCCGCGTTAGGGGTGACTCGACAAGTCGTTCTTTATCGCCTCTGCCAGCACCGCAACCACTTCGTGTGAATGCTCGGACACCATCACTTGAGAGAAACATTCAACTAAACCATCGTCAACCTCCATCCGCACAGCTCCCCCAGTTACCATCTTCAGCCTCAACACCTATGGCCCATACTCCGACGGCATCGATGAACGCAGCAATGGTGCACCTCAATCGACGGCAACCACCGCGAAGCACGACACCACTTCCAGCTTCGCCTCGAGCTTCTCTGGCATTGAGTGCCGCATCGTCACGGAGAAAGATGAGCGGAGATGCGCCTCTACCACCGGTGCCAGGCATACCCAGTGTGGCCGCTGGATTAAGGGCCCTAAAACTGGCCGCAAATCTCAATGGGGATGAGCTGAGATTTCAGCAGTTGCAGGCTAAAGTGTAGTACTATCAAGGATGCAAGTGAATAGGCATTTTGCGCTGAATCATTCGTTACCTTGTACGTGAAAGTCGCTGGCGATGTTCGCGAATATTTTTGCTAGCTTTTTTTTGGCAACAATTGTCTACGATATCATATACCCCATAATAGATAACGCGTTTAATGATAAGATTAAAACGATCTGTCCTATATGTGCATGTGAATGCGTTATGAATTTGATTGTTGCTCATTTGAGTGCGGTGTAATGTAAGTTGATTTAAGAGAAAGAGGGAAAATGAAGGAGTCTGACATTCAGCATATGGTCTAGTGCTTTCGCCCCACCTTGCTTGAAATAGTGACATGATTGTTGGAAGGTCCAATTGTAGGCAAGAGACTTGGCTATAGCACTGAAATGTTCCTCCATCTCCATCGCAACTCTTGATAGCGTTTGACTTGTCCACATCGGGAATGAGAGAGGACATCTGTTCAAAGGAAGTTGCACAGGGCTTTGGCACGTCACTCGGCTGTAAATGACTAATGGGGTCAGCCCTGTAAATCAGAGCGCATACTTGACATGTAAGCTCCGACGTCCGACAGATTCGACATGTTTCTGGCCCCCAAAATTCCGGTGAAAGTTTCGTCCCACTCGCCCAATCATTAGGCGGCGGCATACGTATGCGCACACCCAGTATATCAGGACACGGTGTTGCGCATGAGCGAAACAGCAAAGAGACGGAAAGGACGCAGTGCGCAATTGTGCAAACGATGCGGACGGGCCTTTTTATCAAGACGGCCGCGCGCGGTGAGCTTGGCCGTCCCGTCGAGAGAATGAGGGCCAGGGAGAGGGCGGATCATGGCGCAGGTCCACATGTTGCTCACACAGCCTCAGAGCAAGCCACCGCCCATAGCAGGAACAGCTCCTAGTGGGCAATTCTGACTGGCCGGGAGGGTGTCAAGGGGTCTTTGACCGGTATCCTGGGGAGTTTAGCCGCGTCCTGCTGGGTGCAAGTGCGGGAACGATGGTCGAAGTCTGACCGCCCTTCGCAGCCCGTTTTTGGAGTGAACGGTGCCGTCTGGGAGACGGAAAGGCGGCGTCGTCGTCCCAAGATGCGTGTTCAGTCCACAACGCGCATCCGCGAAAGCACTGGCGAATAGACCGGTCACTCGCGTGCTCTTTTGCGCATTTCTAGCGTTGCAGAGTTGCATGTTCTTGTTCGTTGTGCAGCAAATAATGCCATCAGCCCGCGTCTCGGATACGGATTATTGAGCGTGGAGGCTTAGCTTCCAGGCAGCAGCGCTTGGCATCCTCCACGACGCGCCTTCAACGACCTCACACGGCGCTGCCCCATTACCTCGCAATCCCCAAGCTCACTGCTTTTCAATCCTCCCTTCTGCTTCCAACTGCGTCCTCAGGCCTCTCCCCCTCTTTTTGCACTGCGCTCCCGCCGCCCTTGTTGCATCTTTTGCCGCCCGCCGCCCGTCTTACTCCGACTGCTGCGCCCCTCTATATACTCCATCACTACCCTCCCGGCCCGGCCAGAGGACTCTCGCGCCCTTCCCTCTCCTGTCGGACCATCCTGTGCTCCCCCACCAATCAGTCACCACTTTCCGCGGCCGCATCTGTTCACCTCCACTGCTCCCGGTCAATGAGAACGTGATCTAGCGTTTTGCACAACCATTCACGCTTGGTCCAAAGGATCCCTCGGGCTCTGCAAACTGGACAGTTGCCGTGACTCATAGCCTGAGGCCTCCTATCCAATTCAAGCTCAACTGGAACCAGTCATAGCCGTCATGTCTGCACCCCACGGCCAGAACTGCCACCCCCGCCGCCGCCCTATTAAGGGTCAGGTCTCCCCTCTCAACACCCATGGCATGACACTTCGCAAGAGCGGCACCTTCTCGTCGCCCAAGTCATTGTCCACCGACTTCTGTGATCTGGAGAACCAACCCTTCATGCCACGCCGGTCGCCAACCAGCACTGAGAGCCTCGAGCTGCTCCTCCAAGACTCCAGTGTCCGCCGCGTCGCCAACCTGCTTAAGGACTTCGACAAGAAGATTGCCGGCCACCGGGCGGCCTCCACCAACATCCTCACCGACCCCGAAGTGCTTCCTGTACCAAGCTTTGTCCTCGACAACGCTACCCTGGACAGCACGCCAATGGACATTGACTGCAAGCCATCTACCGTCGAACAGAGCCCCCACGACCACGCCTCTGACAGCGGTCTGGGATCCAGCGTCAGTGGGTCGAAATACGGTAAGGATCCATTGCAACTACCCGTCTTGGTCACGGACACCCCGCATGCTCACATACATAAAGACAACGTCCGCACCCGACGTTCCAGCGTCCGTGGATCCATCAACACCTCTGTCAGCTCCACTCACTCTGCTGTCACCCGGTCCTTCTCAGCCCTGGGTGTCTCTGAGGAGAAGCACACTCTTGGCGAGTACGCTTGCAAACAGATTCACGACACCATCATCAAGCCCATCCTCGCCGAGGAATCACTAAAGGACTTCCATCCTTTGATCAGAGACGTCCCCCGACGCATAGGTGAGAAGAACATCTGCAATCTCCGCGATCTCGAAAAGACCCTCATCTTCCTGGCACCGGTAAGTGGAATCCGTTATCTTTCAGAGAGTGCAAAAGCTTATTGCATTTTCCGCGGCTTTAAGGAGCTTTCGGCTACATCGACTTCGTACCTCCGTTTTTGTGAACGATCAATTCAGCTTCTGCATACGACTGTCGAGTACCTCTCCGAACAAGATCAGCGACTACCAACTGATCGCCCGTACACTAACAATTACTTTCTCGACTTGATCGAACAGATCCGACGATACGCTGCAATCATGGCCGCCACCAGAGAAAAGCAAGAGAAAGGAGAGGAACTGGAAGAAATGGACTACTCACGGTATGATCGCGCCGCCGCCTACTTGTTTACACGCTCGACTAATCAAGCCACCGACAGTGATGAGAAGGTCACCTTGCGCGGTGGGCTCAGCCATGACGGCCGCCCCATCGAGCTGGTTCGTGAGAAGAATGGCAAGGTCATGCCCATTGCTGATGACGCCGAGAAGGCCTACAAGGGTCTGCCAAAACGCGCCCTTTCTGAGGACGAGATGGATGAGGACGAAGTTACCCGTTCCATGGCACGGCGCAGGAAGTCTGAGAAGCCCGGAGACGTCATGCACACCTGCCGTGACTGTAAGAAGGAGTTCAAACGACCATGTGACCTCACAAAGCACGAGAAGACTCACTCCCGTCCCTGGAAGTGTTCTGAAGAAAAGTGCAAGTACTTCGACCTTGGCTGGCCAACTGAGAAGGAACGTGACAGGCACATGAACGATAAGCACTCGGCTGCCCCTGCGCAGTACAAGTGCCTCTATCCGCCCTGCACCTACGCATCTAAGCGAGAGTCGAATTGTAAGCAGCACATGGAGAAGGCTCACGGCTGGGAATACGTTCGTTCTAAGAGTAATGGCCGTAAGAAGGGTCCTACCAATAACGATCAGAGTCCCACTACTCCGCTTACTCCATTCCTGGGCACTCCACAGTCAGCAACCCTGACTACGCCCATCACGCCATTCCTACAATCGCCTCAAATGCCTTTGATGGATAATACCTTCGATTATTACGGCTTTGGAACTCCAGCGCTGAGCGTTCAAGGCTACCAAGAAGGTTTCCGACGTGATTCGACGACAACCGATGGGTCTCCCTTTACTTACTCATCCGGACACTCACCTACGGAGCCGACGTCTTTTGAAGATGCCGTAACTCCTGAAGATACCACTATCAACCATATTGATGTCTTCAACAATAACTGTGGGCTTGGGTCGAACTTTAATACCGGCTTCCAGCAGCCTACACCGGCCCTGAGTGCTACGTTTGACTTTGAACCTCTTCCGTTCACTGCCAACAGCACTATGGCTGCCGGCCTTCCGCATCTTTCGCCATTGGCTCAGCCTGATGTCACGCTTTTCCCGCCTCAGATGCACATGGACGAAGGCTTTGGTGAAATGGACATGGATATGGACATGCAGACCTTCAGTCGGCCAACTGAAGATTTCACCTTGTTTGACACTGCTCCGCCAAGCACCATGACTTTTAACAACACCGCAAACTTTTTCCCTGATTTTAATCAGGTTGGTGGCCAGTTCGACAACTTTTATGCCGAGCCGACCACGACGTTGGACGATTTGTGTAATTTCGGAAACCCGCAGTAAACTGTGGGTTTGCATTGTATACGATGAGCGGGCATTTTTTGAGTAGCTTTTTCACATATTTCTTGTTTCTATACGGCAGCAGCCCTACTGAGCTGGAGTTCTGGCATTTGTTTGCGAACAGCGAGTACGATGGAAAAACTGTCTGAAGAGATGGATTTATGGATACGTGCATGGGTTATGATCTTCTTCCCTCTGCTACTGGAGCTGGTACGGCACCCTTCACAGAACAGAAAATCCAAAAACAAATGGCCTTTGTTTGACCGATTTTCTTTCTTGCAACTGAGTTCGATCTCCCCCCTTCTCCTTGTTTCACATTTGGAGTCTAAGGTTGTGGTTGAGATCATCAGATAGTGTATGATAGAATACGAATATTGTGAGGAACCAACTGTGTGCCGTTAGCCTTGGTTTGACTTGTGACTCTTCTGCGGTGACACATGAGCGTCATGCATGGGTGACTCTACGTGCTCGCAAGCAGCATTGCCACCCATCACCACCCTAAATATCAGTAACCGGAGCGTTCACCAGCAGCGAACCGATTCATATCACCTGCACCCGCGTCAAGCGGCTTGGTAGTATTAGCGCTGATAGCTGAGACCAATTGGACGCACGGAATCGCACGGTTGTTTCAAGGGTTCCCCAAGCGCAAACCCCCCTCGTCTTCAGGATGCCGCTCTCTCGACTTTGACCTCTTCACTCGAGGTGGGGTCTGTCGGTCCCTAGACAGTCTTTTCAGACATCTTCTCGTCGCTCTCTTGACATATTCTTAGGCTCTTTGCAGCCGTTCCACTCCCTCTAGGTTAGGAAGCGCTGGTCGTGCCTGCCTCCTTGACGCCCGTCTTCCCGCTGGGTAGCGCGTCATATCCGAACGAAGCGTTTTTCTGACATTTGTGCTGTTGCGTTGCGGAATTAGTGAACATGTTAGGTTTCCACAGAAGGACGAGGTCCTTGATTCCGGTGAAGGATTTGGCAAAGTACGACAAGGTGTCGACGGTCGAAGACGGGGAAGATGTGTATGCCGAGGAAGAGACGGAGATGGAAATGGAGATGCACAACGCGCCAGATGTGGCGGATAAATCGCGCCAGAGACAATTGATGTTGGTGTTTATCATCTTCTTTGCGGAGGCGTAAGTTACTCCTTCCATCTTATCCCGCAGCAGACGAGTGGAGCGCATAGTGGCCAAGCTAACGCATACATGTAGCATCATGGCTTCAAGCTTACAACCGCAACTCCAAATGCTCCTTTCGTCCTCGGACTACTGTGGCAATCTCTCTACATCCTACCTTCGAAGTATTCTTGACTGCGCATATGCATTCGGCGGCACAACGGGCCTCTTCTGGGGCTACCTCGCTGACCGGATGGGACGGAGACGCGTCACACTTCTCGGCCTGTGGACGATGCTGATCTGCTGCTTAAGCATGGGATTCGCAACGAGCCTCGTGAGCTGCACAATTTTCCGCTTCTTTGCGGGTATGGTCAGTTCGACAATTGTGTGCACGAGCTTGACCATGATTGGAGACCTGAGCACCACCGCGGAAGAGAGGGCCAAGAACGTCGCTTGCCTGCCATTGATCTCGCTATGTGGTTCGTTAGGGCCTCTTATGCAAGGTATGGTCTCGGAGAGTCTGCAAGCTTATGGTATGGTGTGGGAGAAGTTTCCTACACTGGGGTCAGAGCTGGCTTGCGCAAGCGTGCTCTTTGCAATTGCTCTTACCGCCAGTATCAAGCTCAAGGAAACGCTGCCACTCCACTTGGACCAGTCCGCTGATCGAATGGATATGGACTGCGAGAAGGCCGCTTTTCTCACTCGTGACTCGGAAGACACCAACATCACCCTGGTCGACTTTGTTCGCCCCGAGCCTATCACTATTGCCCAGTTCATGCAGGCGCCTTCGCTTTTGGTCCTCCTGTCCTCCTTCTGCCTGCTATCTCTCCATGCGTCATCCTTCGACGTCCTCCTTCCACATTTGGGCCACAGTAGCACCCAGCATGGCGGCATGGGTATTCCTTGCGATTGGCTCAGCATCGTCGTGCTTGTCGTTCGCGGGATTGCTGGCCTCGCCATCTGCTACGCCATTCCCTTGGCCATGGAGAAGTACGGCCTTCTGAAGCTTTACCGCGCCGTCTCACTACTCTTCCCGGCCATCTACATCATTACCCCTCTCCTTGCCCTTGTCGTAACCTGCGCCGGATTTGCGCCGATCATTTCGGTGTTTTCTATTTTTACCAAGCATCTCCTCACAGGAGGCGCATCCGTCCTGGTTGCACTCCTCGTACTCAACACCACACCAGATGCATTCTCAGCTGGCACTGTTGTCGGCATGATGCAAGTCGCTAGCCTCTTCAAAGCATTCGCTGTGGCCGTCAGTGGCACGAGCTACTACTTCAGCGATAATGTCAGCGTCCAGTCAACCAACTTTGCGCTATGGACATGCCTTGGAGTGTTTGGTGCTGTCGGTGCCGGACTCGCATGGTTTGTCCGAGAGCGACCGAGCGTAGAAACGGATTTCCCAAGTGAAGTTCTTTGCTGGGAGACTTGCTTCGATGCGGATGCCGAGAAGCAGGTGGAGCTGGACAGCGACATTGACACGGAATGCTGATGAAGCCTGATGCAGGTTACGAGGAATTGTTTTGTTTCATTTGTCTTGATGTATCTAGGTGCAGCGCCTTTTTTCCCTTGTGTGGTTCTATCATTCCTATCTATCTCATTGCGTCCGACAACATAGCATCTTTCATTCCTGCATGTATAAACATGGAATCTACCGGTCTGATATGGCCACGTTATTTATCCTTATTGAAGCCAGTGCCGTTCTGATGAAGTGTTGCTCGGGCAAGATGACAATGGCCAGTGTCCTCACAACCGGGTGTTTGGTTCCAAGGGGCTAATGGAACAACTGAGTCGTGTGTGGCATCTCTGCGGCTGTCCAGGGGCGGCATGTTGTTTTGCACGTGAACAGAAGCCGGTGATAATTTGGGAGCCACGACCTGAAACACGCCAATGGGCAGTCATTTGGCCACACGAAGGCACACGCATGAGCGGCGATATGAGCGGCGACATGAGCAGCAGCATGAGCAGCGAGATGAGCTGAGGTGGATGGAACGCTGCATCGTCTCCGCAGTGATCTTCGTGATTTCCACGGTACCGGCTCTATTATTGTGGCTAGAGACCGTTGCCAGCCTTAATAGCGGGCTAGCGGCGTCATCAGCAACAGCGGGATGCCCCTGCATAAACACGGCGACTATGAGGAGGAGCAGGGCCGCGCTGGCCTTCCAGGTCCCTGGCTGCCTTCCAGTGTGTGTTCTGGTGACTCCTTTTCGCCTTCCTGCAGACCGACGGTAACACGCGCGCTCGAGAGCGGTATATTTGTTTACATTGAGCTCGCCCGCCCACCACGCGCGCAAACCCCCCCTCCATATCTCTTAGCACAGCAACATCTCAGTAAACAGCTCCTACCGCCAGCAACCGCCATGACGCTCCGCGCCACATATACGGCCTTCCTGGCAGCGCCCTCGACGGGCGCCCTCGCCGACAATGCCAGCCTCCACTACGTCTCGACGCTGACCAGCATCCAAGACGCGACAGCCATCATCAAGCACCTGTCCGTGCAGGACAAGCTGCTCAGCAAGACCAAGGAGAAGGTCCTGGATGCCGTAGAGGGCAGCCGCGCACTCAGCCTTGACGTGGAGACAACCATTGAGTTTCGCGCGGGCGGCGGCGCCTACTTGCCGGGCCTGGACGACAATTTCGTCGCAGACCGCACCGTTGTCTTTCCCATGGTGACGATGCCCTCAGGTCTCCTACTCCAAGGGTTGACAGCTGACAGCTAACAGGTTCACATCGTGCACTTCAACACGGCAGGCAAGATCACACAAATCCGCCAGTATTGGGACCAGGGCTCCCTCCTCAAGCAGATTGACGTAATCGGCTCGCGCTCGCGCAACTGGCCCATTCGCGACGGCAAGGACCAAAGCCACCTCATTGCCTCGAGCACCGCCGTGGTTGCCGATGCTGAATCCGCGCCTTCCTCGCGCCCGTCAACCGCTTCTCGCGGCCCAGATGACGTCTCCGTCGCCTCGCGCTCAAGAGGCTCCACCACCAACGCCATGAACGACCCGCATGCGTCATTGTCTCTGTTCCAGCCCCGCGATGTCGCTCAAGAGGAATCCTACGTCTCGCAACCAATGGCAGCCCGCGCCCAGTCTGCAAAGCCTCCTCCACGCGAGTATTCTGAACTGTTTGTCGGCGAGAACGCAGGCTCTCCTTCGCCGTCGCCGCAGAAGATTCCAGTCAAATCTGGAGGGGGTAAGAACTACAAGGCCAACCGCTTGTTCGAAGACGCCGAGGACGACCAGCCCGTTCCTACACCCAAGAGCGTGAAGACCAACGCTAAGAAGTACAGCCATTTCGAGTTTGGCGATGGCGAGGATACTCCAAAGGTCCGAGACACTGCGCGCGCTCCTGCAAGGGGCAAGCAAGAGACGCATTGGGAGTTTGAAGATTTTGTGACGCCCCATAAGGTAGCTCAGAGGACGCAGCCTCAAGCCGTTCGACATTTCGGCTGGAGCGACGACGAGGTCGGTCCACTCTATCAACCAGAGATACATGAGGTTGCTCTCATATCTCTGCGCCCCACTACCATTAGAACATGCGCTGACGTGACTTTTGATAGGATGAGGTGTCTCCCGTACGCCGCCCAATCGTCCACAAGGCGCGCCCTGATGCTGATCCACATTTCGACTTTGTCGATGAAAGCACCCCTGAAGGCCAGCGGAAGCCAGCCCCTACTAAGGGCAGCCGCGGAAACAAGGGTCAGGGGCTGTACGAAGACCACGTTACGCACACAACTAACAATGAGGACGATGCCTCCTCCAAGGGCGACGTCAAGCGCGCTCTCACTGACGTTACAACTGCCGTTAAGAATGAGAACCGCAGCAAAGACTTTGGCGCCCATTGGGAGATGAACGACAATAGCCCGGCAGTAAACAAGAACGGCAGTACCAAGCTGCCTACGCGCGAGACGCGCAAGGCTTTGAACACACATTGGGGCGAGTATCAAGACTCACCAGACGGCCGAGGTATTAATATCGCGGGTAACGGTATGGGCGGGCGTAAGACGAATGAGCCCGCATGGTCATTGTTTGATGAGTCGCCTGCAAAGAAGGAGAACGCTCCCAACGGCTCGCATAACGGAATCAAGACCACGGGTGATGGTATGGGCGGGCGGAAGAATGCCGACTCGTTCTGGGACTTCTAGCTAAGTGCGCCCACGTTGAAGCGGAGTTCGCCTTGTATCGACATATGACGGACGATGAGCACGGCCGTGACGATGAATGCTACGATTTCATTGGGCTTGTAAGGAAATCCACCCTGTTGGATTACGGATCCATATATATATTTCGCTCTCTCATTTCCTTGGAGTCTGTTTTCTTTTGTACTCTTCCCAGGTAAATTTGGCCAGTAGCAGGCAGGTATGATATCCAAGAATTCCAGAGACTGGGTCTGGAGGAGACTGCTGTTGCATAGTTTGCTGGCGCTGATAGCCATGACTACGAATACATGTGTTTTCTCTTAGCAATCGTGGCCCTACTTGAATGTGGAGACTCAATTAACTGACAAGGCGAAAAATAGCCAGTGACGGGAAGGGCAGGCTGATATTATGCCTGTTCAAGCATACGGAAATCATTCATATCTAATTGCATTCAGATCCGCTGCATATATCATAGTGCTGAAGGAGTCAAATCCTGTCCTGCTTCACGACAGTGCACGTGTGATCCGAGTGTGTTGGGTGAATCATGTATTGTCAGAGATTACCATAGTCCTAACTACTCTACAATTCACAACTATCCTTTGTAAAAACAACCTCAAGCTCATCACCAACCCTCCAACTATCCACATTGCCGTCCCATGGCACAAACCTCACATCAGCACTGAGCCCCATCCTCGGTGTCGCAGTGCCCTCGTGTGAGACCTGGGTCCTCATATCGGACCAGATAGCACGAAACGCCTCGCCTTCGGATTCCCTCTCGCCGCCCTCTGCGGCATCGGCATCGTCAAACCATATGCCTTGATCGACCATGCGGCGCAAGTCGTCGGCGGGATCCATGGACGCCCAGATATCCCAGGGCAGGTATTTGACGATGACTTGTCGCAAAGTTGGCGGACCCGAGACCGTGCCAGATACTCTCAGCATTAGCAGGGCGTGGACGCAGACTTGCACCCAGTACCTGATCTTCAGCGGGAGAGCGTAGCCAGGCCGCGTCATGCTGCGGTGGTGATGGGATTGCTTGGAGATGAAGTACAGCGGGATGGTGATGCTGGTGAGGCTAAACATAGACGACGCAAGGTATGTGAAGAGCGGCGTGACTTCCATGGAGACGAGGAGGTCGAGTTTGGAGGCAATGTCTTCTGCAGAAGCGTCCTGGGAGGTGTCTTGCGAAGCGTCTGTGAACGGGTAGTGGTTTGCGAAGCCAAAGGGGTCATCTGAGCTAGTCGCTTGTGATATCGGAGGATGATAAGAGGGGTAGAGGGATGGGTTTGAGGGATCGTAAAAGTTGTCCTCGTAATGGCCGCCTTCGTGGTCGTACTCGTCGTAATGCCTGTGAGACGGTGCTCCACGAACATAGTCGACATCAACCTCCGACTGATCGTGTTCCCAATACCACTTGTCCCTTCCATCTTCCCTGTCTGGCGGATATAATTTCAAGTTTGGAAAGGTCACCCAGTCGAGTTCAATGTTGGCCATCCAACTCAGCCACTGCCTGCCCAGCCCATTGTGCTGCTCGACCTTTTCCAGCAGGCTCTTGAGCACAAACGGCCCACAGCTGAAGAAGACGGTGTGGCTCTTAAAAAGAACCTCGAGGGCTTCTCGGGCGATTTGCCGATTGAGCAGAAAGTATTCGTGGTGGAGGACAAGAAGGAGGGCGGCGGCACTGGGCTTGAAATGCTTCAGGTTGCGTCGTTCAATACGAAGAGCCCTCTCGCTGCGATTGTCTTGGAGGCGGAAGGCATGGCCGTATATCTGTGGGGCTGTTAGTATGATTGTGGTTGACTATGCAGGCGCATTTCTGGTGGGAGCCCACCTGATCTCGAAGCTCGCGAGGCAGCTTGAGGAAGGGAAACACGGGCTGTGGCAACTCTGCGTCCTTATTTCCTTCATCTCGAATGTCAACAAGAGCCCCATCAGATCTACTAGATGCAGTGGCATGCATCTTACCTCTTCCTAGCCGACGCGTCGTTTTCGTGTCGCAGAACCAAGCGCTCGCTTCGCCCCGCAGGCCCCATACATGAAATTCCCCGCCATAACGCCCGTTTGCACGTGAGAGCAGGCTTCAGGCACCCCTTGCCCAGGCACTGGGATTTGCAAAGCGGCGCAGTAGGCGACATGCTCAATGGGGCAGGCGCAAAGCATTACCCGTGGAAGCGCGGGCCGGATCCACCCTTTTGTAATGAACGCCCATTTGTGCCGGTTTGCATGTGCCCACGCACTCATCTCGCGATTTTTCGCGGTTGCAAGAACCTTGGATGCAAATTATGGACCCATAACGGACGGTCCCAAATCTGCTCTTGAGGCTAGCCACCGTGAAATCCCGTCCCTCATGCCCAAACGCCCGAATCTGGGTAAAATGGAAAACGCGTTATTACGATTGTCTTAGATGCATTTCGGCCTTTGCCGAGATAGACTGAGAGCTTGGTCCCCGAACAACGTCAAGCCAGTCGGTCGCAATTGCGGTAATTCGTTGATGATCATTGCCAGGTTGAGCAGCCGTGCAACCTCCAGTCTAAAGTCAGCGCTGCAGCGTTGTTCGATTCTGTCAATTGCAGGCAAAATACTTGTCGGGCGCAGGGACAGAGGCCGTCGTTGTGTCGCTGATTCCAGGGGCAGTGCAGTGTTTAGTGCCCGATAGGTGACCCCGAGCAACCATGCATGCAGCAGGGTCAAGGCAATAACGGAGCATGAGTGTGCCGTTGCTCCTTTATGGACCCATCCGAACACATTTCACGAACAAGGCAGGCCTTGGTCGTGACGGGCTAAAGACTCGGGATAACCTTCCTTACCCCGTATCTCGCGGCCATTCTCTGCTGATCGAATGCACGACCAAGGAGGCCGATCTGCCGGCAATTGATGTACCAAAGTCAAGCGCGTAATGGCTTACCCGTAGAGTACTGCAATTGTGACACGGTCAATGCCCCAACAGTTCCACCTATGGCAGTTAGCAACTGCTGGCAGCTTGGCACATCGGCGCACAGCATCAGGCCTTCAAGTCTGTGTCCTGGAATGAACTGATACCCTGATAACGTGTCGTCGCAATGTGGTACAAGAGGCGGGTGAGATTCTGCACCGTCGAGTGATGGACAGGGATCGAGCAGTGATGAGGGCGTAGAAAATGGGGTCCATCTGTTCACAGAGGAGTGTTCCCCTGTGAGCCGAGGTGTAGAAGGCAGTTCCTTGACGCATTACTCCAGGGGGAGTCTTACCCTACGGCTATTGCAAGTACGGGCAGCTTGTGCGTACTGGAGAATGTTATATCTCTTACAACCCGGTTATGCAGTGCTCCCATTCACAGCCTCGAGATGTGAGTGCGGCGTAGGCCACTGTGCAAACAAAGTAGAACGACCAGGACGACAACAAGAAAAACATCAAGGTTGTGCCACAGTAGCGAGCACCTTGAAACGCCAGACTATCGTCCATTGAGAAAGTCGACCGTAGTGTCCGTTTTGGTGGGCCGTGGAAATGGCCGAGCAGCCTATGTTTGCTCTCGCTGGGGCTCTGGTGCACAACGCATGCATTGACACCTGACACAAGACCGTTGCTTTTCGGAGACCTGGTTGTTGGGTTTGCGTGTGGTTGCACCGTCCAGGTCGAGTAGAGTGTAAGGAGGCAGGCAGACTGATGGCCGCGGCAGCACGCCATGTGGTGTGGTGGACTTGTGCCCGCCCAGTGACTGGACAAGGGCTGAAGGGGTCATGTAGTGGGAGAAACGCAGTCAATGAGAGTATGATCACGATACATGTTCGATGGCACCTCCTGGAGTCGATGCGGCAATCAGGAGCTCAGCCGTCCATCTGTGTGACCGAGTGACCAAAGCACCGAGTGTCCATCCTTTGTCTCAGACGATGGTTGTTCTACACAGTTCAGGGCGGTTGGTGAAGTGTGAGCGGTGCTGGAATGACTAGGCTGGCCAGCTCACCATGGCCGCGGTCCATGACGTCCTCCCAGCAGGTGAACAAGCCACGAGGCGCTCGACTTGATTGATGGTGTATCTTACATTGATGCCGGAGAAATGGGAGGAATGCAGGGTCGATGGGAGGCAAGATCAGGCGTTGTCAGGGTTTGGTAACACAAGTTGTGAGTCGGAGAATCAAGCCTGGCTAGTTGAGGGTTGAATCAGGACAGGCCCCTGCCCTGGCTTGGAGCAAAAGATGAGTTGAGAGGATGTTGTGTTACTCCCTGACAGCCAAAAGCGCGGACCGGCCCAATCGAACGCGTTTCTCTTTCTCTCTCTCTCTCTCTCGCGACGTCTGGGATCTGCATGCATTTCTAGAATGTGAGATTGTGCCGAGAGGACCGAGGAAGCTGAATTGTCACAGTGCATGGCGGATGGTGCCAATTGTGCCCTACGAGACACAAACAGAACAAAGGACAATTTGGAACAAGGGTGGGTATTTGCACTAGTCGGACTAGGAGCATTCCTGGCGACTTGCAGGTGCATCATTGGTAGGGCAGACGGGGTGGAGAGCGGCAGCACTGCTGGCAAAAGTCCGGCCCCCCGAGAGGATGCGGGAAGACTTTCTTCAAGGGGCGGGTTAATCTACGACTGGGATCTAGGGTTGTGCAGAGTGCTTGCAGGCATTTGGGGGGGCTTTGACGAAGATGCTGCTTGTCTGATTGAGGGAAGAAAACGTGGAGGGATTGCGGACGCGGCCAACTGGGATAGCTGGGATCCAATGGGTGAGCGTGCGAGTGCTGGGCATGGCATCCATGGTTGGTGGGCGGGGGGGAGGGGTGGACAAGGGCATCGCACAGAGAAAAGAGCGGTATTTTGCAGAGCCATGTTTGAAAGCGCGATTACTGAAGAGCCATGTTTGCGGAGCCCATGTTTCTTTGGCAAGTTGGTCCTGCATGGCGGCACGGAATGCAGCTCGCAAGCAAGCAAGCAGGATGTGGGCTGCAGGCGGCGGCGGCCATGAGGGATCGTCAGTGGGCAGGGGCGGTCGCAGGACAGGCTTGTCGTCGGCGCTTTGGCCGGTTGGGTATGAATACTTTCAAGCCCGCTGTAAGTGCATGCCACGAGGGGAGCAGTAGCAGCAGCAGTGGCCGCAATGGCAGCACTTGCGAGTAGTGGCAGCAGAGCCAAACGGGCCGTCTCGGTTGCGCCCAGGGCGGCGCTGGAATGCTGGGGTTAGTGGTGCGCGGGTGCCCATGGCTGTTGCTGTCGCTGTCATGCGCATCGCCGGCTGACAGTGCACCAGTTCGCGCGCGGAGGCAGGGAGCCCATATGAAGTGCAGCTAGCCGCCGCTAGAGAGCCTGCTGAGATACACGAGGCCTCGATTGAACGATTTCCCACGTGTGAACGGCTCGCTGCTGGGCGCCAGCATCCTCATTAATTGGCTCCTCCCTTGCCCTTGCGGATCGCCCGCTGCCACTTTTGACTTTCCACTCTGCTGCCCCGTCTTGCACACCAGCGTCGCACACACGTCCAGACCCGCCGGCTGTCCGCTGCCTGCTGCTTTGCTGCTCTGCTGCTGCTCTGCTGCTGCTACTCGCCCGTGTTGCCGTCACCCTTGGGACTGCTCCGCGCCCGTCTATGCAAGGTACGTCTGCACTTCTCTCCGCCCCGTCGCAACCAGCCTCTTGCCGTCATCCCTTTGCCTCGACCCTCCTCCCAGCACATGTACTCGACCCGGCGGTTTGCCGTGCCTGTCCAGCGCCTGCTTGCTCTCGCTCCACGCCTGTGAATTCCTTTTCCCCCGCCTCTGGCCTCCTCGGAAAGAACAAACCCCCCCCCTCTTCCTCTGATTATCGCTCCCCCGTGTGCCACCGCCCCACGCCACTCTCCACTACCACCTCGACACTGCTCTGTCCCAGGCCAATTCGCCTCCACCACCGACTGAGCACCCCGACCTGGACGCCTGCGTGGTGCATTCGCTCCCCGCTGCGCCATTGATCGTGTCGACGGCAACAGTTGCGGCTTCTGAAGCCCAAGCCCCGAGGACCACCATTCTCTACCATTTGTCCCTGCTGCACCATCCACCACCCCAGGACCGCACTGCAGCCACGTCCCCCTTTGGCTGTGTCCATTGTGCCCGCTCCATGGTAGCGCGCCAGTCCCCGGCCCAGCTATCTCTTGTTTGGCCTGGTCTTGCTGCTGCCCGCCACACACAAAAGTTCCTGCAGCATCGTCATCGGCGAGCTCCCTTGCCATAGAAGACCATAAGCCGCACTCGTGCCTGGCGCACCTCCACGCCTGTCGCATCGCCACCGCACTGCATCGCATCGCATCGTACCTGCCTCTTCTGAGACCGAGCTGCACTGGCCACTGGACTGCGTCTGCCCCGCCTCGCGACCTGCCCTCGACCCAACTGCTGTTTTGGGGAGCAGCGACCACATTTCCCCCGCGCCCTGGACATTTCTCCCCGCCGTGCCATCCTCTGCCGTTTCCCTCGACTCCACGCCGCTGCCATTCCTTGGCTCCACGTCTTCACCCACTCTTACGCTTCCCCAGCTCTCGCTTCAATCCTTCCCCTGCGACTGTCGACCTATTATCACGCTTCACCAGGCTTCATCTCCCAGCATCTCATTGGCCAGCCAGCCAGCCAGCCAACCTCTCGCCAGTTCACTCTGCACCATCACCCACCCAAGTACTTACCGAGTCGCTAGCTACAGCTAAGCTACAGCTAAGCACTCTTCTGTCGCCATGGACGCTGTCTCCCATCAAAGGTCACCCGCGCCCGGCACTGTGTCTCAGGGACAGGCACTGCCATCCATTGCTTCTCTGACCAGCACTCTCTCCCCTTCTGAGCAGAGTCCTGTGCGCCTCAGGCAACACTCCGAGGCCCGCGAAGTACGAGATTCAGGTAATTGGTCCATTTCTCAGAGTAAACGTGAGTCCTCTCTGTACATGTCTCTCAGGCTTGTTTTGTCAACCTGCTCACACGTGCCCTAGATTCGTCAACTGTCTCCCAAGGCATGGGTCTACAGCTGCATACACTCCTCAATCCCTCCGAAGAGTCACCATCACGCAACTCAATTCCGGACACTCCATCCTCTGCCCGGTACCCATCCGGCCTATCTCAAATTGCTCAGGTGCGCTATTTGTCCTTGTCGACGGAACCACTCAATTGACATGACTACAGCCCAATGCCCTCCCATCGCTCAATCAAGGGTTTGACAACCGCGTGAGCTTTGAGGCAAGCTCACATTTTGATTCTAGACGTAGCAGTGTAGACAGCCGCATGAATGCTGGAATGAACCACCTGGCTATCAGTCCGTCTTCGCCGTATGACAGCCAGAATACCTCTCGGGTTTCGCTTGTTTCCAACCTCCAGCATCAACGAGGAATCACAAACCCAGAGGCACGCCCAAATGGTGCCTCTCCCTTATCTCCCATGGGCCGAGATGGGCCGCGTGCCAACCACCCTCCACGACGGGCTCCCGTCATCAACCCAAACCCCCGAAGCGTATCGGGCATGCCAGACCCCATGGCTGCTGCTCCCACCAAGGGTTATGCCTGGGCCTTTCCAGCTGAGTTTGAACCCGATGAGAGAAGGGCATCCAGCAGCGGTGAGTCAAGCGTAGAACGTTCAACTGTTCCCTCCCGCCAAAACAGTTTTGCCACATCCATCAACAGCAGCATCTTCACCACAGACTCGAAGCTCCCCTCTGGACAGCAGCGATTAAACGACGGCACGTAACCCTATTCTTCGCCCTTGACCTGCCATACTGACTAGTCCATAGATATACCGAGCACTCATCACCATTCCATGCAACACCGTAGTGTCACAAGCCTGCAAAGTGTTAGCCACGCAGAAGCTCTGGCTGCCAGTAGTGGAAACTACAGCCGCACTCCGGAGCTTCGTATCAGCCACAAAATGGCCGAAAGGAAGCGGAGAAGCGAAATGAAGAACCTATTTGATGAGCTGAACAATATCTTACCCAATTCTCCCGGAAGCAAATCAAGCAAGTGGGAAGTCCTCACAAAATGTACGCTCTAAGCTCTACAAGCATAGTCTATCATACTAATCCTTTCCAGCTATTGAGTATATTAAGACTCTAGGCAGAGCACATGAGGCCGCTCGTTCTGAAAACGCCCGCCTGCGCCCGGACGCTGAATTTTGCCGACGAGCGCAAGAAGAGAATGAGCTGATGCGCAATGAGTTGGCCGCAGTCTGGAACGCGCTCCGCCGAATAGACCCTGCTAGCCCGCATGTATATGGTAGCATGACAGGCATGCTAGCACAGCAGCATGCAACAACACCTGCCTCAACCAACAATGTGCTGCCGCCACTGCAACAACAGCAACAGGCCCCATCGCAGTCACAGCCGGCTCAATGGGGAGCTGGGGCCCCCACCGCGATGCAAGGCGTTGAGTTTGGCGGCATTCGACCCTATGAGCACCCCCATCGATGAAGAATCATACGCTCCTGCGTTCCCGCCATCATTTTTTTTTGTTTGCCACTTATCGCTTCGTGTAAAACTACATTGCCAGCATCTTCACGACTTACGGATATTGTTTTATATACCAGCCTGAGATCGTCTCACGACCTTAATTGCCTTCGGTCGTTGCCTCGTCTGTTGTTGCTACACCAGAAACCTGCATGGTCATTTCATTTGTTATCGCAAGAGGAGGCGTTTGTAAAGAGATGGTAGTGTCCGCTGGAGCAAGATCAAATGGATCCGCGTCGGGTCGACTCGATATTCCAGGCTCATGCGACCCTTCACCGGCTTGTCATCTATCAAGCCGCAATGTCTATCTACCAACATCATCTCAAGGCCCATTTCCCACATATGAGTATGTCACGAGATATCCATAGCGACTGTCACGTTTTCAACATCCCCCGCGGATCTTTTTTCTTGGCCCACGGCAATCTTGGTAGGCGTGTTTTATGGTATGGTATAATGGTTAATACCCATGGGAAGGAAAATGGGAGGTGGTTCTGGGAAGGATGGCTTCAGAAAAGTATCTTCGCTCATGTATGCTAGGCGGTTGCTCATGGCTTTCCTGCTGGACTGGGTACAACATGTTCTGTGTTAGCTGAGCAAAACGGCCATATGCCTGACACGTTTGAACATGGTTTAACAGAGTTTTGCCAGCTACCCGGGCCCCGGTTTTGTCGCACGTGGGAACGTATGACCTATCCGTAATTGCGTTGACACAACCGATTCGCATAGTATATTTACTTATTACCCTGCACCAGCAGAAAGAAGCCTTTTGTTTACAATAATCTTTCCTCGAGAAGTCAACGCGCGGCAGTATTCATCCATGTCGTCCATGCGAAGCCCAAAAATTGCTCGGATCTACCTCGGGACGTAAGTCGTGGGGCGTGTATCCGAGCGAAGTGATCGACGATCCAAGCTCGACAAGCCTTCATGAGTCGGGAAACTTTTTGCTTTGCCTCGTGTCTGGCGCCAACAATGCATGCGCAAAATGCAGATTCTTGCTGCAAGCCACCACGAGATGCATACTCTGCTGATCGACACAAGAGATGGGGATCGGCGCTTTTTGCGTCGACGACATGGGCAAAGGAGCTGATCCGGGGAGCTGGGATATGAGACCACTTTTCTCGAAACCATGTCGCGCCGCGGACTTCAGGTACCCCATCCATACGCGTGAGGGTAAGAAAAGACTTCCAATGTGACCTCGACAATGGGCAAGCCACTCGCATGTGGCTTGATGTCTTCTGTCATTCACAATTCCCAAAGCAATCGTTGGCGCTTGTCCTCGAACGCCTCTGGCTGCCCGAAACGGCATGTGTATTCTTCGTACTTCTTTCCTCGGCTTCTTTCGAAGGTCTTTGCCTAGGATGTCACTTTGCTTTGCTTGTGAAAAGATCCTTGCCCGCTCGCGAGGTATCACCTCGTCGTACTTGGGCCGTGTCTTCTCTGTCCTGCCGTAGTTTTCTTGGGAAAGGCCCGACAGCTTCTATTCAGCCTCAGGGCTGGGGGCACGCGGACGTGTACCGGCACGGCTGGCTAGCTGACACCTTTGACATATAGAAAGATATACAAGGAACATGCCGAGCATCATCTGCAGTTGAAGCAAGACCAGATGACTCGGGATGCTGGACCCCTGACTAAAGGCCTCAGTGATCTTTGTCGGCCAAGAAATACACATGTCACTGTGCGGGGAATGGGGCTGTGATTGATAATACATTCGATACTTGGCGATGGCAGCGTGACAAGTGACTTCCTATTATTCAGCTTCATACTTCTGTACGCATCGTTGCAGATCTTCGGGGAGCGGGCGACTTGCGATGGCAGACATTCGCCGCTTTAGCCAGCGTACAACTTATACAAATGGTGACCAACTATAGCGCATATAGTAAAGTGATGAACAAGATCAATAATAAAACATTAGGATTACACAAACTCTACGTAATTTTGGCATGTTACCCACGATGCAGAATCGTATCCAGGGGATTCTTCGGCTCTTCACCCAGCTCTTTCTGTACCTGCTTCTTCTGCTGCTTTGTCATGAGCCCTTTTGCTTTGATTCCTCGCTCCTTTTTAAGCTTCTTCAAGGCCTCCTCTGTCATTTGTTGTCGGAGAATTTGCTCAACAACGAGCTTCTTACGACTCCGCTTGTCACCCCGCCCGATGAGAATGCCGGCAGTGATGTTGCATGTAAGACTGAAGCTGAGAATTACGGCCGTCAAGGCCTTGGGCCGAACCTTGTAATAGATGCCCCACGTGGTGCCTCCAAGGGCACACTGAAACATGGAATGGCAATCAAGGAGGACGACGATAGTGATGAGGAGTTTGATGGAGAAGGCGTGGTGGGTATAGGTCTCGTGAGGCCTGTAGAAGGTATGAGACTTGGCGAGTTTGGCCTGATGATGCTCGAGTTTGGTCTGCTCCGCGGCGGTCAAGACCGGTGCCTCTACACCTCGGTCCTCCGCTTCGCCTGATTCCCATGCGGATGACTGAGGCATGTTTGGCAACTCGTTATGGTCTTTTAGCTCTTTCAATCCTCGCTCCTTCCGTAAGCGCCATGTACGGTGCGCATAGAAAGCAACAAAGGACATGTGATACGTGTCGACGATGCGGAAGGGAAACATGGTAATACCGACGACGCAAAACAAGGCAGTAAGAATCTGATCGGCAATCTCAACAAAATAGGCCTGACGGTCGCCAACATAGATCCAGCCGATGAGGAACAGTACCCATGCCGCTCCCCAGAAGGTGATTAGGAAGAAGTATAGGGTGACGATAAAGCCAAGGGGGTTGCGCACATAACGCCCGAAACCACGCATAGTTCGCTTGAACTTTGCGCGTCGAGAGTGGAGAAGATGGCGCACATGGTCGTCCAGGGCAGCCTTTTCCTCGTCAGTCCATCCTGTTAGTGAGGCGCCGTGTGGCAGCACAGCATAGTGGTGCCCTGGCCCCTCATCCATTGTGGATAGAATTGAGTCAATTGTGTTGGTCCGGGTAAGTTCTCCACGGGCTGCTCGCTCCACTTCGGCTTCTTGTGTCATGTCTGACAGCTGATCCTCGCGTCTTGCACCAGCGACCTCTTCGTCTGATGAGGAGCCCGACGTGGACTGGGCGAGATCGTAAGTAGGCTGACGGTTGTAGAGCCACGGCAGGTTGGGGAGGAAAAGCGAGTTCTGAACGTTATTCAACGTCGTGAGTGCAGCAATTTCGGGGTCTGTAGAACACAGTTAGTCCATGTCGATTGCGTGAGTAAGTCCACTAGCCTATGACGTCGAGCACATCCACCACGTTGGGTTGCATGGTATGCTGGGTGGAGTTGTGATCTTTGCGTCGTATGTTGATGGCAGAGATTTGCCTGTTCAAGGCTTGTCTCCTAGTGCTTGGCCCTCGGGAAGGCGGAGGAGCATTTCCTGGTGCGAGATTGCCTGCCCCAGAGCCTTCCTCGTAGAGAGGCTGGAGCGGCGCCGGCGATGCTGTCACTTGCCGTCGCAAAACATCGTCATCTTGCAGCAGCGCAGATGGTGGTGGGCGCGGCTCCGAGCTGGACCGTCTTCTGTTGCCCTGCCAGGAGTTCTCGGCAGTCGACAGTGACGGTTGCGCCGTTTCAACATGTTGGTGTTGTTGCACCGATGGCCTTCGAATCCTAATGGAAGAGCTGCGCAATCTTTGGGGATCCGGCGCCGGCACCCGTGAAGTTGTTGTGATGGTAGGAGAAGTGACAGTCGTCGATTGCGGTCCAAAGTGGGTGACAGAAATGCCTGGTGCAGCGGTAGTGGAGCTGGTGGTCGTGGTGGAATACGGGCCGTGGGTGGTGGTAGTAGTCGAAACCGTCGACGATGCCCCTGGGCGCCCTTCAT
Source organism: Pseudopyrenochaeta lycopersici (assembly GCA_003313425.1). Classification (NCBI taxonomy): domain Eukaryota; kingdom Fungi; phylum Ascomycota; class Dothideomycetes; order Pleosporales; family Pseudopyrenochaetaceae; genus Pseudopyrenochaeta; species Pseudopyrenochaeta lycopersici. The sequence continues at coordinate 1,171,747 of NHZP01000008.1, forward strand.
CATCTTGTCGATTCTCCATGGTTCATCCAGCGATAGTCCCAGCAGAGTTCTCCTGGGAAAAGACTGATGTTGTGTCGCGGGCGCTGGACTACCGGTATGTGCCCGCTTTCTAAGCTCCCGGGGTTCCGGCTTTTAGCTTGTTCATTGTTCAGTCAGCAGCGTTCCCGCCAATGTCCATCAGCAACAGGCGCGTGAAGTTCCCCAAGTAGAAAGAAGCTGCATTTGACACTTCAATAGAGGCGAAGGTGAAGATTGCGCGAGGATCTGTGAGCACGACGTGTACACGGCTTACCCTTGAACGCGATCCGCCTGGTGCTGTCAGCGTGCCGCGGCTCCCTTGCCGCACCGAGCCTAATCCTTTAGCTATGGCGACCATGTGCAAAAAGCGGCATCCGCTACCTCCAGTTGTGCGCGTCACCCAATTCTGGCCAGCGCTGTCTACGTACTCTCTTCCCGGCGGGGAGACTTCTTGTACACACCATGGCGAGCCCCAGCGAACGCTTGTGGCTGTCCCGCCCGAAGCGGATGCGGTTCAGTCCTCTTCCGCAAGACTGGGCTTGCCAAACAAGAGAGCGGCGCCTTGGCTGATGCAATTGTAGGGCCGGATGGCTCAGGAGCGCTGCGTGTACCTGCATCGACTAACACCACTCCAAAGCATTGTGTATCTTCTTCTTCTGCATCGTGCTCGAGATGAAGGCTCTACGCGCCCTCGTTCCCGTGTTCCTGGCAGCCAGGCTTGCCGGCGCCATGCCCCAAGACCGCCTCGCAAAGCAAATCATCCTCAACGCGAAGCCTTCCAAACCCGTCGGTGTCGGCCATTTCAGCGAGTGGAGCCGTGCGACCAAGAAACAGTTCCTGGTGGACTGGCAGGCGGGCAATGCATCAGAATGGACTATTGTCGAGGGCAATGAAGGCGGCGACCTGGATAGCATGACCGCCGCACTCACCTGGGCATATCATCTGGAACACTCGACCGAGAATACTTCACATCCCATCAAGGCAATCGCCCTCCTTCAGACGCCATCACATGCTCTCGACTTGCGACCGGAGAACAAACTCGCCCTGGACAATTCGCGGATGACACCAGGACATGAGGACCTACTTACTATGGATGAGCTCCCCGAAGACCCAGAGACGCTGAGCAGAAAGCTAAGAGGTATTGTGTTGGTCGATCATGCCGAACCGTTGCGCAAGTGGAGTCATGCAAAGATTCTTAGCATCATTGACCATCACAAGGATCGGGGGACTGCACCAGACGCTGAGCCACGCATCTTCGAAACTGCAGCCAGTTGCACAACCCTTGTTGCGAGGCAAATGCTGGATGAGCTGGAGCAGCTAGACCAGGAGTATCACATGCCCCACGAGCTCCTCGAACTCATCCTAAGCGCAATCGCCATCGACTCTGGAGGCTTGACAAGCGACAAAACCACCGATGCCGACATCGAAACCTCTAAGCGCGTCCTTGCACGCAGTGAATGGCGCAACGATGACCTCGAAGACGTTATGGAGGATCTCAACGACGAGCTCACCAAAGCACAAAAGGACATTGACCACCTCGACCTGCGCGATCTCCTTCGCCGCGACTGGAAAGGCGATCTAATTGACACGCCGTCCCCGCGCACCCCAACTGTCAGCCTCGGCTTCGCATCGATCCCGTATTCGATGGATGAGCAAATTTTGAAGACTGATTTCGCAGAGCTCTTCGATTGGTTTGCTGTTCACGCTGCCTGGACCGCCGAGTCCAATGTTGACATCTCCATTTGCCTTAACAAGTATAAAAAGCACTACAAAGATGGAAAGAAGGAGAAGATCAGAGAAGTTGTGCTGACGGTGAGGGATGATGTGAGGATCGACCAGGATCAAGCCAACGCGCTGTTCAAAGTGGTCAAAGAAGCTTTGGAGAACAACAAGGAGGGTATTGAATTAGAGCCCTGGCATCGTGCGGATGAGTTAAGCAATAGGCAGATGGTTTGGACGCACAAAAGTAATGCTGGAAGAAAGGTCTTCAGACCAATTGTTGAAGACGCGGTTACAGCATGGGATTGAGTAATAGCAAAGACAGGAAACCCTGCAGATAGCCTGTACAAGCAAAGTGGGACTGTATGATATAGGTTGGGTGCTGTCGCTACGATAGGAGTTGACTGCACGTTCATGCATAGCGCTGAAGGAATTTCATGCATTGTACGATGTTCATTCATTCGTAACATGGTCATAAAGCGTCGTGGTCCCCAATTTGTGATCAAACTGTCACAAGCTATCAAGTTTCTACCAAAGAACGAAATCAACAACTCGCCTCCTGTAACCTTGCCCTTCATCTGGCTGTATTGAGTGCACCATGAGGAGCCAGCCCCAAAAGGCGGCTACCACTCAATAGAGATTCTCAAGCCGCGATGCAGGGTCAGGTTCAGCAAGTACGAAAATGTAAACACAAGAACTGAACGATTCCCAACTCCTTAAACGCCATGATCCACCTAGTCGTTTAGGGGTATAAAACGCCAGAACTCCATGCAAGGCAATCAAAATCGACTAGTAATGCTATCGGGGTCGAGTGTTGCGCGCTGCCGGCTTTGAACGAGCGTTGGCGTTGTCATTCTTGGGCGACAAGACCTGGGCAGGCACAGCCTTTGTGCGGGAAGCGGCGCGTGTTGTGCGAATGGTTGTTGCTGGCTTGGTGGCTGCTGCGGGTTTCTGAGTGGCAGCCCTGGCTCTCTTCTTGGGAACGGCGAGTTCTGCTGCGTTCTCCTTGTCTTCGCTTGACAGTTCGTCGCTGTTGCGCTTCTTTGCACGGGTAGCCTTTGTCTCCTTGGTCAATTTGGCCTTGACAGCAGGTACCGTGGCCACAGCTTTTGTTGCTGGAACTGCGGACTTGGATGTAGTGGTCGCAGTAGGTGTGGTGCGTGGCTTGCGTGTGGCGGGCGCAGGAGCGGCTGCTTTCTTTGCTGGTGCTGCTCTCGCTGGAGCGGCCAGCGCGGGACTTGACGCGTCAAGGAGGTCGATAAGAGACATCTGACGCTTGGTGGCGGGAATACGATTGACGCGTCGTTCGAGACGCGATTGAAGACTGGCGCATTGCGCTTCACACTGTGCACGCAGCTTCTCTTTGCGAGCGTTGACTAAGAAAGTAAGTGTCAACGACAGCTCTGATACACCAGAAGGAAGGAGATAGTTACGTTCTAGCTGCAAATTTGCGAGCATGGCAGCTTTTGCCTCTGCTGTGAGCCCAACCTGGAAGCTGTTCATGGTCACAACGCTGTAAACAACGCGTAAACAAAGGTGAAAATGATGTTGCAGACAGAGCCTGAAGAGAAGAGAGACGCTTGATGACTATTTCAAAGCTTCAAGAGGCTTATTTAGGAGTATTTGTGCAGTGTTGTGTGGTGGTTGCGGCTTCCTTGGTGGCTCTCGTGCAATGTTGGAGAGAAAGAGGGATGGAAGAGGAGGAGCAGTTTAAATCGCACCTGCCCGCCAAGCCTTTGCTCAACAACTGCCTTCGCTCAATGGAAGATAATACAGCTAAGTCCAGAGCTGCAAAACCAATGTCCACAAACTCCACTTCCGTATTTTAAACAATTCGAAAAGTATGGCGACTGCAACTGCATCTCGAACACCCGGACGGATTGAGTAATGCTACAAGTGCAAGCTGCATTCCACGAGTCATTTTCCCGCAGCCCCACGCCAGGCGCATCTGCGATTAGTGCGAGCGCAGTTCCGGCTGCGAACAACTACGTCAAATATTCGATTAAAGCAGTTTTAATCAATTCAAATAACTTTGCCTAGAATAATATAGGTTTGGGACACACCCCGACCTGGTATAGTGCTGCAGTTGAGGAACTGCTGGCTCCTATCGCGCGCTAAATGATGGTACAACGGGTGCCCACGTGATTCTTACTACAAGCTGCGGTGTTGTTCGCGACCCTCCGACCTCCGCCACGGCAACCTGAGCTCAGCATCACCTCCAACGCTATTATACTCCCAGATCCCCACCCACATAGCTTCAACTCTCCTTCAAGATGGTGTTAGAAGCTTCTATGATCGTGTATGATATTCCCTAGCCACTGTACACCACCAAACTAACTCTGGTAGTGTCGACAATAGCGAAGCTAGTCGAAACGGCGACTATGTACCTTCTCGATGGGAAGCACAGCAAGATGCCGTGAACCTGATCTTCTCCGCCAAGACCGGTGCGAATCCAGAATCCTCCGTTGGCCTCATGAGCATGGGAGGCAATACCCCGGAGATCCTCACGACCCTGACAACAGATATTGGCAAGATCCTCGACGGTTTGCACCGGACGAAGATAAAGGGCACCTCACACTTCGTGACGGGCATCAATGTCGCAGCTGTACGTCACTTGAGCTGTGGGGACTGTAGTAGCTGACAGAGTTGATACAGCTCGCCCTCAAACACAGGCAGAACAAATCGCAGAAGCAACGGATAGTCATCTTCAACTGCAGTCCTATCGAAGAAGACGAGAAGAACTTGATCAAGCTAGCGAAAAAGATGAAGAAGACTGGCATTAGCATCGACATCATCGCCTTCGGTGAGCTTAGTGACGACACCACAAGAAAACTTCAAGCCTTTAGCGACAACGTACAGAGCGCGGAAGGTTCCTACCTTGCCAAAGTACCACCCAGCGCGAACCTGCTCAGCGACTCGCTCGTCACGACTCCCATACTCGGTGGCGATGGTACCTCGAATGTCGGAGCGAGTGGATCTGGAGGCGAAGGCGGTGGTGCCGTCGGTGGTGGTGGTAATGACTTTGAGTTTGGTGTGGACCCATCTGTAGATCCTGAGCTGGCACTGGCATTGAGGATGAGCTTCGAGGAGGAAAAGGCACGACAAGAGAGAGAGAAGAAGGCAAAGGAGGCTGCTGAAGGCAAGACTGAGCTTGAGCCTGTCGCGGAAGGTGACGAGAAGCAGCCGTTACTCGATGATAACGGCCAGCCTAGCGGTATTGGAAGCAAAGACAGAAAGAAGGATGACGATCCGGATAAGATGGACACGGCGTAGTTCTGGCGAAGAGCATGGGCATGGCGTCATAAGACAGGTTGGCCAGGGCTACAAAGCCTGCTTGATAGAGCATCTACGGCGTCTACTGTACCATTAGAGCTGGCGCGTCCCACAATAACTGGCACATATAAATGAACCATAATGATAGAGAAGAGACTTCAACTTCTGGCTCAAGATGTACTATCCGCGGCTATTTGAGTCCTTTCTCATGCCTTAAGTATCCTATTCAGCGTTCTGATTCATCCCATTCTTCCACAGACGGTGAATCCTCGCCCCTTGAGTCTATGGAGGGCATTTCTTACACAAACGCCGCCAATCTCAGGTTCTCCTACGCAATTCACCGCTGCTGTCTCCGTCTCTGTGTTCTTGTCCTCCGTTTCCCTGAAGTCGTGTCGTCGATAGCCCCACCACAGCGTCAACCCTCCTATAAGGTTCTAGTCTGTTCATCTGTACTTCGGTTCGTCTGCGCTTCCGCTCATCTGCGATTTTATCAATCCTTCCGGTGCATTGGCGCACTCATCCTCGAACCTTGACGAATCCATCCAGACCCCTATCAAACTTCTCACACCTGATCGGCATCTCCACTGTGTAAAACGGATTCTTCATCACATAGTCTGCATACAACTCATATATCTTTTTCAGCGTCGTGTCTACATTAGGCTGCTGGGGCTCAGTAAAGAGCAAAAACTTAATACCGGTCTGCGTCTGGAAGCATTGAATACGGAAATGGCTCGATTCGAGGACTTCAAGGCCAGTGGCGCGGACAGGGAAGGTTTGTGGTGCGCTGTTAGAGGCCGTGGTGGAGGCATTTGTGGATGTGGGCCGGGACGATGAGACTGGAGGAACTGGGGAGATATTTGCGGTTATAGCATGCATACTATGAGGGGTGTTAGATTGTAGAATCAATAAACAATGAGATGATTGTAGCATACCCATGAAAGGAGCCTGCGAGCATGAGGTAGTCGTTACTCGTAAGTTTACTCATGCCTGTGTGGAACTCGCGGTTATAGATCAGACCGCCAGCTTTGCTGATCACAAAGAGGGCAAAGACAACCCTACGCAACGTTAGGGGGGTGCGTGTATCAAGGTTGGGAGGCAGTCTCCTTACATGGCAGCTTATGGTGATCTTATGCTCAACTATGAACTGGTTCTGTGATAGCTACGGCGGAGCAAGTACTCGTGTCAGAGGCGTCTGGTCTGGGTCAGATGGCAAAAGAATCGAGTTCGGTGATTGTCAAGCTCTCTGTTGCAACGTCGGCGACAAGCGTTCGCTAAAGCCGACGGTCACGATGATCTTGTGGTATTGCGGAGGTTCTTGCCCTTCACTGTCACCGCCCCAGATTCTGCCCCTCCATGCGCCTGCGGCTCAAGCTTTAGGCTTCACCCGTAGTTTGACAGCTCAACGGCTGCAAGCTCCGTTCACTACGGCCGGCCGTGTTTTTCCAAAGCATTTCATCTATTCTCTACATCTTTCACCTTGACTAAAGTGCAACCACCAAGCTACTACTGTCAACTGTGGGGCCATCGTATGCCTGCAGTGGACAAGGTTGAACCGCCCACCCTGACGCAGCGTCGCCTAACCTGACGGCGTTGACGGCCCAATGTCGAATCAATCTATCCTCAGGATCACCCGCGAGCTGGGCGAGATCCAGCGAGGGTCTGATCTCTCCCTTGCCGTTGCATGCCGCGATATCGACGTACGCCATGTGCGCGCTCTGATAATAGGCCCCCCTGACACGCCTTACGAATTCGGATACTTCGAGTTCGCGGTCAAATTCACGAGAGACTATCCTACAAAAGCGCCGAATGTAACCGCCATCACTACGAATGGTGGGCGAACGCGGTTCAACCCAAATATCTACGCTGGAGGCAAGGTCTGCCTGTCGATTCTTGGGTAAGATTTGGAAGATGTTTCATATAACAGAATACTAATCAAGAGCAGTACATGGCGTGGTGAGCGAGGCGAAGAATGGTCGTCTGCGCAAGGTCTTGAATCTATCCTCATTTCCATTCAAAGCCTCATGTCCACGAACCCATACGAGAATGAGCCAGGCTTCGAGGACGCGAACTCCGATTACGACAAAAAGAACCAGGAGGCCTATGTTGCCAAGATTCAGCATGAGTCGCTGCGCATTTCTGTCGTCGAGAGGCTAGAGGAGTATCTAGGCATCGATCGAGAGCGCCCTGGCGTGACGGTATACAACGCTGAGGAGGACTATCAGTCAAGCCGAGACGACGCACCATTCGAACCGTTCAAGGACCTTTGCAAACGACGGTTCTTGTGGTATTACCAGTCCTATCTGACTCGAGTAGACGAGGCAGCTAAGAAGCATAAGGAGGGAGATCGCTTCGAGAAGATGCCGTTCGAGGGGCCAGGAAACACCATGGAGGGCACATTCCAGTACGCGTCCCTACGGGAACGCCTCGTGAAGATCTTTGAAATGCTGAACAAAGAAATGGAGGGTTGGGCTTTGGAAGGTCTGTCAGCCGTTCAGAAAGAGATGAGCATCGCCAGCAACCTCCAGCGTCAGTACGAGCAGATTGTGGAGAAATACAAAAAAAATGATGCCGTTACGCTTGACCTAGATCTAGTTGACAAGAACCCGTTCGTGTGGCAGTTGGTCCTGTTTGGTCGCCCTATGACCAATCTTGACGGAGGCATGTTCAGGATCATGCTCTATATCAGCCCAAAATTTCCGGACGTCTTACCTCGCATCAAGTTTGAGACGCCAATCTTCCACCACCGCGTATCACCTGACGGAATTCTCTGCTACGATGCTACACGTAAAGACGATATGCGGTCACACATCGAAGCTATCATATCCGCTATCGAGGAGGAATCACCAGCCTATGATCCGCGAACTCTCGTTCACCCGGAGGCGGCGAAGCTGTTCTGGGGCGCTCCTGATGAGAAGAAGGCGTATAATCGTCGCTTGCGACGCTCTGTGCAGGATAGTGCTGAGTAAGGATTCACCCCATCGGTCTGAACGAGGTCCACCCTAGCGACTATTGTGTTATCAAGCAATGCTAGATCATGTACTTTGGCCGCCGGCTAGAGCATGGGCGTTGTGCCGTATTTTTTGAGTATACGCTGACCAAGATCTCAGGAACTGCTTTTGAGCCAGTCTGCACCCTATGGCAGAAACTCAATTCCAACGGCCGACAGATTCAAGAATGATATTACATGATACCCCAAGCCGTACCTCTCGGAGGGGTTTACGGCTCGCATATTTGGCGTTCACGGATGGCATGGCACATCAGCGCCCACACTATGGCGTTACTTCACGATAGTCCTTTCAAAGTAATAATGGTAAACAATCGCGTCATGATGTAGTCTGGCTTTGCAGTTGTATGTGAATTCTGAGCACCAGGTAGAAGGTGGGTGAAATCATGCCACTCCGACTGTACTAGGGGATGCCAACTTGATCCCAAGCAAGCGGTAGCGCAAGAATATAGCAGTCTTAGGCATTTACTATCTTTCTCAGTGGTCAGTAGCTTAGGATCTTTTAGATATACAGCCTTTGCCATCATGTGAATTCATGGGTCGAAGACCCTGGTAAATTGCGGGGGCCAAATCGAAGTTCGCCTGGGCGCGGAGACTGATCGACCGAGCTCTCCCCATAACAATTTCCCATTGCTCTTTCCACCACCAATTCCTGTCGCAACACTATACATTATGTCGCGTGCGGAATATCCACCATCACTGGGAAAGGTCGTCGTCGTTGGGGGTTGCGGGTTTTTGGGCGGGCACATCGTAGACCTTCTCGTCAAGCGCCATCCACAGACACAGGTCGCTGTACTCGACTTACGGACCAATTCGAATCGTAACGCCAGCCCTAATGTCTCATACCACAATGGCGACATTACCGACGTTGCCGCGATGAAAGCCTTTTTTTCCCAGATCAGACCAGACGCTGTCATTCATACCGCTTCTCCACATTTCGACTTGAAGCCTGAGATTCACGACAAGGTCAATGTTGGTGGAACCAAGAATTTGCTGGAAGCCGCGAAAAATGCCGGAGTAAAAGCGTTTGTATACACAAGTTCGGCTAGCGTCATTCTTGATGCTGTAACGGAGCTTGTCAACGCGGACGAGAGGTGGCCACTGGTCACTGGAAAGGCACAGCCGGAGCACTACACTACCACCAAGGTGAGAGGTCAATTGATGATACAACCAGACTCACTCCTGACCCAATTCACAGGCCTACGCAGAGACAGCTGTACTCGAAGCAAACCGTAAGCCAGAGAACTTCCTGACATGTGCCATCCGCCCTGCTGGCATCTTCGGCGAAGGCGACGTACAGCTTCTTCCCAAAATGGTCACCGCCTACCGCAAAGGCCAGACCAAGTTCCAAGTCGGCGATAACAACAACATCTTTGACTTTACCTACGTCGGAAATGTTGCCCACGCCCACCTGCTCGCCGCTACTGCCCTCTTGCAAACACACAAACTCTTGCCCACTGTCCCTCTCGACACCGAGCGTGTGGATGGCGAGGCTTTCTTCATTACCAACTGCGAGCCAGTATACTTTTGGGACTTTGCACGTGCCGTATGGCACGAGGCTGGCGATCGGCTTCCACTGAGTTCAGTGTGGCATCTTGGAGCGGACTTTGCGTGGACGATTGGGACGATATTGGAGTATGCGTTCTGGGTTTTGGGGAAGACTCCAAATCTGACAAGGGCTCAAGTTAGGTATAGCAGTATGAGCAAGTACCATAGTATCACGAAGGCGAGACAACGGCTGGGTTATGAGCCGATCGTTCATCTGCATGACGGAATCAAGAGGGGGGTGAGGTACATTTTGGAGCAGGAGGAGAAAGCAAGTCAGAAGAAGGGTCAGTAAGATTTAACTAAGACGGATGGATGTGTTGGAGAGCTCCATCTCAAGTAGGGCCGAAGACAATCCAGATGTACTTTTCGCGTATAGTTTAATGTAATCAAGCCTGGCGAATGTGAGCGCTTTTCCCAATGTCTAGCCGGCCACATCTGTGAGCGCCTTGCTTTAATAACTACTGGAAACAATGCTGCAAAGCTTTCAATTGCAACTAAATTATAGACAAGCGATAATGAGGTCGACAAGAGTCGTCCTCGAAAAGCAGCCTTGACGGTCTTCTCGAAGCGGTTAGATCTTCCTTACCAGACCCACTTCGGCTCCCTTTGACATTTGTCAAGGCGCGAAGTTCGCGACTTCACCAGACCCCGCGCTCAAGTCGTCGCTATGGCGCGCAACCACCCAGTATGTCGCGCCCGGTGTTGCCCGAGTCAGCATACGAAGCTCTCGGTCTGTCCTCTGATACAGTCAAAATCCTGATGAATCCCAAGCCGGAACCCACGAAATATGCTGCACCGAATCTACTCCAGAGTGAGGAGGACAATGCTAGACCCATGGAACCGAATGAGACGTTGATAACACTCTACTCGGAGCTTCTGCTTCATGTACGGACTGTTACGCTCTTCGCATCGCTGCGTACGAATTACAATCGCGAAACGAAGGCGACGTTGTCTGCCGATGGATCATGCGTCACCGTATCGCATGAGGGGCACGCAGCGACTATACGGCTTCCTATCAATGTCAAAGGAGGAGGCGATGCAGCGCTATCATTGCCGTCGCAGCCACCGAGCAAGGAGTTGACATTGCGTTTGCAGATGGAGGAAAAGGAGAGAAGCGATCTTTTGAGCTCCCTACACGGAGAGGAGCGCAAAGCCAACATAGTGCCTTGGAATGGGACCTCATTAAGCCAGAGATGCAATAATGAGGTTGCATGCAAGAGTTGCGGAGGAATCGTTGTTCCACAAGGCACGATCGCGCAATGGAGGGATCTGCCAAATGAGAACTGGGCCGAGATGATGGACTTTTGGCACTGCCATAAACCAGACGAACACCACTTGCTTGATCACACGCATGATGCAGTCGTCGGCCAGAAAGGCTATGCAGCAGGCAATCGACTGCAAGCTGTCAAAGGTGTGGGCTTCGTAGACTTGACGAGCTTTCTATTTCATGAGAATGATTGTCATGGCGCTCAGGTAAGAAAACGCATCTTCTCTTTCGAGTCTGTAGAAACCTGTACACTTTTCACTCCGTTATGACGCGGCGCGTCCGGGCGCAAAGAAGGCGATTTGGCCTGCTCCATGGCATTATCGTCGATACAATCGCCCTAAAACAATAGGCTTATACGCGAACTCTCCAAACGGGATGTACCTTCTTCCATAGGTAGATGGGTCGCCGGTATTGTTGAGCAAGCGACTTGTCGTTTCACTGTCTTTATACCCTTAGACCATTGGGGCTGGCAGGATAAGGCTCATGCTACATTTGCAAATGCGCTAGTATAATTTATTCACATGTAGCATACGTGCTAATATCGTTCAGAACGACTCTAAACAAAGTCTGCAACAAAACTCAATTGTATGCAAGCGTTGCAACCACACACTTGGCTATCAAGACGAGACTACTGATGGCTGGCGGATTCAAAAATGGTGTACGAGTATCATGTCATCTCCCTCATCAAGCCCACCTGCCACATACAGCACACAAAAGTGGATCTCGGTTCGGCTCCTGTATCTGATTGAGAACTCTGGTCTCCGCAAATTCCACATCCATCCTCCTATTACCTCCAACATTTCCTCTTCTTCGCCTTCGACATCAATTGGTGATTCACAAACATCTACTCCTTCGCTTCTCCTATGGGTCTTCACACCTGACCTCCTCTTCTCGTCTTCTATCCCCTCGCCAACACGCCGTGATCCTACGCGCTCGCTCAAAGTTTTCTACAAGGAGCAAACATGGCAGCCGCCCAAACCAGGTGAACCCGAAAGTGCGACTACCGAGGATGTTTACTTCACGGAGGACTTGTTTCAGGAATTACTTAGGGCGCTGGAAGAGAGCCAAGGCCTTTTGCCTCCGACGGCGAGGAAGTTCCAGGGATGGAATGTTGGGCTTTTGGAGAGGTTTGATGTTGGTGATTTTCCGAGATTTGGTGATGCAAACGAAGAACCGGAAAGGAAGACACAAGACGACGATGGATAGGATAGGCAGCAACATCATATTTTCTAGCTTCCAAAAAAAGAATCCTACGATTCGCTCTGCTCCGGGATCATAATCCATCGTCACCTACATTTCTTCTATTCGCGCCTTCTTCTATCATTCAATTCCGTGTTTCCACTTATGAGGCTCATTTACTTAGGCCTTGTTCTAAACCACAGTCTCTTTTGGTGAAAGACTGGGTCCGGACGGCCGAGATATAAGGAGTATACGTACCACTTACCCAGCCCTATCACTGTGTAAACCACCGCGTGTAAAACTCATCTAATAGCCGACGGTAGCCTGACTCTGCTTCGTTCAATCATGGTCATTGAAATCTTGAGCTCTCAGCATACTTCATTCATCTTCTGCTTCCAGCCTTGCTCTTCCTGTGTGGTGTGTAGAGTAATTCCAGGCCTGCTCCAGATCACGCACGTGAAACTTCATACGCTCTCTAAATGCCCAGTAAGTCTACTTCAAAGTCTTTCTACCATGGTAGATGTACCAGGCTCAATAGTATGTATACCTTCACTAAAAGTATGCGTTGTACGAGAGGCTGGGGGAGATTTTGCTTCTCAAGTTTTAGATCTCTCATCTCTTTCGTAGTACCATCTCCTTGGACCTCAGTTGAGGCTCTTCATATACAGACTTCGAAGGCAGACTCTTGAAATCAATTGGTTCCATTTGCGTGCTCTGAGGAAATTGGGTGGACTTTTTTCTTTTCTCTCTCCTTTTCTTTTTTTATCCACGTTATTGGCCCGCTGTACTTTATTCTAGATGAGCATCGTCTTCTTCTGATGATCGCTCGGCCTCAAGGTGGATGTTCCTAATGGCCACGAAGAAATCAGGCGTGTTGCAAGCTAACTATTAGCATAATCTGGCTTTTGTGGTGTTCAACAGATACATGGATTTATGGAATTATCAACTGAGAGTATCCTTTAGCAAGTAGCAGGATACAGAGGAGGAGGAGGAGGAGGAGATGAGGCGCAGTGACTCAGCCTATCCATATGTTTAAACAGGGCAGACTACTTATCGAATAGCTAGAACCCTAATGAAGAATTTTAATCGTAATCAATCAAATATCAAAGTTCAACTCTCGCATTGTCGAATCCACTTGGATTCATACTCTGTTATTTCCCCCCTTCTGCATCCAGAATGATCCCCATGCCCATTGAGAACGTTTGTTGAAGCTACGATTTGTCATCCTGCGTTTCGCGTATTCAGCACATAATATAATGGACAATGAATTGGGAAGAAATCGAAGGCGTCAATTTGACATTCTGCCAGCGCACACTGCGCTTTTGACACTGCAGAGTGCTCATGTAAAAGCGCGAGCAATGTTAGGATCAATGGACATGATGGCAGTAGATCAGTAGAACGCTAGAATATCATTGGCAATGAACGTCTAATGTTCCCATGACTTAGCCTATCTATAATTTTCGACTTTAGTTTTCGGCAGGCGGCGATAGAAAACTACATGTACTCCGCTATGAGATATCTCTTTCGCCCACGCTTCAACGCCGATTTCCCATGGACTTTGTGCAGCGTATCCCTTGTAAGCAGTCGCTTCTTCTTCAAAATTCGTAATTAAATGCTGTGTGGCAACCTCAATGCGTTTGAGATTGGGAAAGTACTTAAGACCGGGTAGCCACATAGCCTCGTTAGATCCATTCGAGTAGAGTCGGACATTCTCAATCAATGAAAGTGCATCAGGCCTCCGGCCCTTCCAAACCTCCAGGTCTCTAAAGGCATTACTGTAACGAAAATTGTTCAAGGAGAAAACCAGAGCATGAGCTTCAGAATATATCTGGCGACAGACTAGAAGGAGCTGAAGTACGCCGCGCTCTCGATCGATCATTTTGTAGCCTGGCCCTGGGGGTGTAATGCAGCGTGCTATTTCTCCAATACAGACACCTTCTCGAGAAGTCAAGAAGATGCTTTTCCCACCGAGGGCATACTCGTATATATGGTTTCGCAGCTCCGCAGGGAGCTCCAGAAAAGGGGAAACAGTGTTGTTTCGCGGTTTGCTATTCAGAGTCAATATCAAGTCACTCTACGCTAAGTTTGGGTCGCTGTCTCACGTTCCCAGGTACTGCTCTTCCAATATGTCATTTGTGGGAGGCTGAACATCTACGTGGGCAGGGCTCTCCCGTCGTATGACCTGAAGCTTTGACTTGGACCTGAGTCGTAATCTACACCCACCAAAAAACCGGAACCTATTGGTACTAACGTTTGATGTGGCCATCTTTGTGTTTACGAGAACAGTGTGAGTGCAGTTGAAGCCCCAAATTCGATCACGATCCTCACGAGTTAAAGTTTCTGCCAAGGCTGAAGCCTGCTGAAGGGCCAATGAACCGAAGTGGGGCAATAAGCAAGGCTCGTAATTGAACCGCAAGGCGAACTTTGTTGTCAGGTATGTGAAGCCTTCTGATTAGAGGAAGAGGCCAATGAGAGCAAATCTCTACGCAGCGTTGGCACCCTGTCAGTTCAGCCTGTTCACTCTTTACGTACATTTTCAATTGTCACTTAAGTGCTAGCCTTGCCCTAGATTTCTCTCCTTGGATCTTAAAGAATATTCGGTATGATATAGAATAACTTATATATCAAATATTTCCTAGCTATTAGTATTTATGATGCTAGTATCTAATGCTGTATGCAAACATGATACCATGATCATCCTTTCCTTGCTGAGCTCAAACTTTTGATTGGAAAATACGGCGATTAGAAAGCGGTAGAGTGCCTTGAAAATCACACTCAAGCAGAGGCTTTTGAATGCTGAACCGAGGAATAAGGGGAGCTCCAAGCTATTCTATGGTGACAACAGATTTTATATTTTAAGAACTTAGTTCTCACAGCGTAGAAACTTATTATTTTTCCCGTAATCTCTCTTTGAGAAGTAACACATTTCGTCATCCACTGACTGTTGGGATAAAATCAACTGCATCGTTACCGCTGGTATGACTCCGGTGCTGCCTAGAGCTGAAGGCTATGTTTAGTTGTATAATCCTTCGATCCGAAGTATCCGAATTTCTCCCACTATATAATATCAAAGTTTGGTCATTCAATCCAACTTTTATGTTTATTTGACACAATTGTTTAAGGTGGCGTAGCAGTAACGGTTGTACTCGTCAACTGTGCACAATCTTGTCCTTGCGGGTCAACCGTGATCTCCGCCCTTGCATTATGTCCACTCTGGCACGCACCGCTCGCACTGACTAGTTGCCCATTTGTAAATGCAACAGGATCCAGATTAGGATCAGAGCAGTCCTGCGCTAAGAAAGTTGTTCCGTTGAAGCCAACGCACGCGTCCGTGTTTACCTAGGTACAAAAACGTTAGCTAACACGACACATAAGCCATACAATAAGGATGATTTACGAGATCTGGACGAAATCCGTTGGAGAAACCGCGTTGAACATTAAGAACGTTTGTGCCAGCTATCGTGGAGGGGTTGAGTTGCCTGTCGGCGGCCTCGTTTACACAAGCTGCATCTACCATTTCCCCTGGTGGATATTAGAATTTTCCAACAAAGATCTTGAACTTCTAATTTACCGTTATTGCGAAACGTTATGCATTCGTTTCCAGGAACGCCGTTCGTTTCTTTCAGAACCAGCGTCTGTGAACCTTTTCTCAAAGCCGCATTCTGGCGCGTGATGACACCTGCAGAGACGGTAGAGATAAGGAAAAGAGCCACACTGAACTTCATATTGAATGGAGTGGTCTTAGTTATCTGCTTAAATATATTATAATATGCGATGATTAAACAGGTGGGCCAGCCGGGAGAAAGAAAAATTGAGAAGTAAGGATATTTAATCGGGCTTCCTATGGTTTGCAATGATTTGGAAACTATCTGATGTGGACATTAAGGACTTTATAGCTCTCGTACACCTACTTGCAGACGAGTTTTGCTGAGGCAGAGCGGCGCTATGACCGGGTTGACGGCGAAAAGTAAAACACACTACGCAAGGATCACAGAATGTAACGGCCGCCATCAAGACCAGGACGTTGTTACTCGAACCTCATGCAGATTTCTTATTCGAATCTTGATGTTATCGCACTCCCAGTTGCCGTTCAGTCAACATAAAAGCATCGACTAAAGCACAGCGGAATTATAACAATATCATCTTCATCACAGTCAACTACATCTGGGTACACATGTCGATAATATGGCCCAAATCGAGAATGGGGTGCATAAGCGAGTATCGAGCAAGCAGGATTCTGATGTTTGACATACGATGTTGCGAAACTGCTTTTGAAACTAGGCACGGAAATTTGTCGCACGGCTTGTCTTTCTTTTCAGTGACATATGAGGCATAAACGGAGATGAAAGTGGAGAGCGTCAATGGTGTGCAGGCCTTTCCCGCGCGCCTTCATGATGGTGACGGTGGCATGGAGATGCTGGTGACATGGAGCTGTAAGGAGATGGTAGTTTTGGAGCACCATGCCCTAGTCCAAATTAGGTGTAGCACTAGCGCTCAGAAAATACGAGCCCCTTTGTAGGCAAATCAATCGCTTATATAACAATAAGCTGAAGACCAATACGCACGGATCCGCAATCCGTCTCGAAGTCTTGCTCCACATAGGTGGCTGTACACATGTCTAGACCGATGTCAGCCAGAAGGCGCGCTGCAGTCAGACAGCAGTTCAAGTGCTATCTCGACTCAGCAAGGTTAGTTAGGATATTTTTACTGGACAGCCACCGTACAGCAGCTATTGCCAAGGCTCTAAACGCCTGGACGCCTTCGTTGTTCTCCAGAGTTCTTCAACCAAGCCTGGCCGCGACGAAGGCCACGACGAAGGCCACGACGTTAAATGTAGCTCTCCTGCCATCATTGAGTCGCTGGCGACGTATTTGTCCGCAGAGATTCTGGACAATTGCTGAACAGTGAGACTATTAGAAAAGAAGTTTCGGACAAGGTTGCGGCTTAAGTTGTGTTAAAACCCAGCATATACGATAGGAAGCGGGTCGACCAGGAGCTGAAGCGTAAACACGATTAGAAAATGCCGCCAACTCACCGGCCATTCAGATGCAGAAGACAGGCACGAGCAGAGAGTGCTGTCACGTGGCTATGACACAGCCATCCAACCGTCCTTCACCTTACAGAATGAACTCCTCGCAAGGCGACTTGACTTCCATTTTCGCAGGGTCAGTTTCGATGTTTTACTTGCTTCCTCGTGCCCCACGGTCGCGTCAATCCTTCACTACGTGCAACAGTAGTTACGGTTCCCGAATTTTGCACAGTTCGGCACTGCCTCGACATCATTTTCCTAATCTGGTATCATTCCTCAAGCCACCGCCTTCTGTGTTTAGGGGTGCGAGTTTCAATCACAATCTGACCAGGGCCGATGACACGCCAACCCAACGCCGTATTCCTACTCTTCTTTCGCGTCGTTTATCTCTCTATCTTTGCTGGTCATACAGCTTTTACTTTTCTCGGCTTTGCGGAAATAGGGACAGCCATTGGTATGGTAGCCACTATCGTTGTAGCTGTTGGTTCTGAAATTGCGTTCGTATGTGCCAGGAGAGACGAAGCAGAAAGGATGAAGGAACAGCGGTTCTTGGTGTGAGAAGGAGAATTAACGGCACTCTTGTATGCATGCAGGATCGATCCTTAGCCAGATTGGCGCAGCGAAATTCTGGTTGCGTTCCCGGAATTTCTTTCGATTCTCTTCAGTATCAACCACATATACGATGAGCGAATCGCCAGCCCTCCACCATCACCTGGCAGCTTTTCGCAAGATCCAACAGGGACTCATTCGACGGCTTCTCTATCTCACAAAAAGGTGTATTCAGACTGCCATATTCGCACTTCCACGCCTTTGCACCAGTCTTCAGATTTTACAAAAAGTTGAAACCATGAAGGACACCTCATAGCCGTTGATTGCAGTCACCACGGTTTTCAGTACGCTACGCAGCCTATCCTTTCAACTAGTACCTGTACTTTTGTCTTTTATTCCCAATTCGGCGCAGGATCTATATGACGGCCGCGAAACCAACTGACAAAGGCGCATCATGTTAGTATTTCAAAATTAGGGCAAGCGCGAAGACGAAGAGCAATAAAATGTACATTATGGGTGCTTATTTTCGCGTTCCGGGTATACTTTGGAAGGCGCTTGAGTTGTAGGTTTGGACTTGCGACGAGGATAGCGTTGAGCCCAATGCTGACAAGATGGTGCAAGGAAGGGCAAAATAGAATCGGAACAGGTTATTCATATTCACTTCCCTACGGCCATGACAACGAAATCGACTACCACGCCTTTCGAGGCTAGAGCAAAAATTACAATATATCCAGCGTTTTTACAGTATCCTTCCAGATCGTTAAGTGACATTATTGAAGTCAGTCCTCGAGGGCCGTTGAGAACGTTTTATTCAAGAACGACGACACAAATCATCAGATTACCAAGCCATAGAAATCCAAGAAACTGCAAAACAGCACAAGGAGATAGAACATATTTTGGATCTGATATTGAGTGCTCGACATGGGGCAGGAAGGGGAACAACTTTGAAAGGCAAATGAACCAGGAACAGGAGTAGTGATGACAACCATATTTGTGGTCTATACAGTCAAGCTACTACAAGGGAGACGACGCTCGCAAGCTACCACCCACTTTCATCCAACTTAAATAGTCCGTTCTTCTTCCTATCAACAGCCCACCTCTCACACCAGGCTTTCATTTTCTCCCTGCTTTTCGCACTCCCAACGTTCACGGTTGGGATGATTTTGTCAATCCTAAGCGCGCAGCAGAACATCGTCAATTCCCTAAAACTGCTGTGTTCCGAGTATGGTACTCCAAAACAACTCGCCCGGCTAGTACTTCCGCGCTGTGGCGTTAGGTTTTTCATAGAAAATGTGCTTCTCCAGTTCTGAGAATGGAGGACGGTTTGTACAGTCGGTGACTCTGTGAAGCGACTGTTAGGGGGACGGTAATTCCACCCTGAGGGGCGAAAGCCGACTGCACGGGAGAATGTATCGGCATAATCACGAAGATAGTCGTCCAAGGTCTCAGCGCGAATCTCAAACAACGGTGTCATGTGTACTTGCGCCCCCCGTGGATCCGTTGTAAGAAGTTCGTTAAGTTCAGGATCCTCTAGCGCGTGGCAAATGCGTTGTTTGTTGGGTGGTGCATAGATCTTGCTCTTCAAAGCTTTGGCGATACCAACGCATATACGTTCCTTACCAATGCTATAGGTACCTACGATAACGAGGAGGCGACCCCGTTGCGGGCTCTTAGGTTCTTCCGTGTCGTCGGTGTCGGGATCCTTGCGGACGAATTTCACCATACCTTGTCCAGCGCGGTCTCGCTTCATTTGTTCCCATCCATCTGATTCATCTGCACGAACCTTGTTGAGGCTGACGCACATATCTGCGCATGCTTGGATGACTTGCTGCTGGGGCGGGAAAGCATACTTTGGATTGAGATAGGTGGTGTCCAGGTAGCAAACGTCGAGCTTTTGTTGCCTATTCTTCCCGCTTACAGCATCCAGAACTTCTGGTCGGAGCAGTGGATGCTCAATGTGCGCTTGACAAGCACGGAAGTCGCCACAATGGAGTACTCGTTGAAGCCTTGGAGTCTTGCCTTTCCCTACCTCTTTCTCGAACAAGAAAAGGGAGCTACCAGGGCAATGGTTCGCTGGTATCATTGTGACAAACACTCCTTCAGTCGCAGGTACTTCGGTCTTCTTCTCGAACTCCAAGTCCACTACCCACTTAGGGTCCACACGAAGCTGTTGTCGCACAAGGTTTGCTGTGACCTTGCTACAGTATATCGGGCCATGCGACCATGACGCAGTCAGCCCAATGTAATGATCACTGTGAAAGTGGCTGAGAAAGTATGCATGCTGGCCCTTGACAGCACCATAACGGAAGGCGTCGACGGCAATGAAGAATCCTGGCATAATCTTGTAGAATGGGCAAGTGCGCTGGTATGCAGGCTTGCCCCGAGATGCGTTGTTTTCGGCCGCTGCAGAGGCCCAAGCAGCGTCCTCGGCGTGGCCAGCCATCAGCTTCGAAAAAGCAGACGCCGATTCGCTGTTCGGCTTTTCCAGTTGGAACGGACTCGCCTGGCCTGGTTTCGCAGGTCTGACTGGGCGTTTGAAGGCTTTGGCATTGCTCATGGACGTCGGAGTGCTCTCTTGTTCATCGTTTATTGGAGGCAATGCTACGGGTTTGCCATCCAGGCACGCATTAACATGCACCAAGACATCTTGCTCCGACCAGCCAGGGAGGCTATTGCTGCATACTGGGCACGATGGTGCTTCTTCACCACATTGTTCTTGCACCGAACTGTTGCTAGGATTGTCATCTGCAAACAAAGGTGGAGCATCGAAGTCATCAGGGTCGCCATGGAAGCCTGCTTCTTCCATCTCCAGCCTTCTCTGCTCCCTCATCCACCGCCGTTCGTCGTACTCCTCGCCTTCAAGCAATTCATCATCGTCTACATGTTCAAACTCATCAAAGTCATCTTCGACAGAGTGGGACGTTGATTCAGCCGTGAGCTGTGGAGGTGTGTGCACAATCGGGGACTGGGGTTCACGGATTAGATTTGGTTCCTCGGAAGGTTCAGCGAATGGCGACCCCTCGCTTGGTCCTAGTTGGATCGTACCTCGCGTGAGAATTGCTGCCTCATTTTCTTCATCCTCTGAATCTGAGTCGTCCACGAAAGGGCCAGACTTCTTCGGCAGTTTGCACATCCGCTTCGGAGCATCAACAACGAGCGCGTCCAGGGCATTGCTTTCTACATCCGCTGGCGGAGGCGGAGAGCAGGCTGGTGCTGGCATTACACTGTGTTCGCTGACCTTCCGTTTCTTATTGCTGCCGCCGTTCTCGTTGTAGCGTTGCTCGGCTTTCTCTGATGTCATGCCACTATTGCTCCTCTCGTCACTCCAGCCCAAGTCCGCTTCCTCGCCCTCGAGCATGATGCTCGGGTCCGAGCCTCTCTCCTGCAGGAATATGCGATTGTTGATGTCCTCGGCCTTCTTGAAGAAGGTCATGATGTTGCCATTCGGCGCCCCTTGCGGTTTCGGCTTCCGGCCGTTGCTTGCAGGCGACTTCTTGCTCCAATCGGTCGCTACAAGGGTGGTCTGCATTGCCTTTTTCTTCGGTGGTAGTGCATGCGCACTAGGCTTTGGTGTGCCCTTTGGCGCGGATTTGGCAGCCATGTCTGCGATGCCAGAGGAGAAGCGGGGTGGCGAGGGAGGGCGACCTTTCGATGGCAGCAATTGCGACGAGTCGGGCAGTGTACGGTTCTCTCGAGGATTTCGAAACATTGGTTTGGGTCGTTTACATGATTGAAAACTATCGCAGTGCTTGTGTGGCGTTGCAGTGTGGTGGATGGCAGGTTGCGCGGGTGAATAGCCCAAGAGCGCGCTAAGAAAACGCGAGTGCACGTGATGTCCTTTGGAACAAGTGATTCATCTCAAGTTCAGCAGAGAGTGACCTCTAGCGCTGCGACAAAGCATATCTGCCCGACGCTTTACATAGTCACGTCTGTCCACCCACCACTTTTTTGCTAACTACCTCGCAAATTACCAAAGCGCGATTGGATCGATCAAAGACAAACTAGTTTCCTGCTAGGTATACATATGTATCATCCCAGTTGATTCGGTATAAAGCGTAGTCCACTGGACTCACGTCTCTAGTCGAATGCCACCTGCCCATGGTCCTTGCATCAACTTCGCCTGATGGGTTCTTACATTATTCTGCGCTCAGTACACACTGTCACGTAGTACAGCTTTGTTCCTGCCAATCTTCGCCGCATCGTGCTCAGGCCCCGTTCGTCCCGGCGGACCGCGGACGACTTTGGCAACTAGACATTGTTTGGTGGGCCTTTTCTCTCACTTTCTTCCAGTGAAAGGAGTCGGCGCTGACCTTATCGATCACCAGGAATAGCCGGCACCCACTCAGCCCTTGCACTTCATGTCCACATTCCATCCATTTCCCAGGTTGCCGTTGGAGCTTCGCCTAACAATATGGGAAATGACCGTCGAGCCTCGTGAGGTCGAAGTCCGCATTGTGAAACCGACGTCTGAAGATCCACGCGAAGCAATGTGGTCACACCCAAGTCAATAGATCTATATTGAATCTTCGAGATTTGAAGAAGCTATGAGCCACGTACCCACCTCGACGCGTGCAGGGCGTAAGGCGAGAAAGAAAGCCCGAAAAGAATGGAAACCTTACAAGCCATATGTCCACATGGTTCCGTCAACAATTCCTGCAGTGTTGCACACTTGCCGAGAAGCCCGAAATTACAGACTATATCAGCAAATCTCCTTAGACGTGGACAGACTGCGCGGTATTGATCGCTGATATGTCTGCTTAACCTGGACACCGATTTAATAAACATCGGGACGTCGTATATGGCTTACTTTATACCAATTGTATCTACTATTAAACGATTAAAATTTGATCGTGCGATTTCAGATGAATGGTGGTATGGTTATGAGAAAGACATGCTTCTACGTTTCATTAGTGTCGAAGATATTCGTGTAGTCTGCATTGACGGCTTCTGGAATTGGGGTGATGAAGTGCATCACTTCCCTTGGCCTTGTGCCAACGAAAACTTGATCTTCATTGGCGAAGATTCACCTGTCGGTCATATTGAAGTGGGACATCTCGAAGCGAGACGAATATTTCGGAAACTACTAAGGGATGCGCGTTTGGCTAATGATAATGATTTTTGGACTGACGACGAGGAGCCTATCGACTAGGCGACAGCGTTCTCGTCGGCATTTATTCTAGTCCAAATAAGACCTTGATATTCGTGCGTTGGTGTTTAATCAGCCAAATCTTAAAACATTATGTGATTGCTAGGATTACCTACATAGTTGCAGAATAAGAGGATAATTTAATGGAAAACGATATGTCTTCATTCTTCTCTCATGGCTGACCACAGCCAAGCTTTACATCCTCCACCTGTTTATGGGAGACTATGACCTGCTTGTTCTTCCGGGCTTGGTTTCCATCGTTAAGGTTTGTTGGCGAAGGAAACTTCTTCTCATAGATATCTTTTGCCCAAGCCAGACCTGGACTTCGGGGTTTGCATCTGCGCTGCTTAAGTTTTCTACCTATTTGATAGTCTCTTTCCAATCCACTCTGTCCCAAGCAGTGCTACCGAAGATTGAGGAACGCTGTCATCGTTAGACATCCAACTAATATATTAACCGTATGTTTTTCTTGAAACATGTCAAGCAGTCTTGCAAAATCAAGCTGAACAGTAACGATAGGCGAAAACTTCAGAGACCACTTATGGGATTGGCGCCATGATTCCTGATATGTGCCTTTAGGACCAAGTCTTTGTCGTTTCATGATATTGGGGTGACTCAGTACTCTATCAACGTTCAACATCTACCAAAGATGATGCAATAAATTCTCAAAAATGTTTCTTCTGCGCCTCGGTTAAGGTCTCTGCTGTATTCTTATACATTTATCCAATCCTAATGGGGTTCATCGCCATCAGTGTTTGCAACACATACAGTCCATACATTTTTGGACAAAGCCCTGGTGAATTCGTGATATAATCAATTCATTCAGCCGTATCTAACAATAACATGTTAGCACCGAAGTTTCTCAAGCTTGCTCGATCTGGATTTTGACCAGGCTGTGGCGTATTATACAAGGTATACATGTTCATTATAGCTCTTTGGATGTCCAGAGTGCCATCCGATGCGAAAACAGATCATACTTGACGTCGACGTGCGTTGCAAAAGGCATCAATAAATCGTTCGTAGGTCAATCGTTGATGGGCTGCATGTCCCGGCTGCAGAACATGTAGAAGTTCAGTCTTTCTCATGAACAACTTGATGTCATGTCAGCACGTACCATTTGAGTACAACGACCAGTTCTGCATGTCTTGGTCTCGACGTTCCAATTAGCTCCTCTACATTGCCAGCCCATCGTCTGGCTAGCCGAAGGATTGAGCCCATCGATCAAGTAAGCTTGATACATAAAAACACGTTCAAGTCAGCCTTGATATGCGCCAGGTTGGATGGTCGTAAAGGGGAACAAAAGACTTCACAGAATAGGAATCCTCGTGTTTGCGAACAGCTTGGAAATTCTGAAGAAGGAAGACTGCGGGAAACAAGATAAAGCTCAAGACAGCCAAAAGTACATGATAGGCACAGTGAGAGAATCTACAAAAGATAGCACCAACATAAACGGTCTATCTCACTAACTAGAGAGAGTCTTGCAATTTCAGTTCACTCGAGTTTCTTATCACTTGTAGTCCAAGCCAGTGCTCCACTATTTCCAGCACCAAGAGCATACCTCGAAGCTGACAGAATTGAGCGCCCATGATCTGCATTCGATGTTTGATGCCTTAGTGCATGGCTTCCACATTCAATCATACTCTACAACGCAATTGCGATGAAATTGAGAGGACGTCATAACTTTCTGTGTCAAAGCAAGGATAAGTCCACAATCTCACGGGTGTGAGGAAGTTTCGGATGCCGTATATACTTTTCAGATGATCATGGTCTGAGGTTAGTTTGGTCGCAGTCGCAACTCTTGACGTTGTACAACTAGGGTCGACGGCAACATCGGAGTTCTGTAGGGATTGTTTGCTTGGTAGGGTGATTGGTGGCGTTCCTGACTCGTCGAATATTAACTCTCGAAACCTCTCGCTACTAGATGAAGCGCCGTGAACAGCATCACGTGACCTCTGTTCCAGAGAAGGAACGTCAAGAACACCAATTGAGACACTTACACTAGACCAGTTTTAGTATTAGCAGCCATCCGCTAGCTCCCTGGATGCTTCGCCACATTTTTGCAGGGCCATAATTTTCAATAATACCCTAGTTCACTTCAGGATGTCGGGCCGCACAACAAACGTCAAACGACTTATCTCAGACTAGCTAGTGTGCCCAATTAATAACGATCACACGTGCATTACGATAATGTTCGTAATTGCAGGCGTAAACCAGCGAAAATATTACGTCGCGCTATGCTTCAGGATTCCTGCCTGGTAAGGGTCATGTCTCAAAAAATGGGAACGATTGCCGCCGAAGCCGTGGCCACAACACTGGGATGGCATGGCATCAGGAGAGTGCATCTCCGTAAGAACTGCTCATCGCGTTAAACGTTGATGAGGATAATGTGCCAAGTTGGGTAAGTGCAAAGCGATATAGTGGTATCATCTTGGGAACCAAGATTTGTGACAGGTAAGCTTCTTAGGAGCGATGCAAGTACAGGATCACGTTCCGGATCTGTTTCCCGGATGTACCCATTGGCCAGTACGAGCTCACGTTGAACCCTGGTAGTTTGGTCGTTTGCATGTGCGAATTCAGGCAAAGCGCACATTGCACTCCTGTGTCCTTGTCACATACCCTTTGACGCTAGTGGCGTGCCACCACAAAGTGGCCCGTTCCTTGGCATCGCCTTGCCGCAAGGATCCCGTTGCGTTTGATCAAGGTCTGTGCGAATGCTTTCACATGCTGCAGTTAACCATGTTTCGCGCTAATCGGATGAGCCTCGGGATGTTTCCAATATTATGGTTGTCGATATTACACCGAGCGGGCGAGTGCGATTGGAAGTGACTAGTTCGGGAATAGGTAGTGTATTGTAAAGCAGCTGATCATTATCCGCCACGGATGTGAAATTCGTAGTCAATGTACGTACACTACGAGATACAATCGGTGGAGTATAGGGCTAGATTCATTCCTTCACATTGGAATTAGCTAGAAACCAAATCCAAAGGATGCGGATAATGATATTATGATCTGCTTTGCTATAGTGCCTTGCGGGACGGATGGAAGGAAGGCCACTTACGACGAACCTTCCTCCATACCCACGTGCACAGCCTTCATTGGTGCAATAGTGAGAATCGGATCTCGATGTTCTGGGGTCAGCAACTTAGCATAAAATGACTCAGATACAAAAGGAGATAGCTGTGATGTGTGTGGCGTCGACAGGACGCAAAACACAATGTTAAATGTGCGTGGTTTGGGTAGTTGAACGGCTCGCTTGCATGTCCTGCTAGTGAAATAGATTAAGTAGGATTAGCTGATATGCAGGTGGTTCATATTCAGGGCCTGCGATTCATGGGGGTCCGTGAATGTTAGCCTGATTAGATTGTTCGAAATTCAGGTATAGAGAAAGTTCAAAGACCTTGGAAATAAGGTTCCGCCGCTAGCTGTCATTATTGGCGCACAGTCGGTCGTGCTGAAGGCATGTGAAATCAGGCTGTCATGTCTTTGAGTACCATTAGTTTGTGGGAATTGCGCCCAGCATCTTGCCCCCACGAAGCCGTTTGAATGGAGCCGTGAGCGTTATCATCTGGGGCCGCTGCTGAACGTCAGCTGTCAAGCCGGATTCAAGGTTAGTGCTGTATGAGATCGCAGTCGGAGACGGCCGCCGTTGGGTAGATCAGATTCAACGGCTTGCTGCACAGAACAGGAAGGTCATTAAATAAACAAGTCGGCGATTATGTATGGCCAGTGTAATAGGCCTGTCTAATAGCATTACAATAGCACCATGCCAGATGGTATCGCTAGCGTTTCGTAACCACTGTGCCCATGCTTCCCTGCAGGTACGAAAAATGGGTCGAGCATGCTCTACTCTCCGTTTGAGACGGGCAAACTCTGGGGTTCTCGTGTGGGGTAGCTACAACATGTGATCGCAGTTGTGTGACGAGCAAACAACACTTTTCTTTGAATATCTGAGCTGTATCGTACAGCTTTTTGGTGCACCGAGGTGCTCTCTTCCTGCCATTAATATTGCAAAAGGCGGCTATGTGGAATGCGAACTGTGCTCATCGCCCGGACCACTTAGCACTCTTCCAAATGAGCTCAGCTTTCTCCACAAAGCGAAACATACAGGCCAAGTAATAATGCGGATGTGCCTAAGCGAAGGTGCTTGCGTCGTGACGGCCTTTCAGATGTCACTGAAAGAGACGTAGGGTGGCCTTCAAGTCTCTGCTGGAGAGGTTCAAGAAAGCGACTCCCCGTACAAACGCGGAGTGGGTGGACTCGCCTTGCCAGTTGTCCTGGTCTAGCGTTGGCTCTTCGCCAATAGATAGCCGATTTGATATCGATGATGTTGCGCAACCATTATCGTTTTAACGTGCCCGTTTGTATATAGATTGGTCGTTCATCGAAGGATTGCTGTGGTCCCATCTGCGTTTCAATCCATCTGGAAAGGAACTGGCAACCACCTCTTGCCACATTGTTGGAGTAACGTACGAAGGATTAGTGCCAGCGTAGGTTGATGAGGGGGGCATTTGGCCTGGAGTCCCATGAATGCTGCTGGATTGCGGTGATACATTCGGCAATTGGTAATGTGGTTGTGTAGTATCCTGTGGTGTTCGCATATCGTACGAGTTGTTGCCTGAAGGAGGGGGTCTTAGCGGCGGAGACGACTGTGAAGAAGCGCTGGGAGGTGGCGTACCAAAAGCAACATTCCACTGACTAAACTCACATTAGTTTGAGAAAATTGATAAAGTAGTTGAGAAATCGACTTACTCAAAGATGCGCTGAGGGTTCCATTGCACGTTTTCTGTCATTTGCATACCAGAGGTTGATGGGGGCGCACGTTGACCAGATGCCATCATGACCAGAGACTGAGCTACGGGAGAGTCAGCCTTCGAATCGTGGCCGGACGCCGATATTGGTGGAGTGATAGGATGTGCATGGTAGTTGACCTGACCTGGTTGTTCCAATGGTGATGGGTGGCTCGGATGTCGAGGCCGATACGATCCTTGATTGCTCAAAGGACTGGATTGAGGAGCCACCTGCGGACTTCCGAAGGGAAATGTCGGTTTCATTTCAAATGGCTTCGAAACATCGGCAGAGAAGGCTTGGCGGAGGCTATTTACTTGCTGCTGCATCTCGGGCATGGGAAACGAAGGAGCGCATGTTTCCAGAATCCGCATGTGCCGTACAAAGAACTCCCTAGCATCATTGTTGATGTCGGGGTCCGGGCAGGTGATTGCGACCTATTCTTGTCAGCTCAAATTACCGTTTCAATGATCAGTTGAACATACTAAATGTAGCATGGTACAAGTCAACACAGCATATATGTGAAAGCTGATTCCTCTCATCATACATAATAGGCCTGGCATGCCATATGTTTTCATAATGGCCTCTTGTAGCTTGCAAAGACTCTTTGCGGCAGAATAACAAGTGAGCATGTGTTGTTTCCAGATACCGTCGTACGAATCAGATACGGCGTGCAGCTGAGGTCGAAAGTGCATGACGATAGATAGAAAGTGATAGCAGTGCATATTGGCGATCTG